>CM047522.1:0-1200000 GCA_026122265.1 Ammodytes dubius | reverse complement strand
GCTGACGTCACGGCTCCACTTCACGTATGCATAGTCTATAACATTTGCTGTCAAAATACCCACACGCGAGTTATAAAGTTAGAAGACAACATAACATGCACGGTGTCTCCGCCGCACAATCACTGTGATCAGCGGAGAGTGTCGTGCAGGGCTTAAATAGGCCTATAACACTCGCCAATTTAGTCTGTAGTCTATTAGTAAGTTATCGATACCATGCACCCGCCACTTTGTCTGGGGAAAGATTTGTGCTCTGCCGCTTTTTCTAGCAAAATAAACTTGTGTAGCTTCTATATGCCAGGGACACGGCTCTCTCTACATTAAAAAACACTATCCATAGTTCAGCGCGCAGCAGTTAAGTTACTGTTCAACAAAAGGAGCATTAAAGCGGCTACGAGTAACATTTAAATATCTTTTAAACAGCCTCATGTTTCCTCTGATAATCATAAATTACCTTTAACAGCAAACGAGACCATCAGTGCAAAGAAAGACGTTTTTATATAGTTTTTATTACTGCTTTTTAGGGCTGGCCCGAATACCATTTTTCAGGATTCGAATATTCGTTGGTTTTTCCGAGCGAATATTCGAATATTCGTTCCAGAAAAACACACCATCAAAAAATACATAAAAAAAATAATAAAAAAAAATTCAAAAGATTTTTTTTTTTTTTTTTTTACGTTTTATCCCTATTTACTCCCTGGAACCGATTTTGACAGTATCTGCATATTTTGTTGAAGATTTACGCGCTCGGAGGTGAAGTAATGGATGCGCTATGATGACACTTAGTGATGTAATATCCTCCTAAATGAGCAATACTACTACTACAATATTACTAACTTTTATATCCAAATATAAAATTATTTGATGACATTATATTGCAGTACTAGCTTCTTGCAAAACATTTTTTTGAAAAAAAAAAATATATATATAAAAAAAAAAAAAAAAAAAAAAATTATTAAAAAAAAAAAAAAAAAAAAACGAAGCTCCGAATACTAATTTAAGCTCCGAATACTAATTTTCCGAACGAATATTCGAATAATTCGGGCCAGCCCTACTGCTTTTGGTCTGGTCGCACACCCAGTCCGATTTTCGGTTCGCTCGTGCAGGCTCTATGGTCACATATCCGTATTGGTCGCAGATTTCAGTGTGGAGCAGCAACGCGATTTGATAAGTCTATCCCTCCAGGTGAGGGAAGGGGAGCGGGAGCCTTGTTTGAGACAGTTATTTGTCGTCATAATGACTGATAACGGGGCTGAACCATCAAAGAAAAAAAAGAGAAGAAAAGCGAAAAGGGAGTGATAGGCGGGCGGGAGGGCGTTGCCAAGCAACGTGTATACAATTTCACGAGAGCGAAACTAGACTGCAGTGCTCCTAAATGAATGAGCGGTTGGTACTAACACAAAGTTTGCTTTGCTTCACCATCATCAGATAACCATTATCTGAAATAGTCATTATTTACATCAACAACACAAACACATTACCTCATCGTGATCCATACCAACCCAGTCTCACAGTGAAATGTAAAATAGCTACGTTGGTCCACAGCGCAAAATGTAGAGATTTCACAATAAAGGCCTTGAAATTGTGAATTACCTACATTTGTTCCCCCTATTCATTTCTAATGGACAGCGTACATGTCACGTGACTTTCAAGTCCTCCCGGCCGAAACGAAACCCAAGCTGTGACCGCCATTGCCCCAGCTTTTATTCTGCAGATTTTTAAGATGTATAAGCTTTTAAATGGGTTTTTGATAACATTGTTAGTGAGAAAGGTGTGTCTTACTCTCACAATCTTCACTCAGTGAATGTATACGATGTAGTTTGATGGTTATCACGAATATTATTCTGGACATCGCCAAGAAAATGTAGAAATACAACATTTGTTTCAGGTCGATATACTGGTTTCTATGCTGTTGCTATGACGCTCCTGGCGCTGCCTTGAACCGGAAGCAGGAAGCGTTTGAATTATTATGATTTCTTTGCTGTAAATGCTTAATTTGTTGTTCTCTCATTTTAAAAACACATGTTTATTACAGAGGAGGGATTATGTCTACAGAGTAGCCTGTTTACAGCTCCCGTGACAGTTATGAACGTTTTATTTTTTCTTTGTCACGAGGAAAGCCAATCAAGAGAGCAGAGCTTAGTCATCCTCCAGGGTCAGACAGGAAGTGAAGTGATAAATTACAAAGTAAAATTGGTTGGCACTTCTGGTTTCACCATATGTAATGTATTTAGCTTTCTGTATATGTCCATGGTAGTCATTTAGAGCGAGCTGATCGCTCGATATTGCGGACTTTACAGTTAAAATAGCAGGAGAGATCACTTTGCTTGCTTTTTAACCTCTGTATAATCTTGTGGATTAAATATTTTTTATGTTATTCATTATTTTACATAAAATTACCTTTGAGGAGAGATATCCTTGACACCTAGGCTATTTTTTTTTCTCACCTGCACACTGTGTTACCTTTTACGTCATATTTTATTTTCTGTTGTCTATCTTTTTTGTTTTTTTTATTGAGCAAATGAATTAAATCAAATCAAAAGCATTAAACCGGAAACAGGAAGTGTTTTGATGACTTTCGTTTTTTATTTTTTTGCTGTAAAAGCTTAATGTAGGCCTAACTGCTAAATTGTGTTCTCATTTAAAAAAAACATGTTTATTTAAGAGCAGGGATTACGTCTCCAGAGTTGCCCGCTTACACCTCCCGTGACAGTTAGGAACGTTTTTTTTTTCACGTGCAGCTCCCATGAAGCATGGAAGCGATGCCTATAAGTTCATGGCATGGACATATAAAGAGTTCCGAGGTGTCCGCCGGTGATGGGCCGCATTCTTTTAGCTTGTGACGTCATCTGAATCGCCGCATTCCATTGTCATGTCTGCACCAAGCTGAATCAAAAGGCCACTATGTTTGTTTTATAGCCTGATATTGATTTTAATGTAATTGTGTGTGTGTGTGTGTGTGTGTGTGTGTGTGTGTGTGTGTGTGTGATAGTGAGGAGAGAGAGAGAGAGAGAGAGAGAGAGAGAGAGAGAGAGAGAGAGAGAGAGAAAGCATGGCCAAATTGACTAAAGACTGTTAAGATGTTTTTCAATGCATGCCCCTCATTTAATCTCTGCACTCTCTTTATAGGCCTATTTTAATGAGATATTCAGAATATTCAGCAGTTGTGGAGGGTGGTCAGCAGGACAGGAGACAATGTACATGCACAGTTTTGTGCCATGCATGGTGTGGGAGAAAGATGAGGGAGATGGTTGTGGATTGTTGGATGAAATGGAGCACTAGGCCGAAAACAATAGGATGCCTGGCTACTCGAATCCTGGGGGAAGAGGATGAGATGGTGGAGGGCTACAGATACCTGGGCATTTACTTCAACAATAGACTGCAAATGTAACATGGGATGGGGGTTGTGCATGGAGGCACAGAGCAGACTGTACTTCATGAACAAATCATTATTTACCTATTTGGGACCATAGTCGGTTGTGGAGAGAATGATAATTCACAAACTGCTGAAGATAATGGACAGCACTGCTCCTTCAGCTATTCAACCACTACAGAAAGTCATTCCTGCCAACTGCAATACAATCCACAATAACTGCTGCTTCAATGCTACAATTTCCCTATGGCAATAAATAAAGTAGGCCTATATCCATCTACAAATCCATCCATCCATCTATGCAGGTATATTCGATTTAGGCCTGTATTTTAGATTATGCATAGCGTTCTGCATTATAATCTCTGAAAGTGACATCCTTTGGATTATTATTTCCAAAAGAAAACAAATGAGCAAACAAAAAGCTTCATTTTCGCTATTGGGCCTTAAAAGTAGGCGCTGAATGGCAGCCACGCTTCCGTCAGTCTGCCCCAGGGCAGCTGTGGCTACTATGGTAGTTTACCACCACCAGTATACCCGTTGGCAGAGCTGCCTACCGTCCGCCTGCGAGTCGACAAATCAATCGACTTGCTTTGCCCCCTTTCTTTCTTCCCACAGCAGAGGTTGAGGTGCAGAAAATGATAACTGCGCTTTTCCTTTATCTGCCGCCGTAATGTTACAGTAGCCTATTTGCATCCAAGCCCCAATGGTAATACAAATGAGAGGCGTTATTTAAACGCTGAGAATGCGTCTCCGGTGATTGTGTCGGTTGTAGACAGAAACGAACGGAGGGACTCGGCTCACTGTACAGTTCCTATAGTCGCGCAGTTTGGCACTGTGTTTTCATGCTCGAGACATTCAATCAGATCGCGGAAGTCTTTCCCATTGAAATCGCTAACGGGGAGAATATCCCCGGTTATTATTTTAGCCACAAACCACAGTTCTTCTGCGCGGCGGCTCACTCACTCGCTGGCGAGATCACACGGTGAAACGCTGCTGTGATCGGACGAAGGCATTGTGTGTTTCTAGTGATTTAACGTCATAGTCTTAGACGAGCGTTTAACTTATGCTGCATATTTTGCACTGCATTGTTTTTTATCAATAGGTTGAAAAAATGGTCCCACACCGGACTCTTATGTGAAGCTGACACTTCATGGAGAAGTGACACTCCTGCAGCGCGCTCGCATACACGGTGAAATCTCCCATTAAAAAAACGGCATAACCCACTGATTTTCGGATTTCTATTCTATTTTTAAAGTCAACTTGAGCGCAAGTGGAAAACCGGTCATTCGGTCGACACATTCACATCCCTAATGCATATAGAGAAAGTAGCCTAATAAAAACAGCCTACCACACCACAAAGAATGATCAGACCTTCAGCTCTTATTTTTTTTAATGTTTGAACATGACTTCTGCAGGTGAACTATTCATTAAACCTCCCAAATTCAAGAATAAAAACAACCATCAAACTACTGGACTTTAAAATACTGGCCCACTCTTTCAACATACTTTCAGTTGTAGGCTTCTAATTCAATATGTTTGCCTGGTTTTATATTGTGTGTATGAGCAATATCAACATTTCATATAATTAACTAAAAGAAAAATAACCAAATCTAAAGGGAATATCTATACTGTTACAGTATAGATATTCCCTTTAGATCTGGTTATTTTTCTTTATTTTTCTAATACAGGTATTATAATTATTGACACTAAATTATGAATAAAAAAAAAGTGTGTGCAGGGCCAGTGAAAATATACAAGGGGCCAGTAAAACTCGGATCCACTGGCCCGGCGGGCCAGTAGGAAAAAAAAGTTATGTTGAACCCTGATTTGATTTAATTTATTTGCACAATAAAAAAATAGGCCACAGAAAAATAAGATATAAAGTAAAAGGTAAAAGGTAACTTGTGCAGGATGAGAAAAAAAAGGGTGAAGGATATCTCACCTCAAAGGTAATTTAATGTCAAATAATGAATAAAATAAAAATTATACAGAGGTTAAAAAGCAAGGAAAGTGCTTTTTGTTAGCACTTTCCTGCTATTTTAAATAATATACATATATTTTGCAGGATTCATACCCTTCTATTTTAAAACGCTCCATAAGTAGAAGACACCACCACTCCCGGATCAAGGGCATGTCCGTCTAAAGGAAATGCAATGAAGAGAGTAAATCATGATATATATTTCTTCTCTTCTCTCTCTTTATGATGAATGTAAGTTTGATTTAATTTATTTGCAAGATAAAAAAGGAGGTGTAAGCGGGCAACTCTGGAGACGTAATCCCTGTTCTAAAATAAACATGTATTTTTTTTAAACACAATTTAGCAGTTACATTAAAGCTTTTCCAGCAAAAAATAAAAATAAATAAAAAACGAAAGTCATCAAAACGCTTCCTGTTTCCGGTTTAATGCTTTTGATTTGATTTAATTTATTTGCACAATAAATAAAATAAAAAGATATAGACAAGAGAAAATAAGATATGACGTAAAAGGTAACAAAGTGTGCAGGTGAGAAAAAAAATAGGTGTCAAGGATATCTCTCCTCAAAGGTAATTTTTTTTTTCATGTAAAATAATGAATAACATAAAAAATTATTTAATCCACAAGATTATACAGAGGTTAAAAAGCAAGCAAAGTGATCTCTCCTGCTATTTTAACTGTAAAGTCCGCAATATCGAGCGATCAGCTCGCTCTAAATGACTACCATGGACAGAAAGCTAAATACATTACATATGGTGAAACCGGAAGTGCCAACCAATTTTACTTTGTAATTTATCACTTCACTTCCTGTCTGACCCTGGAGGATGACTAAGCTCTGCTCTCTTGATTGGCTTTCCTCGTGACAAAGAAAAAATAAAACGTTCATAACTGTCACGGGAGCTGTAAACAGGCTACTCTGTAGACATAATCCCTCCTCTGTAATAAACATGTGTTTTTAAAATGAGAGAACAACAAATTAAGCATTTACAGCAAAGAAATCATAATAATTCAAACGCTTCCTGTTTCCGGTTCAAGGCAGCGCCAGGAGCGTCATAGCAACAGCATAGAAACCAGTATATCGACCTGAAACAAATGTTGTATTTCTACATTTTCTTGGCGATGTCCAGAATAATATTCGTGATAACCATCAAACTACATCGTATACATTCACTGAGTGAAGATTGTGAGAGTAAGACACACATTTCTCACTAACAATGTTATCAAAAACCCATTTTATAGTTTATACATCTTAAAAATCTGCAGAATAAAAGCTGGGGCAATGGCGGTCACAGCTTGGGTTTCGTTTCGGCCGGGAGGACTTGAAAGTCACGTGACATGTACGCTGTCCATTAGAAATGAATAGGGGGAACAAATGTAGGTAATTCACAATTTCAAGGCCTTTATTGTGAAATCTCTACATTTTGTGCTGTGGACCAACGTAGCTATTTTACATTTCACTGTGAGACTGGGTTGTCCATACTAACTGCCGTCTCTCGTTCATTCGCTTTCTGTGAGGACACAGCTCCGTGAGAGAGAGAGTAGTTGGGTGACGCTGCTACATCAACTCATTGCAATCAGGTGTGTGTACTGACTGGCATTAGTTGATGCAGTGTCAAAACCACTCTCACGGAGCCGAAAAGAGTCCTCACACTTTCAACACACAGACATGCACTATATTGCGCCCTTCTCAATCCACACTCACACGCCTGGCAAGAGCATTTGCGACAGCGGGCGTCGTAAAAATACTACCGCTTTTGTCCAAAGGGGACGCCAACGTGCCATCTTACTCGTAGTGGCTTTAAGGCTACGGCTTCACAGTAAAAGCATTTCACTGGCTAAACATTAATAGCATTTCACCGGACAAATGTGAGTTGACTTTTATTTTGAAGTACGCCTAACAGGAAAGTAGCCGCTCACAAAGCCCCTTCACTACCAGCATGTCTTATGTTTTCACGAGTTCAATGCGGTGAAATAAGAGGACAGAAAGCTTGTAATTTACAATACTTGTAACCCCAAGCTTACACTAACCGCTTTATGAACGTTAGTGGCATTAATTTTCGGTTACAGTAAGGTTTTATGCATCAAATTGTACCGGAAAAGCTATTTACTTTGTAAATATTACTGTGATGTCTTTTACTGTGACATCACAGTAATATTTACAAAGTACGTTTTTTTTTACCCTATATTTCTCTTTCTGTGATGTCACGAGAAGGAGAAATATAGGGTTAAAAAAAACACTCTTTCAGCCTTTTCTCAGGCTAGGATGAACCGATTTCAATTTTGTTTGCACATTTATACTACATAGGATCTCAGAATTCAATACACCTTCATATTCAAACCGGTGAAGTAGGCCTTTAAAGACCTACTTCACCGGTTGGAATATGAAGGTGTATTGAACTCGTAGATCCTATGAAGTATAAATGTGCAAAAAAATTGAAATCAGATCATCCCAGCCTGAGAAAAGGCAGAAAGAGTGTTTTATGGTCTCACTGTCTAACCCTACATTTCTCTTTCTGTGATGTCACAACCCTACATTTCTCTTTCTGTGATGTCACAGAAAGAGAAATGTAGGGTTAGACAGTGAGACCATAAAACACTCTTTCTGCCTGTAAGGGGAAACAAGGCCAAGTGTGCGTGCGCCCTAAGAGGAGAAACATGCAAACAATCTTGTCATTGTCGAAATTATGCACTGTGGCACAAAGTCTGAGAATTTATTCACAAGCCATTTGGGAAGTCAATGGCTGTATCTTTCTCCAAATAAAAAGGGATCTTACTGAAAATATATTGTTTAAATGTGTTATTTTTAGTGTAATGGATGGAAACACAAATTCGCAATATGAATATAATTTTTCTGAATTTCTGAGAATTTGGTTAAAATTTAAATTGCAGGCGGAGGTAAACTTGGACTTTTGTAGTCATTTTTCCTCCCCTGTGTATAGTTGAATTCAAGCTTGAGTTGACACAGAAACCCTGACTGAAGGCCTGGAGGGAACCCATAGGTGTTAGAACTAGGGATGTCCATGGTTAACTGGTTAACCGTTAACCGTTAAGAAGATCGTTAACCGGTTAATACTAAAGGTTAAATGGTTAAAAAAAAATATATATCTTAATTTCTCTGAAATCCGGACTCTTATTTTGATATCGCTAAACCGGATGTAAGAATGCCAACTGTCGGTAAAGAATGAAACGAGTAGTGTAGGCTACTCTCAACTTTATAATAGGTCCATGTTACGCTCCCAGTCACAACTTATGGTCACAACGCTCCCGTGTCATATGTTTGTATAATTTAATTAACAGCATGGGCTCCCGCTAGCTTAACATAGCGCTAGCATTAGCCTTCTTGAGGTGGATGCTGTCCTGCATCTATCACCGTCTCATGAGTGTGTGAGGGAGTGACAGACAGACAGGCAGTGAGTGCCCCTGCACAGACACAGGTCTGCCATGATTGTGTGCCAGGATCAACAGCGAAAATCCGTCATAAACAAAAGTGTAGCCTACTGATAACATCGGAGCTTATCAATATTACGGTCTTTCAAAATGTTGCCCCGTGCTCAGCACTACTTAGCACCGGGTTTCGGTAGGCTATCCCCTAAGCCTGTGTGTGTGTGTGTGTGTAAATGTCCCGGCCTTTTCAGTCACTTATTTCACTTTCTGCTCCTACATTCGCATACTACACCTCTTCTCACAACAGACAAGGTGCCGTGTGAATGTCAACATGTAGGCATTTAAATTGGCTACTGGTCCCTGAATTGTTTTTAAATTAATATAGAGGTCCTTGGAACAAAAAAAGGTCGGGAGCCCTGCTATAATGCATCATGTATTTCACTATTTTAGGCTACATTAAATCTTAAAGGTTAACCGGTTAATAACCGTTAATTCTGGTGGTTAACCGGTTAAAGAAAAAATTCTAAATGGCCATCCCTAGTTAGAACAGAGGAAAGGATGGCCTGTCCATACCCAGGTCCCTCATGTCTTTTTATCAGCCCTCCCTAGAGGCAGGACTTTGGGTCAGTTTAGGGTCAACAGCTGGGTTGCTCAAAGTCTGACCTGATTGGAATGCATCCAGCCGCTTGCGCCTGTGTGTCTTTTCCAATCACTCATTATTTACTATTTCTACTGCTCACATCTTACCAACACTGTGTTACCGTACACTAGGTAATCAAGTAAATGACAAATAAACGGCTTGAAACTTCAAACTTAACTGTAGCCGACAAAAGATAACATACCCTTTAAAAAGTGACAGCCCCACCCATCAATTTGAAATACAGAAAATATATCAGGGCCATATTAATGCCACATGTGTGCATACGTTAAAACATTGGATTGAGTGGAGCAGGGAAGCATGCAACAGAACCTTGTCATGTTTGGGTTGGAGCAGCTTTTCTGGTGGCGGACATGTTTGATCTTGCTGCTGGAGGTGTGAGTGGTGGGCTTCATTCAGAGAAACAGCTGTGATGGGATGGGCCCACTTGATAACCAAACTGATAGAACTTTGCTGGCCCCACTGTCTTATGAACAGCATGCAGCTAGACATTTCTACCTAGAAAAATATGTATCTTGCTTATTTGAAATAGACGAGTAGGTGGTTGATAAATTACAGGTGTCACATCGTCACATTCCGCCAAATTGTGGTTATGTAACAATGATTCATTATATCAATTAACTCAGTGGTTCCCAAACTTTTTCTGAAGAGACCCCCTTTTGTAGATAAGGAGGCCCCTCCTCCCCACCGAGATTAGACCAGTGTGTGTGTGTGTGTGTGTGTGTGTGGTGCGTGCGTGCGTGCGTGCGTGCGTGCGTGCGTGCGTGTGTATTTCACCATGTTGCTAACTCCTGGAATACTACCTACTGCAACTTTAAAACCCCTGCTTGTTCCACAGTGTAACAGTTGCCTGTTAACATCTTTCCACATTGTGTAATATGAGGACTGACAGCAGCAAACAGACACTGTGGTTAGATGAAGTTTGCCAGATAAATCAAATTAACCACAGCACGATGACTATCCCAAATGACAGCGTTCAAAACACTGTTTAGCTGATGAGTAATGCTGAGTCAATCACACACTTTATGCAAGTTCTGTCTGCATCCACAGCAGTTTTTAAAAGTATGTCAGGAATGGAAGAGCTGGTGCACCCTTGTCAACATATCCTTAAACAGCTAATTCACAACCCCATTAAGGCCAGCAAAGGTTTCATACAAGTTTAAGTGGGTTTGAGAATTATAGACCTGACAAACAAGGAAGTGGTGTGTGACCCATTCACTGACCCCAGGAAATACCTTGAAAAGAGTTCACCCACGTCATTTAACCTCCATGTCAGGAGAGGAATGTTGTCTTGGATTTTCCCTGGTTTTCATTTTGTTCGTCCATCCAGATCATTTGACATATTGGCGTGTCAGTGTCATGGTTTTGGAGTACGGACTATAAATGATTAGCTGGAGGGAGGATGTCTACTCTACCACCCACTCTGACAGGTAACCAATAAGAAATGAACGGCCCTGTTGTGTATTGACAATAGTATGTGGTTTTTGGGGACAAATATTCTACTTTCCAGCGTGTGGTGGAGGAGCTGCTGAATGGAGCAATTAATTATGGAGCTGAAAAATGATGCTCAAATGATGACTTTTACACATGGTTAACCCCCTCCAGAAACAAGGCTGAACTTCTCACATTACTTCTTCTCCACTGATCATGACAGAGGAGAAGCTGTTCACACTTCAAACAGTTCGTTAACACTTGCCTTTGAGGATGTGCTTAAATCAACCAGAAACAAACAGTCTACAAGGGGTCACAACATTGACTGCAGTGTATATCTGTGATACCTTTGTGAAATGAAGTGCACTGACATTAACTGCAGCGCTCTGAGCTACACTGCCTTGCCGTACATTCCCTATTATGTAGGTCATCTTTTTCTCTTCAGGGTTCAACATAACTTTTTTTTCCTACTGGCCCGCCGGGCCAGTGGATCCGAGTTTTGCTGGCCCCTTGTATATTTTCACTGGCCCTGCACACACTTTTTTTTTATTCATAATTTAGTGTCAATAATTATAATACCTGTATTAGAAAAATAAAGAAAAATAACCAGATCTAAAGGGAATATCTATACTGTGACAGTATAGATATTCCCTTTAGATTTGGTTATTTTTCTTTTAGTTAATTATATGAAATGTTGATATTGCTCATACACACAATATAAAACCAGGCAAACATATTGAATTAGAAGCCTACAACTGAAAGTATGTTGAAAGAGTGGGCCAGTATTTTAAAGTCCAGTAGTTTGATGGTTGTTTTTTATTCTTGAATTTGGGAGGTTTAATGAATAGTTCACCTGCAGAAGTCATGTTCAAACATTAAAAAAAAATAAGAGATGAAGGTCTGTTCATTCTTTGTGGTGTGGTATAGGCTGTTTTTATTAGGCTACTTTCTCTATATGCATTAGGGATGTGAATGTGTCGACCGAATGACCGGTTTTCCACTTGCGCTCAAGTTGACTTTAAAAATAGAATAGAAATCCGAAAATCAGTGGGTTATGCCGTTTTTTTAATGGGAGATTTCACTGTGTATGCGAGCGCGCTGCAGGAGTGTCACTTCTCCATGAAGTGTCAGCTTCACATAAGAGTCCGGTGTGGGACCATTTTTTCAAACTATTGATAAAAAACAATGCAGTGCAAAATATGCAGCATAAGTTAAACGCTCGTCTAAGACTATGACGTTAAATCACTAGAAACACACAATGCCTTCGTCCGATCACAGCAGCGTTTCACCGTGTGATCTCGCCAGCGAGTGAGTGAGCCGCCGCGCAGAAGAACTGGTTTGTGGCTAAAATAATAACCGGGGATATTCTCCCCGTTAGCAATTTCAATGGGAAAGACTTCCGCGATCTGATTGAATGTCTCGAGCCTGAAAACACAGTGCCAAACTGCGCGACTATAGGAACTGTGAGCCGAGTCCCTCCGTTCGTTTCTGTCTACAACCGACACAATCACCGGAGACGCATTCTCAGCGTTTAAATAACACCTCTCATTTGTATTACCATTGGGGCTTGGATGCAAATGCTGTAACATTACGGCGGCAGATAAAGGAAAAGCGCAGTTATCATTTTCTGCACCTCAACCTCTGCTGTGGGAAGAAAGAAAGGGGGCAAAGCAAGTCGATTGATTTGTCGACTCGCAGGCGGACGGTAGGCAGCTCTGCCAACGGAGCGAGAGTGCACCCGGCCGCCTGTCAAAACGCCCACGCATCGGTTGTCCACTGGCCTTTCATTAAAAAATATATTTTATATTAGGTTTATTATTTGAGTCTTAAATAAACACTGCTTTCATTCCGACTCTCAACGCGCATTTCAATGAACCATGATATAGCCTAGTCTACAAAATATACTGAACTGTGATTGGCCAGTCACTGGCCGGCGGACAGTGACTGGCCAATCAACTTGCCCTGCATATGATTTTACTGGCCCCGGGCCATCGGGCTATACGTTATGTCGAACCCTGCTCTTTGTTTGTGTGAGCACTCACAGCCTGTAACGATACAGTCCCACAGTGCTCTGCAGGAGCTTTTAACACACTATGTTTTCTACAACAAACCCTTTCATTTCTACCAAAGGAAACAGGAATTGGTTAGATGTCACTCTAGCTCTAGGAGTATGTGCATACTCTAGCCCACTGAGGCACTGGAGTGTGCACCGTGTCAATGTGAGGATGTGTTTTTGGCAAGTAGGGTTGCAAGGGGGTGGAACATTTTCGGTAAATTGCACGCAACTTTCCAGGGGAAGTTAAGCTCGGAATGTTGGGATAGGGTTGCAAAATTCCGGGAATTTTCAAAGTTGGAAACTTTCCATGGGAATTAACGGGAATTTATGGAATTAACGGGAATTTTGGGAATTAACGGAATAAACGGGAATTTACTAAATTTAAAGCCACCCAAATGCACTAAATTCTCCTAACTATGTTATTTCAGTCCAGGCAAACGTTCTAGACTGTAAAAAGCAGTTTTTTCAACTAAGTTTTAATATATTTATGAATATTTAATTTCAAATCAGATTTTTTTTAAGTTTATTGAGACACCCAACTTGATATCATATATTGATTTTACTAGACCAGGTTTACAGAGGCTTAAACTGTGATTTTACATATAGTTGGGGACAATGTATTTTAGCATAATCTTGACTAAAACAACCAGATTTTATGCAAGTACACTTGGCAACTTGCACTTAGCACACATCCTACTGCAGGGGTACTGAGGCCATGCCCCTACATGCTCTGTGCATTCCTCCATCACATGGGGGCATTTGACTTTATTTATTGAATGGTTGGGTTCAGACAGATGACCAATATTTAACTCAACATTCATCTTTTTGTTGTTCAGTGAAATTATTGATTGTTCATAAAATAATCAAAACTTGATAAAGTTCTTCTTACAAATAAATCTGTTCAAATGTAATGTTTTTTAATTGTATTAATTTGCATGGATGTCTGCCTATGACCAAACATAGTGTTTAAATGTTTAGATTTATGTTTAGATGTGAAAAAAAAATCATTTAAATTACCGACATTTAGTTAATTCCTATAATTTCCAATTTTGAATATTCCCAAAATTCCGAGCGAAAGTTCCCGTGGAAACTTTCCGGAAACTTTCCGGTAATTTACCGGAAACTTTCCACCCCTTTGCAACCCTAGTTGGGAATATTCAAAATTGGGAGTTATGGGAATTAACTAGAAATGGGGGTTATCTAAATGATCTGTATCATATCCAAACATAAATCTAAACTTATAAACATTATGTTTTGTCATAGGCAGACATCCACGCACAATCATACAATTTAAACACATAACATTTAAACTGATTTATTTGTAATTGGAACTTTATCAAGTTTTAATTATTTTATAGAACAAGCAATCATTTCACTGAACAAAAAGATGAAGTTGAGTTAAATATTACCCATCCGTCTGACTTTATGTTAATATAAGTGTTAGATCACTCTTTATTCATACAGTGATCACTTACATTGTGTGCGCGTTCCATAAAGCCGATCTCTCAGTCACCCGCTCTGCATGTAATTAGGGCTGCAGCTAACGATTATTTTGATAATCGATTAATCTGTCGATTATTTTCTCGATTAATCGATTATTAATCGAATAGTGTTTTGGTCCGTAAAATGTCAGAAAATGGTGAAAAATGTTGATACATTTTCCAAAGCCCATGTTGAGGTCCTCAAATGTATTGTTATGTCCAAAACACACAGATATTTCAGTTTACCGTCATAATAGGATTAAAGAAACCAGAAAATATTCACATTTGAGAAGCTGAAATCAGAGAATTTGGAAATTTTTTATTAAAAAATTACTCAAAACGATTCATCGATTATCAAAATAGTTGTTGATTATTTTAATAATCGATTAATCATCGATTCTTCGATTAATCGTTGCAGCTCTACATGTAATAAAACTTTTCGGGGATCCCACTACTGATAACCAATCAGAAGAGAGAACGCTACAAACCGGCACCCGTCTCACTGACGGTGCACGTGCAAAGCGACAGATGGATGAATGTACATGCACCTACAATGGCGAGAGCATGTAAAAATCCTTCCCAATGTCTGTTTTGATGGGTTTTTTCAAGTTTTATCACACTTATGGATCTGAGATGATGCTAGATAACTCGCTGCTTGAAAACCACAGTGCATTAATGTTGTGACATTGGGACGAGGGAGGGGAGAACTTTGAACTAGTTCACGTAGAAAAAGAACTTTCCCAACACTGTTGATGGCTCAAGTGTAGCTCGTTTGACCAGTGTGAGTGCTCCTTAAAGCACGGTACACTTCCTTTGACCCAGCACGGCTGGAATTGAGGGGAGACTGTTCCCTGCAACCCAATATGTCCATGAAGGGTTAGGGTGTGTGTCCTGCCTAGCCCAGATCTTTAGGAGCAGTGTGAGTGCAGGCCGGGCCTGGCCAGCTGGGGGGAGGGAGTGGGACAATAATGCTTAAACACAGCACGGATCAACAAGGCCAAGTGTGAGTGTGACCTTAAATGCTTCACATAGGGCCCTGTTTGAAAAAATCCACACCTTGGAAATAAGTCATATTCTGTGTTGTTGTGTTTCAAACAAAGCTACTGAATGAGACCGCATTAGGACCAACAGCACAGTAACACAGATAGAAGCTGTTCATAGACTGTATGCAGCTCTGCTCCCAGCATGGGGCTCCTACTCACACTGTAGTGAGGGATCAGTGACCACACTGTGTATCAAACAGCGCTCCGCCCCCAGATTCCACTCAAAACTCAGCCATCTGTCTTTCCTGCTCCGGTCAGGGACCCAGAGCTAAACCAGATTAAAACAATACTTTGACCCACTCCGTAATCCCAAGATCTGTTTCAGTGCTAGCTGTCTCACTGTGCTGACCCAAGCATTTATGGACAGGTGGACAAAGGGTGTCATTAATACCCCAGATAATGCAGGACATGTACGGACTGCTATATGATATGACATTGTACATATATTATATTTATGAACAAACATGTGTGCATTTTGTGCTAGAGGCTGACACACAGTTGGCTAATCCTGAGGCCACTGTGAGAAATAAACCACTGTTTATCCATGTGACAGCTCACAGCTGAGCCAGATGTGATAGCCATCCGAATAAGAAGCAGAGAGGACAGCCTAAACATCATCTAAAAACAACTTGTAAAGGTGAGAACACACCGGGCGCGTTGGGTGTGGTGGCCGCGTTGAAAAATCAAATTTTTGCATAGGGAACCATTGGTTTAGGCGCGATGATCCGTTGGCCGCGGCAAAGCGTTGCTTTTGGCGGTTTGGGCGCGTTGCCAAAGCGTCACCGCGCCGGCAAAGCGTCGCCAAAGCGTCACCGCGCCGGCAAAGCGTCAAAAAAAGATGAAAATATTGAACTTTCAACGCTCCGGCGCGAGACGTTTAGCCGCGTTGGCCAATCAGCGGTGAGCTTGACCCTACGTCACTGGCAGAGAGCCGGAGGACAGAAAAATCTCAAACAAGATGGAGGAGCAAATTATCACCGCTGTGTGTGCGAAACACCGTGGAGGAAATGTATTTGCGGCTGGCTGGTGATATGAAGCCGCTCGGGGTGGGGAAAGTGAGCCAGGAGAATGGGCTTCTTGGTTAATTCAGTGAATATGTGTGGCTGTGCTTAAGCCGATAAACCAAGTAAGCACCAGTCGGAAACTCACCCGGCTGTGTGCGGCCACCACCTCCATATAATGAACCCGAACATAACGGCTAGTCCGGTGAACTTTCACAACGAGTACAGCGAAGCACCGGTGTTTATGCCTATATCTACGCCAGCCACGGTCCCGTCACAGCCAGGTAATGTAGGCTACTTGCCTTAATTTTCTACTGCCCTGCGCACAATGCTGCTGTGAATGTGTTTGGTATGGTGCTGCTGCCTTGCTGTTTGTGTTCATTTCCGAGTGGCGTGAATCTTCAATGCTGTTTTAAGGCTATTTGTTCCGTTCACTTGCTGTTTATTTGTCTTTTGGCACAATTGTTGGCCGTGTTGTTGTTTTTGTGCGGACATGAACGCTTTTGTGTCGGGTCGGATCTGATCGCAGCCACGGTTGATTAGGGGAATAAATATATCGGGGGGGAGACTAGCTGTTTGGTGGCGCGTTGAAGCTTTGGTGGCGCGTTGGACCATTTTTTGACACAAAATGACCAAGCGCCAGATCGGGCGCGTTGGTCGCTTTGGCCCAAAGCGCCAACGCGCCCGGTGTGTTCTCAGCTTTATGGCTTTCAGTATATCTCTGCTATAAGTCAGCTAAGTAGCTAAGAAATGGCTATACAAGTAAGAGACTGTGTGTTCCCTTCTCTTATCAATCATGTGAGGTGTAAATGGCCTTGTAAAACATCTGGTGTTTAGGCTCATACACTATGACAACATCTTATCAAAGGAACAATAGCAGCTAGAAGACAGACACAGCCCAGGTCAACAAGTCACTACAGCGAACATGACCCTGTCACTCATGGCTGTAGTTTGGTGTGATCAGAAGCTAGCTCTGCATCCACAGTGCTTGTCCCCCATAACCCAGACTGGATCAGTGGCACTGTAAGCAAGTTACTGACACACCATAAAGATCACTTCTACAAGACTTTTCAAATGGTAACAGAGGCCCTTGGTTAAATAAGCATGCTTTGCAGTAGTGATGTGAATGTTTAGAAAAATTGCTTAACGGTTACACGAAAAACAAAAATTCATTGCTTTATACATGTCCACATTGCAGGTTGAACAGGTGTTTTGATTAAGTTTTGACTTTTCACTTTTGAAGGTTTTATTATACTTGCTCATGAGCGTAGTTCCTGTCAAATCGGGTAGCATAAACCTTCGGGTTATCTTTCACTACATTGCTGCCGCGGCGCCCTGTGTGTGTGTGTGTGTGTGTGTGTGTGTGTGTGTGTGTGTGTGTGTGTGTGTGTGCCTGCATATTTGTCTGTGGTTTTCCGGTGTGTCTGCAGTTTTGATACACACACACTGATAGGGACAGACTAGCAGACTAGTTTACCGTATTTTCCGCACTATAAAGCGCACCGGATTATAAGGCGCACCTTCAATGAATGGCCTATTTTAGAACTGTTTTCATATATAGGGCGCACCGGATTATAAGGCGCATAGAATAGAAGATACTGCAGTCAAACGTTTGACTGGGGTTGCATAGATGGAGCTGTGCTAAAGGGAATGTCAACAAAATAGCCCGAGGGGATAGCAGCCGATCTGCCCCGCTAGCTCGAATGCTAACCCCGTGAGCCTGTCAAGCGCTGCCTGGGTAATGCCGGCTCGACTGCTCTGTCAGCGGGGATATATGATCCTCTGCCCATGGTGCAAACACCGACAGGTCACCGACAGGTCTGTTACCAATGGGTTTCAGTGTGAACTGCGAATTGAACTTTAATTATCACACAAGCGAGAAATAGTGTGATGGAAGCGCAGCGGGGCCAGGAACTAGGAAGCGCTTAGTGTTTCTGCTTCAAAATAAAAGTCTACTGACTATGGTAGCCGTGATGCTGCAGGCGGTGCGGCTTTGTAGTTTACCAGTGAAACATGTTATTATTAAATAGTTTTTATTGGTTTTTCATACTGAAACATTTTGACAGAGCGACTTGAGCGCCGTGTACAACCAGTATGGATCAACCAATTAACAAATTGATCCATATATAAGGCGCTCCGGATTAAAAAGTGCTGGTTTTTAAGTGCGCCTTATAGTGCGGAAAATACGGTAATAGTTTGAAGAGAAATTAATGAATGTGTGTCGCCAAAACTTGTAATTTTAATTATTATTTTTTTAAACTTTTTAAATAATAAAAATGACAGTTTTAGTTAATTTATTTTTTCCTAAACAGTTGTGATTTACTAACCAGTTACACGTGTACATGTGCACAGCCCTACTTTGCAGTGCAACATGAGTAAAGGAGGCAGCTGAACAACAAACAAGAAGACCTTCCCAAATAACTTGAAATATCTTGGCCTGTGTCTGGGAGCCATAATCACCTCCTGGGCCTGCTTCTTTGTCCAGGAGCACTGGGCAGAAACGGCCCCTTGTGCTCTACACAGAGACATCTCCGCCTCTTTACTGATGCCTTACAATGGCTTCACCACCCGCAAGCTAGCATACGCATCAGCACAACACCACCACAACATCGTGCTCAATGACTGTTTATCTGACATGGTGAAAGTATCATTTTGGATTTATTACAATTTTAGAACTGGATTTGGAAATCTTATAGACAGACAGGAATGATTTCCGAAATGATAACAGTTGTTGTATTTGAAAATACTTTGAATGAAGCCTGTTGTCTCTGGCCAATCAGTGGCCGGCAGTCTGCCGATGTCACCTTTTAGCATCAGCTCTGCTCGCATGAAACCTAGAGCGAGGCGATACCAAAAAAAACAGCCGCTACCAGGTACCATGATTTTGCGGTGGAAACGCCAAAAATATGAGTTAAGTTGAGTCGAGTTGAGTTGATACCACGCAGTGGAAAAGCGCTAAAAGTGCACCAGATGTATGCATTCCAGTTTAAAAAGGTACCACATTTTCTTCTGGGGGGCCATACCCTCGGACCCCCCTAGAAAGTCCGGGGTCCCCCCACAGTTTCACAAAATTCTGTGGGAAACACTGATTGTCCCATGTGGCTTTTGCTTGGAGATGTTGCTTTGTTCCCACATCCAAACAATGAACTTGATGACTTCAGACAGTGACCCAGGTTTACAGCATGCAAAGCAAGTAATAATTCCCATCCCATCAAAGGAAAATGACACTCTTTATGGCATTATTGTTGTCTTGCATTGTTTTATCAGCCAAACGGGACTAAGGAGATGTGTTGCATGTTAACACACTTTAGATTAACACCAGTTAAAGGTACAATATGTAAAGATTTTGCATGTGAAAATACACACAGACACGGCTGAGCTGTCTGGCTTCATAACAGCCTCCTGTGGTGCACACACTGGCTGACTTTCACTCATGCTACAGTGCTAACCGGTACTGTATCTTGCAGCGTTAATCCCTTTATAGTAAGTCTATGCGTTAACCGTGAGCATCGCGTATAGTCACAGAAGGCAACTTGATAGTTTTTCATTTGCATTTTGCAATGGATGAAGAAGACACAATCTCCCATGATCCAGTGCAACATTATGAGGTCATCAAACTCCGTCTTTTGTTATTGTTTTCATCATGAGCCCTTTAGCGGTGGGAAATGACATATTGTACATTTAACCAGTGTCGCGAACTGCTGCAAATGCCAAAAAGTGAACTACACAACTAAATATGTTGCGTGATTAAGGTGTATGCCTCAATAATGCGATTAAGGCTGGACATACTCCATATGTCTTAATGTGATTATTATATGGCTATCTCTAAATATGAGCCTATTGCCATATAGGTGAGTAGAAAAACAAGTTTGTTTACATGGTGGTGATGTCTTAGTGGAAATTTGATCTTAACCGGGTGAATATCAGTGTATTGATGTGCATGGTACAATGCTCACTGTTATCATACTGGAAATAGCCTTGGAAATAATAACAGACAATATGCTGTTTCCCATATGCAGAAAAAAAAGCGAGTATGGCACGCACCTGCCAATGTAAACACACACATGGCTATATGGACAAGGAGGAGGAGGGGGCACTGCCCACACTGCCTCAACTCCAGCTGGAGAGAGCTGAGTGTCAGCTGTGGGGCCGAGCATCCATCCAGTAACCCCCGGCCCCACACACACACACACACAGCCCACTACTCCCCTCTGAACACACACACACATACCCCACCACTCCCCTCTGAACACACACACACACACACACATTCAAAGTACAGAGCTCTATCCCGCTGCACCAGCCTTTTGTGTCTTTTCACATTTGGTCCTGAAAGAAAAAGTGAAGCAACCGTACACCAATATTTTTCTCCCCCATCTTTAATCCTCTGCACTGACAGAACTTAATGGCGGCAGATGCAGCGTGTATAAGAAAGAAAGGGGCCTGTCTGCATGGCCCTAGACCTCATTGTTTCAGGCTCCCAATAAAGGGTTAAGTGGGACTCAGAGCCCCTGCTAGGCAAAGGGACTAAAGAAAGCTCCTTTTCTTCTGCCACATACAGAGCTGTTTAGGAGCACCTCACTAAGAAGTAGTGCTGTGACAAACAGTGTGCTAATCTCTATTCCACTGCCACCTGACCAACCAACGCTGCAGGGCTTTACACTTGTAATGTGTACATCTGATTCCAACCTGATATAATCTCTTTAAAACACAGCTTATGGGTTAGTTATATTATTATGCACACATACACACTGGCCACTTTACTGGACTTTTAAATGCACTTTGAGTCACACTCTACCTATTGATCTTGGATGTAGATGCGTTTGTTTTTTTATGCATGTTTTTCTGTGAATTGGTTGTACGTGTTTGAGCTGCTGGAAACAGGAATAACCCTATGGAATAAATAAAGTATCTATTATATCTATTTTATTCTATTCTATTCTATCTATTCTATCTATTCTATTCTATTTATTCTTCTATTCTATTATTCTAGAGGTCAAAAAGCGCTGTTAAATATGAGAGATTTTTTTGTTGATGGGAAATAGCAGATCTCATGGGGGCGCCCTTAGCTCAGTTGGTAGGGCGTCCCCCCATGGGCCTCGGCCAGCAGCGGACCCGGGTTCGATTCCAGCCCGCGGTCGTTCTCTGCATGTCACTCCCCTCTCTGCCCCATTTCAACTCTGTCTCTACACTGTCAATAAAGCATAAAAAAAATACCAACAAAAAAAATATCTTAAAAAAAATAGCAGATCTCAGCATCCGTACACGCACAACAAAGGTTCACAATAGGAACAGGAGGCTTCATCTGATGGACAGATCTAATAATCACCTCTCATACGGTGTCTGGTTTCTGGAGCATGTACATGCCCCCCCCCCCCCACACACACACACACACCCAGGCCCATTAAGGCTCATTATGTGCCCATTATACACCTGGTGGCCTGTGACCTCCTCAGCACTGTGCTAATCAGCTCCCCTGGGACAGCGCAGAAGGCCAGGCGGGTGAGGCGCCACACAAGAGCACATGTCACAAAACCTCCAGAAAAAATGTCAATGTTGAAGAACTATGAGATAAGCACATAATGGATATTAGCCAGGTTTTTAATGGTAGCTTGGTAACATGGTCTCAGTCCATGGTGAGTCATCTATTTATCAAGCCTTTTTGCCTACATGAAAATCACACTTTTGTAAATTGAGAAGCCTAGGGTTTTTGAACCTCACGCTAAGTGGAACGACTAGGAATCAGGAGAGAGGATGAATCATTAGTGTAACTTGATCCAATGTCAATTCAATAGCTCTTTGACACTACGACCATATAGTTGTGATGTTGCTGTTGTACATTTTCGTTCTTTCTCTTTTTTTTTTTTTATTCAGTACAAAACTAGGCATAAAAAAGCACCGTATAAGAAGCACTGCTATTTGCAGCAAAGTTATGGCGTGCCTGTATTTCATTGTGCTTTTAGATTTTAGAAGAACTGGACATTTTTAATGTTATTTAAGTGAAGATTATGCAAATAACCACAATGAGGTTGTATGAGAACTTCTAAGACAGGCTAAGATCGAACGACAGTTTGCACAATAAATAAGTGGACTTAACGTTAATTGGCCAGTGATGTACTATTAGGCCTACTCTAGGGGACAAATTAGTGTAACTATATTATAATTCAACTAAACCAGTATGCCTACACCATGCACTGAGTTACTGGCTACAGTTTGATTCGTGCAATTAGTTCATGCTATACCCTTCTTTTAAGTGGAGCTCTCTTCCTTTGAGGGGAAGACCAGCTGGTAACTGTCTTCTGTGTCTGGGGGTGAGACTACATTCTATCGTAGAATGACATTTGTTTATGATTTTGTTTTAGAGATGTGATGTAGAGCTTTGATTCATATCTAGATGTTGTTTTATCAATAAATGGATTCAACATACAAAGAGCCAAACACAGAGCTTTATATGATGTAACTGGGTCAATCTCCACCAGTGAAGGGAGTCGCCCCGAAAATGAAAAGTCCTCCAGGCTCCCTGTAATGTGCTAAGGTATTCTCATTATAACACATTACCCATTGAGCCATTCCCTTCCTAATAAGCTCATATCTAGAACTGTTTAATACCCTCCATTTCAACCCTGTAGGTTTACATATTTAGGTTAAGCCTTAAGCAGTAGAGAATAATTCACTTTAAGCCTGCTAATGGCTATTTAAGCAATGGCCCGGCCATGTGTCCTCATTAATATTTGAATTGCTTAAATTATTCTTATTTCAGAAGTTGTTGTTTTTTTCTACATTTAGGCTACATCGTCTGAGTCCAGACCTTAAACTTTTAAATAGTGATGTGATTCAGTATGCTGCAGCATCAGCAGACTAACTGCCCACAGGGAGGAAACTGTGGGGAGACTGATATTAAAAGGAATATTTTGGTGAGGTCATACTGAGTAGCACAGACGCATGGATACACAGGCTTCAGGGCTAAAGTCTGAGAGACATTTACAAAAAAATATATATATAAAGTGTGTCACAAAAGCACTGGGTATACAGGGGTTTCTAACTATTGGGAATTCACTGGGACATAGACAAAGTTAAAAAAAATATATATATTATAGGTAGACGCAGGGCCGCCTTTATGCACGGGCTTACCTGGGCTGAAGCCCCAGGGCCTACGAAGATCAGGGGCCTCTCCAAAAAAAAAAAAAAATTTTTTTTTTTTTTTTTTTTTTTACTGTGTCAATATAGGCCCCTGATCTAAGAAGGCCCCGAACATTGTCATTTAAAACAATAAATTATTGACTGGCTCATGATAGGCCCCTAATCTTCGTGGGGGGGCTAACGGAGATCAGGGGCCCATCATGAACCAGTAAAGAAAAAGGAAAAAAAAAAAAATCACATTATTTTTGGCCTATGAAGATCAAGGGGCCTATCATTCACCAGTACATTTTTGTTTAATTAACATTGTTCAGGGCAACGCAGATCAAGAGCCTATATTGAGTTGAGCCATTAAAAACAAAACAAAGAATTCAAAGAGAGAAGTAGCTTTAGGATAAGGGATTATTTAAAAAAAAAATGGAATGCTGACTGACTGGATTTTTTTAAACCTGTATATTTTTGTTTCTGCTGTTTGGTATTTCTGTATCTCCAAATGATTCCAGAAAATAGCTCACATAGGACACAGTTGATTTAGCCTTAGTTTTCTTCTCAAAGTGCACCAGATTGATGCATTTTACTTTAAAAGGTTACATTTTTTCTTCCGGGGGGGCATGCCCCCGGACCCCCCTAGAAGGTCCTGGGTCCCCACCGCGGTCTCCTCAATAACTTGGAAAAACACTGTAGCCAACCATGTGTGTCTGGTTATTAAAAGTCATTACACCAGGAAGGGGTTTAAGTACATGTTACCTTAAGAGTATTTGTATTTCATCAATAGAGATATTGTGGTGTAGACGAACATGGCTTTAACGCATCTGTATTGTAAGACCGGTGCCCGGGGGGCCTACAAAACTTCTCAGCCCCGGGGCCTAGTGGCAGGTAAAGGCAGCCCTGGGTAGACGCACTTCCATAATGTGCGGTTTCAGAAAGAAAATTAACGAATACATTGATGATAAGGTTGCAATGAATGAACCAAAACAGGCTAACACGAAGCTAAAAGTTACATAAAAGTCAGTGTGGGAGGCTAACTTGCGTTAGGCTATTTGAATAGTGCAGTGATTTCTCTGTAATTCAAGGTAGCAGAATCCCAACGAAGAGCCCGTCACGAGCGTCCCAGTGTGCGCAGTAAACAAACGTGCCCCTGATATTTCACAGAAAGAAATACACGAAAAAAGCAAACACATAACACGTAAAATGACTTACCTCGAAGAGAAAGTGTCCCACACAACGTCGCCTCGTTTGGGGACGGTGTGTAAAAGCAGCTAGTCCGACAGACAGTCCCACAGAGTGAATGCCCGCTGAGAGGGGAACTTCGAAAGTGAAAACACTCAGTGATCACTCCGCGCTACCGCTGCCGCCGCCGCCTCTCTCTCTCTCTCTCTGTCCTATTAGCATGTCAACACACCCACTGCTGGCACACGCTGTCAGGGCGAGGCAGAAGACACAGCTCCACACTACACCATTCTCTTCACGTGAAATGAGTTCCGGTCAAGAATGACTTCCACCTTTTGACCCTTGGCAAGCAGAGCCTGTAACCTTTTTTTTTTTTTTTTTTTTTTTATAGTTCAGTGTTTTATAGCTTCAAAGTAACAAACAAGCACATATTACAGCAGATACAAATAAACAAATATCAATAAAATAATAATACAAATTATTAGGCTAAGAAAAATAAAGAAGGACAAAAAGAAAAAAAGAGAGCTACAGCTGTAGGCTTGCCTACTCTATTAGGTTCAGGTCCATTACTAAAAGTTACAACGTGTCATTGCATTCTTATTCTCCATATAGTTCATTAGAGCATGAAAAGTAATGATGAAAAACATTGAAATTTGGTCTTTATTTCATGAATTCATTTTTACGTATGAAAAACTTTACAAGAATAATGATGAGTTAATTGCCAGGTCATGACTTTCTCCACTGGCCTACGAGCTCTGTAATCTAGCAGTCATTAGCCACAAAGCAAGCTTCATTTATAGCCCAATAAAACCATAATAAAGCGTTGTGTTGGCAAGTTAACTGCTATTCCACTAATGGCATTTTTCCATACAAATGTGTCGGCTCGGCTTGGTTTGGCTCAGCCCATCAGCCCAGCGCAGAAGGGGTTTGATTTTCAATAACAGCATGGCTACTCTTTTTACTACTACTAAAGAAATGATATTAATAAGTTCACACACTTCCCAAAATGCAACATCACAAAGTGTTTACCCACACATCCATAATAATTGTATAACCTACCTATAGTGTGTACTAGTCTACTATAGCCTACTATAGCCTACTTATTAGGCTATCACATTTTATTTGCAATTATTATCTAAAAGGGATGACACTTGACATCTCTTTACTTCAAGGAAATGATTAAATTCTTATGCCAACAAGTGTAAATTAAAATGCAACTTTGGAAGAACCCTTTAAATTTAACAAGGGGAGAACCAAAGGTTCCTTAAAAATATTTTCCCCGATATATTTCTGTATGAATACTGCTTCTTAACATCAACGTCCCGGGGCAAGTAAAATGCCATGTCGGGCCAGTAACTATGACAACTGGCATGCCCGACCGGGCAACTGGGAGGTTCCGCTGAAATTCTTGAATAATAAAAAAAAAAATCATATTTCTTATTTTATTTTTTTGAATCGCCAAATACAAGTACTCTATCTATGGTTTATTTTCATATTTAACTGGTGCTAATTATTACATTAACGCTCATTTGTGTGCGCGTAGTGTCTGCTACGTTGCATCTCTCCTCTCCTCTCTGCTCCGTTTTGTGAAGGGGGGGCGGGGCTCCACCGCCGATACACACACATAGGCCTACACACGCAGAGTCGGCACAACACCGGTGAGCACACACACCCAGTTAGAGAGGTAGTTTAAAGGGGTAGTTCAGGATTTTGGACATATGGCCTGATTCCCAAGTTAGCCTTGGTGTTCTTTATCAGTGGAGACAGTTTTCAACACATTTAATTCAGTCCTTCTAGTTGCAGAGTGCGCTCGTGCTAGGCTAGCGCACGGCATTGGGGAAACACTTAGCCTGCTACTAAAACAGTCTTACCCACTCCACAGTACACCCGAGGCTAATCAATTATAACGCCAGACTATCGATGTAAATGTCTGTGTTGATAGAATAATTTTAGAAATAAAACTAACCTCGCATATTGCATTTTGAGGGACTTGCTGTGTCTCAGCAGCAGTGTTTATTCCTGCTAGGCAGCGGTGGACTAATACCTAGGTTACCGGATCTATAATAGTTTGTTTACCTGCTGCGGTCATAGCTACAGACGCAGAGTACAGTGCACGAAGGAATTTTATTAGCCTATTCAATAAACAAGATATGGCCACGTTTGGAGGACTTAGCGATGCGTCTGCTTTTGAAGACGATTATGAGGAATTTGTTGTATCCACCACCGAACCGTAGGCTACCTGTACGAGCCGGAATACACTGATGAAGAACTGAGAGAGATGGATGCGCAAAGGGCAGAAAGAGAAAGCAATTAGCCCAGCCAGGTACCAAGTGTGTAACTATACCATTAGCTAATGTTGTCACTCTCCAAAATGCATCATCATCAATCTATCAGTAGGCTAACGTTATGAAAGGGGCACGCTTTATTAGCTAGTAGCCTACCAAAAGTTATTACCTGTTCATCAGTGGCTGTTGGTGCATCTGAAAAGACGGATGGCACCGCATTCGTTTTCAGTGATTTCTTGCTCTTTAGATTGCGGGGTTTCTCGAAGTCGTCCGGTCTGAAATGATCGCTACAAATACTCTGTTTGCGAAAACTTTGTGGTGTCCATCTGTAGGGTTTATTTGTACAATTCCTGAATGCACACTGACGCACCATGTTGCCTAGTCGTTCGTTTCAGTTTCTGTCCCACGCTGCTCTGTTTACTTTCTGCTGTAGTGATTCGGTTACACAGCAAAGTAAAAGTCCGCTGCTGCTGAGAAAGTAGTCCCTCAAAATGCGATAATTCATGCAATGCGAGGTTGGTTTTATTTCTAAAATTATTCTATCAACACAGACATTTACATCGATAGTCTGGCGTTATAATTGATTAGCCTCGGGTGTACTGTGGAGTGGGTAAGACTGTTTTAGTAGCAGGCTAGTATTTCCTCAATGCCGTGCGCTAGCCTAGCACGAGCGCACTCTGCAACTAGAAGGACTGAATTAAATGTGTTGAAAACTGTCTCCACTGATAAAGAACACCAAGGCTAACTTGGGAATCAGGCCATATGTCCAAAATCCTGAACTACCCCTTTAAGTAGGCCTAGTAGTTTCACCTTTAAGGGAAGCTCTTAAATGTATGGAGATCAGAAACACAATAGGCTCGTTCGACCTCCGTTGTGGCTCGTCTGGAAAGTAGACGAGAGTAGCCGAGTGCAGTCGGGGGAGTGACGAAAAAGCCTGACTGAAGCCGGACAGCTCCGAGTCGGAAGTAGCGTCCTTGTTGCGGATGCAGTTCGTTTTCTAGTTTTATTTTGAAGGCCTATTAGAAACATATTCGCAGGAGAGTCACACATGCTACAACCGATTAGAAGCAGAACACAACACAAAGACGAGTAAACACTTTAAAAGCGAGGGGCATTTTCAAAACAAGAAACGAGATATAAGCTAATATCCCCATTCCCCACACATCTTTATCTTTCTTGTTACTTTACTAGAACACCTACTTTTAAGTGATAAAGAATAATTTACAAGAATAATTTACAAATCCAAATAAAGGAGGTTTAGTATTTCTCCCTTCACATAACGAATATGATCGGCCTAAATAAAGAAGGTCTAAGAAAAGATCCCTTATTATTATTGTAGAGATGGATATGATGAACTGTATTATGATGTGTAACAAACAAACTAGGCTACTTGTTGTAGTTTTGGTCTGGCTTTGCGACACTACATGTAAAATACAATCCCCAGACCATTTAGATCACTTGAAATAAGCCCATGATTTAATCTGAATGGTATAAAAATCACTTCACCAAGATCTTATGTGACTCAAGTTTGTGTTCACTTTTAAATATATCTATAGCCTACAGGAGAGTTACACATCCAAATTATTTCTATGTCAAGGGTTCAGATCAGTGGAGGTTTAACTCTGATCAAGTACATTTCTGCTTAAATGCATATTGTGGCGGCCTAATGATTAAACATAAATTAAAATCAAAAAGAATGGATCGTAATTTAATTTTGAGCGGTGATGTCAGACTTTTGCCTAACCAATTGGGGAAACGCATCAAAGGCACGAGGTTTAAACTCCCAATTAGCGCTCAGCTCCGCCTGTCAGCAAGACGTTTCCCATCAGACATTTCGCTCCCGCAGCCCGTGGGGAGCAACTGCAGCGACTTGCTCCAGTGTCTGTGTCCGTCTTGATACCGCGGGACTTCAAAGTCTCAAGCAGCCGAGCCGCAGCCAGCCACGGGTACAAGTGGGACAAAAAGTCTAACCATAATGCAGTGCGCTCAGCAAGACGAGCGTCATAATTGCGCAGGTCTTAGCAAGACGGCGACAGGTCGAACGAGCCTATTAGCCTCGTTCGACTTGCCCAGGTCTGAGCAAGACCTGCGCAACTATGACGCGCGTCTTGCTGAGCGCACAACAAAAATGCTGCAAAAATGCTGTGCGCTCAGCAAGCCGAGCGTCATAGTTGTGCAGGTCTTAGCAAGACGGCGACATCTCGAACGAGGCTATTGACTCTGCCAATAACACTCCTCAGTTCAAGATGGTAGTGCATTTAAACTGGGGGAGGATGTGAGGAAAATATCTTGAGAAAGCAGAAGATTATTTTAAGGTGACCTGGGGCCTCATTTATAACGGTGTGCGTAGAAACCTTCCCAAAACATTGCGTTCGCACAAAGCCAGGAATGTGCTGCGCAAAAAAAAAGTTGAGATTTATAAAACTGTGCTGCGCACAGTTGCACGCAATCTTCCCTTTAAAATTACCCACCTGCGGTGAATTGTGCGCGGACGATCTCCGCCCAGTGTCATCCCACTACACCTCCCAGTTTCATCCCACAATCTACCACATGGCGAATGCTAAATAGCTCCTGAATATGATGACGCACTTAATAAGCACAGCATTTTGACTGACATGAGGAAAAAAGGGAGGTAACCGGCCACAAAGAAAGCGACTGGGAAGGAAGAAAGCCCGTGCCATGCGTCGCTGTAACTGCCTCACAAACACAAACACACACACGCGCGCGCTGATCACATATCATGATTGGCACAGTCGTTATAGTCTTTGTTAAGCTGTTTTGCCCAACTTTGTACTGTATGAAATATCACGTATTAGCGAACCTGTAGGACTAGCCTATATGTAGGCCTATATAAAATGTGTTGTGAGAAGTGAAATAATGCATTAGCCTATAGTATATTCCAAAGCATTGTTTCCCTTCCATGAGATCACACATTTCCAACAACGATTTAACTTCGAGGGTTAGTTGTTATGGGAAAAATATGCATAAAATAATTTGCTAAATTCATAACATGATTTTATCTAACGAAATATATAGTTTTAATTATATGGTTGGCCTTAACTTTGTACAAAACTACTTTTTACACACAGCCTAAAATATAGACTATTTGCTCTCCCGCTGGCCACTCAGGGACACACCTCCCGACGTATAAGATATTATTATAGAGTAGAACTATAAGATTCAATTTAAAAATATAACCAAAATATGTATAGACCTACTTGATAAGTAAATCAACCTACATCATTACTGCATGCCATAGACAACAGTAGCCTATATTCGCAACAATAGGTACGCACATAGCTATAATTGATGAAATATATTGGGTGCCAAGGATATGTGTGTTTTCCGATGACAGAGCTTTATTTCGTGGTGTTGCCATTGAGTGTCGCTGATTCCCCGAGTCAGCAAAACCTTGCGTGAGCTCTACGCATGGTCAAAAGTTTGCGTGGGAATACGCACACTTCTCCGCAAAGAATTCTTTTAGGCTATAAATACCACCGGTTTGCCAACGCACATTTCACCGCACATTTCTGCCGTCTACGCAAGGTTTTTGTGCGTAGAAAGCTTTATAAATGAGGCCCCTGGTGCGTCAACCCTAGAGCCATGTACAGGCCCCATCCTGGGAGAGAGACGGGTGTGTCTGACTCCCCAACTCTTTGTGCTCCTCATCATCTGCTGTCAGCCTAATAAGACAAGATTCACAAAGAATAGAAGTGGATATCTGAGAAGTCAAACTGTCAGTGCGTGATCACCCACCGACACACTTTCTCCACGTCTACAGGAACGGTCTCATATGGTGAGTCATAGGAATCCAAACCTAAGGGCTTCTTCTGATCCATGCACAATGCAAAGAGCTACAGCCTCACACACATAGGCCTATACACTGCTTAACCAGTGTTGATTTCACAGTGAGGGGATCAAGCAGAGGCTGCAGGATAAAATACATGAGGAGATTCGGTGACAGATACTTACTTAAATGTTTTTTTTTGTCATCTTGACACTATACTGTAGGCTTCTTGAGTTTTCATCAACATTGTGTGATGTTGGACAAGCTATGGAGTGTGGAATGTGCCATAGTTGCAGACTTTTACACAGTGTAAAGTGTAATCAGTGCATAGATGGACTGGACACATCTTTAAAGCCATTATGAAGGAAACACCAGAGATGCTTTAAGAAAAATAATATAAGTACAACATCACTACATAATATAGATTTCAGATGTTATATCTTAGCATCTAAGTTGGGTTTAGTTTAGTTTATTTTGATCACAACATTACATACATGAGAAACTATACAGTAAGGGCACGCATGGTGTTGAGTCCTTGGCAGACATTAAACACACTAATAAATCATTTTAAGACAAGACACTGCAAGCCAAAGCATTGTTTTCAATCATAATACGGTAGTATAAATAAAAGGTAAATATTACGTATTTATTTTATTAACTTACTAAAAAACTAAACCTGGACTAAACTATCTTTGATGGCCATCATCAAAGATAGTAAACATTACTTTTTTTCAGTACTCTGAATCAAAAATCTCAACTTCTAAAGCACTTACATCAGCTAAACTTTCCATAATCATTCTAAGCACTAGTCTGAAGGTTATTACAGAAGGATTTGTTCATATGTTGTGTATTGTCTTATATATGAGAATTTTGTTCTCAAAAACATCAGCTGAAAACGCATTTTTAAGACCTGTTATGTACGTACATAGTATTTTTTGATTTATAAAATGAAAAGAGGCTGTTACCAAAATCTGTTCTGTTAAAACTTTGGACACTAATATGTTATATAAAAAATGAAATAAAGATTTATAAAACTCTTTATTTATCCAACATGTATTTGTTTAGTTTTGAAAGAGATTACATTTACACATAATTAGTTAGATGTTACCAAATATGCACATTTATTCATTTAACATTTCAGGGAAAAAAAGTTGTCATACAAAAAATAATAGTTTTAATGTAAGTATTGTAATCGTGTGTTAAAGTTTCATGATGTTACCTATTCGTTCAAATGTTGCCCGATTCACCTGCAGTGTCTGGCCTTAACACGACGTCCCTTTAATGCAACGTGAGGAGTAGGAGGAGGAGGTGTCTGTGTGTCTCACTCCTTCAGATGATGCAAAGACTGCTGACACCCGATCAGTGTAAAAGTTTGACCCAAAGGTGATTTGTCAGCTGATGTCACACTAACCTGAATGCATTTGACTTGCCCACTTCACTGGCTCTAACCCATGTTAAGTAGAGCTTCTCAACCACAGCACCTGACCCAACAGCGCATTTTCGTTCTTCTCATCTCAAATTGCAGAGCAGGAATATGATCCCACATTACCAGCTTTGCAGGGTTTTTTTTTATCGTTTGTTCTTGCCATTGAGCATATGGACAAACCCCTCAAGCAGAACTTGGGCTTTCTTTGTATGGTGATATATGGTGCTATCTATAGGGGAAAGTGGGGTGAGTTGTGCAACTTTTTACTCAAAGTGATTTTAAAGTGAGGCCTTGACAGTTATGTCTCCAACTCAAATATGTACATATATTTCAGGATGTTGTGCATCCCTGGCAATAAAAACTTTGGATCTGGAATAAACTGTTTAAGAAATATAGCTTTCGGAAAAAAAGTTGTCTTGTCGCACAAATCACCCCACTTAGTGGGGTGATTTGTGCATTTGGAGAAAATAAGATGGGGTGAATTGTGCCAATTTATATATATCTCAAAAACTGTAATGCAAGACAAATCCATTAGACAATCACTTATTTAAGGTGTATTTAAAGTAAATAAAGTAAATAGTTGACGAAGATTGAAGGTACATTTTCTTAAACAAGGCCTAGCAGATCTAGGTGGTTTTGCCTGCAAAGCTCACAATGACAAAGTCACCATCATCATCTTTCTGGCCATCTGAACTCTCATCAGTGGTGTCGTTCAGTGGAATTGAGATGTCACTCTCTTCTGAGCTACTGTAGACAATCACTTTCTTTTGGTGACCAGCGTATACAGCCATGCCACTGGCACAACTCTCAGAAATGTACTTTGCACTAGTTGCTCCGTGCTTGTGGAACCAACTGCCACCTGACAAATGTGATTCCCCCTACATTTCTGCCTTTAAATCAAGGCTCAAAACCCATATGTACACCCTGGTGTTTTCTCCCCATTAACTATCTTACCTCTGCACTACTATCTGTGTTTATGTGGATGTATGGGCTTTACGTCTTTTATTTTGGTTATTGTTATTTTACCTTCATTGTTTACCTACTGAATGCACTATGTACAGCACTTTGGACAGTGCAAACTGTCATAAATGTGCTTTTATAAATACATTTTACTTACTTACTTACTTATAACTCACCTAGGCACTTTCGCACAAATCACCCCATCCCCAGAATTTTGGATAATAGGCATGATGCAGCAATTTAGGGTGACATCGTGCTAACTATATAGACTCAAAGTGTAGCATACCAAAGCACTAAAACATGTGTCAAATGTTTTCAAACGTGTCTATAATAATTGTTCAGACACAATAATCAAAAAACCTTGATCATGGAAATTTTACTTTGAAAGGCAAAACACAGTTTTTTGAGCTTAAATGTGCTTATATCTTATTCCTTGTGTCTCCCTTCTTTACAGGATGAGTCAAATGGATGGCTCTTCTTAAATATGTGGTCACATTTCCAATTTCTTCCACGGTTTTCTAGAAACAAGGGGTTTTGCAACTTCCAAAATGCACAACTCACCCCACCTTCCCCTATACAGTAACTAAATCACAAAAAAATGGAGCGATAGACCAAAGTCCATTTCAAATGTTCAAGATCATTTAAAGCAGTGGTTTTCAAACTGTGGGGCGCGTCCCCCTGGGGGGGCGCGGGGTTATGGCAGGGGGGGCGCGGATGAATATGTGAAAAAAAAGAAAAACTAAAAAAAAAAAAAAAAAAAAAAATTAGTTTGTGTTTTTTATATTAAGATCACGGTATAGCTGGACAAGAGTTCTTCTGCTTCGTTCCTCTCACTGCATTTAAATGCATTCATTATATTACAGAGAAATAAGTCTTGTTAAAGAAAAAGAGCGCCAAGCCCAACCCAGAGGACCCTGCATACATTTTTTTAATTTTAAATTAATATTTTTATGGAAAATCCATGTGTCTTTCTTCAATAGCTTCTAATTCATCAGACCCAGTGTCTCCAAATTATTAGTTCACACACAATTCCTCATATTTTGCCTCTTAATTTTCCTCTCAAAGTGCACCAGATTCATGCATGTCACTTTAAAAAGGTGAAAAAAAATCTCCCGGGGGGAATCAGACCCTCCCCGGACCCCCTAGGAGGGTCTGATTGTGCACTGGCTACTATTTTCCTCCATCAGGACATTGGAGGCACTAGCAAAAAAAAAACTCTGGGTGTGTGAATGACGTCTAACTAGTCAATAATTTGGGAAAGTCTGTCTGCCTATCTTTCTCACTCCGCTGCACACTCAGTCACTACTATCCATGCTTAAAGGAAGCAGGATTAAATTACTGGATTAAGATGTTAAAATTTATTAAAAAAAATGTGTTTAAAAACGCACAATTTTTTTTAGAATGTTTCAAAAATATGTTTAAATTTGTAAAATAATTAAAAGATCTTTCAAAACACACAGGGATTTAGAATTTTATTTTTTATTTTTTTGGGGGTGGGGCTCCGGTGAAATCTGTTCTCTGAGGGGGGGCTCACTCTCTCACACTTTTAAAACCCCTGATTTAAAGTATATGCAATGCACTTCTACACTGTTTTTTTGTAAATAAATTCAATCTTAACCTTTTGTGAAAACACATTGTATAACTTTCTAAAATAAAATAAACCCCTTGCTTATAACACTTTATGATCAATAGTTTGAATATTTCTGTAATCTATAATCATAAGAAACAAGTGCATTTAAGAAACCCCTTACCCGACTTCACCTAAGCCTGTACCGTGGTCTGAATACGTTTGCTGACCACATAGTGTCACCGTGTGGTGAGATGAGTGAATAACACCATTATGTTAGTTTTTTATGACACTTCACATATGTCCCATTAAGTGGAATGTTGTGGCTCACAGTCATTAGAGGCAGTAGAAAAAAATCAAAAAACACAAGGAATAACCAGAGCATTTCTACTCTACTCTACTCTACTCTACTCTACTCTACTCTACTCTACTCTACTCTACTCTACTCTACTCTACTCTACTCTACTCTACTCTACTCTACTCTACTCTACTCTATTCTATCTACTCTATTCTATTCTACTCTATTCTATTCTATTCTATTCTATTCTATTCTATTCTATTCTATTCTATTCTATTCTACTCTTGGGGCGACTGTGGCTCAGGTGGTTAAGCGGGTTGGCCAACGATCCAAGGGTTGTTGTGTCCTTGGGCAAGACACTTCACCCACCTTCACCGTGCGTTGTGTGAATGTGTATGATTGCTGTATGTTTGAGGTGGTGGTCGGAGGGGCCGATGGCGCAGAATGGCAGCCTCGCTTCCGTCAGTCTGCCCCAGGGCAGCTGTGGCTACTATCGTAGTTTACCACCACCGGTATGACTGTGTGTGAACGAATGGAACCTGGAACCCTGTAAAGCGCTTTGAGTGCCTTGAAAAGCGCTATATAAATCCAATCCATTATTCTATTCTATTCTATTCTCAGTTGTTAAACCATTATGTATTCAGCAAATATTGTCTGGTTTGCTGGAGGGCAGTATGGTATCCATGTTATGATATATTCCCTTTTAAGATTGACTCTTTCTGCCCGTCTTTAGGATCCAAACTGGCAACTTGTTTGTCACAAAATATAAATTCCAGCCCCTGCTCTCATTGTGGTATTTTCGTACAATATATATATATATATATTATACATACATATATATATTCTGAAGTTGTGGATCATTGTGAAGTGCCTATGCAAACCTTTCCAAAGGTGCACTGAGGTTTGTTTATATTGCATCAGACTGCTGGGTCTTTTCCAGTGTTTGCAGCCCACACACACAGCAACAGTACTTGACAGAGAGTGACAGTTTTGCCCCATTAGGCTGAAAGTGTCTCACATTGAAACATGCTGGAGCACAGGCTGTCTACATAATGTTACAGGAAATGTGTCCCTGCAGTCAACCATGGCACACCACTTTAAGATACCCCGTTTTTCCCCCTTCGGCACCCGAGCTCTCTGTGTACAATGTCTAAATCATTTGTGTGAAATGTCAAGTAAAAAGTAAATGCTGTTTGGTTAAATATTTAAAGGCATTAATAAAGCAATATATGTTGTATCTGGTTATGTAAGACATTGATTATACTTTAATGCATTTATTACATCAAGACTCTTACCGTTTTCCATTACAATCATTGAATCTGTGTGTAGAACTCCCAGCTGTGAATCTGCAAATGTGTGTTGGTGCTTGACTGTACAACATCACAGACTAATGTGAACTACTGTCTGGGGGATTCAGATAAGACAGAGCCTTCCAAACAGGATGCAAGATGCTCAGCAAAACCAGCAGATGTCAGTATTTTGCAATTAAATAAGCCACTCCTCTGTAATTTCTTTAGCTTGAGCCAATGGTTGTATGCTTAGGCAGACAGTGGCTTCACATACAATCATACCAGTTTTCTCAAGGATTAAACTTCACTCATGTGATAACAGTTAGTTGTATGTGGGTATATGTATGCAGAGGTGTCATGCAAGCCAACATTCTGGGGGGAGGAGGGGGGGCACAACAAGAGAAGGGACCATGGACACCGGAAAAAGTATGCAATAAAAATAAAAATAAAATTGTGCAATTTTAGAAATATATTCAATGGACCATTTCTAAACTTCAGTATGCCTAAGTTGTTTTTACTTAGAGTATACAGACCTGCAAACCAATAAGCCCTGAAGAAGGTAACCTGTCAGAAAACTAAACCCCTTTAGGGGATCTGGGGGAATTTTTGCCTTTTTCACATGCAAACTAAGCATTGTGGTGCATTATGGTGAAGAGAATAAAGGAAAACCTTACCATCAGTGTTGGGGAAGCTACTTTGGAAGCATAAGCTTTGAAAACTACAGACACAAAAAAGTTTCAAACCACTACACCACGAGCACCCACTTAATATTCATATATTCTTATTAAACTCTCCAAAATAAAAAAGTAATAAGTGACATGAGGAATGACTAGAATCACAGAAAGCAACATCTTTTAGCAGAATGATGAAGGCTGAAAGTATTGTTCATTAAAAAATGAATCTGTGTGCAGGGTTGGGTTTCTCACATGATTCTGTGAGGACAGAATCATGAACATAATCAAAGCTCTGAGGCCACATGAGGAAATGTCTCAGTTGATGCGAGCAGCAGTAGGGCATGATTGTTTCATCGTCTTCAAAGCTGCTCCCTCTCAGTTTGTAAATTGGTCAAATAAAAACTCTAGCTGAGCAGAGAAAACTCACTAAGTAACTTAGCCTTTTTCATTAGTCTAAAAGAGTGTGAAATAACCGGACCATATCAGTTCAGCCCTAATGAAATTGTCTGAAATATGGTTACTCCGAGAGTAGGACGAGGCGATGAAACAATACATATAATTGTCTCGATATAATTTTCCTTTACAGAAATTTGACAAATGTTTAATGTGAGTTTGATATAATTAAACCATTTATACACCTCCCATTAAACAGAAGAAGAAGAAGCTTGTAGCTGGAGCAGAGTCAAAATATGGATAAAATTAGTGACAGGGACACACCTGTATAGTAGAGTATGCCATGATTGTTGTTTATTTTATTTTATTTTATCCTTGTGTACATTAATATGTTGTAAAAATAAAATAAATATCTTAACTCAGGTGAAATATCTACATATTAGATTTTTGTTTTTTGAGAAGATGCAAATGTATGCATGATAAGTAAGATATTGCCAAATGTTCACATTTATTCAAGCATTTCTTGAAAAAATGGTAATACACAAAAATAAATGTTTAAATGTAAGTAACCAACTAAAACGACCCTATTCAGTCTTTCCTTAAAAGCCTTACCAAAACCTGCTTTCAGAACCCTGCTGTTCTAATCAGGTCCCTTTCCATCCTGATCAACTAGCCTGAGCCATCAGCTCTACACACACGTGGATTTGTAATTGTAATGTATTTATACAACGTTTACTATTTCTGGCTTTTGTTGTAGAAAGATTTCATTATTAATCGAGACACAACATATTGCATGCACGTCACGGAAGTCCTTACATAGCAATAGGTGCTTAAGGAAGTGCCAATGGGTAAATGAACCACGACCAGACATATAAGGGCATGAGTCAGAGTATTACCATAAAGCAGCAGATGCATTTATTAACACAGTTGAGAGTCTGGTACTGCTTCACTGCACTTCTGTGTTTTAAGTAGTGTTAGCATAATCTGACCTCATTTGTTTATTTGGGGATTAGAAATGCCCAGAGTGCTCTTTAAAAATCTGGATTAACGGCAGACATGCGTCACAAGATTGTGTCTGATACATTATTCTTGGAAGTTATAGGACTGTTTTCAGTAAAGCTGTTTCTTACCCGTAGCTGTCATTAGCAAAGCAGAGGATGAGCTTCAAAGCTGTAAATAAGGACTCGTTAAAATGTGTGAAAGAAATACTTTATTTATGAAATTTGCTACGAAAGCATTACATTCTGAACATTTTCTGAAGATGAGGGTGGAGGTGATGTTGGTTTGGAAGCTGACGGATCTGCAAGCGTGATTGTCTTTGTTGTTCTTAGCACTGAGAAACCATGTGACCTGCATCTATGAGAGTACCATTCTAAAATGATAATGCACCATAATAAATTAATAAACTAATAAAATTACATTTAGCTTTGGCAAATGATTGTTGCCATGAAGGTAACGTGTATCATTGGTGACTGAACCTTGATTTGAAAGAAGAGATCAGTAGCACTCTCATATATCTGTGCAATTAGTATGAAGGTAGTGGTACAGCCAACAGGTGGTTAGCCTAGCTGGGCAAAAAGACTGCAGGAAGGCAGCTACAGCTAGCCTAGCCTGGTTCCTGTTGACTGTTAAAATATTGTAGGTCTGATGGTGTGTAAACTGGTGAGACAAGCCTGTGCATTAGTTTCTCTCTCACGGATCAGTCTGGACTTTCTCCAATCTCCATGGGGGAGGGGCCTGGTAAAAAAATTACCAGCCCAATAAGAGCTCGAGTTCTGACCTAAGGTTGTTCCCTTATGCCTCGTTTCCACTGAGTAGAGCGGGTCGGGTCGGAGTGGTTCAGAGCGAGACAGCTCACTTTTAAGAATCTTGTGGTGTTTCCACCGCCGACCCTACCCTTACTGGTAGGGCGGGGTTTATCACCCTACCCTTACTGGTAGGGCGGGGTTTATGACCCTACCCTTACTGGTGGGGCGGGGTTTAGGCTGGACTGTGATAGCCGCCGCCAGAATATGGGTCAAACTATCGGGCTGTGGAACAACTGTGGTCAAGCCAGCGGTCTCTCGTTTTTGCTTGGTCAAACCAGCCGCTTCTTTATTTATTCCCCCCGTGTTATTGTGAGCGTAAACGCACAGAGACGGCTCTGATAGAGACAGTGAGCGAACAGCGCTGGCTGCGGCAGCTACGTGACTAGCAGTGGGACACAGTGTAACCAACTGATTAATTTAATGACGAGGAAAAACACCACACAATAAACAGTGCTGTGCTCACATTTTCGCCAAAACACAAGACTCTCTTCACTCTTGCCGAGGTGACTATACATGGCGGAAATTATTATTATTTCGACCAATAAAGGGACGGCTTGTGTAGCTCCGCCTTTTCAGCACCCTTTCAGGCGGCTGGTACCCCAACGGAGGTGTACCGAAATTAGGAGCGGCTCAGAGCGGTTAGGTGCGCTTAAACCGTACCCTACCCAACTTTTGGCAAATGAAAAGCCAAACTACACGGACCCAACCGCTCCGATCCGACCCGCTCTACTCGGTGGAAACGAGGCATTATAGTGGAAGGCAGATTCTGATTGGTTCATGTACTGGTCAATCTAGCCCTGTGAGACCAGCCATAAGCTTATTCGTTGATCCATGTTGACGTCAACGACTACATGAACTGATCAGAGGCTTCCTTCCAATTAGTTCCACAACGTGAAGCTTGCACGATATCTGGCTGCTCTCACCAGGCTAAATAAAAGGCTGCTTAGAAACATTCAATCATTCAAAGCTTGGTAGGGGGAATAAGGATGGAGATTAACCTTTTTCATAGCTAACCTTTGAAGTAACCACCCTTCCCACACAGAAATGGCTCATGAACACAACGCCAAGCAGAATTAATGAATGAATGAATGGAGTAAACAAAATGAACAGTTATACCTATTCTCTCCACAGGTGTCTTTCTTACATTGCTGTACTATTAAACCAGATAACACATGGCAATACGTGAGCTTTAGAGGTGCTGTTTCCCCCTGCTTGTGAAAGTTGAAATATTCCTTTAAAAAGTGGATTTTTTTAAAGGAATGATCTGCTTTTGAAATATTGACTTATGTGGCAGTCTTTTGGAATAAAACTGAAGCACTTGTGAAGGGCGAAGTCGCACACATCACAGGGTGGCCAGGCTAGGAAAAGCTTCTAGCTCATTATCGACATGACTTAATGCTAATATGAATGCGATAAAAACCAAAATATAACTTTGCAGTTATTTGTAGTACCAAAAAAAAAGAATACAGCAATGAAACCATGTTGGTGTATAAAAAAAATTCACTTAAGGCGGTTTAAGTTAGTAACATAACTGGTAATGCATCGCTCGCAGTCCTTTCTTAATAGTACACCATATGTGATACAATATAAATATTGTATATATAAAATAAAAATATATAAAATGGGGCGGCAGTGGCGAAGTGGTTCGATCCCCCGTCTCCCCGCCACATGTCGAAGTGTCCCTGGGCAAGACACTGAACCCCGAATTGCTCCTGATAGTTAGCTTAGTTAACTTAGCACCCTAGTGCTAAGCCTACCCTGCGTGGTAGCTGCTGCTATCGGTGTATGAATGTGTGTGTGAATGGGTGAATGTGTACAAAACAATGTAAAGCGCTTTGGGTCTGTGAACAACGGAGATAAAGCGCTATATAAGTCCATTTACCATTTACCAACAATAATGCACATCTGCAGCATGCATTAAGCAGTTCTGTACAAGCCCGGTTTTGTGCACCTTTGCCAACTTAAGATATAATTGCACACGGATGTATTGCTGCACTTTAAATAAATAAATAAATATTAAATAAATTTTAAAAAACAGAGAATGAACAAGCCCGTTATTACATAAATAGATAAGACTTTTCTCAGCAGCTGGGTTGTATGCTGCTTTACAATTCTTTTAAATAGTAAGATCATGTTTAGTCCTGGCTTCATGGGCTGTTTCAGTCTGGTTAATGCCAACAGCTGTCCATGAGTAATAGACGGGTATGAGCGTTTAGCGTCACTTTAACAGAACTGTTGTCTCCCCTATCACTGTAGTCAGAGTGCTGTGGAGGGAAGAAGAAAGCCTGGTATTAGGCTCCCTTAATGCCTCATTAGCCATCTGTTCTGGACACATTCAGTTATGCAACTCAGCTAGTTCCAAAAGGTTACAGAGGCAATAGCAGTCAATTGATATGCTGTCATGACACTTTGTTGGTCTGAATATAGAGAGCTCCAGGGAGAAGAGAGGTGTTATTAGGGTGTGTCAGGGCAGGGGATGGTTGCACACAGAATTGGACCAATGGCTCAGATTGAACAGTCCAACTTCAGATGAACATAGTTTTAAAAGTTCTTCGGTTTTTGAAAGAGGGTTAAACATGAGCTTCTGATATGATAATGTCAAGGAGGAGAAGCTGTATATAGGATCCAGTCCAGTGGTGTCTTGTGAGTGCCAGAGTTGGAAATATTCAGTGCCAAGAGGTCTCTGATACTCTTTAGCAGAATTCAGAATTTAATCCACCTGCTATGGTCAACAATACGTTTTTCATTCTTGCACTGCTACAGTTTAGGCTAAAAACACAGCCGTCCTCCACTCAGCAGTATGCACACCAGTAGATCAGGTTGAAGAGGATGTAGGCGCCGGGGAAGATCATGCGAGAGTAGGTGTCGATGGCGTGGGTGTTCTGGATGATACGGAAGCCTCGGAGGCCCTTCTTCTTGGGGCCGACGGGCTCGTTGTCCAGGGAGAGGCGCACCACCATGCGCTCCTGCTTCTCTGACGAGTCCTCTGGGGGCATGGAGGCCCTGGTGTACCCAGAGGAGTCCTCTGGGGGCATGGACGCCCTGGTGTACCCAGCCAGGCTGTTGGCATCCGCCTCGCTGTACGTCCCGTCCAGCATCATGGTCCTGGCGTGAGACATGCCACAGGTGCAGGGGAGTGTCTGGGACTGGGGGGGCCAAATGGAAGAAATTAAAAAAAAATCAAGATTGAATAGAACATTTGAAAGCATCATTTAAAAGGTGAGACACTGCAGGTGAATAAGTGTAAAGATGTTTAACTTATAGATATCATCATGAAACTTTGCCAGTTTGATAATATGGCTATATCTAATTAATGATGCATTCAGTTGCATATCTTTAAGAACCAAAAATCTAGATGTTGGATAATAAATAGTAATAAAAAATATTGCATTTTCAGCATGTTTTAAGAAGAAAATGTCTCATAAATCAAGCAATTAACAACATATCATCAAAATCCTTCCATCATAACCTTCAGATTAGTGCTAAAAATGTTCATGGAAAGTTTGGGTGATTGCTTTAGAAGTTCGACTAACTAAACTAATGTTGAGATAATGACCTTAGAGATGGTTGTATCTAAGAAATAAACAGACACAAACAGACAAGGTTTAGTCAAATAAACACCTTGATGTACATTGTGGGCCTTTGATTTATACTACCATGAAAGAAGACATGTTATGGAAGCAAAAATCTCAAAATTCACCCAGTGCTTGAAAAAACAATGTTTTTGCCTGCAGTGTCTCGCGTTAAGCAGATGCCATTTCTGAAAGGTTCTCCATACCTGTTCCCGGGCTTTTTCTCTAAGCTTGCGGTCTTTCCCATCCCTCACTGTGGTTAGGTAGTTGACAGCTGCGTATTCAAGCACAGACAGGAACACGAAGACAAAACTGACCCAGAGGTAAATGTCCACAGCTTTGATGTAGGAGACCCTGGGCATGGAGGCGTTGACTCCAGTGATGATGGTGGACATGGTGAGCACTGTGGTTATACCTGAAGCACAAGGAACACACAACCCCTCGTGTAAGCTCAAAAAAGGAATTTTGAGAAACTTGAGGAAGATTCATATTAACTGTCCAGTATTGAGATGGAAACTGGGGTAATCTTCCACAAAGCTCCATTTAGCTTCTGTTTAGGACAAAACATAATTTTCGTTACATCTATAACTTGGTTCCTGTACAGTCTGTGAAGCAAAGGTGCCATTTGAGATGTCAAAGATATGATACCAAAATCTCAAAATCAATGTAGTGATTTATTAAAGTGGCAGTGCTACACATACAGTAGCAACTACACACACCAGCCACTCCACATACATGGAGAGGCAGTAGAGACTGTTAAAAAGCTTGAAGAGTCACTTTGTGGAAAACAGCTGAAATGGACCAACAAAAAAAAGGCCCCACAAAGATTGATTTTTCTTGAGGAAACTTAAACATGCCAAACTTCCTCCAAAGCTGCTGGTGAATTTCTTCAGCACTTCTATGGAATCCATCCAGACAACTGTGTCACAGTGTGGTGTGCCAGCAAGCTGAAAGATCTGCACCGCGCAGTAAAGCTCCCACAGTTGGACACTATCTATGTAAAGAGACTGGAGAGGTTTGCACAAGTTACTTTTATGTGACTGCCCAACCCGGTATCACGCCGAGGCGTGAGATACACACGCATGGACCGGCGTGTGTATTCACACGCCTTGCCTGACCAGGGCGTGTGAGTTACACGCGCACCTCCCGCCCGTCTAAATGAATGGAGGAATAGCACCAACAGGCATTTCAATACTATCCAGCTGCAGCCCCGCAGACAAACACCCTGGCGTGGGTGGTTAGGGTTAGGGCAAGGGGACAGGTGGTTAGGTTTAGGGTAAGGGGACAGGGAGAGGTTACAATATAATAATAATAATAATAATAATAATAAATAATAATAATAATAATAATAATAATAATAATAATAATAATAATAATAATAATAATAATAATAATAATAATAATAATACAACACCGCGGCGGCCATCTTAACTACGGAACACCGCGGCGGCCAAACCGCGACTACGGGAGGTGCGCGTGTAACTCACACGCCCTGGTCAGGCAAGGCGTGTGAATACACACGCCGGTCCATGCGTGTCTATCTCACGCCTCGGCGTGAGATCGGGTTGGACTGCCAGTACTGCCCTCTAATGCTGCGACTCATTTATTTATTCATCTTGATTCTGAATTTATTACCTTTTACCCTCTTTCATCCATATTTTTCTATATTTTTAATACATCTATCTTTACCGAGGAGAAGCCAACAGCAGTGTTGTTGTACCTGTGTGTATAATTACTATAAAGCATTTAATTAGTTAAATCATTTAGAAAAACAAAACAATATAAATAGTTCCTCAGACAAATAACAGGGATCACCGATTGTTCGTTGGGTATGCACCTTCACACCTTTTTTGTCTGGCTGATGATTGGTGGACTAAAAGTGCTGCAGCTCTCCTCCACTTACAGTAACAGTAACTGATCCAGGACAGCTGTTTTCCCCTGCTTCCGGTCTTTATGCTACGCTAGGCTAACCTCATCTAACCCCAGGTCGGTACTAAACACAGAAATGATAAATACAAAAACAAACAATTCATTATTGGGCTTAATGATGAACTGAACTCAAGATTGAAATTTAAATCACACTTATGCAAACAGCTTACTGATGTTTATACGCTATGCATCCTCAAGCTCAAATTGACCTACCATGGCCCATGACGTAGCTGTGTCTGAAACATTACACAACTAAGTCCCCTTTTCAGACCACAAAAGAATGGTCATGACCCTTGTTAATCCACCAGAACAAATAAAACACAAGGGTTTATTGGAACTTTACGGTACTACAGTTAAATCTATTGACCCATTTTTTCCCCAATCTCAGAAATGGTATAGCGTGATGCCAGACCATCCTGCCAGCTGTAGTTGGGTCTGGTTGTGTGAGAATCCCTCTTACCTAAAGAGACTCTGGCAGGGACGGCCCTGCGGTCGATCCAGAAGGAAACCCAGGACAGCATGACCATCAGAGTGGCAGGGAAGTAGGTCTGCAGCAGGAAGAAGAAGATGTGACGTCGCAGAGTGAAGTTGATGTACAGACGGTTGTACCAGCCTGTGGGCACAGGGCAAAGTATAATACAGCAGATGTTTGCAAATCAGTTTGTATGCATCAGAAGTAAAAACATAAGAATTATGCCAATGTAACCTTCTGGTGATGTGTTATCAATGCTAAAAGTCTATATCTAAGTTTGTATGAGGTTGTTTAAGATTCTAAATTCAAATTCGATTGGTATGAGAATGAGATTAATTGTACCTTAATACACCGTAAGATTAACGAGACCTCCAACCCACACAAACACACGTGACAACGACTTGAGAGAATAAAAGTAATGTATTTATTAGGGCTGTCAAATTAACGCGTTCATTTCGATTAATTAATCACAGAAAAAATAACGTTAAAAAAAGTAGCGCAGATTAATCACGCTTCTATATTGCCCTTTGACCCGGTGGAGATGATAGCGCAGCTGCATCTGTAGCCTGTGGACACGGCCCACAGGGGATTAAAGAGTAAAGAGAGAAGCAGGGGAAAGGGCAGAGGGCTCTATGGATGTGTTATGGGATGCTTCAGGCAAATAATCATGAAGGTAGGAAGACATCTTATGTTATTCTCCGCTGTGTCTGTGCATTATTGATTTAGTGGGTGCCTAATTAACAATGTAGGTTCAAACTCTCAGTGTCATGGATTCCGCCCCCTGTCACTCCTCCTAGCTTATTCCTGCCTTTTTTCCTCTTTTGTGTTGTGTGTGTGTGTGTGTGGTGTGTGTGTGTGTGTGTGTGTGTGTGTGTGTGTGTGTGTGTGTGTGTCAGTATTTTTGGCTATTAGTAGGACGTTGCTGAATGAGTAATACCAGGCTTGGCCACTGAGCACTGCTGGATTGAGGAAGAAGGCACTGCTCCTGGGGGCCTGCTAGAAACGCCCCTGGTGCATCGTAGTTTCTATGTGCTGCTGTGTCATTGGCTGTCTGCCGTGCATGCACCCGCAATGCATTTAGGTTGCATCGGTTAACTACAGAATCTAGCGATTATCTCTGCATATAATGCATTTAGGGAATTACTGTAACTTTGGAACAACAGAAAATAACCTGGGGTACACCAAGATAAACACAAAACTAGGTGAAGTTAACAAATAATCTCTACAGGGATGATGGAAACCTGATGGGTTTCTCAAAGCAAAGCAATGAACAAACAAAACAACGGCTGAATAAAAAAGAGGGAATTCTTATGGAGAACATCTCTTACAGAAGAGCACAGCAAGTGAGGTAATGGCAGAATAACAATGTGAGAGATGTATACTAAAATAGCCAAAAGATTTACACACACACACACACACACACACACACACACACACACACACACACACACACACCATAATGTCTCAATACACACATGCGCCACACACTGGCATCCCTACCAACACACCTACACCTTTTTGGTTGAAAAAAAAAAGAATGGCAATATGGCAGGACCGACAACCAGGAAAAATGCCTGTAATTCAACCCTATGCTAAATATAGGGAAATGGCTCAAAATGGTGATGGTGTTGAAAATTATAAATGTTGATGCTTTGTGTCGAGGATGAAAGCATAACATCATAAAAAATTATATTCTATGCCGTAATGACAGCAGGATCAAATTGTTTAAAAAAAGAGTCAGTTTTGAATGGAAGTCAATGGGGGGGAAAACGTCCTTAGGGAGATGACACAAAAAAGTGTCCTGCCTTTATTATAGATAGTACAAAGTTGCCGAATAGAAGTTCACAAAATATATACATTTTTTAATCCCTGCCCAAAATGTATTCAGTTAACATCAGCACAGCCAAAGTTACACACAAAACAAAAAGTGCAAAAGGACAAAAACGTCCCCAGAAGCACCTAAGGGTTAACTTTATTATATTAGGTGTGGGGACTAGGCTGTCACTTAGAATGTTAAAAATAGCTATCCTGGAAGTAATAACCCAACATTCTCAGTGTGCAACTTGACTTGCTATCAGAACAGAAAACTATGCCATTGTCAGCAGACAATTTGACTTTGACTTTTGACTCAGAGTAGGACATGTGTTACTAGTGAAAACAATAATAGTGTTATCTATTCAAGTGCCCCGTTTCATAAGACGTGACACTGAGGGTTAATAGGATAAGAAAATGTAACTCATAGATATCATCATGAAACTTTGCCTGTTGATAATTTCATTCAAACAATTGTTTTTGTAATGCAACTTTTTCAGAAATGTTTGAATGAATGTGCAAATGTCCCTATATCTAACTAATTATGCGTTCATTTGCATCTCTTTAAAAAAATTAAACAACAATTTTATTTCAATTAAATTGTATGTGTTTAAACATATTAGAGTCCCTATTTTACAGAATAGATTTTGGATACAGCCTTTTTTTTCTTTCTTTTTTATAAATCAGAAAATACTTTAAACAGGGTTTAAAAATGCATTATTGACATTTTTTTAAAGAACAAAATATATAATAAATCAGACTATTAACATATGAACAAATCCCTTCTGTTACAACCTTCAGAATAGTGCTGAGAATGATTATGGAAAGTTTATTTGATCAGTGCTTTAGAAGTTGAGATGTTTGGTTCAGAATATTGAAAAGAAACTCATCTTGAGATAATGTCTGTTGAAGATGGTTGTACAGGAGAAATATACAGACACAAACAGACAATGTCTAGTAAAAAAAACATATACATGTACATTTAATACCTTTGATTTATAATGGTATGGAAGTGAAATAGACAAACATTTCAAAATTGACCAGTGTTCTAAAAGAACATGTGTCTGCCTGCTGTGTCTCACTTTAATTGATCAATATTAATTGAAATTGAAAGGGGTAATTTCAGTTTATATTGATAATTTTTGTCTAGGGGCTTATGTGTCCTTATAGTGAATATAAATGGCAGCATTTTATTTTTGCCAGTCTACCTGTGCTGCTGTAGAAAGCCAGTCTGGAGGTAGTGTGAAACTTCTGGATGAGGAACTGTGATAGAGAGATCCTGTCATCGGTGCTCAGGGACTCGTCTCCGCTCTTCCAATATAGCATCAGGTCTTCGTCTGTGTAAGCATCTAAAGGACAAGAAGCATGGCTGTCAGTATAGAGCTGCAGTTTGAACTCGGTTTGGACTGAAAAACACATACAGCATACAAAATACAGCAAAGATTTAAATAGAAGCCGATATCAACTTAAAGCTGAATAAACAAAGGAAAGTTACCGGCTACCAGGTAACCTAACATAGGTATGTATGCCTAAATATGTATTATATGTATATGTGTATACAGCAAACTGTACAATAGGGTCTTCATTTCTGAGACCACATTCAATAATCTGTGAATACATGTGAATATTCAGAAAGTTTGAGTATGCAGAAACCTTTAAAAACACAAGTTATGACATGTTAAATGAAGTTAAAATAATGTCAGATCCGGTATTGACTGTCATTACCTTTCCTCCACAGTCCCTTAATCCTTTACCCTCATTGTCAAATCATGCTGGGGTATATGGAACATCAGGTCATGCCTGCGTTAGTAGGCCTACTTTAGTGAATGCTATCAATAAATGTGGACATGCCAAATACTCACTCAGATATTCTTAAATAATTTTTCAAAGCCTCAACTTTTCAGATGACATTGTCATTTTTATGATAAATGTGCTACATTTCTAGCAAATGCAAAATAGAAGTGTCTTGACTTCTGGTCTCAGACTTTTGGATTGCACTGAATGTGATGTGTGAGACTCGCCACTCTCACTTGCTCTCCATTTTATGTTTAAAACAGGTATTTCTTCCATAAATGTATTCATTCCAACCAATTCAACTTATTTGCTGTTTTGCTGTCGAGTTGTTTCCATCACTTAAATTAAAAGTGTTCTAGAAATGGAAGGGATAATGCCCTCACAGACACTGGAAAGCACTTTCACTTTCCACAGGAAGTGTCAAACTGAGGATAAATTAACAGCGAACAAAAAAATAAACTGCAAGATTGATGCAACTGTAAATAATCTTTCTGTGAAAGACTCCATAGTATTTCTTGGTGGATCCTCGGGCTGTGTATTTAAAATGTTCAAGTTTAAGGTGGGACATAACTCCCCCCACCCAGTGTCTGTAGGATGGGGGCGAGGCCTTTTTCAGGCGTCTAGCGAGCAAGGTGGTGATCTCGGCCTGGCCAGATGTTCTAGATGTCTCCTCAGAAACTACGCCAAACAAAGCGGTTAATAGGTTGGGATTGATGACTTTCTTGCAAATGGTTGAAAGTGTTTTGAAAAGCCAGAATGCATGGCTGAGGTTGGATTGGTCCTGCACCTAATCTCTTACTGATAAATAACAGCAAACACTAAAACTGTAATAAATAACAATTCAGTGTTGTTACGTATAGGATACTGAATGCAAACACAATGCAAACATGCCTTGCTTTGCTTTGCTTTGGATAGTAAGTAGCACATTATTCCCACACTATCCTCATAATCGAGTGTCAGGGCACATGAACACTTACAGCTCTCCAGCTCCAGCGTGCATGTCTGTGAGTCCAAAGGGAAACGGCTGAAATCCATGTTGCATGCAGCAGTCACTGTAACCCTGGGGATTTAAAAACAGATTGTCAACATCCACAGCCCTATGCGTGCTGCACCGAAGCCTATGGGGCAAAACTAGAACTGCAAGCAGATATGAACAGGGTCCAAGTCCTCTTGGCGATATCACGTACGTGAGATCAGGGCTGTTTTGTTATGTCATTGATATGATTTTTGAATGAGAGATTTGGATCAAATAGAACTCTGGTAGAACATTGGTTATAACAGTGTATTCTCCTACAGCCTTTCCAAATGTTCCTCATAAAACAAAACAAGTCTAACTTGCAAAGCAACACCACACAAAAGAAATCCAGCGGGAATCCTTTTCTTCCGAGGGGGAGCATCACTTTCTGGAATTTGTGTTATTTTCATTGACTGCTCTGCCATGTCTAAATAAATAGCTGAATATTGTATAGTGTATTTTTATTTTATTTTATTTACGTCGCTAGCAATACATTTTACATTTCCCGCCAGTTCATGAGTGAATAGGGGGCAGACAGACAGTAGCTACTCTTAATGGTGTTTAGAGAATAAGTCACAAAACAAATCAGGAAGGGGAATGGTAGTTGTGGACAAAAAGCCAGCGAAATCTAATATAAAAAACAACTTTTTTAAAATTGAAAACCTTACATAGTACAGCTTTAAAGTCAGGTTGCAGAATTGATTCCCACCTGAGGCTGTATAGGACGTGTCCGTCGGGGAAGACCCTCAGCATGATGTTCTCCGTGGTGGTGTCGTGGATGAAGGACCTCTTAGAGTGGACAAAGAACACGTCAGGAACCCAGATCTTCTTCACCAGGCGGCCGTCAAAGGTCATGCTCTTGTTGGTGGTGCTGGGGAAGGCCAGCCTCTCATCCTTCCAGTAATGCCTCAGATACAGGGTCATGGTAAAGTCCTGAGGGAGGGGAGGACAGAAAGAGAAACATCCTCTGGATTAAGTGTCAACGCGAGGACTCTACTTGATGGCTGGTTTATTGAATTCCCTCTGGGATTACACGGCTGCCCTAACCCCGTGGTTCCTGGATTATATAGATTGTTTATGACTAAATGAACACGGCCAAGAGAAGTGCTGAACATATGTTAACCCAGCACAGGCCACTGTTTCCATTGGTTCCTAGATTACCCTTGTCTTTTTCCTCTATTTTTCCTGTCCCGTTGCTATGCAGGCAGGAGTGCTTCTACCACAGAAGATCATCCTCTATCCCATTCTCCTCATTGGAATTAAACGTGATCGGTCTGGAGTAATGGCAGCATCAACACTTTTCAAACCTTAGATTCTAGAGGGGCTTAAGATGAGAAATGTCTCCAATGATTAACAACTGTCATTTTTGGAAGTGTATTACAGTTTTTCACAATTGCTTAAACACATTTCCTGATAGATTACCTCACTTTTTCAAAACCCTTGACACAAATCTCAAAACTCAAACACAAAATCCTTCACTTCTCTTGCAAAAGCACACTTTACCCTCAAAACAATGTTAACTCTTCACTAAATGGTGTTTTCTTTTCAAATGACAAACACATACATCATATGACTAGACATTTCTAGCACTCATTGAACACTGGTGTGCAGAATGGAAAACACTATGGTATGAATGCAAAACACTATATGAATGCTTTATCAGTGGAATTATGCCTTTGCATGTTCATACACTTTCACCTACAGTAACAACAAATACTTTACGGTTTTTGCCAAATGCTAACACACATGTTGCAGAATAGTTTTTATTTTGCCATTTCAAACAAACACAATGAATAGGTAGGACTGCAGTTCAAGCAATTCAGTGTGTCAGTATAAACTAAGAAAAAATTGTTTGTAAGGATTTGGGTGGTTGGATTATGAATCCTTTTATGGATGCCGCCCCCTGTTTGCGTCTGGCCACATCGCCTCATCAACATCACACTCAATGTCATCCTTTGAGAAGCAACAGGGAAATGATCACCTGATATCCAGTCTAAATCTCCTAATTATGGAGCGACTCAGGCTGGGCTGCACTCTCTGTCCAGGCTCCCATGATCTATAACATGGTCCACTATAGTGTCCCTGTCGTATGTGTCTCCGTCTGTTGCCTTCTTTGTCCTCGTCCTCCTGTCGCTCTCTCTCCTCCTCTTCCCCTGACTCTTACCGTCTCAGAAAGGAGCCGAGCTCACCTGGGGTCTATTTGTAGTGCTAAGGTTTAGACTTTTTTTTCATTGTTCCCTAATTTTACTGTAATTTTTTCTTAGTTATACTGACACACTGAATTGCTTGTCGTGTTTTGGAATGAGAATCTAAGCAGGAAATGTGTTTGGAGTTCAGCAGAATTGGTTAAGCAGTTGGTATATTAGTTTCAGATTGTGCACATAGTGTCTGATGTTCCAAAAAATGTGTTTAAACAATTGTGAAAAACTGTTATGTGAGATGTCGGGTTGTAGCATTTTATCAGTTAAATCTTCAACAAATAAAGATATTTATTGTACTGAAATCTGTATCCCCGAGAGCGAGACTGTGTAAAGTTTAAAAATAGAATCTTGCATTAATTTAATTCTCACACATGTCAAAGTAATTGTATCCGGGCCAGGCCCAGCAGCAGACCCGGGTTCGATTCCCGCCCGTTCTCTGCATGTCAATCCCCTCTCTGCCCCATTTCACCTCTGTCTCTTCACACTGTCAATAAAGCATGAAAAATGCCAAAAAATATCTTAAAAGAAAAAAAAACATGTATCTAATGGCATAAGGATTACCAATGAACTGCTAGTCAAACCGATGTGTGACAACGCATGAGCTTCAATCTCTCAGCCCCTGGTTTTACACTTGGGCGCTTGGACAGATAATGTTATGGAGCATTATTTCCTATATGGTTGTTTAGGTCTTTATTATGAGAAAACCATTTGCTTGCCAACATTAAAATCAAAAAAGCAATTTAAGTTGCAGATGAAAACATTTATCCAGGCTTATGGAAGGCCTTCCTCATGTCTCACTATCGGGGGAAACTACTTTGGTCAGCTGTTCCAGGGAATCACTGAGCCTCTTTGAAAATGAAATATATTTATAAGCTTGTTTTATAAGCTTATTTGTGAGCTGTTTTTAAAAAGGCATTCAGTACAAACCAATGACCTCAGGGCCTGAGAGACGCACACAGCGTAGGGGAGTCGGAAAAGTATAGAGTGACACATTGTTGGTTTGGATCTTTTCATTAGACTGTTGACAGTGAGAAAAATATACAATAACACCATCCATATCCTTACACATCCTGATTGTGCTAGACCTGCCAGCTTCTAAATGAAATGGCACGATATCATTTTATGTGTAAGTGATATGACATAATGTCCTTAGGGACAGCCATGGTCTGGAATCCTTAATTCCTCCCCCCTTTCTAAAAACAATTAAATGCACAAATTAAGGGATCCAAATTCATTGTAATCCTTGGTCGTCCTTGCAAACAGAGGCTTACACAACATGAGGACGACAGATCCTATTTATGGTTCCAAAACAGAGGGTCGTTTAATTACTCAACCCAGTCTGACTTTGAGCAAAATAAACAAGTCCCACTGCTTAGCTTTCATAATCTGATTTTGATTATCCAAATGAAAACAACAAATGACTAGAACTAGAAGGATACATAGTACATGTGTCATTCAATAGTAGAGAACCTCTGTAATGCTGGTGGCAGAACATGGTTATCTGATAAAGACCAACAATCTACTTTGAACTAGGATTTGAACTGTGCAAGTGTTATTGCAGACTTGTCTTGCTGTTCATGAATAATGTTACTGGCTCATTAGCTGACAGCTTCTTCCCCATGTGTGAAATAAGTGTCAGCTCATTTGTTGAAGTCAGCAGCTGAAAAATCTGTCACAGACTTATTGGTTACATTTGCCAACCCTAAAATAATCCACTGGAATAGTGGCACTCCTAATGACATAATAGTTTAACCTCTTCCATAATCTCATTACTTAACCTGATTGAATATTAAGTTGAAGAGGCAGAATTATCAACCTTTTCAATAACCTCTCTGTATGTACCTGTACCATATGGCATTTAACACATTCAAGCCACTTACCATGTCTACCTCTGATATGCTATCCAAGCTCTCCACCTGAACGTCAACTCCAACAGGGACAGCTGGGCCTGCAAAATCAACAGATTAGAGGTTACAATTAGAAAGTTACAGTTTAGATACTGAACATAGAGACTAGCTCTGCTCCATTGACAATCTCGACTGGTTTTTAAGGAACATTATAGTTTTAAACCCGGACTTAAAGGTCACTTTTCAGGTTCAAAATTGTGATTTGGGTCCAAAAAAACAATGTATATTTCTCGCAGTGCCATTGCTAAATCCTCATCTTTTCAGCCTCTGTCTAAAAGGCTCCGTTTTAGAGCACCGACATAGCATTACATTGTCATAGCGCCTGGGTAGATGGTTGGTTTGATGTCTGAGACACTGGAGAGATCAGTTCCCATCCTGTCTCCAACCTACAGGTGATTGCAATCCCTAACCCTAAGCAAGGACTTTTAGTTTCCAAAACTTTAATCATTGAGATTCAAGATTACTTTATTTATGACTGAAACAAGACTAGGTGTACACCTAGTATATGGCTGGACTGTGTACTGTTAAAGTCAAATTTGCACAAGGATAATCAGTGGCAGTGTCTATAATGTGAATTCCTGGATATTAAAAATATTCACCTGCAATTTGTCTGTTGTGGTCTCAGTCAGAGCACGTAAGTGAGGACTGTTTGAATTGTTTTTTTTTTACAAGCCAAGGCTAATTGGGACATGCCTACACTAGTAAGTCAGGCACAAACCTTTTTAGGGCTGGCCTTGCTTTACTGAGGTCAAGCCAACATAACAGGTTAAAACAGTTTTTATTTATTCAAGATTAGAAACGGGCGAGACACTGCAGGCGAAACAATTTTTCAAGCACTGGGCAATTCTTGGATTTTTGTCTATTTTGTCTATTATTTTGCATACTAGTATAAATTAAAGGTCCAAAATGTATATTTACATTTGTAGCACTATGCTGAATGTTATTACAGAAGGATACATTGTTAAGACCTGTTCATGGAATTTATTTATGAAAAAAAGGCTTTATCCAAAATCTGTTCACGAGACATTTTCTGAATAAATGGTTATGCAAAGAACAATAGTCAGTAATCAACTGGCAAAGTTGCATGATGACATTTACAAGTTAAAAGTGTTAACATTAAGTGGATGTGAACAGCCACTAGTTTGCTCAAGGTGGCAGACATTGAGGGGCAGAGACATGGGTTATGGTTGCTGTTAGAACGTTCATGTGTAGTTTGTACATGTGCTGTTGGGGGACAATAAATATCTGTCTCTTTAGCTGCTAAGTGTTGCTACTGTTCACCAGCCTTATCCCTCTGCCGTTCTTACTTACGCCGGTACGTAGAGTACAGTAGGTTCGTCAAAGCTTTTCCTCTACAAACAGCTGCGGCTCAAACCCATACAATTAGAGCAGTGAGAGTGAACCCAAAACAGTGATGCTGCAGCTGGACAGCTAAAACCATGAGCTGAATGTCTATATAAAGCTCCCTAAAGCCGAGGGAGAGAGCTGCTGATTCAGCTCTTAGTTCTAGGCAGGTCCATCACCACTAAGGCCAGCTTGCAATTGTTCACATTACACATTACACACACCAACACATATTACATTTGCAAAGATGTTTCCGTCACTGCTTTGATGTTGACACTGTCTTCTGTTCAGCCTGTCATAGACCAGATGGAGTGTCCGTTCTAAGCCATGACTTATTTCATTTAAGTTTTATTTATCCTCGAGAGACCAGATAAGACCAGATATCCTCGAGAGACTTATAACCTTCATATGAGAACGTTATCATTAAAAAGAACACAATATACACCAAACTGTTGATATGTGTTGAGAAGACTCTATTAAGGTGAGACTTGCTTACTTGCAGGAGAATAGGTTCATATTTGTGTACCAGTTGATTACTGACATAAAACAATTATTTTTGTATGACTTTTTCACAAATGTTTGATTGAATATGAAAATGTTCTTATTTCATTTAATACCGGTACATAATTTGCATCCCTTTATAACAAAAATCTACAGTATATGTTGGATAAATCCAGAGTTAAAATCTTTTTATAATTTTTACAAAATATGAGTGTCCATAAAAGATTTTGGATGCAACCTTTTTTAATTTTATAAATTAAAAAATAGTATACTCTTCAGGTCTTTGGCATGTTTACAAGGAGAGGTATCATTAATCAGACAATGAACAACATATGAACAAATCCTTCTGTAAACACTGCTAAGAATGATTATGGAAAGTTTAGTTGATGTAAGTGCTTTAGAAGTTCAGAATTTCTGTTCATAGTATTTAAAAAAACTAATGTTGAGATAATGTCCGTTAAAAACAGTTGTATAGGAGAAATACACAGATGCAAACAAACAAGGTTTAGTCAAATAAACACCCAAATGTACATTTTGGACCTTTTACTTAGTATGAAAGAACACACGCAAAATAGACAAAAATCTACAAAATTGACCATCTTTTTTGTCTCGCCTTAAATACATAGTATTTCCAGGGATTTGGAAGATTATTGTAGCAGCCGTATTATCAATAGCAAAAAAGGAATTCACACAGCCTTTTAATATTTCTGTATTAAAGTGACATTGACTGCTGTGTAGTATTGTTAATCTGAGCAGCGGTAATGGTGCCAGCCTTACATAACCGGTGTGAGAGCCCACTGAGCTGCTATACCTGGAAGGGTGGGGGGGGGGGATAATAACTGGCGCCCGGTTCCAGCTGTCAGCAGAGAATGTCCTCCCTACTCTCACTCACACCATATGCCACATCACGTGCCAGACACGGCAATGCAAGTGCTGCTGCTTCTGGAATGCTGACTCTATGGATGGGACTGATCCCATCCAATATCTCTCAATCGGATATCTGACTGAAAACTCTCTGTTTTGATTTTTTTTAAACTTTTTTTTAATGTTTTAACTATGAAAGAAAAGTTCCATAGCTAAGTTGGACACAACGTTTATAATAATTCAGAAACTAAAAAGTTGAGTTCTTCTGTATTCAGACCGTTCAAAGCAGTTCAGATAAACCAGTATGAATTTCTGTATATTTGTTGCTCTTTTAAATTAGAATTGCTGTGTTAACATAATGTAGAAAAATTATGATATCGGACAGTATCGGTATCGGCCGATATCCAAAACCAAGATATGGGCATCGGATCATACTGAAAAATAGTGGATGGTTGCATCTCTAGTTGCCCCAATAGACACAATAAAGCATACACCTACTGCTGAGGGAGAAGCCTGGAACAGTGGAGCGCTATGGGGTCTGTGACTGCGCTCCGTCTCCGCTAGCTCTGCAGCTGGTTGACAGGACTCCCCAGTCAGAACCATAGATATATATATAGAACACTAGGGGAGAACGGGGTAATTTGTCACACACAGGTAGGTTGTCACAATCGTTATATTTCGGAACCAGAAGGCGCTGTCTGTTAAATTTTGGTATGTAAATATCAACAACTGGGATCAGAGGTCACCTACATAGTCTTCCTTGGAGTTAAGGCCAGGACACACCAGTCCGACTTGTTTCTACTTGTTCCGACTACGCAAAAAATGGAGTCGGCCGTTTCAGGAAGCTCCAGGCTTCCCGTCGCGGCCAGAGAACACACCAAACTGACTGCTGACTTTCCGTACGCTCTGTTGCTTGCGCGGGACGTAATGTCTCCATAACAGCAGGCGGCGCTAATCTGTATTGTGGCCCGAAAAAATACGAAAGCCGGAAATGATGGGACAGCTCTCTAGAGCATAAACATAGATAGAAATACGTATTTATATTTATGGACCATAAGAGCACAGTTTTTAGCAGAGAGTGTCGAGCATGGTGTCGAGCAGTCAACAAGGGTTGATGCATGTGAGTACTCTCAAAACGAAACGAACAAACACATTAAAACGATGGCTAGCTGTTGTTAGCTGTTTGTGCTACCCGCCTCACTTCCGGGCTTCACTGATTCGCTAGCCCTCCACCAATCAAATTGCTCCAAATGAAAGACGGTCGGCTGCCGATTGAACAATCGGCTCAAAACAAGCCCGACGACCTCTATGTCGGCCGACGTCACGGCACACACCAAACAGATTCGTGTCCCGACCCCCTACCGACACTACGACGGCGATTATCTGGCCGGTGTGTCCTGGCCTTTAGACTGCTGCATTTGAGGTGAGAGGACTGTTAGTGTTTTTCATGTCAAATTGAAAATATTTAGCTCCTCAGTATTTTTCTTCTAGGCTTTTACACAATGGGTTTATAACAAAACGCTTGTTACCCTAAAAAAGTGTGAAGGGTAAGCTATAGTTTAGATTGTTTTTAGCAAGCTAATTAGTTGTCAGATGGTTGTTGGCCTTGATGCTAGCAAGAAATTCCAGTTGGGGTTGGTCGTCACATTTTTTGGGGGGTTGGTTGTCACATGTTATCCAAAGGGTGCAGCAAGGAAAGGAACCCAATAACAAAAGAAAATGTCAAGCTGTATCCTCACTGACACCCTAGAGAAGGAGAGAATAGAGCAGGAAAGGCAGCTAGCATGCAAAAGAGAAAAAGGGCAACAAAATCAAAACGACCCAGTGCTTCCCAAACTAGACCAGTTGCCAAGGCTACTGCACCCCAGTGCACTCCACCCCAGCTGGGGAAGAAGAAACAGAAGAGAAAGAGACAGTAGGAGGAGTCTTCATCAGATAAAGAGGATAGTTTGTGTTTGGTTTGTATGGAAACGTTCTCCAGCACCTGTTCAGGGGAGGTATGGGAGAAGCGTTGTATGTGCAACCAGTGGGCACACAATCTCTGCTTAGTTAGTGAGCAGACCCTACATTTGCCATCACTGTAACTCAGATAGTGAATGTGTGTATCGTGGTTGAGTAGGCTATTATTGTTAGACCTATTTGTTTTGTTATTTATGTTGTTACATACAGTAGGTTGGTCTTAATATGGATTTCCTTTTTGTTTATTCCTTGCTCATTTTGTGTTTTTTTTCAACTTGACAATGAAATTAAACTTTCAAATGTAGTTCTGCTTTCTTGCCTTCTTTTTAAGATTTTTCCCATTAAGATAACATTGTGACAAACAACCCCATAGTGTGTGACAACCGACCCCTTGATGGGGTTGGTTGTCACAATGTGTTAGAGTGTCTTTGATGGTAAATTTCTTCTTTATTACAATACGTTAGAAAAAGTGAGGGGTTCACATTTCAAGCCAACACCTTAAGCTTCAATTTAATGTAGGAATGATTATTGAAAGATGAGCAATTCTCACTAGCGTAAAAAGTGTGCCTACTTACCCCGGTCTTCCCTATTGCCTTTTACTTGTTTTACAATCTTACTATGTCTACTAAAATTTTTATTTAATTTTATTTATTTATTCATATGTATATATATATGTATATATTTAAGTATATATTTGTAGTATTTCATTTGTATATCGTTAATTAATGTTGACTTACATGTTATAATTAAATTATTTTTATTTATTTTTATAGTCTCCTTTTTTATTTTCAAAACTTTTATTTTTGATCGCTGTTTTATTCTTCATCTTATACATTTCTTTTATTCACTTTTTCTAACTCATATACATTTCTTTTAATACATCCGTCTTGAGTTCATCCTCAAAGTGTGTGGGATAGCGTTTCCTCACTTCCTGTTTTATTTCCTTTATACAAATTATATAAAAAAATAATAATAATAATAATAATAATAATAATAATAATAATAATTATTATTATTATTATAAAGTTATTGAGCTGTGGAAAAGGGGTAGGATCCAATAAATGTATACTTCTTCCTACTCCTTTTCAGGCATATCAATTCAATATAATCCCTTATTAATAGCCAATTGAAAACATTTCTCTCAAGTCACACTATTTTATCTGTTCACCAATCTATGAACACGGAGCTAAAGCAATGTCCAAACATGATTCAGTTAAAAAAAAAATTAAAAGCAATGATTTTTAAAGGGTACAGGGATGAGGGAGGGATTTAAGAAGGAAAGTATATTAAAACAAAAATAATAAAAAATAGTAATAATAATAATTTTTTGAAAAAATTGTATATTGTAGGGGAGAGTGGGGTGAGTTGTGCAACTTTTTACTCAAAGTGATTTTAAAGTGAGGCCTTGACAGTTATGTCTCCAACTCAAATATGTACATATATTTCAGGATGTTGTGCATCCCTGGCAATACAAACTTTGGATCTGGAATAAACTGTTTAAGAAATATAGCTTTCGGAAAAAAAGTTGTCTTGTCGCACAAATCACCCCACTACGTGGGGTGATTTGTGCATTTGGAGAAAATAAGATGGGGTGAATTGTGCCAATTTATATATATCTCAAAAACTGTAATGCAAGACAAATCCATTAGACAATCACTTATTTAAGGTGTATTTAAAGTAAATAAAGTAAATAGTTGACAAAGATTGAAGGTACATTTTCTTAAACAAGGCCTAGCAGATCTAGGTGGTTTTGCTTGCAAAGCTCACAATGACAAAGTCACCATCATCATCTTTCTGGCCATCTGAACTCTCATCAGTGGTGTCGTTAAGTGGAATTGAGATGTCACTCTCTTCTGAGCTACTGTAGACAATCACTTTCTTTTGGTGACCAGCGTATACAGCCATGCCACTGGCACAACTCTCAGAAATGTACTTTGCACTAGTTGCTCCGTGCTTGTGGAACCAACTGCCACCTGACAAATGTGATTCCCCCTACATTTCTGCCTTTAAATCAAGGCTCAAAACCCATATGTACACCCTGGTGTTTCCTCCCCATTAACCTCTGCACTACTTACTTACCTCTGCACTACTATCTGTGTTTATGTGGATGTATGGGCTTTACGTCTTTTATTTTGGTTATTGTTATTTTACCTTCATTGTTTACCTACTGAATGCATTATGTACAGCACTTTGGACAGTGCAAACTGTCATAAATGTGCTTTTATAAATACATTTTACTTACTTACTTATTTATAACTCACCTAGGCCCTTTGGCACAAATCACCCCATCCCCAGAATTTTGGATAATAGGCATGATGCAGCAATTTAGGGTTGACATTGTGCTAACTATATAGACTCAAAGTGTAGCATACCAAAGCACTAAAACATGTGTCAAATGTTTTCAAACGTGTCTATAATTGTTCAGACACAATAATCAAAAAACTTTGACCATGGAAATTTTACTTTGAAAGGCAAAACACAGTTTTTTGAGCTTAAATGTGCTTATATCTTATTCCTTGTGTCTCCCTTCTTTACAGGATGAGTCAAATGGATGGCTCTTCTTAAATATGTGGTCACATTTCCAATTTCTTCCACGGTTTTCTAGAAACAAGGGGTTTTGCAACTTCCAAAATGCACAACTCACCCCACTCTCCCCTATATATTTAAAGTGTAATTATGGTGCATCATATTGAATGAATATTTGTATATAGATATATTGATTGTATAGATATGTGGATACATATAGATATAGATATGTGAATTGTACAAATATAAAGATATATGGATTGTATAAATGCATAATAGATATATTTTTGTATAGATGTATGTATATAAAAGATATAGATATATGGATTGTATTTGTATAAAAAAATATAGTATCAAGTTCTATGTTTGTATGGATTGTATCAAGTATAGTATAACTAATTGTATAGATTTGTAAAAAGGATTATAAAGAACACAAGAAGCTAATATAAATTATATAATTAATATAAGTTATTGAGCTGTGGAAAAGGGGTAGGATCAAATAAGTTTATACTTCTTCCTACTCCTTTTCAGGCATATAAATTCAATATGTAATTTGTTTATTTTTGTTTCTTTTGTGGAATCATTTGAACATATTTTTTTGTTGTATTTTCATGCTTTTAATTTTTTCTTTTTTGATATGTCTGAAATAAATTGAATCAAATCAAATCAAATCAAAATCTGGTTTTAGAACTAACCATAGCACTATCTCTGCCATCACTCTGGTTACTAACAATATTGTCTCTGCCTTATGCCTCGTTTCCACCGAGTAGAGCGGGTCGGGTCGGAGCGGCTTAGAGCGGGTCAGCTCACTTTTAAGAATCTCGGTGTTGTTTCCACCGCCGACCCTACCCTTACTGGTAGGGCGGGGTTTAGGCTGGACTGCGATAGCCACCGCCAGAATGTGGGTCAAACTATCGGGCTGTGGGAACAACTGTGGTCAAGCCAGTGGTCTCTTGTTTTTGCTTGGTCAAACCAGCCGCTTCTTTATTTATTCCCCCGTGTTGTGAGCACAGAGACGGCTCGGTGCAAATGATAGAGACAGTGAGCGAACAGCACTGGCTGCGGCAGCTACGTGACATCGTAGCAGTGGGACACAGTGTAGCCAACTGATTCATTTAATGACGAGGAAAAACACCACACAATAAACAGTGCCGCGCTCACATTTTCGCCAAAACTCTCTTCACTCTAGCCGAGGTGACTACAAACAGCGGAAATGATTCAAACCAGCCGCTTCTTTATTTATTCCCCCCGTGTTGTTGTGAGCGTGTATTTTACTACTATCTATGGCGTAAACACACAGAGACCGCTCGGCGCAACGACAGTGAGCGAACAAACAGTGCTGGCTGCGGCAGCTACGTGACTATGGGACACAGTGTAACCAACTGATTAATTTATTGACGAGGAAAAACACCACACAATAAACAGAGCTGTGCTCACATTTTCGCCAAAACACAAGACTCTCTTCACTCTTGCCGAGATCTACACATGGCGGAAATGATTCTTTCGACCAATCAAATGACGGCAGTGTGTAGCTCCGCCTTCTCATGCATTTTCGGCCCGCTTTCAGGCCGCTAGTACCCCTACGGAGGAGTACTGAGATCGGGAGCGGCTCAGAGCGGTTAGGTGCGCTTAAACCGTACCCTACCCAACTTTTGGCAAATGAAAAGCCAAACTACCCGGACCGAACCGCTCCGATCCGACCCGCTCTACTCGGTGGAAACGAGGCATTAGATAATAGTAAACACTGTGCTGCCCTCTTTATTGATCTCAGTAAAGCCTTTGATACAGTAGACCATTCTTTACCATTAGATTAATTGGCTAACATTGGTCTTAGTGAAAATGCTTGTAGCTGGTTCAGTAATTACCTTTCTGACCGATCTCAATGTGTGAAGCTAGGTAATATCCAATCTGGTTTCTTACCCATAACCAAAGGTGTTCCACAAGGTTCAATTTTAGGTCCGGTGCTATTCACCATCTACATCAATGATATTGTGTCTCTTGTCAGTGGTTGTCAAATCCATTTATATGCTGATGACACCATTTTGTACTGTGTTGCTGACTCTGCAAAGTCAGCTATTGAGAATCTGCAACTGTCCTTTAATGCTCTTCAGAATGCTCTTATTTCACTTAAACTTGTCCTTAACCAGACTAAAACTAAATTCATGTTGTTCTCTAGGGCTAGAGAATTGGACAACAGTCCATGCATCTATGCTGTAAACGGTTCTTTGATCGAAAAAATCTCTGAATATAAGTACCTTGGTATCTGGCTAGATGAGAAGCTCACTTTTAAACCCCATATTGACAAACTTGTTCTCAAATCTCGTCAAAAAATTGTTTTTTTATATCGGAACAGATCAAGTTTCCCAAAAATTTGTAGGAAAAGGGTAATCGAAGCAGTGTTTTTATCAGTGCTGGATTATGGAGATATAGTTTATAGACATGCCTCTGCTACTGCCCTAAAACCCCTTGACTCAGTGTACCATTCAGCCCTTAGATTCATTACAGGTGATTCCTTTAAAACTCATCACTGCTCCCTGTATGAAAAAGTCGGCTGGCCATCCCTGTCATTGAGACGTGAGTTACATTGGTTTTTATTTATTTTTAAATCCTTAATTGGTAAACAGCCACCTTATTTATCAGCTATGCTCGACTGGAACTCTCAGTCATATAGTACCCGATCCAGTGAGCTGCTGCTCTTAAAGGTTCCTAGAGCTCAATAAAGCTGGGAACAACTGCCTTTAGCTATAGTGCCCCCACCTCTTGGAATGCCCTTCAGAGCAACTTCAATATGACCATTCTCCCCACTTTTTGTTCTTTTAAATCTATGATTTCTGATTTTCACTGCATTTGTTTTAACTGAATTAATTAAGCTCTTTTATTGTAATTCTTTATTTCTTTTGATCTTTTTTTATCTTGCTAGGATTTTGTGTTTCTCTGTTTTATTCTGTCACTCTGTTGTTGTTGTTGTTGTTGTTGTGTTTGTTGTGCGCTCGTCGGCGTTGTAAATGAGGGGAACCTCAATGCCTTTCGAGTTTGTATAAATAAAGGTTTTCATTCATTCATTCATTCAATATGTTATTTGTTTATTTTGTTTATTTTTATTTGTGAAATCATTTGAACATATTTTTTTATTGTGTTTTCATACTTTTAATTTTTCTCTTTTTTTTGATATGTCTGAAATAAAACTGAAAAAAAAAAAAAAATAAATTATTTCTTTATGGGTTTTTTTTTTCATATCGATTGTTTATTTTTGTTTCTTGTATCGTGTATTTCGTTTATGTAATTTTTTAACATTGTGTATTGTTTTTGTTTTTTTTGTGTGCTGTTTTTTTTTTTTTTTTTTTTTTTGATGCAGGATTGTTTGTGGTTGGGTGGGGGGGTGGGATATGGGCGGGGTGTGTTCGGGGGAAGAAAAAAGGGGAAAAACTCAATCATTGTACTGTATTTGCTTCGCAAATCTTTTGATGAATAAAAAAACCTTTGAAAGAAATGAGACCCATGAACGCATCATCATAGCCATGCTCCACTTGATAATTCCTGTTGATCCTTGTACACCTCAGTATAGCATGGTTAGGAGTATGTTTTTTAATGATGCATGAAGCCAGAGAGTCAGTCAACCAATCACTGTTAACCTCCTGATCTTACTGTCCCACAAACACTGACTTACATCACATTGGTGCAAACACAAAGACACATAGCTAAACTTCTAAAAAAAGAGCTGTTTACGGGCACACACATATTGATTGTTTCACGGTTCAGTTTTCTTGATAACTTCACTAAACCCTGAACCCATACCCGAGTAATGCCACGTCATGCTCTTTCAAGTGGAAGTATCTAATCAAAAACAAAAGCCCGCAATCCATCTGCATTCACAATGTGACTTAATAGAAAAAATGTCATCAGCCACGTGGGACTGTGTTCTATTTAACAGCATAATTATTTAAGGTGAGACACTGCGGGCAAAAACATTGTTTTTTTCAGGCACTCATCAATTTAGAGATTTTAGGTTTAATCTGTGAGATAGACTTTTCTACCCTATTCACCTGCAGTGTCTGGCCCTAAGTCACTGTGTATATGGACTTTCATTTGTCCCTGTGGGAGAATTAACATAATGTCTCTGAATAATAAAGTTACACTGTCCTGTGTGCCTGGTCCTACCAGAACATCATATTTCATTTAATATGAACAGAAGATCTGAAATCGCTCAATTGACAAACGTTACCTCACTTTAAAACTATTGGATCTGCCCAGTCCCACTCTGGATCTGCCAACCAATCGCATAACGTTTGGTTGTGACCTATGGCATGCGCCTGCTTCTGACTACAACTGAAACTGGTGGAAGCATGGTGGAGGTTCCTAGCAGGACTTCAACTTCATTGTTCTCAGCCACTCCCTCTGTTCTCTGATTGGACAGCCAAAAATTTGGCTGAGAAAAACACAAATATACCGCAGACCCAGACGACTGAAGGGAAATGAAAATGGAGCAGAAGTATGCAGGCGGCCACACAATGATCAGTACTCTAAATACAGGAGGTCGGTGTCGGGGAGAGACTGTTATTGTGATGTGCACCAACAGATGTTAATGGAAATTAAAGCATAAGCCAATAGAAGAATATTTCATTTGTCTTGTATTGTGCAAAAGTTTTAGTTTTTTCATATTTTTTAATAAATGCTAAGTGAGGGAACAAGGCAGTTATTCTGGATAAGCAAGGTTTTCTCCCAGACAAAGATTTCAAAGCACAAAGAAATGGGCAAAGTTGAGGGCCGTACAAGCAGTACAAGCAGTGGTCGGCCAAGGAAACTTAGTGCAGCAGATGAAAAACACATCAAGCTTATTTCCCTTCTGAAGATGTCCAACAGTGCTCTCCATCAGCTCAGAACTGGTAGAAACCAGTGGGGACAAGGTACAGCCATCTACTGTCCAGACAAGTCTGACCAGAAGTGGTCTTCATGGAGGGTTGCAGCCAAAAAGCCAGACCTCTGACAGGGCAACGGCGTCAAGCGACTCAACTATGTAAGAAAACAAGGGAGCTGGGGCTCAGAAAAATGGCAGCAGGTGCTCTGGACTGAGATATTTATGAAAATAAACTATTAAAACTTCAGTTTTTGAAAGCATTCTTAGTTTACAGCATTTTTCACACCTGCCTAAAACGTATGGACAGTGCTATAGTTTCTTGTTTATTTTTTTCATGAACTATTTCAGATGCGTGAGCTTGCGGTCTCGTTTTGACGTAATCTAACAGAACTGTAGATTTCTGAGCAGCCATCAAGTCCCCCCAAAAAGTTGCCAGATGCTTGCTTTGCCCAGTTGTTAAAGCTGCCTTGCACTCATTAAGGTTTAAAACCCATAATAACCCCCAGTACAAAACAGATACTGTACTTTAGGTTTTGTGTGGCCAGGTTTAGATATATTTTCCTCCAACCCAATAAAATGGTGGTGAATGGAATTTCGGTCTTTGATGCCCACAGCAGTGAAAATTTATATTTAAAATATTTAACAGTGCAGATAACTCGTGTATAATTGCTGTGATTTAAGGTAAAGCATGTGAAACAACACCCATGCTGATGGAAAATGGTGGAATGGAATACTGCAACCCTTACATGAATACTTTATGAGTTAAAACTAGAATAATAATACTAATCGATGGCAAGGTGAGATGGAGTTAGGGCAAGGCTAGCTTAAAGCAAAGCCAAAAGACTGGAAGAAAGGGAACAGTTGGCCTGGCTTGGCATCGTAGGTCTGAATAAAGACCAGATCAGTATGCACGTAACTTGTTTCTTTACATTTCTGCAAGCTAGGCAGTGGCAGCCAAATCCCTTGTGCCTCAATAAAATAACCTTTAAAAGTACAGTGTGTAAAGGGAATGGGCATTTTTTACACTGTCAATAAAGCATGAGAAATGCCAAAAAAATATCTTAAAAAAATAATGTAAGGACACTATTGCTGCCTCCTGTGCTTAGCGCTGCTAAAGACCATTGTGATTGGTTTAAATAAATGAAAACAGGCCAGATTCCTTAACTCCGAAATGTTAGAGCGTGCTGTAGCTGTAGTTTGGTCTGGCTGTGCGAGACTAACAGAGCATATTCTGCATTCCAACGCTGGATTTTTTCTCAACGCACACAAAGTACAGGTATTGGGTCTTGAGGAGATTTTCACTGATTCTGACCAAAAGTGATTTTGACAACAAGCTTTCTTCAGAATCACTGACTACACCTTTAATATCACAAAAACCTCTTCCACTGCTCTGCAGGGCATAGGTGTAGAAGCAGAAGAATCTAGACCCAACAATTCACATGTTTCTATTCAGTATCTTTCTTTCTTAGATAGATAAAGCCATTCATTGTCTACATTGGGTACAATGAACTGCTCCACAGTTTTGTCTGATTGTGAGTCTTGAATTTTTTCTCCATCCATAAACACTGACTCACCCGGTGGTCTGTGACCAAGCCTTCCTCGCTATGGTTCCCCCAGCGCACAGGAAGTCTTCGTGTAAGAGGCTTTTCATTAGTAACACTGCACTCGCTCCTTTTGAAGCCAGTAAGGAACCAATGGCTTCTCTCTCTCTCTCTCTCTCTCTCTCTCTCTCTCTCTCTCTGTCTCTCTGTGTCGCTCTCTGTCTCTCTCTGTCTCTCTCTGTCTCTCTCTGTCTCTCTCTGTCTCTCTGTGTGTCTCTCTGTCTCTCTCTGTCTCTCTCTCCGCCTCCCAGACATCAGCAGGGCGCCCACACGAGGCAGGTTTTGAGGATGTCCAAAAAACACTTTCTAAGGCAGCGACAAAGCTGGCAGCGACAAAACAAGTGTTTCTGGTTGGGATGAATGCTGCTAATGTTAATCCAAGAGGAGCATGAAGTTCACTGTGGAACATTTTCTTTTTTGCCCACTGTGCTTAAAGACCTTCTTCACCGGTGGGAAAATGAAGGTGTATTAAACTCTGAGATCCTATGTAGTATAAATGTGCAAACATTTTGAAATCGGTTCATCCTAGCCTGAGAAAAGGCAGAAAGAGTGTTTTATGGTCTCACTGTCTAACCCTACATTTTACTAGTGTGACATCACACTAGTAAACATGTAGGGTTAGGATTATTTGTTTTATTTGTATTTGTTTGTTCAAATACCACTTGGAATGAAGACTCAACGATGCACTAGGCGTTGCTTAATGGTGGAGGAAGTATTCAGATCCTCTACTTAAGTAAATGTATAAATACTAAACTGTAACAATACTCTGGAACAAGTAAAGGTCCCACATTTAAGTTACCTAAGTAGAAATATGAAAGTATAATCAGGAAAATGTAATTCAAGTATTAAAAGCCATTTTTGGCATATTTTCAATAAAAACGCCTATCAACAAAATAGACACTAGCCAGTTAATTATTTGTCAGTGTTGGGTATATAGCCTACAGCAATAGTAGTAGAAGTTTAAAGTAGCTTTTAAAAAATGCAAGTAAAGGACAAGTGCCTCAAACTTGTAATTCAGTAAATGTACTAGTAGATTACACCTCTGTTTTCTACAACGTGCTGCAGGATGACCTCTGCTCAGCATCACCATGTATCTACAGTGGGATGGAGCAGCATGGGGATGTCTTTGTTTCTGAGGCTCGGGCTGTGAGCTCTGAATCCTGCCTGCTTGTGTCCAGTGGAGAGGAAGAAGCTCTCCCAGGGCAGCGTTCATGTCAGTCTCTGCTTCTACAACCTGATCTAATCCTGTTACTGTGTGACCAGATAACAGACCTCTTTAGAGACACATAAACCGTGGACAAGGTTTTAAGGCTCAGTTCTCTTCGCGTTCCAATTCGGCCCGGGTCATTCTCTTCATGTCATTCCCCTTTCTGCCCCATAGCACATCTGTCTGTTCAAAAACCGTCTAATAAAGCAAAAACCTACCTGCGAAGTTTGGCCTCATGGTGAAGTCGTGCTCATCGATGCGCAGTAGACTGGTACTTTTCATCTTTGGTTTTTTGGTTCCATCTGGAGCCTTCTTGGTCAGGGGGCTGGTGACAGGTGAGCAGCAGAGAGGGAGAGGGGTTTAAAATGCTTATAGCGTTACAGTAGGTCCTAAGGCTGGTGTTATTCCATAATCCATAGATACTATTATAACAACTTTTAACAATGTGACTCTTTCTCTCGATCCCTTCTGACCATGTATTGATTACATCTAGTGCAAAGGATTTTAAAATGTGTGGTTACGGCAAAGTGAAGGCGGGGTAAGGGATCTCCGGCACCCGACTTTTTCAGTGCACACACACAACAGATATGGTTTCTTTATTGATTTATTTCCATTTTATTTTTTGAATATGGACACTGCAGTTTTACATACTAGGTCCATTACAAAGAAAGTAACTGATGTCCTGCACAGAGAGGTTATAGCCTTCGCTCATTTACAACCCATGTCCCTATTTGGGAAACTTAATACATGTTGTTTGCTTTACACTAGGAGTTACAAACCCCAAGGATTTTGCACAACACTTGTCTTGGGTCTTGAGTGGTGTTGAAAGCGTCTTCTTTGCTGGGATGACTTTGGTGAAAACACTTAGTGATGTTTCAACCAGTACCACACATCTTCAGTTGTGCACCCCGGTCTCATTTGGTGTTTGGGCCATTACATACAATCATCATGCAACGCCTTCATTGATCAACATATTAAAACCATAGTACAATACAGAATACAATAGAATACACATCAATACACATACAGCAACACACATACTGTACTATATCATCACATTACAAAACACTGTAACCTGTGACCAACGGGAGTATGCTAAAAATGGGCACAGGCTTGTTTTGCTTATAGACAGTGTTTTACCTTTGTTGTTAACAACTTTATTTCAATCTGGAGAGACTTAATGAACCAGAGGTTTAAAGAGTGAACATTGATTTTATATATATATATATTTATATATATATATATATATATATATATACATATATATATATATATTATAATGTGCAAAAGTCAGAAAGGTCTTTGGCGATTACACTCCATGGTGAAATCATCTGCAGGAGCAAGTGAAGCCATGGGCTGAGATGAATTATGATCGCCGGTGGTGAACTTGGAACTTGTTTACTTATGATCCCTCACTGTCTGACTGAACTGCCTCATGGAAATGATATTTCACAATTGTTCATATTATAAACTTACAAAATGTGTTAAAGCAAGTCAATTGGTGCTTTTAAAGTCATTGTATTAAGATGAGACAGACTCGATGTTCCCTTCTCTTTCCAGACAGCTGGCATTATGAGCGCTGCGGTGTTAGTCAGCTTAATAAAGTCACTGAAGACTAGGCCTATATAAAGGTTAATACCCCAGTCATAGGCTATATATATATAAAAGTTAAAACCCCAAACTATAGGCTATTTATAAAAAAAATATCTTTACTCTCTCTGTCTCTCTTTTCTTGCCCGTTGATTAGGGATGGGAATTGTTAAGAATTTAACGATTCCGATTCCGGTTCCGATTCTGCTTATCGATCCGATTCCTTATCGATTCTCTTATCGATTCTCATTGGGTGAGAGAATAAGTACAAATGAGTTTGTTTTAATTATCTCTCTTTAATATCTGATCAGAGGTGTGTCTAGTCTGTGCCTTGAAAGATTATCGAGAGTAGGCTACTTGAGGATTAGGAAATTGTCAATTTTCACATTAATTGGTCAAAACAAAAAAATTAATGTTTGGCTTTTAAGCCCAAATGCCATTATGTGCCCCAAAAACTAAAAACACAGACTAAAAACAGTCAAGGAAGAGCTTGTGCCTTTTGGAATATTAACAGTGCTCATTTGCACTTGAAACTAAATTCAACTGACAGAAAAAATACAATTAAGTCTTTTGAAAAGATAAGACCAACTATCAACTTTGGCAAATTAACCATTTTTATGCAGAAAAATGATCATGTTTGCCCTCTCAGGAAGGATACGAGATATTTAATGTATGTTAAGAGTTATTATATGATTGCGCTTTTACTCTGAAAGGGCAACGTGATGATGTCACTACGTTCAAGTGAATGAACCCTTTCTTTATAGGTCCATGGAAGGAACGCCTTAAGTCAAACTGTCACGTTGCATGTTGTTGTTGAACTGTCAGTCATGTAGGCTATTCAAGAAGAGAATAAATACGCCAGAAAGGCAAAAGAGAATGTATCGCTTTGCTTATTCTTCACCCCGCCAGCGACGAGGAGTCAGCACTCCATCTCAGCTTTACAATGTAGGCTACATGCTGTTCTTATGTGCGGCGCGCTGCTTTAGTAATATGATGGCCCGTCATCAGAAACACGTAGCGGATAGTTTTATAGGTTACACATCGATCGCTCCATCAAGTAATCCAAGGCAGAGCTTTTTATATCGGACAGAGAGCGTTATTTTAAGTGTGTCTTACTGTCTTTATAAAGTGTCTTGTAAAACGTTTCCTTATCATCACCGGACCGCCGAGTTCGTCTAGAACAGCTGATGAACGAGAGTAAACAGCGGGCCTTTGGCAGCGGTCAAGAAATCCTTTTTGCTTTGCTTTATGCTGCTCTCGCCTTTTTATGTATCTCCCTCTTTCACTTGCCCACACCTAGGCCTACACACACGTTAATTCATACATTTTATGTTCAAATCCAGTGATGGGCAATTCTGGTGCCGACTAGTAAGGCAGTGGACGTTTAAACTTTTAACCGTCGGGATCGCAGTCTGCGCGCTTCCTTATGCTTGTGCTCGGGTCGTTTGACGAAATGGAAACTTTACAATTAGTGGAAGTGGCCATATTGTCGCCTTTTCACGTTAAATACAACCAAGCTTTAGAGCGCTTCTGCATCAATGCCATGTTTGTTGCGTTCTGAACCAAAACAAAGCAGCACGTGTCTGAGGTCATGACGCATTTGCAACGAGCGGAACCGATAAGCGGAATCGTTAAGCAGGCATGCTAACGATTCCAAGGAATTGGTTGACTCGGCACCGGTTCTGAACAAGAACCGGTTCTCGATTCCCATCCCTACCGTTGATTCTAAAATAAAGTCAGTGACAAAATGAGCCTGCCCCCTTCACAGTGGAGGAAGTCCGTCACCAGCTCAGCCGGTGTAACCCATCCAAGGCCCCAGGACCTGACAGCATCCCAGCAAAGGTGCTGAAGACCTGTGCCACAGAGCTGGCTCCAACTGCCCACTCCCTCTTCTGGGAATCCTACCTGACTGCCACAATACCCCTCCTCTGGAAAAGCGCAACCATAATCCAGGTCCCCAAAAAACCACGAGCCACCATAATCATGAAATACCTAGAAAAACTGCTGCTCAAGACCATCCTTCCGTTTGTCAAACCTCACCTGGAACCCAATTCGCCTACAGGGGAAAAAGGGGCACAGAGGACTGCTGCATCTTCTCTAAAGTCTAAAGTCTAAAGTATGGTACCGTCTGTATAATAGCGGATGTCAGAGGGACCTGCAGTTCCCCTCAGTTGTTTGCGCTGCAGGTTTTTCTAAATATTTTTGCTGGTTGGTGCGGACGATTAGGTTAACCAACTATGGATAGGCCTTTTGTCATTTGATAGTCTTTTTAACACAGTCAGCGCCTCAGCTCAGCTGGGTCTCACATGCTTAAACAGGACCTGAATGAAAAGTGAAATCATAAACAGTGATCTGTCTGGTGGAGCAGTTATTATTAATAACTAAAGGCTATTGTTACTAAACACATGGTGTGATACGTCAGATATTAGCGCGTTGATACTGGACTTCTGTTCCCACCAAAAAGCAGAGCAGAGCTGAGTGAGGTGAGAAATACCTGTGTGTACCACAGGGTCAACTGACCTGATCTAAAGGCATGGTGTAGACGGATGAACATGGGTGTAAGTGGATTTTTTGGCCAGTGGGAAAGGGGTATAAGAACAGGTGAAAAAAATACAGGCTAATATTATTTGCAAGTTGGGACAAAACCTAATGATTGTCTCACACAGAACTGTCAGATGCTGTCAGATGCGCCTCACGCAAGAAAGGCCTTCCTCAAAGAGAAAGGAATATGTTTCAAGTGCTGTGCCTCCATCTCCCCCCTTGCCAAAGACTGCAGGTCCCCTGTGAAGTGCTTTGAATGCAACTGCACCAGTCATGATACAGCTATGCACCCTGGTCCACCTCCTCAAACTGTCAAGGCTCCTCCACCGTCACAAGAGTACGGCGGGGAGGGAGAAGATCATCCCGACATGGCTGTCGTTGGAGCAAGCTGCACAGAAGTTTGCAGTCCAGGTCATTGGAGCCGCTCATGCTCAAAGATCTGTCTCGCAAAGCTTTACTCCAAAGGTTCAAAGGACATGGCCATCAAAGCCTATGTAATCCTGGATGACCAGAGCAATCGCTCATTAGCAAGTTCTTTGACCGGTTCAGTGTGAAGAGCAAACCATTCTCGTACCATCTCAGATCTTGCTCTGGCATCATAGAAACATCCGGCAAGAGGGCAGAAGGATTCGAAATCGAGTCACTGGACGGCACAGTTCTCATTCCTCTTCCACCACTCATTGAGTGTCGTGAGATCCCGAATAATCGGTCTGAGATTCCAACACCAAACGCTGTTCTTCATCAGCCTCATCTCCATCATATTGCAGAGCGCATCCCTGAACTGGACCCATAGGCAGAAATACTACTGCTGCTAGGAAGAGATGTTCTTAGGGCACACAAGGTAAGGCAGCAGGTCAACGGACCACATAACACCCCCTTTGCCCAATGTCTGGATTTAGGTTGGGTAGTGATAGGAGAAGTGTGCTTGGGTAATGTACAAAAACCAACAGTCAACACTTTCAAGACCAACGTGCTGGACAGCGGTCGCCACTCAATCTTTCAACCTTGTACAAGCTTCACACATGTCAAGGAGACACACCAAAGCTTTAAAGGGTCTGGTACAGCACCCGAGAGTATGCAGGGACAGACAGTGTTCAGCCGTACTGAGAATGACAACAAACCTGCTCCATCAGTGGAAGACACCAGCTTCATGAGGATAATCGACTCAAACGCCAACAGAGACGACGCTAACAATGGGGTCGCCCCACTGCCATTGAGAGAACTACGCCAGCCTTTACCAAATAAGAAAATGCAGACAGCTGATAGATTCAGGTTAGTTGAACCTGAAAAAGACTCCGAAATCCGACCACATGTACAAACTTCTGCTACTCACCTGGAGAAATCGGTAGTCACCTCTGGTTGTTTTGAGTGCTTCTCCACCTTTACTTCGCTGGTAAGAGGAGTTGCATTCCTCCTGCTCATGGCAAGATCCTACAAATATTCAAACCAAGACAAATCAGTACAAAGGTACCTCAGCGAACAAGGATGTAGCTGGGAATTCAACCCCCGCACGCCTCTCATATGGGAGGTTGCTGGGAGCGTATGATTGGTGTTGCCAGAAGAATCCTTGACTCAATACTCCAACAGCAAAACACTCGCTCGACCCATGAAGTGCTTTGCACACTAATGGCGGAGGTCACAGCGATTATGAATGCACGCCCACTCTTACCTGTATCTACGGATCCCGAGAAACCCTTCATACTCTCTCCGTCCATGATCCTCACACAGAAGTCGGGAGTTCCTCCTCCTCCTGGAGACTTTTCTGACAAGGACCTGTACACAAAGCAATGGAGACAAGTCCAGGCCCTTGCAAACCAGTTCTGGACCCGCTGGAGCCGAGAATACTTACCTTCCTTGCAGCACAGACAGAAGTGGACAGTGCCCCGCAGAAACCTTCAGGTTGGAGATCTGGTTCTGCTCAGGGACAAGCAGGCCACTCGCAACAACTGGCCTATGGCCAGAGTCAACGCCACGTTCCCTGGGAAAGATGGGCATGTAAGGAAGGTCGAAGTGAAAACAACTGACCAAGGCGATGTCAAAACCTTTCTCCGGCCAACTGCAGAGATTGTTCTGCTCCTTCCTAAAGACTGATCTAAAGATAATGTACAAGTTCTAAGTGACCTCACATAGGTCAGACGGGGAGTGTGTTGCCTCTCCAGGCATTCATTTAATTTTCTTGCATTTATTTCTGAAATAATTGTATGTAAAAACGGGATGTGGATAATTACTTTACAGTTGAAATTAGCTAAGGTATAAATTCATATTATTTTGCCGTTTTAGTTTTGCGACGATGTCACTTCCGGTTTAGTCACTTTCTCTGATGTCACTTCCTGTTCAACTTACATGTGTAGAAGGAATCATAGACATTATAAAGGGTAGACGCCGCATTGGGCGTTGAGCGCGAGAAATACGGGCGCCATCTTGGAAGGGTCACACGTTCCACTCAGTGTAGTCTGTTTGGCAGGTGCAATGAACTGTCAGCGCATGTAATTAATCATATCTCATTAAATACCAAACTGATTTTCACGCGGTTTTCTTTGCTGCAAAGATCATACATCTAGCTAAGATACAGGGCACAAGTTTCGACGTGTTTTAATATTCATAGTGGGCTTAACAGTCATAGAAGATTCTGATATGATATAAGTAACCAGACGTCCGAGTCACACACTTCGTCCGGGAGGAGATTGAAACGGAGGATGTGTTTCTGCTTGGGGAACATATTGAGGAGGAGACACAGTTTGGCATCGACAACCACCATTCCGACTTGTTGTCATTGGTTGTGTCTGTCTTTCACAAATTAAGGCTGCACCACATTGCCAAACTCGCCTCGCTTGAATTTCTCTTCGGAGTAAAATGCGATTGTAAGGATGGTTAACTTTATTTTATGCATTTGAGTATTATTGTTTGCTGTTGTTGTTTGATTTCCCCTTAATTTAATACTTTTGATTGCTGTGGTTTTGTATTGAATGTGTTTTTAAATGTAGGCTACCGCGCTGCAAGGCACGCATTGATTTCCTGTCTATGTCTGAGGAACCAACTCGAGACTAGACTGAACTTGGTATTCCCCCCCTAGTATAGAACATTGGACAACCAAGAAGACTTTGCTTTTAAATAATCCCGTCCTCTTTTAAGAGGCAATTGTCTAACAAGCTTGTGTTTTAAATTAAAGAAATAAAACATATTTTTACATGAACACTCATGTTGTCCTTCTCTTTCAATGAGATAGTATATACACTGGTTTTTATTTATATTTAATGCCTTCATGGGAAACATCCACCCTTCATATTTACCATGCTCGACTACTCCTCCTAAATTGCCCCGAGCTAACTCCAGTTTAGGAATAACTGCCTTTTCATGTATAGTGCCCCTAATTCATGGAATGCTCTGCAGAGCAACTTAAAAATGACTGCTCTACTCTTGGTTTATTTGAATCTAGATTTCTGAATTTTACACATCTGACTGTAACTGTTTTAGCTGAATTCATTGTTCATTTAGTATTTTATTTTTGCTCTTGTTTTGTATTTTGTATAGGCCTACTTTATTTAAATTAATATATTTTATCCTATTTTATTTCTGTTCTCTGTTTATGTTATCCCTATGATTGTCTTTATTGTGTATGCTCGTCACTGTAAATTAATAAATATATTTATATATAGCCTAATCATATATTGTTAACTTATTAAAATAGCTGACTTTACTGCCCCTATCTGTTTCTGCTTCTCTATCATATTTAGTCTAAAGTGTGTGATTTGCAAAATACCTATCGCCTACATCACATAGGCTATCATAAAGGTGACCAGACGTCCCCATTGTTGGTTGCCTGTCCCTGTAAACAGAAACAACTAGGCTACCTGTTCCCGTTTTGTTGACACCTCATTAGGTTTTTCAATCAGATTGCTAGTCAAACTGGAAATGTCTCCGTTGGACGTCTGGTTACTTATATCATATCAGAATCTTCTATGACTGTTAAGCCCACTATGAATATTAAAACACGTCGAAACTTGTGCCCTGTATCTTAGCTAGATGTATGATCTTTGCAGCAAAGAAAACCGCGTGAAAATCAGTTTGGTATTTAATGAGATATGATTAATTACATGCGCTGACAGTTTATTGCACCTGCCAAACAGACTACACTGAGTGGAACGTGTGACCCTTCCAAGATGGCGCCCGCATTTCTCGTCAGCGCCAATAGGCAGTAGCGGCCAACGAGGCGTCTATCCTTTATAATGTATATGGAAGGAATAGCAGACATGTGCATCTGAATGTAATCCGCTAGCATCCACTTGGAAGCATCTAAGAGGCAATGCCTTAAGTTTGTTTAATGAATGTAGGACATGTTTAAGATAATATATCACAGTGGATTTAGTTAAAAATGATGTTTGTGTTGTTTAAGAACGTTTTTGGATAGCAATTGTGTACTAGCTGAAAACAATGCAATTGGCATCAGAATGTCTTCATACAGTATTAGACAGTTTATATTATTATTTACAACTATGTACAACATGCTGTTTAGTCAAAAATGTACATTCAGTATTTTTGTATCCTTTTATTTACAGTTTTCACCGTCTGTTAATGAGGAATTGTGACAGTAAATGGTCAACCTTACTACGACTCTGTCTTCATTGGCTACGGTTTAACTCGGTGTTAAGTCAGAGTTACAACACACTGCACGAGAACACTACAGTTTATATATTTGAAATAGCAGAGTTAAAATCATTATTTCTTTTTTGCAACTTATATGTGATTTTAAGATTTAAGATTTTACAGAAGCTTGTAATATAAAAAACAATTGTTTTAATATATGTAATCAACTGGCAAAGTTTCATGTTGATATCTATAAGTTTAAAAATGTTAGCCTATTCACCTGCAGTGTCTCGCCTCCATTACAGTAGCCTTTACTTTAAGAGGGATAACCACTAAAAAGCTACCAATATAAAAGTTTTATCAAAATCTCTAGGACAACCCTGTCTCATCAAATTACGTTCCCAGAGGACTATTCGGCATTCTCAATTACGTTTGACCATTTACGTATTTTGTCCGTGATTACGTTTTTATGAACATATTCGGCATTCTCAATTACGTTTGACTGAAAAACGTATTTTGTCCGAAATTACGTTTTTATGAACATATCGCAAACAAGTTCGTTCTCAGCCTAGAGCTGTTCAGGATGCTCAATTACGTTTGGCTACAAAACGTATTGATTACGTTTTAATAAACATATCGCATACATTCGTTCTCAGCCTATTTTTTGCCATTTATTTACCTCTAGGATTATGTTTGGTTGAAGTGTGCATTGTCTGGTCGGCTGCCTGAACTACAGCGCTGCAGGAAATTAATATGTTCCATAGATATGTTCACATGTTTCTTCATTCATTCATTCAAACAAACTGGTGAAGGCAATTGACGTTCCGACATGGCCACGCCCCCTTTGGGTGGAAAACAAAGCGATTTTGACTATAATGCAAAACATTGCGGTCCAAAACAGCACAAAAAGAAAACGATCAGAGGTAAATAAGTTACAATTTGACCGACAGACACAATGTTAAGATCCTTTACAACTACTCTGCCAGCTAGATAACGTTAAACTAGACTACGGAACTACACAGGGCTGCAGGGAAAATAGGGTGACGTCAGACGCACGCCCCTCTACAAACCAATCAGTATCGAGGAATGCTAAACGAGCCTATCGGCAGCCCTGAGCTAAAAAGATTTCTAGCGAGACCTATGTACTTCATTTTCATAATCTTGATATTGCGAATTCATATGATCTGTCTGAAGTCTGATAGGCTAATTCTCAAGAAATGTTCGGTACACAAATAGGCTACGTGCCAAGCTGTTGATCAACTGGACACAATCAAAGATAGCACACACACACACAGCTGACAAGAGCGCTCCCTCCCTCCCTCCACCCTCCGCCGAGTTTTTTTTCCCAGAGCAAATTTTTGAAGTCAAGGGTTATCATGGTGACACAAATACGTCACACTTCAGCTAGTAAGTGCATAAACATATGTTTTGAAAACATATCTAGCGAGAAATACATCAGAATATCATTAGGCTATATTCGGTCATTGGAAGTATCTGATCTCTAGCCTATTTGGTTAGTTTGCTGACGTATTTACCACCGTTGCTATGTAATCCTACATTTCCCATCATCCTTTAGGGCTGGGTGGACCCGTTCGACTCCTGTCTGCCAATTCAGGGCGCATTCCATTTACATCTCAGGGCCTCCGCCGTAAAACCACAAGTCAGACACGTTCACACTGCTGACACTTCCGTTCTGCCCCTTCATAATAAAAGCACTTAACAGGAAGTAGGTTACATTATTCCCCTCCTCCGAAACGTCCCCGTTTCCACACAGAAACATCATAAGGGCCCTTAGGAATAATGGAACCATTTACAGAAACATGCTGCACTACCAAAAAATGAATAAAATAACTTAAATTGAACACATTCTGTATAGGCCTATACCCTAAACCTTAAAGCATGTATCATTGTAGCCTACCCACTATTCTAGGGACACTATTTCTGTAAGAAAAATTTGTTTTATAGCCTTTGTGGTTGTATAATTTAAAGCTTCTGATCAAATATGTGCCGGATTATACATGAAATTATAAAACAATTAAATATACAGTTTAAAATGTCGCTGAATAGGCTTCTTGAACTTACTAAAGCAGTACTCTACAATGCGTGTGTGCGTGTGTACGTGTGCGTGTGTGTGCGTGTGTGCGTGTGTGTGCCCGTGTGTGTGTGTGTGTGTGTGTGTGTGTGTGTGTGGTGTGTGTGTGTGTTGTGTGTGTGTGTGTGTCACATCTTGTAGCCTATCCTGACAGGGATTTGGTTGTTTTCTTTTAGTTAATGATATCAAATGTTGCTATAAATTGTGCATAGCCTACACATAATATAAAACTAGGTGCATATTGAATGTGAATCCTGCAACTGAAAGTATTTGGAAGGAGTAGGCCAGTTACTCAAATGGGAGTAGTTTAAAGATTGCTTTATTCATGATTTTGACCTTAAAAAGGTAGAATTTTAGGCAGTCTTATGAACAGTGCTTAATCAGTGTTTGCAGCATATGCAGTTGACTCAGTATATTGTCCCCTGTCTTAATGGTAAGTGGTCTTGACGGCGGTTTGTCCACCACACACTTGGCATGATATACAGGTGAAATTTGAATATCGTGCAAAAGTTCATTTATTTCAGTAATTCAACTTTATAGGTGAAAATAATATCTTATACAGACTCATTACATACAAAGTGAGATATGTGAAGCCTTTATTTTTTATAATTGTGATTATTATGGCTTACAGTTTATAAAAACCCCAAATTCAAAATCTCAGAAAATTAGAATATTACATAAAATCAATAAAAAAAGGATTTTAAATACAGAAATGTCGGCCCTCTAGAAAGTATAATCATGCATATGTACTAAGTACTTGGTTTGGGCCCCTTTTGCATGAATTATTGCCTAAATGCGGCGTGGCATGGATGCTATCAGCCTGTGGCACTGCTGAGGTGTTATGGAAGCCCAGGTTGCTTTGATGTGGCCTTCAGCTCGTCTGTATTGTTGGGTCTGGTGTGTATCATCTTCCTCTTGACAATAGTCCATAGTTTCTGAGTTCAGGTCAGGAGAGTTGTCTGGCCATTCATGCAGAGTATACCATGGTCAGTCAACCAGTTACCAGTGGTTTATGGTACCATGGGCAGGTGCCAAGTCTAGCTGGAAATGGAAATTGTCATCTCCATAAAGCTTGTCAACAGACAGAAGCATGAAGTGCTCCAAAATCTTCTGGTAGATGGCTGTGGTGACTTTGGACTTGATAACACAGTGGACCAACAGCAGCAGATGACATGATACCTCAAATCATCACTGATCCAAATTAAATGTAGCGTTTCATTTGGAAATCAAGGTTCCACAGTCTAGAGGAAGAGTGGAGGGGCACAAAATCCAAGGGGCTTGAAGACCACTGTCAAGTTTCAACAGTCAGTGATGATTTGAGGCACCATGTCATCTGATGGTGTTGGTCCACTGTGTTATCAAGTCCAAAGTCACCACAGCTGTCTACCAGGAGATTTTAGAGCACTTCATGCTTCTGTCTGTTGACAAGCTTTATGGAGATGCTGAATTACTTTTTCCAGCAAGACTTGACACCTGTCCACAGTGCCAAAACCACACGTAACTGGTTGACTGACCATGGTATTACTGTGTTGATTGGCCAGACAACTCTCCTGACCTGAACCCAATAGAGAAACTATGGACTATTGTCAAGAGGAAGATGATACACACCAGACCCAACAATACAGAGGAGCTGAAGGCCACTATCAAAGCAACCTGGGCTTCCATAACACCTCAGCAGTGCCACAGACAGATAGCATCCTTTGGAAGCGCATTGTGAAGCGCCTTGTGACCCTGGTCTGTGAAGGGCGCTATATAAATAAAAGCTTACTTACTTACTTACTTACATCCATGCCACACCGCATTTAGGCAATCATTTGTGCAAAGGGGGCCCAAACCAAGTACTTAGTACATATGCATGATTATACTTTATAGAGGGCCGACATTTTTGTATTTAAAATCCTTTTTTTATTGATTTTATGTAATATTCAAACGTTCTGAGATTTTGAATTTGGGGTTTTCATAAGCTGTAAGCCATAATAATCACAATTATAACAAATAAAGGCTTGAAATATCTCACTTTGGATGTAATGAGTCTATATAATATATTAGTTTCACCATTTAGGTTGAATTACTGAAATAAATGAACTTTTGCACGATATTCTAATTTTTCGAGTTTCACCTGTATTGATAAGAGATTTATTCTTGTTCTTTTCATACGGGCAGCGACATTCCACGTGTGTATCGCGCTGGACCTGTGGTGTAGCATTGGGCGAGGAAGCCTTGACAGCGCCCTGATTTAATCTGCAAGGTTAAGATCTCTCTATAACAGTTTTTCCAATGACTCTAGCCTATTTGTGTTCAAACTGCCTTTGTATTTCACATCCCTCAATTAGCACCTGTCACTTTCACATGGGCCTATTTTAATTAAATATTCAGATGATTCAGCAGATGCAAGTTGTGTCAGTTCTGTGTGCAGTTCACAGGACAGTTTACAGGGACAGGGAACAGGTGGACAGTAGTGTTCGGGCATGGTAGGAGCTACACACCTCTTAAATGTAACCAAGGTTGAGAGATTGATATGGATTTTGGGAGGACCCGGAGGATAGCCTAAGTCATTCCTGATACAATCCACAATAACTGCTGCTACAATGCCACACTTTCCCTATGGCAATAAATAAAGTACATTATCCATCTATAAGTCCATCCATCCATGCAGGTATATTTAAACAACGCCTATGCATATGGGTTCTGTATTATAATCTCTGAAGGACACACCTTTTGGTTTACTATTTCCACAAGAAAACAAATGAGCAAACAAAAAGCTTAATTTTCCATATTGGGCCTTCAAATTTATCAGAAAATCAACCTTGCGGTAAAGAACACCAACTGAATACATTGCTGGAAAGGTGCTAATGTTGAGAGTGTGAAGATTGTACAATTTTACATTTAAACACACCTACAATTCACCACCATGCTTTTGATTAGATTTAATTTATTTGCACAATAAAAACAACAAAGAACATTGGCCACAGAAATATAAAATATAAAACATTTTTTAAAAGGCAATATATTGTGCAGGTGAGATATATATATATATATATATATATATATATATATATATATATATATATATATATATATATATAAAAGTTGTGAATTATATCTTACTTCAAAGATCATTTAATGTAAAATACTGAAGAAAATAGAAGTAATTTAATCCACAAGGTTATGCAGAGGTAAAAAGACAAGCAAAGTGGGTATATGGTTGTAGTTGTCCTGCTTATTTAACTGTAAAGGCCGCCTACAACTCCTTATTCGTGATAACCATCAAACTACATCGTGCACATTTACTGAGTGACGATTGTGTTGCATTTCTCACAAACAACAATGATCATCTCACAACGATTTATGCTCTTCGTAGCTCAGGGCTGCCGCTATAGGCTCGTTTGGCGTCACGTGACATTCCTCGCCATTGATTGGTTTGTAGAGGGGCGTGCGTCTGACGTCACCCTTCCTCAGGTCGGCAATACGTCATCTAGACGGAACTCTCGTGGCAGTAGGCTACTCAAAGACAGCGCGATCATTCAAAATAAGCGTTATAGCTCAAATCTGCAATGTCCTGAGCTGTTTTGTGGTTTACAAAGTAAAAAACAAACATCATGGTTTTATTCCTTTGCCATGCCCCCAAAAATTCCCCTAAAGAAGGGCTGTATGACAGCAGGAAGCTCCCGGCTGCGCTCTGCATTCAGTGGGAGTTTGCTATCGTAACGAACAATTAGTTCACGTGTAATCAGCTTACATAGAGACTCAGTGAGGTGAATATATACATCAGGGCATGATATCTCTGGCCAATGGGTCGGATCATTGCGCCAGCTTGATGCTGAGAGACTACACACATGGTTTTAGATTGATCAAATTAATCATTTATAAGTGTCTTTAACGTTATCTAGCTGGCAGAGTTGTTATAAAGGATCTTAACATTGTGTCTGTCGGTCAAATTGTAACTTATTTATCTCTGATCGTTTTCTTTTTGTGCTGTTTTGGACCGCAATTTTGCATTATAGTCAAAATCGCTTTGTTTTCCACCCAAAGGGGGCGTGGCCATGTCGGAACGTCGATTGCCTTAACCAGTTTGTTTGAATGAATGAATGAATGAATGAATGAAGAAACATGTGAACATAGGCTATCTATGGAACATATTAATTTCCTGCAGCGCTGTAGTTCAGGCAGCCGCCCAGACAACGCACACTTCAACCAAACATAAGCCTAGAGGTAAATAAATGGCAAAAAATAGGCTGAGAACGAATGTATGCGATATGTTTATTAAAACGTAATCAATACGTTTTGCAGCCAAACGTAATTGAGCATCCTGAACAGCTCTAGGCTGAGAACGAACTTGTTTGCGATATGTTCATAAAAACGTAATTTCGGACAAAATACGTTTTTCGGTCAAACGTAATTGAGAATGCCGAATATGTTCATAAAAACGTAATTATGGACAAAATACGTAAATGGTCAAACGTAATTGAGAATGCCGAATAGTCCTCTGGGAACGTAATTTTGATGAGAAAGGGTTGTCTAGGATTGTATAGGATATAAAAAATCACAACTATAATTTGCCCAGCCAGATGGTACTGATAAGTGACATTTTGGACTATATAAACCACTGCAGGAACTAGTTATAGTGAAATTGTCAGGGACTATTTTCAGCGGTGGATTAATCCACATTTGGTGTAGTCTAGTGAGTATGTTAGGCAGCTGAATGGGGTGTGTGGTGTTGAGTTTCTGGACAATAGTGGAGCTCAGAAGAAAAAGATATACTGCAGTACGTTTTGGCAGGATACACTCATTTTTGGTTTGGCTCTGCACATTGAACTTGTTGATTAGAAGAAACACGTAAAATATCTCCAGATTTATTCTTCATACTTGTGTAGAGGGAGGAAAAGCAGCAGTGAAGTAAGCAGTTCTCCATGGCCACGTATGAAATGAGAAGCCTTCTGATACTTTCATGTTCTAAAATTGTATTTAAAATCTCTATTTTGAATAGTGTTTTTTTTCGCTTCATAGTTGTTGTTGTTTGTAATTGTTTGCACTATTATCATTATTATGTTACTTTTGGCTCTGTTTCTGTTATTTTAGTTTTTTCAAATGTAGATGAAGCAATAGTTCATTTAAAACACTATTAGGTTTGAGAAAAAAAAAAGTTTGTGATAAACTTACAGTAGAGCCTGAATGCTCAATGGCACAATGCCGAAGGGAGTCATAACTTGTGCCGTATTGCTTATGAATACATGTTGAAAAAATTAAGAAAACTAGTTGATTCATCAGTGAAAAAATGATCATCCCTGACTCTTTTGAATAATTGGATGTTCTGGTTCTAGCTTCTCAAAAAAGGAATTGTGCTGGTTCTCTTAATTTTTTTATGATAGTAAAAAGGAATATCTTTAAATGTTCCTCAAAAAAATGTCTGTCATTTGAAGAGGTCAACTTTAGCTGTGACCATCTAGATAGGGACAAACGATAACAGGAGTAAGTGTATGGGGAGAAATGGGGTATCATCCATCAATATGAAGAATATTTGTTGTTCTAATAAGAAGAGCAGTTTTTTGTTAAATGGAATGAAGTAGCAGACTATACTGCTGCTACACTCTGTTAGGCAAAGAAATACAAGATTAAATCCAAGTTCTTGCTCAATATAGAATGCTTGCATTTTATGAGAATGTTTTATGAGACAGTGAAGGAACAAAGATCAGACAAACCATGGTCCAGTCTCCCTGCCTGCAGTCTCTGTTATACCCTCCTCAAATCATCTGTATTCAACACTGATACCGTATGGACTCTCTCTGCTGTTGTAAACACTCTCACATGTTCACACTCAGCCGATCTCTGCGCTCTGGATGCGTTTTATTCGTTGTTTGGTTGTGACACAACATGGCCTAAACGAGGCGTGAAGGCTCCACCACCTCTCCGACTCCGACTGACACTGGCCATTGAAAGAAACACGTTTGCGCAAACAAAAGTGTTGACATTCCGACTGTTCGTGGCAATTATATTAAGTGGAATTAAGTGCAGTTAAAACACTTCACTTTATAACCGATATGACACCCAATTGAAATAAAGGGCTCAGTTACTTACTTTCCCGGCTTGTGCGCCTCCGCCGGCGCGGACCAGCGCTTTCTCCTACTTCTGTGTTTCCTGCATTCCCCGATCAGGATCAAACACACAAGAACCAGCAGGAACCTGACGTAGTAGTACGGCATGATGAGCTTCAAAAGTCCCGCAGACAACCACCGAGGAGCGTCGCTTTGGGTCCGCCTGCAAAAGCGCGCTCAGTGACCGCTAACATCTTCCTGTCAACAGGCGAGGAGGAAGAGTGGGAGAGGTGACCGGAATGTGGTGAACAAGTGCGCCAGAGAGAGATAGAGACACACACACACACACACACACACACACACACACACACACACACACACACACACACACACACACACACACACACACACACACACACACACACACACACACACACACACACACACACACACAGAGAGAGAGAGACAGAGAGAGAGAGACGGGATGGTGGCGCTCTGATTGGTCTACCGAGTCCACAGCGGCGCAGCATCAGCACCGCGTGTTGCGCGCTGCCAAAAAAAAGCAACATGTCGCTCATGATGAGTCGTGAAGTAATAGTAATAATAACCTACTGCTGCTGCAGTAATGCATGTTTTGATTGTTTTAATTGTTGAAATGAGTAGCCTAGCTTACCGTTCTGTTAAAAACATGATGCTTCATTTAAAATGATTAGGAAATACAAATAGCCTACTGCTTGGAACTGTGTTCAATAAAGTGGGAGAACTGTGGCGTGTAGAGACGGGAGTCGGAGGCGGAGTGTCAAAAGACGGAGCTAACTGCTTTAATGACATTAATACACTTGTCGAGTAACAACAACGGAGCAGAAGTAAACTCCTGATAGTCTCAAAACGCCAACAAGACAAAACAGGAAATTCCCCCAGTCATAACAGTCCCCCCGGAACCCCGGAACTTCAGTTCCATAGGTGAATTATGTAAAAGCACTACACAAGCCCCCCCAGAATTCACCCATAGTCAAAGTCCCCGCGCCGGAAAGGCACGATGGCCCGGCCGCGACTAGAACGAGTGGCAGGGGCCGAAGAGGGGAGGGGCGTGGTGGGTGCGGCAGGACCAAGCCCAGGACTGGGCGGCAACGGCACCGACAAGGCGGCAGGGAGCCCAGCGGGGCGTGGCAACGGGGGGCGTCCACGGCGCGGAGCCTGGGCCAACTCCAACGGTCTGGAAATGTCCACGTGGGCAGGCTTGATCCTGTCGACACAGACAGTCTCGGGCCTACCACCGACGTCCACGACCAGGCTCTTATCCCCGTGTCGCAAGACCCTAAACGGCCCGTCATAGGGGGGGCGCAACGGTCCACGGTGGGCGTCGTGGCGGATGAACACAAACTCCGCCGTGTGCAGATTGGGTGGCACCAGGGAAACGGGGGTGCAGTGCTGCGAAGTGGGGACGGGTGCGAACTGCTTGGCGACCTCCAGCAGAGAGGACCGCTGCCTGGCCGCCGACCAGGGTGTTGTGGCGTTCAGAATGAAATCCCCTGGAACTCGCAGCACCTGACCATAGACTAACTCTGCAGACGAGGACTGCAGGTCCTCCTTAGGCGCCGTCCGGAGCCCCAGCATCACCCAGAGAAGTTTGTCCAACCAGTTGCCGTCCGTCAAACTGGCACGCAAGGCCGCCTTCATGGAGCGATGGAACCGCTCGCACAAACCATTAGCCTGAGGATGGTATGCGGTAGTGCGATGCAGTTTAACCCCCAGATCCTTGGCAACCACATTCCAGATCTCCGAGGTAAACTGTGCACCCCGGTCGGAGGAGAGGTCCGAAGGTGTCCCAAAGCGCGCGACCCACGTGCCGATAAACGCACGGGCCACATCGGAAGACGATGTCGAGGTGAGTGGCACAGCTTCAGGCCAACGCGTCGTCCTGTCCACCATCATGAGGAGGTGGGTGAAACCATGCGAAGGGGGGAGTGGCCCCACCAGGTCGATGTTGACATGGTCGAACCTCCTACCGGGGACGACGAATGGCTCCAACGGGGCCTTGGTGTGGCGGTGCACTTTTGCACGCTGACAGGACACACACGAGTCGACCCAGGCCCGTACGTCCTTCTTCAGTCCTTTCCAGACGAACTTCTGAGAGACCAGCCTCACGGACGCCCTCCTACCGGGATGGGACAGGCCGTGTATTGCCTCGAAAACAGCCCGCTGCCAGCCGGCAGGGACCAGTGGCCTGGGCTGGCCGGTGGAGAGGTCACACCATAACCTGACCCCTGAGTCGCCGATCGCCACTTTTTCCAGGCGCAGCCCGGTGTCCGAGTCTTTGAGGGACTGAAAACCGTGGTCCGTGGCCTGTTCCGCACTCATACGCGAGTAGTCGAGACCCAGCTGCACCGCGCCGACGATCACTCTGGAGAGGCAATCCGCGACCACGTTGGATTTGCCAGCGATGTGCCGGATGTCCGTGGTATACTCAGAGATGAATGACAGCTGGCGCTGTTGGCGGGCGGACCACGGCTCGGCTACCTTGGACATGGAGAACGTGAGGGGTTTGTGGTCCACAAAAACCGTAAACTGACGGCCCTCCAGGGCGAAGCGGAAATGACGGATTGCCAGCCAGACGCCGAGCAGCTCCCTGTCGAAAGTACTGTATTTGCGCTCCCGGGGTACCAGCTGGCGGCTGAAAAAGGCGAGCGGTTGCCAGGCGCCACCGTCCCACTGCTCTAACACCGCGCCAACCGCGTAGTCAGACGCGTCGGTTGTGAGGGCCACCTGAGCTCCGGGCAACGGGTGGACCAACAATGCGGCCCGGCTCAATGCAGTCTTAGTGTCCTCGAACGCTCTGTCCCTCTCTGCAGTCCAGTCGACGTCTTGGCCGGGTGTCTTGTCCTTGAGGGCCTCATACAGTGGGCGCATAGTGTGGGCCGCCCGGTGTATGAATCGGTGATAGAAGGTGACCATCCCCAGGAACTCCCGGAGCCCCCGGGCCGAACGTGGGCGGGGAAAGTTGGAAACAGCCTCCACCTTCGACGGAAGGGTGACGGCACCATCCCTGTTGATGAGGTGCCCGAGGAACTGGATGGACGGCACCCCAAAAACACACTTCGCCGGGTTAATGATCAAGCCGTGGCGGTCGAGCCTTGTGAAGAGGGCCCGGAGGTGTGTGAGGTGCTCCTCCTCCGAGGAACTGGCGACCAGGACATCGTCCAAGTAGACGAAGATGAAAGGCATGTCCCTCAGCGCCGAGTCCATCAGCCGCTGGAAAGACTGGGCCGCGTTTTTCAGGCCGAATGGCATCCTGAGGAACTCAAACAACCCAAACGGAGTGACCACAGCTGTCTTCGGGACATCCGCAGGGTGCACCGGAACCTGGTGGTAGCCCCGCACAAGGTCGACTTTGGAAAACAGGAGCTTCCCCGCCAGATGCACGGAGAAGTCCTGAATATGGGGCACTGGATAGCGGTCGGGCGTGGTGGCGTCATTTAGGCGGCGGTAGTCTCCACATGGGCGCCAGCCGCCATCCTGCTTCGGAACCATGTGGAGTGGCGAGGACCACGGACTGTCGGAACGGCGAATGATGCCCAGGCGCTCCATGTTGGCGAATTCAGCCTTAGCAACCGCCAGTCTCTCCGGAGCGAGCCGTCGGGCCCTGGCATGGACGGGGGGCCCTTTCGTCTCAATATGGTGCTCCACACCGTGTTTCGTCGACGTGGACGAGAAGGTTGGTTGCAGCAGGCTAGAGAACTCTCTGAGCAGCCGCTGGTACTTGTCACCCTCAGAGAGCGAGCTAGAAAGGCCGTCGTATGTCCCCTCATCGCAGACACATGCGAACGAGGAGAAGGTCAATGCGTCCACCAGGCGCTCGTTCTTGACATCAACCAGCAGCCCGTGTGCGCACAGAAAATCTGCGCCGAGGAGGGGGAAGGAGACGTCGGCTGTAACAAAATCCCATGTGAACCGTTGACCTCCAAAACATAAATCCACAGACTTTGTGCCATACGTTCGGATCGGGGTGTCGTTGGCAGATGTTAAGGGAGGGCCGTGCAACCCGCCGGCGGCGTCGTCCACCGTAGCCGGCACCACGCTCCTCTGTGCACCGGTGTCGCAAAGGAATTTACGCCTGGAGAGGGTGTCCACGATGAACAGCAGCCGGCCCTTTGTGCCTGCGCTCACGGCCACTACTGAGCGCAGGCCTTGGCGTTTCCCGCCGCGTTGAAAGTGCACGGAGAGCGGCACCTTTTTGCCTTGGCCCCGAAACGTGCATGGAAATAGCATAAGCCCGCAGCGGTAAGGCTGTCGGAACGCTGGGTGGCCAGAAAGAACCTGTCTGCCTCCTCTGCCAGAGCCCGTGGCTCCGTGATGGATGTATTCGCGAGCGCTGTCTGGACGTGTGGTGGCATGTGTCGCAGGAAGAGTTCGATGAAAAGGAAATTTGGTACCTCCGTGCCCAACAGGTTTAACATCATTTCCATATGTTCGGAGGGTTTGCTGTCCCCCAGGCCTTGAATGGCAAGAAGACGCCGGGCTCTTTCCGATCTTGACAGTTCAAAGATTTTGAGGAGGTAAGCCTTGAGCCCTGCATATTTATTTTGGGCAGGAGGAGATGTAATAAAGCTTACTGCCCTGGCTGCAGTGGAGCTCTCCAGTGCTGAGACGACGTGGTAATAGCGTGTGGCATCATCTGTAATCCCACGGAGGGTGAACTGAGCCTCTGCCTGTGCGAACCACGTTGCCGCGGACGTCTCCCAGAACTCCGGCAGTTTGAGAACGATGGAAAGCGCCATGCTGTTGCGATCGATATTCAAATCAGTCTCGGAATCTTCAGCGGGACTGACGTCGGGGTCACCAATGTGGCGTGTAGAGACGGGAGGCGGAGGCGGAGTGTCAAAAGACGGAGCTAACTGCTTTAATGACATTAATACACTTGTCGAGTAACAACAACGGAGCAGACAGTAAACTCCTGATAGTGTCAAAACGCCAACAAGACAAAACAGGAAATTCCCCCAGTCATAACAGTCCCCCCGGAACCCCGGAACTTCAGTTCCATAGGTGAATTATGTAAAAGCACTACAGAACCAACAAAATCCTCTGGTGTTTCGAAGATTTGAACGAGCCACACTCCACAGTGGTGGCTACGCATGAAAGCCTATTTTATTTTGCTGTGTGTGTGTGTGTGTGTGCGTGCGTGCGTGTGTGTGTGTGTGTGTGTGTGCGTGCGTGCGTGCGTGTGTATGCGTGTATGTGTGTGTGTGTGTGTGTGTGTGCTATCCGCAGCGGGCATCCTCTGACACTGACGTAACAGATGTCCACATGTGTCTAGCTCAGTGTTGACTCCAGCCTCCAGGGTCTGGTACCAAAGTTCCTGGAAGATGACTGTGACTCGGCATTAGTAAAGACAACATCTCACCCGGTGTGGCAGCATTTTAATATTAAATTTGATATTTAATATTATATTATTATATATTAAAATCAATTCAATGACCTTTATTTCAACTGGCCAGACACTGAGGTTTCCCTCATCAAGACGAGCAAGAGGAAACACAGTAATCAGAATATACACGTTTACCACATAAACAAGGACAACAAAGAGATAAAGGGATGAAAGGGATTCAAAAAAGATCAAATAAGGATCAAAATAGGATAAAATGGGGTATGATACCAAGAGAGCAAGAAATTGGGCTCAAAACGGAAACAGTGAGAAGTGTCAAATTCAGAAATCATAGATTTAAATACAACAAAAGTAGGATTTTCCATGAATTTGGGGCACTAAAAAAAGCCAGTCATTCCTATATGGTTGGAGCATGCTCGAGGAACCTTAAGGATGATCAGCTAAGAACAGTATTCAGTGTTTTCATTTAGCATAGCAGAGATATAAGGTGGTTTACCAATGAGATTTAAATATGTATATATAAATAAAAAACAATGTTTCACACGTCTCATGGAAGGAGAGGGCCAAGCAGCTTTTCATACAGGGAGCAGTGATGAGTCGCGTGTGATGAATAGAGCTGAATGGTATACTGAAGCCAATGATTTAAAGCTATAATTCCTAACTGTTTGATATCAATGAATGTTAGTTACAGGAAAGCCATTGCCATACGAGTTGACACAGAGTTGATTAAGCCTATCAGCTCCACAAAACTCTCTCTGTATTTCTCAGTAGGGCAGCGTTTACAAACTGGTGTCCCCCCCCCCCCCCCCCCTCTGACACTGGTGCAGGAGCTCAGAAAATCCCAAGAAATGTTTCAGTTGTTGATTCTACTGCTAAGATATAACCTGGACGTACATTAATGTGCGACCACCTGAAGACATACCTCATGTAGATGAGCCACAGTGTTGTTGTAATTACTCAGAATGTCTCATTGTGGCGACAGAAGCTACGCACTATAGCATTAAGGTTAGACACAGATGCATTGCTTGTAGACTGTCTTCTTCTAAAGACTCGGTCTCTGTTTACAGAATATTGAAGTTCTCATATGATTTCCTACACACTCCCTGCGTTTCAATCCCTATACTTCCCTACTATTTAGTATGCCAGAAAAAGATTTAGGATGGCCCAATACATGCACGTCAATTGTAGTATGCTGAAAATACATTAATGCCCCATTAACTCCAATAGCTTTTTGGAGTGTTCGTCTTTATTCTTGACATTCCTTGACATAATGAAAAAAATCCTCTCCCGTGGCCCTTAAACTCTCCTATGTTTTAATATGTAGTGTAGTAGAAAGAAAGACTATGTGATTTGGATCGCAGGAACTGTTTTCCAAAATCCATTCTTTTATCAGTGAAAAGTCTGAGGACAGAGTGTGCTGGCGGCTGCTGAGCTGCACCATTTCATTCCTCTGCCCACAGTAAGGAGGGCACGCTGTCCTTCATGCTACTGCTCTGGAACGATGCAACCTCCCGGATGATTTCAAATGCTTTTTTCTTCTTGACCTTTTACCCTCCATCACACAGTGCCTGTGGTGTCAGCTCGGTCTCATGAGCTATCAACGTTACAATCTTTGTGTTTAGATGGTGAGCAATACTTTGTCCCAAGCCATGTATAAAGACAGCTGAGCATTCAGTGACCCAATCATATCAGTCGTGAGGAAAATATGTAGCACTCTTTGAAGACAGTTTGAGGCTGGCTAACCAAATCGTCGGCTAGATATGTTTCACTGTCTTTATTTTATACCGTTTATACCTTTCAAAGCAGATTATTTGTCCCAAATGTAGGCTCATCATCTGGCTTAGTTTCATGGTGATATCTACAAGTTAAAATGTAACCCCATTCACCTACAGTGTCTCACCCTAACAAGTTAACATCATATTCCATTTGGGATGTGTGGGTAAAATAAGACAGGCATACACATTTCTTCTTTTCAAGCCATTTATTTTCTGCTTGTATCCCAGTATACACACCAGGCCGTGGGCACAATCACTGAAGAGACAGACAAGGAAAGATTCAGAGAATGGGTGGATAATATTCATAAAGAATCTCTGCTGGCTTCAAGTAAAACCAGGACAAAAAACTCAGGTATAAGAGAAATACTACAGTGACACATTTGTTCCTTTCAACAGGTCGACTCCCTGCTATTACCTGGGAGCTATCTGTGCGCCGCAGAGATGCCGTCAGTGTCAGAAAGGTGTCAGCTACCATGTGCAAAGAGTGGATTTTAATTGCTTTCTCTGTCTCATCAGTGCGCTAAACCCCTACTCCAAGTATATCAAAGAGGGTAAACATTAGGCAGTCTGTTTGGGTCTATTTATACAAGCAGGTGAGGGGGGGGGTGAAAGGTGCAGGTTTGCTGTTTTAAAAAAAAATCCCAGAAATGGTCTCGGCAAGAAAAAGTTGCCATGATGGAAAAGCTTCAAAACCCTCTCAACTCATTCCCTTCACAGGACTGCTGAGACACACACACACACACACACACACACACACACACACACACACACACACACACACACACACACACACACACACACACACACACACACACACACACACACACACACACACACAAGGCAGCACAAAGCAAGGAATTTTGGTGTCAGTCATTACACCAGCAATTTGGAGAATTTAGGGTTAGGCCTACAAACTGAACACTGCAAACTTCCAGCAATGCTTGAATAAACTGTGAATAAAATAATTCAACTGAACACTCTCCAACAGGTACATGTGTTCCAAGTCTTGTGAAAATAAAGTTCTGTGACCACCACCCTAAACAAGAACTAAAGTAGATCTTGCATTGCACTGCTGTTGCACTGTCGGACCCACAATGCAATTGGGCTGGCAACAGGTCAGTAGGTTCAGGTGTGTTGTTGAGCCTGGAGCTTCTAGCCTGCAGCAGAGATGAGGAGTGGGGTACAGACGTCACTATACTCCTTCTACACACCAACAGTTTATTTAATCATCAAACCTGTAGTCCTCAGCCCCAAAGGGACAAGATTTAAGGACATTTATTAGACTGCACACAGACCTCAAGTGAGACACAAAAGGATAGCCTATATATACAGTCAAACTGCCCAGGTCCTCTAAAGAGACTCTTAAATATAGGACCTCAGGGGGTGCTGTTAACGAGGATACTGTCAGATTACAAATGGCTGTTAAAAAAAATATATACATATTCCGGCATATTGTAAAATCCAGTGAGTATCTCCTGACGATCACCTATCTGTCCGTATAAACACTGAAAAATAATCAAATGTTAATACAAGGCTCTGTAAACTGGTTTCTAAACAAAGGGTGTGTAAACAAAGGGCATTCTCCATAATAGCTGACCCTTTAAGTACCTGAGAATATTTGGATTCATAATATTTTTAGTTTTCAGGTACATTTGGTTCACATTGTATATATATATATAGGGGAAAGTGGGGTGAGTTGTTCATTTTGGAAGTTGCAAAACCCCTTGTTTCTAGAAAACCGTGGAAGAAATTGGAAATGTGACCACATATTTAAGAAGAGCCATCCATTTGACTCATCCTGTAAAGAAGGGAGACACAAGGAATAAGATATAAGCACATTTAAGCTAAAAAAAACTGTGTTTTGCCTTTCAAAGTAAAATTTCCATGATCAAGGTTTTTTGATTATTGTGTCTGAACAATTATAGACACGTTTGAAAACATTTGACACATGTTTTAGTGCTTTGGTATGCTACACTTTGAGTCTATATAGTTAGCACAATGTCAACCCTAAATTGCTGCATCATGCCTATTATCCAAAATTCTGGTATTGGGGTGATTTGTGCGCAAGGGCCTGGGTGAGTTATAAGTAAGTAAGTAAGTAAAATGTATTTATAAAAGCACATTTATGACAGTTTGCACTGTCCAAAGTGCTGTACATAGTGCATTCAGTAGGTAAACAATGAAGGTACAATAACAATAACCAAAATAAAAGACGTAAAGCCCATACATCCACATAAACACAGATAGTAGTGCAGAGGTAAGATAGTTAATGGGGAGGAAACACCAGGGTGTACATATGGGTTTTGAGCCTTGATTTAAAGGCAGAAATGTAGGGGGAATCACATTTGTCAGGTGGCAGTTGGTTCCACAAGCACGGAGCAACTAGTGCAAAGTACATTTCTGGGTAAGGCTTTATATTACGTAGACACTCATCAGCATTAATTGATGCTTAATTAATGCTCAGTTCATCCTGAGTTAATGTAGGACTCATGTAAGACTCATGGAGGACTCAGCCATGAATGAATGGTTACTCCATCAGTAACTAATCAGAAGTCAGTCTTAATTACAGACTGAGTCTTTAATGATCATTGCTTACCTAAGATATCTATTACAGATCAACTCAGACATGTTTCTTAAAATGTATTAATACTATTAATTAATGAATTACCAACACTGAAAACCGTGAATTTGAAGTCCCATACATTAATTAATAGTTATGTGTCCCGCTAAGTAAAGTCACAACATTATGATATATTACCTAACGATGAACTAAGACAGTTTAAGAGCATTATTTCACTTTAATATATTAGCATGGAAAACCATGTCAATTAATGGTTAGTTAAATGTCATGTGCCCCGGTAAGTAAAGCCACAACATGATATTTTTGCAAATCATTACCTAATGATTAACTAAGATGGGCTAAGAACATTGGTAGCATGGGAAACCATGTCAATTAATGGTTAGTTAAGTGTCATGTGCCCCGGTAAGTAAAGCCACAACATTATAATATTTTTGCAAATCATTACCTAATGATTAACTCAGACGGTTTAAGAGCATGATTTCTCTTTCAGACGGTGGTGACAAATATCAGTACAAAACTGTTATAATATACAGGTCTGCATTCCCGTCGTGATTTAACATACGCTACTATGTTAATTTAATTGAAGACCATCATTTGGGATTTTAACAGTTTTATTGTATTCAAAGTAGTTTCTACCTAAAACGTTAACAATTTCTGTTTAATGAACATACACAAAAAATATTTAATAATATCAAGCAATCTTCATTTACTAGCTTGAATGCTGCTAATCTGCAATTGCTGATTGATACACAATTGTGTTCCTGTCAACTTTCATCTTGCTGTAGGCATCTCATTTGGCAGAGCCACCCTTGACAAGCCCAAGACCTTGTAGTAACGCTCGATCAACTCTTCAGGAGATTTTACTGAAAGACAGGAACAAAAAGTGTGTGTAAACATCATCAAAAATGTATCACAAATTAACTTTTCAAACACTTATATCTAACTTTCCATAATAATTACTAGCACTATTCTGAAAGTCATTACAGAAGGGTTTGTTCATATGTTGTTAATTGTCTGATCAGTGATACAATTTCTTCTTAAAAACATGCTGAAAAGGCAACACTATTTTTGATAATATTTTTTTATTTATAAAATGAAAAAAAAAAACCTTTATCCATATTCTGTTTTGTAAAAACTTTGAACACATATACGTTGTAAAAATAAAGAAGAGAGAAAACAATTCTCACATAATTAGTTCGATATTGCCAAATTTGCATATTTATTCAAACATTTCTGAAAAAAATGTAATTTGAAAAATAATTGTTTTAATGTTAGTAATCAACTGGCAAAGTTTCATGATGATATCTATAAGTAAAAAATATTACGTGAATAGGGTAATATTCTCCATTACACTTAGGCTATCCTATACTTTGAGAGGGGATAACAACTAAAAACAAAAGCTACCAATATAAAAGGTTTATCACATCAAAACCTCTTCTTGGGATGTATAGGATATAAAAAATCACAACTAGAATGTGTCCACCCAGATTTTAGCCTGCTACCAATAAGAGATATTTTGGGACTTGGCCCATGGACTATAACGTAAAATGCTAGCTTGTTATCCAATCGGCTAACGTTACTCCAGGCAAACAAAACCATTAAGCTAACATGACGTTAGCTTAATGTAGACGTAGCCTACCTTTTTAAGAATGCTTTCTAACATGTCACCGCTAACTTTACTTCATGCAATAAAAATCATAAGAACAATATTGAGCTGATAGTTTGCAATTAGTTTGCTAACCTCTTTTTGTCGTCTGTCTGCCTGTCCATTTCGGCCCGTTAACATGGTGTTCGTCTCCGTGTGCAGTGTGGCTTCTGTCCAAAAAGTTTAGTTGACACATTTTTACTTATTTCTAACCATTAGACCTGGCAACTTCCGAGCCTTGGAAGGTGCTTGTGCTGGTGCACAGCTGAACAAATCTTATTTCATAGCATTTCCTCATCTAAACAACTTAATCATTTGAAGAACAATAATGAATTTTACAAAATGTATTACTTTTGGTTATTAAGAAGTCCACCTGGAAGGCTTCTGCAAAGCTTTTGGTTCCAGAAAAAATGGTTATCCATGCTACCACATTAAAGTGAAATCATGCTCTTAACCCGTCTTAGTTCATCGTTAGGTAATGATCTATAAATATATCATAATGTTGTGACTTTACTTAGCGGGACACATAACTATTAATTAATGTATGGGACTTCAAATTCACGGTTTTCAGTGTCGGTAATTCATTAATTAATAGTATTAATACATTTTAAGAAACATGTCTGAGTTGATCTGTAATAGATATCTTAGGTAAGCAATGATCATTAAAGACTCAGTCTGTAATTAAGACTGACTTCTGATTAGTTACTGATGGAGTAACCATTCATTCATGGCTGAGTCCTCCATGAGTCTTACATGAGTCCTACATTAACTCAGGATGAACTGAGCATTAATTAAGCATCAATTAATGCTGATGAGTGTCTACGTAATATAAAGCGTTACCCATTTCTGAGAGTTGTGCCAGTGGCATGGCTGTATACGCTGGTCACCAAAAGAAAGTGATTGTCTACAGTAGCTCAGAAGAGAGTGACATCTCAATTCCACTTAACGACACCACTGATGAGAGTTTAGATGGCCAGAAAGATGATGATGGTGACTTTGTCATTGTGAGCTTTGCAGGCAAAACCACCTAGATCTGCTAGGCCTTGTTTAAGAAAATGTACCTTCAATCTTTGTCAACTATTTACTTTAAATACACCTTAAATAAGTGATTGTCTAATGGATTTGTCTTGCATTACAGTTTTTGAGATATATATAAATTGGCACAATTCACCCCATCTAATTTTCTCCAAATGCACAAATCACCCCACGTAGTGGGGTGATTTGTGCGACAAGACAACTTTTTTTCCGAAAGCTATATTTCTTAAACAGTTTATTCCAGATCCAAAGTTTGTATTGCCAGGGATGCACAACATCCTGAAATATATGTACATATTTGAGTTGGAGACATAACTGTCAAGGCCTCACTTTAAAATCACTTTGAGTAAAAAGTTGCACAACTCACCCCACTTTCCCCTATATATAAAACGATAGTTACGTATGTAACTACGGTTCTATGAGTTCCGGATGACCGCCAGAGGCGGTGCTTACAGCACTGGATGTTCCATCGCGCGCATGCGCAGGTCGAGATCTTTATACCAACAAAGTCACCTGTGACACCTAGGTGACCCCGGAATGTCTATATATTCCGGAAGTCACCTGAGGATCTGTTCCACTGGATCTTCTCGCGGTGTCTGAGAAGTCTGAGTGACAGAGAACTCTGGCGGTCATCCGGAACTCATAGAACCGTAGTTACATACGTAACTATCGTTCTATTTCGTTCCTACTGACCGCCAGAGGCGGTGCTTACAGCACTGGATGACTTATACCAAAAAGGTCACGAAGAGTACTCACCACTTAAGGGCTTGCAGCCATCAACAAGACAGCCGTTGCCACCGGATGAGGAGCAGCGACATTCACTCTGTAGAACCGCGCAAACGTACATGATGAAGACCATGTAGCCGCGGAGCAGATGTTCTGAAGAGGAACCCCCTTCAAGGCCGCCCATGATGTAGCCATACTCCTGGTAGAGTGGCACTTAACGGCCAAGGGCACAGGGAGCCCCTGTGCTCTATATGCATTCAACACTAGATCCACAATCCAGTGAGAGAGTCTCTGCTTGGACAGGGCAGCCCCTTTCCTGCAGCCTCCGTAACAGACAAAGAGGTTATCTGTCTTACGTAAGCTGGTTGTCGCTTCAACATACGCCCTAAGTGCCCGCACCGGGCACAGCGGGTCTGACACTCCCTCTGCACCCCCCGGAGAGCCTGGGGGATTGAAAGCAGCCAACTCAATTGGTTGGTTTGCGTGATGGGGAGACAAACGTTTGGGCAGGAAGGATGGATTCGGCCAGAGCACCACTCCTGACCCATCTGCGTGCCAGCGCATACACGCCTGGCTCACTGACAAGGCATGGAGTTCACCGACCCGTTTCGCAGTCGCAATGGCGAGAAGGAAAGCCGGTTTCATAGACAGCCGCGTCAGATCTGCCTGACTTAGCGGCTCAAATGGGGGTAGACGTAAGGACCTCAGAACCACTTGCAAGTCCCATGATGGTGCCCTCAGGGGTCGTGGTGGTCGAAGCCTCTGGGCTCCTTTTAGAAACTGCCTGACTAGGTAGTGGGATCCTACCGTCTGGCTATCAACCCTTGCATGTGCAGCCGAGATTGCAGCCACATAAACGCGCAGGGTCGAAGCAGCCCTGTTGTTGTCCAACACAGACTGCAGAAAGTTCAGTATCACCACCACCGAGCAGGTCTCCGGGACCTCGCCCTGTGTCACGCACCACTGTGAAAACAACTTCCACCTGTTTGCATAGAGCAACCTAGTGGAGGGTGCTCTAGCACTAAAAATGGTACGGACCACCGACTGGTCGCAAGACGTCAGCAGTGGGTCCTGGCTCTCAGGGGCCACACGCACAGCTGCAGGCGCCCCGGATTTGGGTGCCATATACGCCCGCCGACCTGAGACAGAAGATCCTGTCTCTCTGGAAGGCGCCAAGCCTCTCCGTTGAGGAGTTTCAGCAATGCTGGGAACCACAGCCTCCCTGGCCAATGTGGGGCCACCAGAAGTAGGCTGTGACCGCCACGCTGGACTCTGTCCAGTGTTGCCAGTATAAGGGGAATTGGAGGAAATGCATAGAGCAGGCTGTCTGGCCAAGCATGAGCCAGAGCGTCCTGTCCTAAGGGGCTGGTCCTCTCCATCAAGGAGAACCAGAGGGGACAGTGGGTCGTCTCTTCGGAAGCAAAGAGATCTACCACTGCCCTGCCATACCTGTCCCAAATCATGCCCACCACCTCCGGATGGAGCATCCACTCCCCGGAGGGTGGCCCTTGGCGAGAGAGAAGGTCTGCCGCTATGTTCTGGACACCTGGAACATGGACAGCCCTCAGGCTTAGGAAATGGGGGAACGCCCATGTAAGGAGCCCCTGCGCGACCCGCAGGTTCCGCCTCGATCTGGTGCCCCCCTGGTGGTTGACGTGGTAAATGTTGTCTGTCCGGACGAGAACATGCCGGTTTCTCAGAACTGTAAGGAAGTTCTTTAGAGCCAAGAACACCGCAAGGAGTTCCAACACATTTATATGCTCCAGCCTCTGCTGGGAATCCCACTGGCCTCTGACAGTCCTGTGGCGCCATACTGCGCCCCAGCCGGTAAGGGAGGCGTCTGTCTCTACGACCTCCCGCCAGGAAGCCAGCCTCCCTAAGGGCGCCCCCGCAATCAGGTATGCCCTCTCTCTCCAGGGTCGGAGGGCCAAAAGGCACTGCCCAGACACCCTGACCATCTTGTGTCTCTGCCACTTGGGGTCCAAGTGGAGACCATTGGCCCAGATCTGCAGAGGCCGCAACCTGAGAAGGCCTAGCGGGACCACGCCGGATGCCGCGGCCAGCATACCAATCAGTCGCAGGAAAGAGCTGTATTCCAGCAACCTCCCCCGCCTGAAGCGCTGTAGTAGCTGCAGAATGGTAGCGACGCGCTTTGGAGAGAGGCAGGCTCGCATGTCCACCGAGTCGAGCACCAGCCCCAGATAACTCACCACCCGACATGGTGTAAGGTTGCTCTTGGAAAAGTTGACCGTGAGGCCAAGCCGATCCACATGGCTGAGGAGCCTGGCTGTGTCCCTGACTGCCTGCTCCCGAGTTGGGGAAATGATTAGCCAGTCGTCTAGGTACGGCAATATCGCCATACCGCCGGCCTGTAATGGGGACAGGGCTGCTGCCACACACCTTGTAAATATACGTGGGGCCAAAGACAGCCCGAATGGAAGGACCTTGAATTGGTACACCTTGCCCAGAAATGCAAAGCGGAGGAACCGCCTGTGACGCTGTGAAATAGGGACATGAAAGTAGGCGTCTTTCAGGTCTATCGACACGAACCAGTCCTCCGGAGCAATAGCAGCATGCGGAAGGAAAAAGACCTTGAGGTACCGATTCAGCCGTCTCAAGTCCAGAATGGGGCGAAACCCGCCATCCTTCTTCGGTACCAGAAAGTAGGTTGAGTAGAACCCCTTGAGCTGTTCCTGTGGCTCTACTACCTCGATGGCCCCCTTCCCCAGGAGGGTGGCCACTTCCTGGGTCAGGACCGGGGATCTGCCGGGATCTTTGACCACAGTAAGTCTGATTCCGCTGAAAGTTGGGGGCCGGCGTCAGAATTGTAGTGTGTACCCGTTGGACAGCGTGAACACCATCCACGGGTCTGTGGTCTGTTCTTCCCAGTAGTCCAGGTGCTGCTGAGAAAAACGTCCGACGGCCGGCCCTTGAGCTTCAGTACCTACCCCCCCTGCCCCTAGGGGCCTTGGGGGGCGGCAGCTGGGCGCCGGGCCTCTTGGCGCCTGAAATGCCTCCCGTGGCGGCGGCGCGGTAGTACGGCGCCGGCCAACCTGCTCGGAGAAACGCTGGCCCCTCGATCGTCCAGCTGGACCACACAGAGGGCCCCTGGTCTGTAATAAGGTGGCGGTGGACGTCGCAAACTCGCAAAATGCTGGCTGGCCTGGCCAGCCTGTACACTCCGCTCCAGGGCCTGAAGTGCAGCTGGCCCAAACGTCTGGCCTGGCACAACCGGGAGAGACCGGAGGGTCCGACGACACACCTCCGACAGGGGGGACTGCGCCAGCCAAACCTGGCGGCGCGCCAACGTAATTGTTGACATTAATCTGCCTAGCTCCCTAGTCATAAAAGCAAATGTCTGAAGAGAAATCTCACTTAGGGTCTGAGCTGAGGGATCAACCTCTGACCCCTGAATGGTCTGGGACAAAGCCAGAACGGTATGCGAAAGCGAATTCCCGAGACGGCCCATACGGGCAGCAATGCCGTAGCTTCTGGTAAGCAGGTCGTCCGTAATTCGGCACTGGGGCCGAGGGCAGCGTGCATCGGCCCTCAGCGCCTCATCTGGGGAGACAACCAAGGATGCTATCGCTGGCTCAATTGGCGCTAACCGGTCCAAGCCGTAAACCCCAGCGTCTCTCATAGCTGCCAGAGCTCTGCCATCGCTAGTGTGATGGGACCAAACCTTGGCCTCCGGCCAGCACCTATGCAGCTCTGCAATGCACGGCTCAGAGGGGGGCAACGTGAAAACAGAGGGTTGAACGGCCTGCGGGAAAAATGCACTTACCGGTGCAGATGAAACCGAGCCTCGTCTAAGCCCAGCTTTGCCAGCGCCATACGCAAGGCCGGCCTAACTGTGCAGCGGCTGGGCACTGGCCCTCTAGCCGAGCTGGCCGCCGACCCCTGGGAGAGAGCCTGAGAAGCCAGGGACGCCTCGTCGATCTGTTCTCCTCCTCTGTAAAGAGACTACAGGATGCAGCTGTAGACAGCATATCATCCTCTGAATAGGAAAGTTGCGCAGCCGCGGGAACACACGCAGCGGCTGGTACACCCTGTGCCTGTCGGAGGTTCTCCAAGAGGGCTTTGATTTGAGCCACGTCCCCTGATAGTGTGCTCACTTGGGTTGTCAAATCGTCTACCCTATGGGACTTCCCGGGGGTCCCCCAGCTGCCGAGGAGCGCCGCTTGGCGCCACTAGGACCCGCATCCCGACGGGGGCAACCCTAGTCCCTCCACCTCAGCCAGCCTAGCCAGCCTTAGTGCATGAGGCATGCAACTACAATTCATGCATGGATCATCCGACAGTGCTTCCCTCAGGTGCTCAACCCCCAGACATGCAGAGCACTGGTCATGGCCATCCTCCGTGTGCAGGGAGGCCAAGCAGATGACACAATTATGGGCGCTTGACATAATGGCAAACTTAATTACCCTATCTCAGTAACTAATTAGCAAATAGCAAATTAATTAGTAGGCTATGCAGCCGGGCTCTAGGCGAGAGCAGCGAGCACCGGTGTGACACCCCAAAATTAACCCCTTGAAGGCGACTCTGCTACCCGCAAGCCGCCTACTGGAGGCAAATTAACGCAGGCTTAGGCAATCGAGCCCTAGGCGAGAGCACCCGAGCACGACGCGCCCTGCAAAAACGATAAATCAAGTACGCAACTGGCCTAGGCGACACACACCCAAGCAGCAGTGCAGCAAAGCTAGCAAATACCGTGGCGGCGGCTATGCCCACGCCGCTCACTAACAGTTAAATCAAAGTAAGCAACCGGCCCCGGCGAACTCACCACCCGAGCACAGCGCAACAGCTAGCAAAAAGAAATTAGAATTTACCGTGGCGGCGCTAAGCCCAGCCGCTTACTGGCACTCTTTAGAAAACAATAGTCGTAGCATACAATCAGCACCGGGCTTAGTGAAAGCACACAAGCAACAGCGCGACCGAAATAATAACACGGCGACTGTGAAACTAGCCGCCGACTGTTATGAGCTCAATAATGCAAGGTGGAAGGTGACAGCTACCGCGGTAGCCGGCGGCCACGCGTAGCCTTCACACTTACTCACCCCTGCCCGGCCGCAGCCGTAGTAGAAACAATTGCCAGTCGCAGCCCTTGGTGGTCGACGTTAGATCGAAGCACCAACCCGTAGGTACAAGCTACTTGCGACAAAGCTATTCGGTATATCTCTCACACACGCTCTGTGTGTGTCCTGCTAATCCGCGAGAAAATAGAAGGAACAGATCCTCAGGTGACTTCCGGAATATATAGACATTCCGGGGTCACCTAGGTGTCACAGGTGACTTTGTTGGTATAAAGATCTCGACCTGCGCATGCGCGCGATGGAACATCCAGTGCTGTAAGCACCGCCTCTGGCGGTCAGTAGGAACGAAATAGAACAAAGGTGTGAGAAGGGTTGGTACAATGCCTGGGGCCTATTTCAGGAAGCGGAATGCTAGATAGGTGGTTTGACCTACTCAGAGTTTGTTTTCACTTTACGCTGCAGCTCTGACTGAAGAAAGACTGTGACTGTCATAACGCGTCCCTGTACAGCTTGAAGCAAAATCACTCCATAGAAATCTCCATCGGGATGTTTTGATCATTTCCTGATGATTTTATGTTTGATCGATCATTTTTCTGATCAGTATTCTCAGCCCTTGTGTCGTTCATATAGACGGCCACACACTGTGAACATGCTCTACATTCAGATTAATAAACCTAGTTGTATTGTATCTCATTATTTTTTCTAACATCTGTAGCCTACCACTGAACAGATTTCTGTCGGCTGCACGCGATCGTTACTGTTCACTTGTGTAATCCCAAAGTCACAGATGAGCCTCGTTAAATGGCCTAATATGAATATATAAATTATATAATAAGTTAAACTGTGATCGCTTGAGGAACATGGATTTGGTAATAAATCAATCAGGCTCTAATGAAAACTGTCACCTAATGTGGCTGACGTTAAAGTCTGTCACTCCCCATTTAAAAGGAGCAACATTCTATTTACTGCACAAATTAGCGAATACAAAACACTGCCCAGTGCCACTCTGGATCTGCCAAGCAATCACAAAACATTTGGTCGTGACTTATGTCATGCACCGGCTTCTGACTACAACTGAAACTGGCGCACGCCCTCAACGTCATTGTTCTATGCCACTCCCTCTGTTCACTGATATAAAATAGGCCCCTGATAGCTAATACATGACAATATTAGTATTGGAAATGTTTTATTGCTTGCTACAGTGGGGTTTTCCCATTTTCTGATGGACTGTCAAAAATGTTGACGTTCTCCACTACTCTCTAATTAAATGGAGAGTGCGAATGAACATCCCTGCACTCACACATTGGTGAATGGTGTAACAGACTGTAAAGTATTCCATCAATGATTGAATATGAGTGATTCTAAGGGTATGTGTAACGTTTCTCCATTTGGTCCAAGCAGCCACCTGAAGGCAGCAGCACAGATACTATATCCCATTCTCCACACATCAGACTGTGCATGCCTAACCCCACATCCTGCCTGTTTATTGTGTGAGACGTGAGTCTACCAGGCCTCATCACTGCCTCCTTTACACAAGTGATTCTCCCCGAGCAGGTGCCTGTTATCTGGAATGAATGGACAGCGTGGAGACCATTCATACAGCTTCTTGAACAACAGGGGCATTTCATGTTTTATTCTTAAAATGTAACTATAACACATCAATTACAATATCATGTGAACATTTATTTAATGTGACACGGTAGCATTAAGTACCTGGCCTGACCTAACAAGACACTAACGCACGTGAAGAAGAAAAACAAGTCATTTTAGCACACACACTCTGTGAAGATACTCCCATGATTAAATCATCAAAAAATACCCCATCATAATTTGCGTTGTAGTAGGGCTACACAATATATCAAAAATGTATTGTCATCAAGATACACATTTGGAGGTATACGTATCACGAAGAACTGCTTGAACTGCAATAACTGGTAGCCTATTCCATGTGCCATGCATTCAAGCTCTGCGTGTCAATATATCTGGCCTATCAGATGTAGACTTGCAGAACATTTTAATTTGTTGTAAAGGGAGGCATGAATGTTTTGCTTAAGTAATCAATAAATAATAAACAATAAAACCATGTTTTTGTAATGGAAGTAATGCTTTTTATAGGCGGCTTACTGTCTGGGGTCTGTGTGGGCAGTGAACTCTAAGCAGAAAGACATTATCACTGTACATTTTAAGTGAAATCGTCGTCTCAATATTTAACAATGTTATTGCATATTTTCCTGATATCGTGCAGCCCCACTGTGTTGCCATATTATGTTAGTTTTAATTAAATAATGGGAAGAAGCGGCATTCTTGGGATAGACAAGAGATATATGGAAGGGTGCATGTGGTCTTTAGTCTCGTTTCCACTGAGCGGTTTGGTTTGGTATGGTATGGCTCTACACACATTTTATTTGTGTTTCCACTGTGAAAAGTTGGGAAGGGTACCAAAATAAGCGAACAATGCCGCACCTATCTTCTCACTCTCTCGTTGGGGTACATAGCCATCCCAAAGGGTGCAGCTAACATTGATTGGTCGACAGAATCATCATTTCGAGGCAAGTGATAAACCACCGTGTGTAGTCTCCTCGGCGTGAAGAGTCTTTTGTTTAGGGAAAAATGTCAGCACAGCTCTTTGTTTATTGTGTGGTGTTTTACCTCTTCATTGAATGAATCAGTGGCTACACTGTGTCCCACTGCTATGATGTCACCATAGTAACATAAATGCCGCTGCCAGCGCCAACTGCTCTGCCCCATAGACTATACAGTGGCTATCACCATCCGGCATAAACCCGCCTACCAAGTAAGGGTGCTGTCTGCAGTGGAAACACAAGCTAGATCTGGGTTACTGTGTCCTGCTGAACCGAACTGTGCTGCTCAGTGGAAACATGGCATTATATGGAAGGGGGCATGTGGTCGCTGAACTGATCACAAACACAACAAAGCTTTTCATTCTTAAAGATGCGCTACACTGGAGAGTAAAATTCACACTGATTAAAAGAATCAGAGTGAATTTCATCCTCTTGCTGGTAGACTCTCCTCTCATCATTTGTTAAGACTGCAGGAATGAAAGTTCCCCTTCAGTGGAGACTGACGAGCAGGGAGGAAACACAGTCAGTGTGGGCCTCGTCAGCAGCTCATAGTTCTGTCGGGGGCGTTATAGCAGGAGGTAGGGGGACTGCCGGTGAGGGGAGGGGCTTAAGTTGGCTACAGCTCGTAGTCAAACTTGTACTCTTGAGCCAGGTAGATCCTGCGGAAGATGAGAGCGGCCAGGGCCAGAGTGAGCAGCACGATGAGGACCACAGAGCCCGCATGGCTCTCCTCTAGAGGCTGGAGGGGGGCCTGGGAGAAGGGGGGCCTGCTGGCTGGCTCTCTGCTGGCTGGCTCTCTGCCTTCTCTCTGGATGTGCTGCTGGGCACGACGCTGTCTGGGGCTGAGAGGGCGACCACTGCCGGGGGATGCAGGGGGCCGGGGCTCCTCTACCACCGGGATGGAGACGCCTCGCCCTGGGGAGGTGGATGGCATTGAGAGGGTCAGTGAGACCAAACTAGGCCTTTACGGTTACCACAGTGTGAACACTTTCCAACCAGTTAGTACACTCGTGACAACACAGGTATTACTTCTCTTACACTGGCATATAAAAAAGAAAACAAAGAAAGCTACACTGCACATTTCAAGTGTTTACTTTAATCTTTAACCTTTGATCTTTAGATCCTCCCACTATGCTCTGAACTAAATGAATGCTTAGAATGAATGTTGAAATGCTATATTATTTTTTAATGAGAAAAAACACAACAATAAAACTGAACCTTTATAACTAATAAAGCTGACAGTGTGTCAGGTTCTCTATTAAAAATGGGTTTTAACCCAAAATATGTATTGCCTAATAGGTGCATTTGCTTTACATGTTGAAAGCAAATCCTCCACATCCTCTTGCTGGTAGACTCTCCTCTCATCATTTGTTAAGACTCCGCTGCTCTGTGACTACACCCTGCTCTGCTCTGTTTCCTGTATTGATAACTAGTAGGGGAGAGTGGCCTGAGTTGTGACACTTTTTACTCAAAGTGACTTTAAAGTGAGGCCTTGACAGTAAAGTATCCAACTCAAATATGTACATATATTTCAGGTGTTGTGCATCCCCGGGAACAATAACTTTGGATCTGAAATCAACTGTTTAAGAAATATAGCTTTCGGAAAAAAAGTGTCTTGTGGCACAACTTGCCCCCTGTGTGGTGTAAATTGTGCCAGAAGAGAGAATACCATGGGGTAAATTGTGCCTTTGATCTATATCTCATAAACTGTAATGCAGATGTAACCCAGGGTTACATAACACCTTTTAATTTAATCAGAATTTAATCAAAACCCAGTAGAATAGTTGTTAGAGGGAAATACATAGTTTGTGTATATTGTCGTTTTAAATAGTGACACAAAAAACTGATAGACATATAAGAGAAAAGTATTGCAATGTGCATTTATTAATATGGTGTGATTTGTTTAATATGGTGTGATTTGTTTAATCACCTGTCACTTAAAAAGATCGCTTGGCAACTGTTTGGCTCAGTAGCCAATAAGAAATTAGACCCGCCCCTCCTAACCGTCAGTAGACGGCAGCTAGGGTGATTCTTCCTTTTCGGGACGAGCCACAGAGAGATCGACCGTTGACAACTGTTTTTAAACAGTTGGCCAAAGTAACAGAGATTCCCCCCGTCGTTAAAGTCCCGAAAAGCCCGCACCGTGATATCGAAACCCTTGGTGAGTCTCCAGGTGTAAAAATTAGATTGAGAATTGTGTTCTTTGTGTGATAAATAACACGCTAACGAGCCGCTAACTGGCTGCTAACTAGCCGCGGCTAACGCTTTTAGCTAACGTTCTAGCATAGCACGCAGTGACACTGCACTTGGCGTGCCGTGACTGATCTAGGGGGGGGGATGTGAGGCCCGTTGCTGGGGCTGCGTCTGCTGGCCGGACTGCAGGTTTAGCGGTGGGTTGAGCATTTCTTCCACTGTGTGATGTTGCGGTGTGTTGATGTGTCAGTGATGCTGCTAGCTGTGTTTATTTGCCTTATGGTGAAAAACAATATGAGCTGTAAAGCTGTGAGTTAAAGGTGCTAGCTTTGAAATGATAAATGATTCCAGTGACTAATCTATAGCTTGCTGAGTATAGAACAACAGAATGAAAATACAATTTAAATGGTTTTTTTTTGAAGTGTTTTAATTGAACAGATTTATATAGAGAGTTAAAAATGTCAATAATTTATGTTTTACACTATGTTAAGTTACCTAGACTATGATATGATTTATAGAAGTGACTGAAATGTATTAGATATTAATGAGTCTTTTGGCTTTGTTGTCAAGGCCGGGTTTTTTTTTTGTGTGGATTCGGAACGTCTGTATCCTGCTCGCCCTCCCTGGAGTCCCGCAGTGGTGTGCAGACTGGCGAGCTACCCCATCGGAGAGACCCTTTTGGATCCTGAATAAGGCAAATTCGATTAGTTTCTGCAGCAGTGTAGGGACAAGAGACTTTGACATATTAGATATTTTAGAATAGGCTGATCTCATTTTTTTACTGTGTAATATATTGTCATTGAACTGTGATTTAGAAATGTATTAGGAATTAGTCTTTTGAAACTGTGTTTATATTTTATTTTGAACGGGTTGACTCTTTTCCAGAGTCTTTGCCTAAGAGCAAGGTGTTTTAATAGTAAAAACTTCCTGGTTTCAGTGAGAATATATAGTAAATAAATAGCAACCTAAATATAGATAACAGAAGTGGCCATAATATAATTAATAATTAGATAATATAAATATAAACCTAAACATAGATATCTTGATAATAAATAAGAAAAGTGGCCATAAATAATAAAAACTAAATAGATAACAAATTAATTAAAAGTACTTAATACAGGAATAAATTAAAGTAAATGAAACCAGGAAAGGGACATAAATTAAGGGTATAAATAGGAAAGGTATTTGTGATCATTTTATTTTTAAATCATTTTATATTCCACATTGTTCTGTTAATCATTTTTCTACTTTTAAATAAAACCAAAAGGTAAGAGAGAAATACCCCTTTGAAAATAAGAAAAAAATAAACATTCTCTTACCTTTGAAATATATATCTATTGTTTCCGTGTGTCATTTCTTGTGCAGACAGTACCATATCTCTCCTTTTACGAACCCTAGAATCTTCTGGTGATTAGCCCATATAATGATTTTTGATTGTATACTAGTAGTTGTGTTTGTTAAAAGACACCAGGTACCGGTTACACAAGACAAATCCATTAGACAATCACTTATTTAAGGTTTATTTAAAGTAAATAAAGTAAATATAGACACGCCTCTTCAACATTGCGTGGAAGTCGGGTACAGTGCCGAAGGAGTGGCAGACCGGGGTGGTGGTTCCTATTTTCAAAAAGGGGGACCAGAGAGTGTGTTCCAACTACCGGGGTATCACACTTCTCAGCCTTCCCGGCAAAGTCTACTCCAAGGTGCTGGAAAGGAGGGTTCGGCCGATAGTCGAACCTCAGATTGAAGAGGAACAATGCGGATTCCGTCCTGGCCGTGGAACAACGGACCAGCTCTTCACTCTCGCAAGGATCCTAGAGGGAGCTTGGGAGTTTGCTCATCCAGTCTACATGTGTTTTGTAGATCTGGAGAAGGCTTATGACCGGGTTCCCCGGGAGATACTGTGGGGGGTGCTGCGGGAGTATGGAGTGAGGGTGTCTCTTCTGAGGGCCATCCAATCTCTGTACGCTCAAAGCGAGAGCTGTGTACGGGTTCTCGGTAGTAAGTCAGACCCGTTTCCGGTGGGGGTTGGCCTCCGCCAGGGCTGCGCTTTATCACCAATCCTGTTTGTGATATTCATGGACAGGATATCAAGGCGTAGTCGTGGTGGGGAGGGGTTGCAGTTTGGTGGGCTGAAGATCTCATCTCTGCTGTTTGCAGATGATGTGGTTCTGATGGCATCATCGGCCTGTGACCTTCAGCTCTCATTGGATCGGTTTGCAGCCGAGTGTGAAGCGGTTGGGATGAGGATCAGTACCTCTAAATCTGAGGCCATGGTGCTCAGCAGGAAACCGATGGATTGTCTACTACAGGTAGGGAATGAGTCCTTACCCCAAGTGAAGGAGTTCAAGTACCTCGGGGTCTTGTTTGCGAGTGAGGGAACAATGGAGCGTGAGATTGGCCGTAGAATCGGAGCAGCAGGGGCGGTTTTGCACTCGCTTTACCGCACTGTTGTGACGAAAAGAGAGCTGAGTCGTAAGGCAAAGCTTTCGATCTACCGGGCGATCTTTGTTCCTACCCTCACCTATGGTCATGAAGGCTGGGTAATGACCGAAAGAACGAGATCGCGGGTACAAGCGGCCGAAATGGGCTTTCTCAGGAGAGTGGCTGGCGTCTCCCTTAGAGATAGGGTGAGAAGCTCAGTCATTCGTGAGGAACTCGGGGCAGAGCCGCTACTCCTTTGCGTTGAAAGGAGCCAGTTGAGGTGGTTTGGGCATCTGGTAAGGATGCCCCCAGGGCGCCTCCCTAGGGAGGTGTTCCAGGAGCGTCCAGCTGGAAGGAGGCCTCGGGGAAGACCCAGGACTAGGTGGAGAGATTATATCTCCACACTGGCCTGGGAACGCCTCGGGATCCCCCAGTCAGAGCTGGTTGATGTGGCCCGGGAAAGAGAAGTTTGGGGTTCCCTGCTCAAGCTGCTGCCCCCGCGACCCGATTTCGGATAAGCGGTTGATGATGATGATGATGATGATGATGATGAAAGTAAATATTTTACAAAGATTGAAGGACAACTTTCTTAAACAAGGCCTAGCAGATTTTTACCTGCAAAGCTCACAATGACAAAGTCACCATTATCATCTTTCTGGCCATCTGAACTCTCATCAGTGGTGTCGTTAAGTGGAATGGAGATGTCAATCTCTTCTGAGCTACTGTAGACAATCACTTTCTTCTGGTGACCAGCGTATACAGCCATGCCAATGGCACAACTCTCAGAAATTTACTTTGCACTAGCTGCTCCGCCCTTGTAGAACCAACAGCAACCTGGCATATGCGATTCCCTCTCCATTTCTGCCTTTAAAGAGGACCTATGATACTTTTTTACTTTTATGACCTATAAACGTTGTTATAATAATTTATAGTCATGTTTAACCATACTAGCTTATCAAATAATGACGTACATGCATTTCGACGTATTCCCTGCTGACCGTCTGGGCTAGCTGTGCAGAGCACTAAACACTAGGGCAGCCGGTCGAGAAATCACGCGACAAATCGGTTCAGAATGTCTGGACATTCTTTTCGTCACACGGACATTCTTTTCATCACACAAGCGGATGTTTCCATGTATGGTAATGCTGCTCAGGCAAGCTCCGGCCATGCCCCCACCTTCCTTCTCTGAAATCTCTCCAGGGTTCGACATAACGTATAGCCCGATGGCCCGGGGCCAGTAAAATCATATGCAGGGCAAGTTGATTGGCCAGTCACTGGCCCGCCCGGGCCAGTGACTGGCCAATCACAGTTCAGTATCAATCTTTTTGTAGACTACATCATGGTTCATTGAAATGCGCGTTGAGAGTCGTAATGAAAGCAGTGTTTATTTAAGACTCAATATAATACACCTAATATAGAAATATAAATAATATTTTTTAATGAAAGGCCAGTGGACAAACGATGCGTGGGCGTTGTGACAGGCGGAGCAACAAGCGGTGCACTCTCGCTCCGTTGCAGAGCTGCCTACTGTCCGCCTGCGAGTCGACAAATCAATCGACTTACTTTGCCCCCTTTTTTTCTTCCCACAGCAGAAGGTTGAGGTGCAGAAAATATAACTGCGCTTTTCCTTTAGCTGCCGCCGTAATGTTACAGTATTTGCATCAAAGCCCAATGGTAATACAAATGAGAGGTGTATTTAAACGCTGTGAATGCGTCTCGGTGATTGTGTCGTTGTAGACAGAAACGAACGGAGGGACTCGGCTCACTGTTCCTATAGTCGCGCAGTTAGGCACTGTGTTTTTCAGGCTCGAGACATTCAATCAGATCGCGGAAGTCTTTCCCATCGCTAACGGGGGGGAATATCCCGGTTATTATTTTAGCCACAAACCACAGTTCTTCTGCGTGGCGAGATCACACGGTGAAAAGCGTTTAACGTATGCTGCATATTTTGCACTGCATTGTTTTTTTATCAATAGTTTGAAAAAATGGTCCCACACCGGACTCTTATGTGAAGCTGATACTTTTTGGAGAAGTGACGCTCCTGCAGCGCGCTCTCCCATAAAAAAAAAACGGCATAACCCACTGATTTTCGGATTTCTATTCTATTTTTAAAGTCAACTTGAGCGTAAGTGGAAAACAGGTCATTCGGTCGACACATTCACATCCCTAATGCATATAGAGAAAGTAATAAAAACAGCCACACCACAAAGAATGATCAGACCTTCATCTCTTTTTTTTATGTTTGAACATGACTTCTGCAGGTGAACTCCATCAATCCATTAAACTGCCCAAATTCAAGAATAAAAACAATCATCAAACTACTGGACTTTAAAATACTGGCCCACTCTTTCAACATACTTACAGTTGTAGGCTTCAAATTCAATATGTTTGCCTGGTTTTATATTATGTGTATGAGCAATATCAACATTTCATATAGGCTAATTAACTAAAAGAAAAATAACCAAATCTAAAGGGAATATCTATACTGTTACAGTATAGATATTCCCTTTAGATTTGGTTATTTTTCTTTATTTTTCTAATACAGGTATTATAGTTATTGACACTAAATTATGAAGAAAAAAAAGTGTGTGCAGGGCCAGTGAAAATATACAAGGGGCCAGTAAAACTCGGATCCACTGGCCCGGCGGGCCAGTAGGAAAAAAAAGTTATGTTGAACCCTGCTCTCGCTCCCGCTACTGAAATTGTTCCGGAAGGAAGGTAACCAATCACAACGGAGTGGGGTTTGCAGGAGGGGGGAGGGGGAGGGGCGGAGAAGCACAGAGCCAAGTGTGGAGCAGACTGCTGTGCTCGCTAGGGTGAGAGGAAGAGTGTCCCGAAAATCTACATGGTGATGTGATTCGTGTCAGGTTGCTCTATAGCAATTTTTAACAAGAAATTAAGATCAGAAAAGTAGTATAATAGGAGATCTTTAAATAAAGGTTCAGAACTAGGGATGCACTGAATATTCGGCCACCGAAAATGTTCCGCCGAAAATGGCAAAATAAGTCATTTTCGGTTTCGGCCCCAAACAGTTAAAAGGCCGAACAAAATTACCGAAAATTGGCAAACTAAATGACAATAAGGAAATATATTTCTTGCAAACCAGTAAATGGACGTAAAGAGAGACGTAACCGTGTATGGGAGTCCACGTCTGTTCGTGAGCGCGCAGCAGGAGCAATACTGTAAGGTGCGTGCATGAAAATGTCAGAGTCCAATGTGGGAGCATTTTTTTTCAAACTGGATGAAAATCAGCGCGGTGCAATGCTGCATTAAGCAGCAAAAGCCTTGAGCGAGCAAAGCAGCCCGGTGAAACTCAGCAACGGTTGGTAACGGTGTCATTCACAGTGACACCTCGCCGGTGTGAGCCGCAGCGCAACAAAAAAAAAACTCTGGTTTGACAGCTAAAATTATAACCGGAGATATCCTGCCCGTTAACGCTGTTGGGGGAAAGGCTTCTCGACCTGTTTGTATGTCTCGAGCCTGAATACACAGAGCCGTGTCGGCAAACTAACTGCGCGACTATATGTCCAGTGAGCCGCCTCCCCCCGTTAGTTTCAGTCTACAGCCGAAAATGTTACAATCACACCACCGCATGGAAATCGTTTAAAGGCCTAAAGAACACTTGTTGTCAAATCACTTTTTGTCAAAGTCAGTGAATATCTCCTCACGGGCCCGCTACCTGTCTGTTTTGTGTGTGCACTGAAAAAAATCTGTAAACTGGTATGTAAACAAAGTACATGTAAACAAAGGGGGCCAACCATAGCTAGCAACATGCCAGTTTACAGAGCCTAGGCGGTGTATTAACCCTGGATTTTGCGGATCATGAGGATATAATCACTGATTCTGACAAAATGTGATTTTGACAGCAATCATTCTCCAGAATCGGGAAATCATATTTAAGCAAAATAGCAAAAATTATCTGGTTAAAGTTTCTGAAATGTAAATATTAATTGTGATGGGGAAGTTGTATTGAATATTTTTCACTATTTTCTCATATTTTATAGTCCAGGCATTGATTGATAAATCGAGAAAATAACTGGATTAATCATGTGAGCACACACGGCCACACAAATGCACAAAGCAGTGTAGTGCATTCAATACATACGATAGAAGTTAACCCTACAAGCTCATTTTCCAAATGTGTGTTTGCAGCCACCTGAGATATGTTTTTCCTTGTATGCATCTTCATAGAAATGTGTTATTCATGAGCTTCATTGTTGAACACAATAAAACCTACTTTCATTGTTCAGCATTATACTAGGTGCTAGATTGAGTTATATATAACATGTACAGTATATTGCTCCTGTTCATTTACAGAGACCAGTGCTGATAGGATGATTCATCCCTGGAGGCTGTGAGGAGGATGACTAACCAATGAGCACTGCACAGGGGCTCAGCTTTTACACAGAAAAGATACACTTCACCCAATTAAGAGGATGGCTGGAGGAAACCTGCAGAAACATATTACACAGTTAACCTACAGCACATCCATCTGGACACAGGGCAGTGTGGGATAGAGTGGGCTGATGTGTCTCATTCCGGACCAGATTTAGTCATGTTCCCCCAATTTGAGCGACAGATGGTGATTCCTATTTATGATGTGGCCGTCATCATTTGACCCAAACTCACAAACACTATAATCTAAGATGGCCCCCCTCTACGCTCCTCCAGACTCCGTTGCTTTGGTTCTGGGGCTAGCAGCTGGTGCCAAAATCAATCCTCTTAGGCAACAAAGCTTGTCCCCTCTATCTGAACTGCTGAAAGAAGTTGCACAACCATAGGCTTCAAGCTACCGTAACACACCCACCACGATGTGAAGAGAAAGGACTAGCAGCTTACATTTACACTCCGGCTCAGTGCAACCAATACAGCTGGCATGGTGCTATAGTGAACAGTCATGCACAATCATTCCCCAAAATATTCAAAATGATAGTGGAGCTGAGTGGAGGTCAGCAAGTGAAGAATCCCGCCTCCAATTTAAAGGAACAATGGTAAAGAGGGGTAATTGACTCTACACTGTGGGTCTTTACAACATGCACTGCTCTGTCCAATTCTTTGGAGCTTAAATGGACTGACAAACAAATCACAGAATGCCAAATACAGGTTTGCTTTTTAATCATGCCAAACATCAGCAGAAGGAATTAGCATAGGCTAGATAAGCCTATGTTGCATATCAGTGATTGACATTTACAGTTCAGGGCCGTATTCACAAAACATTTTAAGGCTAAGAGTAGGTCCTAAGGTCCTGATTTAGGAGTAACTCTCAAAAATAAGGGGCGTTTCACTCCTAATTTTAAGACTCCTAACTTTTTAAGATAAGTGTAATTCACAAAGCATTTTAGCGCTAAAACTAGCTCCTAAATCTATGAAAAGCTAGGAGTCCTCTCGAGGACTCCTAAGTCACTAAGAGTAATTCACAGACAACCATTTGATGGTGTTTTGGAGAGATTTAATGCTAGTGAGCTTTACAAAAGGTACCTTAATAGCTGTAAGGGTGTAATGATCTTAGTAAAGCTATATTTAGAAATGATAGACACATTTATATTTATTACATTTATATAAAAAAATACTTATTAAGTTCCTTTTCCTGCAGTTGCTTTGGGTTTACGATGCGCTGAAAGTTACTGTTGGTGTCACGTTTGGGTTTAATTTGTTACTAGAGTAGGCCTATATGTGGCGCTTCGCAGCATCTCCTCCGTTCCACAGGTCCGCTACTGTATAGTTGCGCGTCTCGCCTTTTTCCTTCCGCGTGCACTTTACGATTTCGCCGGCTGTTTCTTAATTGTGAATTTCCTTTTTTGTCGCTGTCTGACTATTGCTGCATAGTCCGCCGTTGAGAGAAATACAGTGAGAGTGCATGGCGTGCAGCTGTTCAATGAGGATATTTTTTACGATTCAAATCATTGTACAATTTAAAATGAATATACCTATGTGGCGCTTTTGTAGGTTAATTTTGAACGAATGTGTGGGAAACCCTGCAGTATCTTGGTTTCATGTTAAATCAGTGTCACTTGTCATTAATTGTATATAAAAACTCTTTACTTTAATACAGCGACACGATATGGATTATCTCCCACAGTGTTTCTATCATAAACTCACTCTTAGCTCTCATTCCCTCTCAGCCAATCACTGTGGGCATAGAAGGTATGAACATGACATCATCCATAGCAACAGGGTCAACACCGCCCTCTAGTCTTAGTTTAGGAGTCCCTCCCATTCCTTAGTAAAAGTTGGTCTTATCAGCTTTGTGAATAGGTTTTAAGAAATTACTCCTTACTAAGAACTTTTAGTGCTCCTTAGGAGTACTCTTAGCGCTAAGATAAAATGTTTTGTGAATACGGCCCCAGTTGTTTATACTGTATACAGTATACACTCACTGGCCACTTTATCAGGAACACCTTGCTAGGACCTCCTTTGGCCTTCCGAACTGCCTTAATTCTATGCCAAATTCTGACCCGTTGGACAGCTCCAACTACAGGTGGAAACACTCTCAGGACGCATTGAAGACACATTGAGATCAGATCACAAAAACCACATTCGGAGGTGGTTTACGTCGCTTGTGTCCGATGTGTCCGCATTCAAATAGTAGTGTAAACAGCAATGTGACTCTTGTCCACATTAGAGACCTCCTACTCAACTGCCTGAGCGGAAATACGTTGAAAATGCATCACTGGCGGCTGCAACCATGCAACCGAAGGTTTTAGTGTGAGCGCAGTTAGAAGTATTGCAAATTACAAGCTTTCTGTCCTTTGTTTTCATTTCACTGCGTAAATCTGATTACACGGAAGTCACTGATTTTGACTGGTGCCTTCAAGGCCTGCAGGGCTGTGAAGCGCTAACTTCCTGTTCTTATCTGCTTCAAAATTACAAGCAGTAATTTAACTGAGTTAATTTAGAAAGCTGTGTGCCGGTGGTGGTGACAAGAGTTTATCAGAGGCAGGTGTAGAATAGCTGCCCGAGCACAGATCTTTCACCAGCCAAAGTGGCGTAATAACTTATGCTGGACTTTCACTACACGACTTTTCACGCGATTTGACATTCACAGACAAATTTCCAATGTCGGACTGAAATCACAGGAGTCTTGCTGGAGTTGTGGCGCGCGCCCGTAATCTCAGTCGTTCGGTGTGAGGTGGTCATCCGACCCAATTTCATTCAGTCTTCTTCCTGTCTTGATGTTCCGACATTATTAAACAGGTTTGATATTATCGTTAGTCTTAAGGGGTTGGCTCAAGCGAAATGACACGAACACTGTCACACTCTCCAGCACCAAACACGACGCTGGAGGAGCGGCATTAGTCGCGACCTGTGTCCGCCTGCGAGGAACTTTTTCAGGACACATTTACCTAGCAGCCTCGGCTGGAGAACCAGGCTGACAACTGCGCAACCTTAACACTTTACCGTCACATTTAGGGTTAGGAGTTAAGAGTTATTGGGGGAGGAGATCAGCAAATAAAGCTGGTCAAATAACTAGGATGTCCCCCGCTCGGAATATTGAATCGACGTTTTTTTTAATGAAATAATCACAATCGCGTTTGCAGTTTTTAACGTGATCATGAATGACATTTAGACTACGTGATAAGGGCATATAGTTGTTCATATTTACTTAACACCCAGTCCATTTTACCTGCTAAAAAACTACTTTTTATTTGACTGAAATCACTTTTAAACCCCGGTAGCAGGATTGGAAATAATCTCAAAAGGAATTCTAGTTGTAGTCTTGCAATATGAGACCCCCTGTCTTTTCAAAATCTCCTTCTGTGACTGAAAACTCAGAGAACTAATGACTAGTTGTCTTCAGGTGTGAGTTAATTGTCTTTAGATGTGAGAGGGTGTCAGTCTTCAGTCTTTTAAGTATTCTAGTGTAAGCACAGCATTACTTGCCAAGACTTACTTAAGACTACATTTATCCACATTTGGCGAGTGTTAATGGAGAGCCCTCTAAGCAGTGTTGTGCATTGCTCCTCTGTGTCTAAATGAGACAGTATCTCGTCAACCTGTCACACAAGAACGAGTACCCTTGTATTTATCTTCCTACGTAATATGCCTACATTTTAACAGCAAATGCTATTTAACTTTCAAACTGTACAGCCCTGTATGTGTACCTGTTTGAACCCCACCGGTTAAAAACACCAATGCAAACGGAAATGATGTACGTGTTAATTTACATACAAAGCGGGTCAACGGAATCAGATCACAACTAGTCACAGAAGTCACATGTGTACTGACAGTATCCAGTTGATACTGTCAGTACACATGTGACACACGTGAGCGCGCACCCACAGCGTGCATCATTAACGGTGTTGGTCGACGTCTTTTATAATAGGTCCATGGTCGGCATAGCCTGGTCCAACCAGACCATCGTACTTCATTTAATTTGTACAGAAGGTCTGGAACTGCTGTAATTGGCAAACGTTAACTCACTTGGAAGCGGGTGTCTGTTGAAGTTTAAAACTATTGGATCAGCCAACCAATCGCATAACGTTTGGTCATGACGTATGTCATGAGCCGGCTTCTGACGGCGCGTTCCAGTTGTACAGGGAACTCGGAAATTTCCGACTTCACTACATATTGTAGTCTATGGATCTACCGGTACCTGGCAACGGTAACTTGCTAGAGCCTAACGTTTAGTTATTTGGATGAGAAAGGTTGTAGGCGTCAATACTTTCCCGAGCAGATGCACTGGAACACAGACAGGTCGGAACTTGGGAACTACCATGTCGGAAATCTCCGAGTTCCGAGTATAAAGGAACGCAGCATTCATCTGAAACTGGAGTGCGACTTCGACGTCATCGTTCTCAGCCACTCGCTCATTTCGCTGATTGGACGGCCGTACATTTTCCTGAGCTAGAGCTGAGAAATTCACTGCAGCCTCAGACTGACTACTGAAGGGAAAATGAAATTTGAGCGGAAGTACGTAGGTGGGCGGAGCCAGTCTATGGTCGGCACTGAATTGCACTATTTTGAAAGCACACGTTGCTGCTTCCTGGACTTAGCGCCGCCCAAGACGATTGTGATTGGTTTAAAGAAATGTAAACAGGCCAGCCCAGGTTCCCCCTTTATAATCAAAACGATTTAGCTTGGTTCCAGACCATACTACTGGCTGTAGTTTGGTCTGGCTGTGCGAGACTAGGTCTACTTGCCTAAATGCATTGAGTTGCTGCCATGTGATATGCTAATTAGTTATAGGGGAGAGTGGCCTGAGTTGTGCCGGTGGGGAAGTTGTGCCACCCCTTGTTTCTAGAAAACCACAGAAGAAATTGGAAATGTGAGCACATATTTAATTAGAGCCATCCATTTGACTCATCCTGTAAAGAAGGGAGAAACATGGAATAAGATATAAGCACATTTAAGCTCAGAATCTGTTTTTTGCCTTTCAAAGTACAATTTCCATGATGAAGGTTTTTTGATTAATGTGTCTGAACAATGATAGACACGTTTGAAAACATTTGACACATGTTTTAGTGCTTTAGTATGCTACACTTTGTGTCTATATAGTTAGCACGATGTCAGCCCTAATTTGCTGCATCAGGCTTAAAGCCACTACGAGTAACATTGCACGTTGGCGGCCCCTTTGGACAAAAGTGGTAGTATTTTTACGACGCCAGCTGTCGTGAAGCTGTTTTCTAGCTCGTGCCGGGCGTGCAAGATTCAAATGATCAGGAAGCAATATAGTGCATACATTGTCCGTGTGTCGAAAGTGTGAGGGCACCGGACTCTTTTCGGCTCTGTGAGAGTGGTTAGTGACACAGCATCAACTAAAGCCAGTCAGTGCTACACACACCTGATTGCAATGAGTTGATGCAGCAGTGTCACCTAACTACTCTCTCTCTCACGGAGCTGAAAGATTACGTGTCCTCACACAAAGCGAATGAACAAGAGACGGCAGTTAGAATTAGGGGTGTGCACGTGTACACGTGTACACGTTTAACCGTTTAGTAAAATCATAACCGTTTAGGGAAAATCAATAAACGAAAACCGTTTAAAAAAAAATCTTAAAAATGTTAAATGTTCTTTTTTTTCCTCAAAGTTTTTAAATATGTTCTGGAGACACGCATTTATTGATTTTACCTCACTAATAAACTACTTGGGGATGATACAAGCTAGTCGGCCCAATCTGTCTGTCCCTCGGCGTGTGTGTGTGACTGTGTGTATAATCGCAAACACACACACACACGGGGGGCGCCGTGCTCGAGTAACAGCAACGGACGAGTGATGAAAGATAACCTAAAGACTAAAGTTACCCGGTTGAAGTGAATTACGCGCGTAAGTAGCACGAACTGTATAACACCTGTTCACCCTCATAAATGTGGACATGTAGAAAGCGATAGGCTATATTTATCAGGAAATGAATGAAGGGCGATAATGACGGCCAACACATGTAAGGCGAACGCGTATGTGTGTGTGCCCGCGCGGCTACAAGACGGTGGGCGCACGAGGACAATGACGTCACGGTTAACCGTGTACACGAAAAAAATTCCGTCGTGTACACGGTTAGAAATTTTTGTAAACGTTCACACCCCTAGTTAGAATGGATCACGATGAGGTAATGTGTTTATGTTGTTATAAATAATGACTATTTCAGATGAATAATGGTCATCTGATGATGCTGGTGAGGCAAAGTAAACTTTGTTCTAGTAGGCTAACGCTCATTCATTTAGGAGTAAACACTGCAGTCTAGTTCGCTACCGTGAAATTGTGTATACGTTGCTTGGCAACGCCCTCCTGCCCGCCTATCACTCTCCCTTTTAGCTTTTCTTCATTGCATTTTCTTTTTTTTCTTTGATGGTTCAGCCCCGTTATCAGTCATTATGACGACAAATAACTGTCTCAAACAAGGCTCCCGCTCCCCTTCCCTCACCTGGAGGGATAGGCTTCTCAAATTGCGTTGTTGCGCCACACTGAAATCAGCGACCAATACGGATATGTGACCATAGAGCATGCATGCGTGAACCGAAAATCGGACTGCGTGTGCGACCAGACCAAACGCAGTAATAAAAACTATATAAAAACGTATTTCTTTGCACTGATGGTCTCGTTTGCTGTTAAAGGTAATTTATGATTATGTGAGGAAACATGAGGCTGTTTAAAAGATATTTAAATGTTACTCGGGGGTTCTTTAATATCCAAAATTCTGGGGTTGGGGTGATTTGTGCCAGAGGGCCAGGGGTGAGTTATAAGTAAATAAGTAAGTAAGTAAGTAAAATGTATTTATAAAAGCACATTTATAAAAGTTTGCACAGTCCAAAGTGCTGAACATAGGTAAAATAACAATAACCAAAATAAAAGACATAAAGCCCAGACATCCACATATAAACAAAGATAGTAGTGCAGAGGTAAGATAGTTAAAGCGGCAACGAGTAACATTTAAATATCTTTTAAACAGCCTCATGTTTCCTCTCATAATCATAAATTACCTTTAACAGCAAACGAGACCATCAGTGCAAAGAAATACGTTTTTATATAGTTTTTTATTACTGCATTTGATCTGGTCGTACACCCAGTCCGATTTTCGGTTCACGCGTGCATGCTCTATGGACACATTTCCGTATTGGTCGCAGATTTCAGTGTGGCGCAGGAACGCGATTTGAGAAGCCTATCACTCCAGGTGAGGGAAGGGGATAGGTTGAACAGGATCCCAATTCACCAGATGTGGGACAAAGTGCAGTTTTTTTTAGCAAAATAAACTCGTGTCACCACCGGTAATGCCAGAGACACGGCTTTCTATATTAAAAAACACTATCTTTAGATCAGCGCGCAGCAGTTAAGTTAGCTACTGTTAAACAAATAGAGCATTAAGGCTGCGGCTTCACATTAAAAGCATTTCACTTGACAAACGTGAGTTGGCTTTTATTTTGAAGTAACAGGAAGGTAAACGCTATAGCAGCAGGCAGCACTTTCACAGAGCCCATGCATTGAGCCCAGCAGCCCCCGGCAGCGCGATACACACAGACAAACGGAGACGCACACTCACACACAGAGAAACGGAGACTGCTGTCTCCTCACAGCTATCGGATAAATGCCACCAGATTATAAAACACGCATTTAAAAAGGGGGGCTCACTTTCAATAATGTAATGGAAATGCGATCTGGTCATCCTATAAGGGGAGCGGGAGCCTTGTTTGAGACAGTTATTTGTCGTCATAATGACTGAACCATCAAAGAAAAAAAAAGAAAATGCAATGAAGAAAAGGAGTGATAGGCGGGGGGGGGGGGGGGGCGTTGCCAAGCAACGTATACACAATTTCACGGGAACCTAGACTGTTTACTCCTAAATGAATGAGCGGTAGCCTACTAACACAAAGTTTACTTTGCCTCACCAGCATCATCAGATGACCATTATTCATCTGAAATAGTCATTATTTACAACAACATAAACACATTACCTCATCGTGATCCACTAACTAACTGCCATCTCTCGTTTATTCGCTTTGTGTGCGGACACGGACTCGTTGACAATGCATCAAGTTTGCAATCAGGTGTTTAGCACTGACTGGCATTAGTTGATGCTGTGTCACTAACCACTCTCACGGAGCCGAAAAGAGTCCGGTGCCCTCAAACCTTCAACACACGGACATGCACTATATTGCTTCCTGATTATTTGAATCTTGCACCGCCTGCACAAGCTAGAAAACAGCTTCACGACAGCTGGCGGCGTAAAAATACTACCGCTTTTGTTCAAAGGTGTCGCCAACGTGCCGACTTACTCGTAGTAGCTTTAATGGGGAGGAAAAACCAGGGTGTACAGATGGGTTTTGAGCCTTGATTTAAAAGCAGAAATTGAGGGGGAATCGCATATGCCAGGTGGCAGTTGGTTCTACAAGGGCGGAGCAGCTAGTGCAAAGTAAATTTCTGAGAGTTGTGCCATTGGCATGGCTGTATATGCTGGTCACCAAAAGAAAGTGATTGTCTATAGTAGCTCAGAAGAGACTGACATCTCCATTCCACTTAACGACACCACTGATGAGAGTTCAGATGGCCAGAAAGATGATGATGGTGACTTTGTCATTGTGAGCTTTGCAGGGAAAACCATTAGATCTGCTAGGCCTTTTTTAAGAAAATTGTCCTTCAATCTTTGTAAAAGATTATTTTAACTTTAATATTTTAAACTTGCATTCCAGTTTATGAGATACATCAATTGCACAATTTACCCCATGGTATTCTCTCCAACGGTACAACTTACACCAACCGGAGGAAAGTTGTGCCACAACTTTTTTTCCAAAAGCTATATTTCTTCAACAGTTTATTCCAGATCCAAAGTTTTTATTGCCAGAGATGCACAACACCCTGAAATATATGTACATATTTGAGTTGGAGACTTTACTGTCAAGGCCTCACTTTAAAGTCATTTTGAGTAAAAAGTGGCATATCTCACCCCACTCTCCCCCATGTGTTAACAAGAAATTGAACTGGTGTTCCAAATAAAGTGGGCAGTGAGTGTATATACTTTTTTTTAAACCAACCAATGGCTGGCAGTAATATTAGTAGTTAACAGGCTATAACATGTATAGCCATGGGGACGGTATGTTGCGGAGGTGTGGCAGATGGGGCTGACTGCAGGCAGGTTATGTGTAAACCCAGAGTGGCAGTATAAACACCCACCTGTTCAGCCTGGGGTGGGTCAGCAGCAGCAGCAGCAGCTTCCTGCTCAGCAGAGCTGGAGGGGTCTTCGTGGGTGACTGTGGATGGCTCGCTCTCTGCACCTCCTCCGCTCTCACTGGCCTGTCTGGATAGACTGGACTCTGCCTGCATTAACACACAGGGGAGCAGCAGAGGGATTATACCCTTTGAGCTGGTGGAAAGCTTTTAATGTGAAATATCAGGGCTGACAGTATCTGAAGCAACCCAAAAAGCTAAATAGACTAGAAAAAAACAACTAGAATTATTTAGTAAGTGAGAACAGTATTTGGGAGATTTCTAACTGAAGAATAATCAAATATATTTCACTTGAAATCAAGGCCTTCTCTTTCTCTATGTCTCTCTCTGGCTGTTGAAGGAAGAAAAAAAAATAGCAGCAGACATCTGTAGCTAGTGCCGTCAGAAGCTCTTTCGATCTCTGACAGAAATGTAAATCAAACATGACTCTTGTAACAGCCCTGTGCTGGTACCTTGAAGTTGATTTGCTGAGCCAGTTCTTTAGCCTTGCTGTCCTCTGGGCTGGGGTTGCTGTCAGGGGTGAGGTCCAGGAGGGCAGAGCGCATGGAGCAGTCACACGTCTCACAGCAGAAGTCCTTGGACCTGCCACAGAGCAGGAGGTAGGTAGGTACATGGTCAGGTCATTGTGCCACAAGATAATCTCTCATTCTACACTTCTAACATCAGCTTTTTATTAAAAAAAAAACAATTTTCTGGAAGTGTCAGGCAACCAGGTCCCTCCACTCTGTGAGTACAAAGTTACCGTAACTATGAACAGTGTAATGCCAATTTATCATTTAACAATATGTATTCATATAGTTTGTTTTATATTTTGTTTAAATTGTACTTGTTCATATGTAAATGTGTGACTGGGGTGGAATGTCAGCCAAATGGACGAGGTGGGTTGCACACATTATTTTGCACCCTCCCCATTTTTTTTGTTTACGTTAATTTTTGTACAAAAGCAATTTTTTTAACTAAGTCATGTCCATTCAAAATGTCACCTATTTGGCTTAGGGCAGGCTGTATTGAGCACTTTTTCCTGTAGCCTACTTTCAAGCAGTTTACACTGCCTCCCGGTATGTGAAGTCAGACACCTCTGGTCCATTGATTGAGATCCACATAAGATGTTTAGCAGCAGAGCTAATGTTAGCATCTCATCCACACGTCACAAAACGGAGCAGAGGAGAGAGCAGCAAAGCAACGCAGAAGTAGACACCACGTGCATATTAATTACATAAATAACAAAAGTGTTTATTTGTATTTAATAAAATAGCACCTGATACATATATGAAAATAGAGATAGATAGATACTCTTTTTTTTCTACTTTTCGTTATTCTGTCAATTTCTACTTGACAGAGTTCCTCTTCTTTGCCGTAAAGCGCATATCCATGTCGTAAAACCTCTGGGCGAGGCCTCTAATATAGGGGCGTGATATTCAAATAATGATTGTGTGGGAAGACGGATAGACGGACTTCCCATTTGGATTCCCTGCAGGCGGAGGGTTAGTTTAAATCAATTGGAAAAAAACAATGTTTGGAGATAGAAAAACAGAGATCATCAGAATAGCAAGAGCAAGAGGACGCGGACCAACAGCAACCAACAAAACTGCTGCCGATGAGGATAGCGGCAGGTTCAAAAGGGTATATATTCATTTTGAGACCATGGTCCGATTCGGATATTGCTGAAGCTATGGGATGCAAGAGACAAAGACTTTGGCAGTTTTGAAGAACAGTTTTATTCTATGTTCAACAACATGTCCCAACTATGACAAAACAAGGATGTTCTTTTACTATTGTGAGAATTTGAGGTGCTGAGTGTCAGACTTCTGAGCCTTCGAGGTGGGAGGATGTCTGTCCCAGAGCTGTGATGTCACTTTCTGTGTACTGGAATTTATTTATTTATTAAATATGAAAAAAAGACAAACTTGTTATATGAATCATTTATTTGTTCATTTCTCCAGGGAATTCAAATTTCCTCCACAAACAGTGCCCAACATAGTTTTCTTGCTCACTGTCAGGTTTACCTGCCAAGTTAACAAAAAATATAGTTAGCTAGCTCGTTCGACAAAAAGTCACCTTTACTCCCGGAAAGATTGTCCAGCGCCTTTGGGCTCTTTTTTTTTCTTATCCATCCTTAAGAGCTTTCTGCGTTATTTGCCTCCGTCGAAAGGCTTGAAAATTTGCATTTTTTATTCATTTAAATTTAGCGAATGTGGAGGAGCTGAGTAAAACACAACCTGCTCTATGACCTACTCACTAGCGTCTCCTGAGGTTGTATTTCAAGCCTGAATGGGAAATAATTTTGCTGTCAAAATATCAAAATTAATGTCCTCAGTTCCCAAACGCTTTGTCAGTGTTGTTAAGAGAAAGGGTGATACAACACAGCGGTAAACATGCCACTATCCCAACTTTTTTGAAACATGTTGCAGGCAGAACATTTAAAATGTGTGTATATTTATTTACAATATCAGTTAAACACATATACAGTGCCTTGCAAAAGTATTCATACCCCTTGAAATTTTCGACATTTAGTCACGTTATAACCACACGGCTACATTTATTTTATTGGGATTTTATGTGATAGACCAACACACAGTTGAGCATAATTGTGAAGTGGAATGAAAATGAAACGTGGTTTTAAATTTTTTTTTTAAATAAAAAACTGAAAAGTGTGGCGTGCAAAAGTATTCAGCCACCTGAGTCAATGCTTTGTAGAACCACCTATCGCTGCAATTGCAGCTGCAAATCTATTTGGGTATGTCTCTCCCAGCTTTGCCCATCTACAGACTGACATTTTTGCCCATTCTTCTTTGCAAAATAGCTTGAGCTTCAGATTTAGCATCAGATCGGATTGGGAGCGTCTGTGAACAGCAATTTTCAAGTCTTTCCAGAGATTCTCAATTGTATTGAGGTCTGGACTTTGACTGGACCATTCTAACACATGACTATGTTTTGATTTAAACCATTCTATAGTAAATCTGGCTGTATTTTTAGGCTAGTTGTCCCTCTGGAAGGTGAACCTCCACCCCAGTCTCAAGACTTTTGCAGACTCTAACAGGTTTTCTGTCCTGTATTTGGCTCCATCCATCTTCCCATCAACTCTAACCAGCTTCCCGGTCACTGCTGAAGAACAGGACCCCCATAGCATGATGCTGCCACCACCATGTTTCACGGTGAGGATGGTGTGTATAGGGTGATGTGCAGTGTTAGTTTCCGCCACACATTGCATTTTGCATTTAGGTCAAAAACTTCCAATTTGGTCTCATCTCAATATGATGTGTTCCCCGCATGGCTTGTGGCAAGGGTTGGAGGAAGGTGCTCTGGTCAGATGAGACCAAAAAGGAAATTTTGCAATGTGCATTTCACCTCTGTCTCTCTGCACTATCAATAAAGCATAAAAATACCTAAAAAATATATTAAAAATAAATAAAAACTAAAACTAAAATACTTCTTCCCGCATCATTTTCAAAGTATTATTGTCTTTTGATTACTTGAATCTTTAGTTCTGTAGATATCATGATCCACTAGAAACTATGCAACATGGTCAGATAGGCTACTATACCCGTACATGGTAATTACTTTCAACAACTTTCATCTCAATAACTGTACAGACAGCAGGCCTCCTTTCAGTAACATGCCACTCAGGTGTAAGGAATGAACGACAGGGAATATTATTACAGGGCCCTTGTGTGTTAGTCCTACCACATCACAAGATGGCCAGCATATTTGGCAGATTACATGTCAAACTCTGCAAACTATAAAAATATTGGACAGCAGCCCCTTTCCGCTGTGCACAGGCCCTTCTCTGACTGACAGCTCTCACAATCACCAGGGGCACGGAAGAAGGAGATGCAAAACCAAAAAGAAGTGCTGCCTCAGCCTCAGACTGTGTGAAAAAAGTTTTCAATCAAAAAGAAAAGCAACCAAGTATTTATAGCAAAGTTTGTCTTCCTGTGTCTTTCATCTCATGTGCTAATGAAACAGCAGAGACCCCCGTCTCCTCTGCTAATGGAAGATAGACTTTGGCTGGATCCTTTGTGCTTTTCTCAAAGGAGAACTGCAGTGTGAAATGAAGAGCAGCGTGCTCATTCTTGCTCCCTCCAGAGGCTGACTATTCTGGAGATAATGACGTAGTCAAATCTCAATACCAGGAATCAAGACGTTAGAGGGACAGGGGCCCAAATACAAAAAGGCAAGTTTGTAAATATATATATATATCTTTTAAATGCCCGGAATGACTACCGGTAAACAAAATGTATGTGTATAACAGTGATTCTTGAGAACTGGGACAAAAGGCCGTCTTCCATATGTAACTGCTGTTATGTTTCAAACTAAAAATATTTAAAATTGTAGATGTTATTGGAGATGAAGAATAGAATGTCTGGAGCACAATTGTCCCCTTAAATTTAATTTAATCATTATTATGTCAAATATATGCCACTTGTTATCTTCTCACGACATTCAAAATAGTGTGTCCTCAGAGAAGGTTTCAATCTTTCATATGCAATAAAACCTATTAAAAATGTACTTTAATGATTAAAAAGAGCTTTTTTCATCAAAAGCAACACTAAATAATCTCTCATATCAATAAAAACAGTTTTTCTACAACACATTCATGTTTTATAAGGATTCTAAGTGGTGTCTGCCCGTTAGGAAGCTCAGGATCCAGTCACAAAGGGCGGTGTGTTGAGCCCGAGGTCCCTGAGCTTCACAGCGAGCTTGGAGGGCACAATGGTGTTGAATGCTGAACTGTAGTCAATGAACAGCATTCTCACATATGTGTTCTTCTGGTCCAGGTGGGAGAGGGCAGTGTGGAGGATGAGGGCGATGGCGTCGTCTGTGGACCTGTTTGCCCTGTATGCGAACTGCATGGGGTCCAGTGAGTCAGGGAGGGAGGAGGTGATGAATGATTTGACTAACCGCTCAAAGCACTTCATGACGATGGAAGTGAGTGCTACTGGGCGGTAGTCATTGAGGCAGGATGCTTTTGACTTCTTGGGGATGGGAATGATGGTGGACTTTTTGAGACATGTGGGGACCACAGACTGGAGCAGTGACAGGTTGAAAATGTCTGTAAACAAACCTGCCAGCTGATCTGCACACACCCTGAGACCCCGGACAGGTATGCCATCAGGTCCAGGGGCCTAGTGTGGATTAATCCTTTTGAAGGATTTGCACACATCTGCCGTTGTTATTGCTAGTGTGCAGGGGTCCTGGTCCATCTGTACTTCCTCAGGCGGAGAGTAGCTCTCAAAACGTGCAAAGAGTCAGACAGTCAGACAGGCTCTGATAAGTGTTGTAGTTTTAGAATATTTTACATTCCGAATCTTGAAAGTCCTGTGTCACAACCATGATATGTCAACACCGACTTACAATTTCTGAAGATTTTTTTTTGATAATTTTATTTTCCTGAAGTAGTTCATACTAGCACCTAACATCAACAGAAAAACCAAATGGCTACTAGATAAATTCCATTTGTTATGTTTAAGAAACGTTAAATATGTCAACACCGTCAGACAGGAAATCTGACGGAGTTGACATCTGACGGTGGTGATAGGCCAATGACGGTAAAAAAAACAAAAGCTAGGAGGTTGTGTCAAAGTTTAGCTCAGTAGCTTAGTATATGTTGGATACATACATCTAATTTAATTTGCCGAAACATAGGGTTTGTATTTTTTCAACATTGCACCCTGTTTTGTCCCACTTCTCAAGAATCACTGATAAAACAAACCCATGACTGAGGTTTACTCAAACACTGCTATAGTTAAAAGTGGAGTGGATCATGAGGATATATTCACACATTTTGACAAAAAGTGTCAATTCTCCTCATATGGCAACCAGATCAACTCATACCCAACCCTCCATAACGCAATATTTGGCACATTTCCAGCTGCCGAACAGTTCACGCATAGTAAACTCTACCAAATGAACAGTATATTTAAACTTTGTTTTACCTCATACCTAAAGTCTGCCTCAAAGTAACTCTTCCTGCTGAGTTTTGAGTGTGTGTGTGTGTGTGTGTGTGTGGGTACTTTCACACTGTGCTCGCCTCTGATGTCAGAAACCATGAGTGGGACAGGGCATGCTGCGTGCAAACAGGAATCTATCTATTTGTTTTAGAAAAGGAACAAAGATAAGAATAAAAATCTCTCTCTCTATAGCCAAACAGCAGGTGCTCAAATCCCCTTTGAGGACATTGGCCCTCATTTATCAACCTTGCGTAGACCAGAAAAATGGGTGTACGTACATTTCCACGCAAATCTCGGCATTTATCAATATGGACGTGAGCGTAGGATACGCTCAAATCCCACGCCAGCTCTCAGCTCGTGTACGCAAGTTTGTAAACAGCATGGACTCGCAGTGCAGGCTGTGCCGGGTAGCCGATGACTTTGTTGGACAATTATTAGAAGGTAATACAAATGCAGTGTTTGCTCAGACCGAAATAAAGATATTAATCACTTAAAATTGTGCAGCTTATGGTGTGAAACTGAGTAGGAGAGCTGATTCAATAGTGCGCACACCGGCCACTTATGCCTCGTTTCCACCGAGTAGAGCGGGTCGGATCGGAGCGGCTCAGAGCGGGACAGCTCACTTTTAAGAATCTCGGTGTTGTTTCCACCGCCGACCCTACCCTTACTGGTAGGGCGGGGTTTAGGCTGGACTGCGATAGCCGCCGCCAGAATATGGGTCAAACTATCGGGCTGTGGGAACAACTGTGGTCAAGCCAGCGGTCTCTTGTTTTTGCTTGGTCAAACCAGCCGCTTCTTTATTTATTCCCCCCGTGTTGTGAGCACAGAGACGGCTCGGTGCAAATGATAGAGACAGTGAGCGAACAGCACTGGCTGCGGCAGCTACGTGACATCGTAGCAGTGGGACACAGTGTAGCCAACTGATTCATTTAATGACGAGGAAAAACACCACACAATAAACAGTGCCGCGCTCACATTTTCGCCAAAACTCTCTTCACTCTAGCCGAGGTGACTACAAACGGCGGAAATGATTCAAACCAGCCGCTTCTTTATTTATTCCCCCCGTGTTGTTGTGAGCGTGTATTTTACTACTATCTATGGCGTAAACACACAGAGACCGCTCGGCGCAACTCATAGAGACAGTGAGCGAACAAACAGTGCTGGCTGCGGCAGCTACGTGACTATGGGACACAGTGTAACCAACTGATTAATTTATTGACGAGGAAAAACACCACACAATAAACAGAGCTGTGCTCACATTTTCGCCAAAACACAAGACTCTCTTCACTCTTGCCGAGATCTACACATGGCGGAAATGATTCTTTCGACCAATCAAATGACGGCAGTGTGTAGCTCCGCCTTCTCATGCATTTTCGGCACCCTTTCCGGCGGCCAGTACCCCTACGGAGGAGTACTGAGATCGGGAGCGGCTCAGAGCGGTTAGGTGCGCTTAAACCGTACCCTACCCAACTTTTGGCAAATGAAAAAGCAAACTACCCGGACCGAACCGCTCCGATCCGACCTGCTCTACTCGGTGGAAACGAGGCATTAGGAGCGCTGCATGGGACTGCGTAAGGGCAGTTATCTTCTACTTGGAGCAGCTGGGGGGACACTGAGGCACGGGGGCTGCATTCATTCAAAATGTTAGCCTAAGCAGCCTATTAGATATGTAGTAGGCCTACACTGCTCTTTATGATAAATACACGGCACAACATTCAGCTTAACATTTTATTTATTTGAAGCACTTTTTAGATGTTAGTTCCTCTTTTAATGTGTCATTGATTGCTTAAGCGAGCGATTTATTTCCACCGTTAACCGGCACGTTTTTCCGATCTGCTGGTGGAGCAGGACAGTGGGCGCTCTCACAGCTGATCGTTGCCGGGTCGGCTTGTGCAGCTGACGGCCGGGCTGACCAAGCGCATGCTGTCATGAGTAAAACTCAAAATGTGTTATTTTTAGTTTTTAAACCCCTTTTGAGTAGTGCTATCTAAAAGGGCTGATACATTTTAATCATTCTGCAGACGTGTATTTCTTTTATGGGGACCATTATCGGACAGTTGGTGCGTCTTTTTCTCCTCTACCACTTATATTATGCCCGCACCCCCAGCCCAGTTGGTTGCATTTCAGAACAGCAACACGCTTTTTTTTAGTGGCGATTTTTGAGTCAGACCACTTTTTCTTCGTCTATTCAAAGAAATGGCGACATATAATTGTATATGCTGTTTTATAGCATTTGAGCAATAGCCATTATGTAAACCTAAAATGCAAAATCCTCAGCTGGAGATCGTTTGTTGTCAACACCAACGCTGTTGACCGCAGCAGTTATTTTCTTCCTAACTGCTGCCTTCTGTCGTTCTTCGATGCCGCTTGTAGCCTAATGCTCCGAAATGAAACTCTTTATTTTTCTACTTTCGCTGTTATTCTGTCAATTTCTACTTCAGATAAGTTCCTCTTTTGTGCCGTAATGCGCTTATCCATGCCGCAAAACCTCTGGGCGAGGCCTCTAAACTGAGGAAATATAGGGGCGTGGTACGATTGTTTTCAGCCTCCACATTTATCAATAATGGCCTGGCATACGCCGAGATTGGCGAGATACGACTGTTTGATAAATCCCACGCGATACCTGGCGTAGGGAGGTATTTGCGCCAGAATCTGCACCAGTTTCCACGCAAGTTTGATAAATGAGGGCCATTGTCTAGTGACATGCCAGCCTGGAATGGCTTGGATGCGCTCCTTTACCTTTGTGACTAGGCAGTTATTAGTGGGAGGCATGTCAACTCAGGCTCAGGTGATTATATGACCTGCTCCTATGGAGTTGTCTGTATTAATGATATGTTGTGGAATTGATTATTACAGTCATAATAATTAAGTGTTTATATAAACTATTGCCATCTTGACTCTAAATATTCGTAAGCTAATCAACAAATCCTGACCTTACCTTGATGGTGAAGGTTGTTTATGTTCTGAGATACTCAAACTCCGTACGGAAATGTATGTTTTGACTGAGATGGCTCTGGAGAACTGTGTCTGCAAGATAACTAACAACATATCTGGCAGAGGAGAATCTTGTACGTAGGCTGGAATGTTCGTGCGTAATTAGATTTTGCTATAACTTCTCTGTCTGACTGCCTCTCGGTGGTCATTTCACACAATCCCATTGTTGCATTGTTGTCTTGACCCATGTTTGCAAACATTAAAGATCTGTTCTATTTTTATATTTAAACATTGTGTCACCTCGTATTAATTGACTAAATTCTCATCTTTTAACTAAAGGTTGATATTTCAATTCCATGACAGATATAAACTGTATCATATCATTAGCCTGTGTGTTTGCTTATCAAGACATCTGCTGTTTGCTGTTTCATCCCACTCACCTCACCCCATTCTCTCCATAGCAGTGCATGCACAACACATGCTCTGCAGCAGAAACATAGATTATGTATTTTTTTAATCTACCGCAATTTACTTTTTAGCAAGGGCCCTCCTCTCCTCCGGGGTGTAGTCAAGAGATCCTATTGCTCCCTCTCCTTTGGTTGGCATGAATCCGATGATAGCTATAAGGGCGGTTCGTACTGGAAGAGAAAAAGAGAAAAAAAGAGGGTATTAGCAAAAAATACACGTTTAACATTGCTGAGTAGACCAGGGTTAAATGACACAACAGGCTGCACATGTGGCCATGTTCAGTACCCATGTTACATAACTGGGAGTGATGCTTTGTTTTCTGAGCGTAAGCCTGGATTTACCCCTGCTTCTGTCAGGACACCCACCATATTTCTGTACTCACACTTTCTCCAGCTGGCACGGGACGTTCTTTAATAATATGGTCAGGGTCAAGGGTGTGTGTGTGTCCATTTCATGACTGGCTGTGTTCGGTTTGTGTTCAAGTCTATCCAATATGCTGAATTAAGCATCTGGACGCCCATTATGTCTGACTGTCTTAGAGGATTAGCCTATTTTAAAGGTTATCCAAACCAACCAGAATTATGCAATTGCAGTGCAGTCTGTGATGACCATCATCACATAAATTGGACTTTACTTAATGTTATTTGAATTAAGTAAAACCATCAAAAATGTGTTGCGTCTATCAGTGAAGTTAAGAGTTCACTCAGATGAATATGAGAAGAAAAAGCAGCAAATTGTATTTTGAATACAACAATAAGTATGTCAAGATAAGTCTCTTCAATTACAACTTTGTTTGTTAAGTGTTTTCTATAAATTCATGAAATGTATGTGAATTTATGTGATTGTATGTGGAGGCTTCAAATAAGACCACTGGGTTTGTTGCCTCTCTGCTCTGTATTCATTTGTTATCTTTGTCATTCTGTTCATTTTAAAAATTGTGCAAATAATACATTTTTTTTAAAGATATTTTTTTTGGCATTTTTTTTATGCTTTATTGATAGTGTAGAGAGAGTTGAAATGGGGCAGAGAGGGGAGTGACATGCAAAGAACGTCCGCGGGCTGGAATCGAACCCGGGTCCGCTGCTGGCCGAGGCCCATGGGGGGACGCCCTACCAACTGAGCTAAGGGCGCCCCCAAATTGTGCAAATAATTTAAAAAAAAATGTTTTAAATGAAATAAACATTTGATTCTACTTAGATTATGTGTATATGTGTGAATATACACTTTTGTGTATGTCTTTGTATACTGCCTACTCCTATTCATCAATCTACACTGCCCGGCCCAAAAAAAGTCGCCACCTGGATTTTACTAAGCAAATAGGCAAGAGCCCTCCATCGGTCAAACACTGCAGTGATTAATATGTTTCAGTTTGCAACAAGTTATTTCACCCTAACTGATGCAGTGAATAGCTTCTTATTTCTTAAACAACCATGTCAGAAGACATGTGCTGTGGTTTTGGAAAAGATGTAACTCTGTTTCAGAGAGGTAAAATTATTGGCCTGTATAAAACAAAGAAAACTACTCAGGAGAAGATGAAACTACTAAAATCTTGTTAAGAACTGTCCAACGCATTATTAAAACCTGGATAGATAGTGGTGAACCGTCATCTTTGAGGAAGAAATGTGGTCGGAAAAAAATCTTTAATGATCATAATGGGAGATCACTTAAAATAAATAAAATCATTTGGTGAAATCAAAATATAATTAAAAATATCGACAGTAGAACTCCCGGCTATGTTTAATAGTGAATGTAAGAGCCACATGTCCACATGCACAATCATGCGATAAGAACATAAGGGATATGGACTATGCAGATGTGTAGCCTTAAGAACCACTTATCAGTGGGGCATATCATGATTAAAATGCTTCAATATGCCAGGGAGCATACACATTTAACTCTGAAGCAATGGAAAAATGTTGTGTGGTCTGACAAGACCAATTGACCCTGTTCCAGAGTGATGGGTGCATCAGGGTAAGATGAGAGGTGGATGAGGTGATGCTCCCATCATGCCTAGTGCCTACTGTACAAGCCTGTGTGGCAGTGTACAGTATGATCTGTGGTTGCTTCAGTTGGTCAGGTCTAGGTTCTAAGCAACCAGATGTGCCAAATAAAGCTTGTCAGAATGTGTTACGAAGAATATGTGCCGTAATCAAAGCTAAAGATAGTCCATCAAGATATTTGAGCGTATGGCATTTTTTTGGGCCGGGCAGAGTATGTGAACTAAAAAATTAATGGCAAAAGTCATTGTGGACTGGGGGCGCTCCGGTGGCGTGGTGGATGAAGCGTGTGCCGTGTTGGCCCCGGCCTTCGTTGCAGTGGTCGCGGGTTCGGGTCCGACCAGTGGACCTTTGCGGGTCATCCCCCCTCTCTCTCTGTCTCCCCATTTCGGCTCTGTACTGTCAGATAAGGCTTGAAAATGCCAAAAAATATCTTAAAAAAAAAAAAAAAAATCATTGTGGACTGGACATTAAAATACTGCAGTTATTTTCAAATACAAGCAGTATTTACTACAAATAGACTAGTAAACAAGCTTATATAAGAAACCACAAATAAATAAATATTTATAAAAGGGTGGTTATATATATACATATATATATATATATGAATATTTGAAAGATAAAAATAGTAATCTTCTCCAAAGGGACATCAGAGGGAATATTTGAATGACTTAGCCACACTTAAGTTAAATATGCAGGCGTAGGCATATGAGCTAGCAGCAGCAGCAAAGTAGTGAGCGTGGAGTGACTACAGCTGGCCTGCTGCCAATGACATTTGGAACTCAATTATCAAGCCAGAACCCCTTGGGTCGACATACCACAGGATGAGGCACAACTTGCACACTTCACTTTACGAACCCAGCAGGGGAAGTCCAATCTCTAAGGCATGGTCAACCATGTGACCTTCTGTATGCTGGTTATAAGTAGGTTAAGAGCAACCTTTGATATTGATTTAAAACTTTTTTTCCCCACGTTAGGATATCAGTTGGGAAAATGCTTTGAAGAAGATGCAAAGTCTCCCACTGAGTTCCCTCTGATTTAAGTACCAAGCTTAGAAGTAAGAGGAAAACAGAACACTGCAGAAGGATGGATAGCCAGTAGTGAACTAAAAATGTGTTCTTGGTAAAAAATAAATTCTGGGTTTAAATAATGCTCTTCTGCCAATGAAGAGGGCTCAACTTCAGGTACATTTGCAGGGACCTACACTACGAAAGGAGGTCATTAGGATGAAATTATTGGAAAATTCACATGCATTGGATTGCTGTTGCTTTTTGGTGCTTTTACATATTGACAGAATATCAAAGTTTTAGCTGATGATAGGGCTGGGCGGTATGGTCAAAATCTTCTATCACTGTATGGGTCATTTGTATCACGGTAACGGTATATACAGTATCTCACAAAAGTGAGTACACCCCTCACATTTCTTCAAATATTTCATTATATCTTTTTCTGGGACAACACTGAAGAAATGACACTTTGATACAATATAAAGTAGTCAGTGTACAGCTTGTATAACAGTGTAAATTTACTGTTCCCTCAAAAAAACTCGACACACAACCATTTATGTCTAAAGTGTTAGCAACAAAAGTGAGTACACCCCTAAGTGAAGATTTCCAAATTGCGCCCAAAGTGTCAATATTTTGTGTGGCCACCTTTATTTTCCAGCACTGCTTTAACCCTCTTGGGCATGGAGTTCACCAGAGCTTTACAGGTTTCCACTGGAATCCTCTTCCACTCATTAATGATGACATCTCAGAGCTGGTGGATATTAGAGACCTTACGCTCCTCCACCTTCCGTTTGAGGATGCCCCACAGATGCTCAATAGGGTTTATGTCTGGAGAGTAGACATGCTTGGCCAGTCCATCACCTTTGCCCTCAACTTCTTTAGCAACGCAGGGGTCGTCTTGGAGGTGTGTTTAGGGTCGTTATCATGTTGCAATACTGCCCTGCGGCCCAGTTTACGAAGATTGAGTGCACATGCTCAGCCTCATATCCAGAGGTTGGCTTTGGAAAATAGACGTATGAGTGCTGCCAGCATTGCTGAAGGGCTTGAAGGGGTGGGGGGTCAACCTGTCAGTGCTCAGACCATACGCCGAACACTGCATCATACTGGTCTGCATGGCTGTCATCCCAGAAGGAAACCTATTCTAAAGATGATGCACAAGAAACCCCACAAACAGTTTTCTGAAGACAAGCAGACTAAGGACATGGATCACTGGAACCATCTCTGTGGTCTGATCAGACCAAGATAAACTTATTTGGTTCAGATGGTGTAGCGGCTTACCATTAGCCACTAGGTTGCATGTCGTTATAGCCTACAGTTAACAGTTGAAACTTTTGAATGTCCACTCGTTCCTCAGAGTTAAAATGCTTACTTTTATTCATTAACACAAATAAGGGTGCGACTTGTACATACAACAAACTATTCTCTGTTAATCTGAGCTCCATGAACACGGTCGAAAACAATTTGCCTTCCGGCATGCAATCACCTGGCGTCCCTGCTACGCCTGATTTATAGCCTCGCAACCGGTATATTGTGCTGCCGCCAGGCGGTCAAATTAGGCAATACCAACAAACAAATAAACAAAAAGGGTCAATGGCTCTTACAGATGGTGTCAAGCGTGTGTGGTAGCAACCAGGTGAGGAGTACAAAGACAAGTGTGTCTTGCCTACAGTCAAGCATGTTGGTGGGAATGTCATGCTCTGGGGTTGCATGAGTGCTGCCAGAACTGGGGAGCTACAGTTCACTGAATGACAACATGTACTGTGACATATTGAAGCAGAGCATGATCCCCTCCCTTTGGAAACTGGGCCGCAGGGCAGTATTCAAACATGATAACGACCCCAAACACACCTCCAGGACGACCACTGCCTTGCTAAAGAAGCTGAGGGTAAAGGTTATGGACTGGCCAAGCATGTCTCCAGACATAAACCCTATTGAGCATCTGTGGGCATCCTCAAACTGAAGGTGGAGGAGCACAAGGTATCTAATATCCACCAGCTCCGTGATGTCGTCATGAATAGGTGGGAGAGGATCCAGTGGAAACCTGTGAAGCTCTGGTGAACTCCATGCCCAAGAGGGTTAAGGCAGTGCTGGAAAATAATGGTGGCCACACAAAATATTGACACTTTGGGCCCAATTTGGACATTTTCACTTAGGGGTGTACTCACTTTTGTTGCCATCACTTTAGACATTAATGGCTGTGTGTCGAGTTATTTTGAGGGGACAGTAAATTTACACTGTTATACAAGCTGGACACTGACTACTTTAAATTGTATCAAAGTGTAATTTATTCAGTGTTGTCCCATGAAAAGATATAATGAAATATTTGAAGAAATGTGAGGGGTGTACTCACTTTTGTGAGATACTGTATTGTATATCACGGTATAAGTATTTTTTCTTTAAATTCATTTAATTAATGGATTTTTTTAAAAAACATACTGAACTTTAATATTTTAATCTTTTACTTAAAACTTGAATTTTCACACAGAGACTAGTGCAAAATACCACACCAGTCTGGCTTTAATCTCTCCCGGTAGACACATTTCTTCCGGCATACCGCCCAGCCCTATACAAAACATATAGACTGGCATGTGAAATGGAAGGCAGCCAGTGACACTAATGGTTGCCCGCAAGTGAAAATAATGTTCGGGCAAGTTGAGATTGCTTTTTGGTTGCCCAGACGGGCAAGAGGATATTAGAGGGGTTGTCAGTTGTCTAGGCTATTTATTCATGTGTCTTAGAGTCCGCAAAACAATTTTTTCCCGCTAACCCACACAAAATAGATATGCTATATTTGCAATTGAGCAGATGCGCGCGGCAGCCAGCAGCATCACGCTCTGGCACTATCTCTATCTCTCTCTCTCTCTCTCACACACACAAACACAAAACAGCCTGTGTGCGCGCAGTTTCGCTGTCTACGTTCCGAAAACCGGCTCTATTAAGCTATACGGACCTGGTTCCGCTATATTGAAAACCCAGAAATCAATAGGCCAAACGTTTGAGAAAAAAATAAAAGCTGTCCGCTGAGCCGCTGCAGACGGGCTCGGCACCGTCTCTTCATTCATTCAAAGCAGTGGTGATCAACAAACGAGAGACTGTTAAGCAAGTCCCTAAATCCATGTCCAATCTCTTTTAACAAAATAATACAAAAGTATCAATAAAGATTTGGATTGTGGAGTCTTGATAATGGTATCAATATGAAAAGAAATGAATGATCCCCCTCCTTACTTACAGTATAACCGGGCAATAGCTTTAACATGGTGTACTTTAATCATTTTATGGCACACAATCACTTTTTGGCACAATGTGACCGTTTTAAATAAGTAAAATAAGTTAAATTTTTCTGAACACATTTGTGTGGAAGCTAACATTCAGCTTGACTCTGAGCTAGACTGAGTTTTCTGAGACCCCCAAAACCAGGCCAGGTGCATGGCAAAAAGAGGCCCTTTCACAATGCTGCAGCAGGACCAAGCTCTTGGCTGTATGTGTGATGTCATGATATCTAGGCTTATATGAATTGTTGTTGGTTGTATGTGGTTAGGATGAGACAAGTAAGCAGTGTTTGCATTTAAGAGATAAGGTTCGCTAAAATGTATATTTTAATAAGCATATCAACATTTAAAAAAAAAAAAAATTTGGGCAAGTCAACACGACATTCGGGCAAGTACAACATTACCTGTACTTGCCCTATGGGCAAGTGCTTTTGAAACCTTAGTGTCAACCCCTGGAAGGCTTAAAGTCTACAGGTTTCAGTTCAAAACAAAGACTGGTTTAGAGATACTCTTATTGCATTCAGTACAAAAAAAAATTATCCGCTATGGTTGGAACTTCCTCCCCTTGCATATGACTTTGTTTTTGCAGGCTATTACAAGTCAGGAAATGCGCTTCATGTATAGACCTTGGACTTAGGTCTTTGGGGGGATACCTACTGCTCCAAGAAGGCTGCCAGGTCTCTGGATGGTGGCCTGAGATGCTCAGACAAATCTTCTTCCCAACTTCAAATCTTCCATTCGGCTAGGAGGAAAGGCAATAAAGAGAAGATAGAGGTGAGTATGTGGTTGGAGAGATAAATTAAGAACTAATATAAGAAACTTTGCGTACAAGAGTAAAAGTGCCTGGACAAGTTTCTGTCCAACAATGTGTGGCCTTCATCTGTGTCTTACTGTGAGGAGGATGATGCTGGGGGCTTCATGGGATACTCTGGGGGAAGAACAATCCTTCCGTGGTAAACCCCACCATCGAAATCGGAATCTGGCGGCCCACGTACGGAAAAGTGCCATTCAAAGAGGTTATCCTGCAAAAAGGAAGACGTGTCACATTCAGTACATGCTACAGAACAGTCATGTTCATTCTAAGGACAGACCCAACCCTGTGACCTCTCATGTCTGCCTGTAGTGGTAACACTGATGGTCATGTGTTCTTTGGAGTAGGGCCCGACCGATGTGGATTTTTGAGTGCCGATGCCGATTATTTTCAGAGAAAAATTGCGATAACGATTAAATCGGATGATTTTTTTATTTTTTTTAATCCCCAAAATATAGGGGAGAGTGGGGTGAGATGTGCAACTTTTTACTCAAAGTTATTTTAAAGTGAGGCCTTGACAGTTACGTCTCCAACTCAAATATGTACATATATTTCAGGGTGTTGTGCATCCCTGGCAATAAAAACGTTGGATCTGGAATAAACTGTTTAAAAAATATAGCTTTCGGGAAAAAAGTTGTCTTGTGGCACAATTTGCCCCCGGTGTGGTGTAAGTTGTGCTACAAGAGAGAATACCATGGGGTAAATTGTGCCATTGATATATATCTCATAAACTGTAATGCAAGACAAATCAATAAGACAATTACTTTTTTAAGGTTTATTTAAAGTAAATAAAGTAAATATTTTACAAAGATTGAAGGTCAATTTTCTTAAACAAGGCCTAGCAGATCTACCGTACTTTTCGGACTACAAGCCGCGACTTTTTCCCCGTTTTTCGACCCTGTTATTACACAGCACAGTATATGTTCTGTAGCTACTAGGGATGGGCGTTAGTAATCGAGTACTCGAGTACTCCTCGTTTCAAATGATCTCGATTGGTGGATGAGGAAAATCGTTTTTTGTTTTTTTTAGTGTTTGTAGCCTTTAGGCCGGCCGGCGGGCCGCCCCTATTTTAAAATGTTATATAGGGCCTACGTGTACAAAACGGCACAAAACGGATAAAATAAAGTTTAACAAAATTAAATATTTTGATCCAAGTTAAATAAACTAAGCGTTGTGTCAAACAGCAACCGCAAATAACTGCCACCTCCGTGCAGCGCAGTCAGTGTGTGGTCTCCACAGCACCGCGGAGCTGAATGCGGTGCTGGAAAACTTGGAAAGTCACGTAAAGAAGCCAGGCTGACTCCGGGCACATTCGAGCAAACGACAGTTAAGAAGCCTTTATTATGGAATATAGGATTGAGATTCAAAAGCCGACCGGTGTAACGGTCCGTTAACGAGGTATTAGTCGCGGTAATTAGTCACGGACACGGATTGAGCATACGCGGTTGGATATAGCCTACAACTACTACTTCTACTGCTTTGGTGAGTTATTTAGCCTATCTATGTGTTTAAATTGTAGGACAATCATTTTATTGTATTTGCTGCCCTTCTTATTTTAAATGGTGTCTATTTTGATTGTTAGCCAACTACAGCCCATGCTTTTTTTCTCTCTCTTTTTTTTCTCTCCACCGCAGACCTACTCGATCGGTTTAAATTGTGGCCCGCTTATTTAATTACTTTCAGTTAGGAAAATGTGTTTTAAAGTTGTGGAAAATAAATCCTTACAATCATATGGTAACTGTGACTGTTTGACAAGAAGCATTAAGCGCAGGTTATTGGCTTTATTGCGATGCACCGTTCTGCTGACAGATGCGCTGCGTTCTAAAAATTGAAAAAAGTTTAACATTCATCCTCGAGGAATGCAAGCGATCACACGAGTAGTGGAAATACCCGTGCCCATCCCTAGTAGCTATTGCACTAAATGGTAACACTTGAATACGATATGCAAATATGCAACTTGTTTGTTGAAATGTTAATAAATGGGAGCTTCCACAAGCAGCCATCTCTTTCCCGACAATCCCCTCTGTGCACAAATTCTTACATATGGTAATTAAACATTATAACACCTGCGGCTTATACTCCAGTGCGTCTTATAGTGCGGAAAGTACGGTAGGTGGTTTTGCCTGCAAAGCTCACAATGACAAAGTCACCATCATCATCTTTCTGGCCATCTGAACTCTTGTCAGGGTGTCGTTAAGTGGAATGGAGATGTCAGTCTCTTCTGAGCTACTGTAGACGATCAATTTCTTTTTGGTGACCAGAGTATACAGCCATGCCACTGGCACAACTCTCAGAAATGTACTTTGCACTAGCTGCTCCATGCTTACGGAACCAACTGCCACCTGACAAATGTGATTCCCCCTTCATTTCTGCCTTTAAATCAAGGCTCAAAACCCTACACCCTGGCTTTTCCTCCCATTAACTATCTTACCTCTGCACTACTATCTTTGTTTATATGTGGATGTATGGGCTTTATGTCTTTTATTTTTGTTATTTTTATTTTACCTTCATTTTTTACCTACTGAATGCACTATGTTCAGCACTTTGGACAGTGCAAACTGTTATAAATGTCCTTTTATAAATACACTTTACTTACTTACTTACTTATAACTCACCTAGGCCCTTTGGCACAAATCACCCCAACCGCAGAATTTTGGATAATTAGCATGATGCAGCAGTTTAGAGCTGACATCGTGCTAACTGTATAGACTCAAAGTGTAGCATACTAAAGCACTAAAAGATGTGTCAAATGTTTTCAAACTTGTCTATAATTGTTCAGACACAATAATCAAAAAACCTTGATCATGGAAATTTTACTTTGAAAGGCAAAGTGTGCTTAAATGTGCTTTTATCTTATTGCTTTTGTCTCCCTTCTTTATATGGTCACATTTCCAATTTCTTCCACAGTTTTCTAGAAACAAGGGGTGGCACAACTTACCCACTGGCACAACTCAGGCAACTCTCCCCTATATTGATTTTTTTTTTTTTGGACCCTTAAATATAAATAAATACTTGTTACTGTCGATAGGTGTACAGGAACTTTTTATTAATTGAAGTATGCATTGTCTAAAAAAAATAAAGTGTTACAAATATGTCTTAAGTGACATGACGCATTTTTAAACTCAGACATTAAGCATTTTATTTAACTGCACCCAACCCTCTGGAACTCCCTCCCTCCAAACATCAGCATCTCAGACTAAATAAACTCATTCAAAAGTGAACTCAAAGCTGATTGCTTGAATTAAAAAAATAAATTAATAAATTAATTTAAAAAAAATCAGCCATTTTGCCGATTGCAGATTTTTCGGAGATGTACTATAATCGGCCGGCCAATAAATCGGTCGGGCCGTACTCTGGAGCATTACCCTTACAGCTTGTTGTTGTGAGCACTTACTATAATTAAGAGCTTATAATTAATAAAGAAATTCTACTTTTTTTTTACAAAAACTGCATCATACATCTTAAATAATGAATCAATAATATTTGACCACAGGTTTTTAAACCATAGCAACCATATGTGAGAAATTACACTGCTGTCCTGTACTGTCTATATTGTATGACTGTGTCTGCACAACCAGGCATCAGCCTTTGGTTCCCATTACTAAACATATGGTTGGTATTTGGGGGTGCTCATGGTGTAGTGGTTAGAGCGCCCCTCCATAGAGGCTCAGTCCTCAGAAGCAGCGGACCCCGGGTTAGAATCCGGCCCGTGGTCATTCTCTGCATGTCATTCCCCTCTCTACCCAGTTTCACCTCTGTCTCTTCAAACTATCCAATAAAGCATACAAATGCCAAAGAATATTCTTTAGAAAAAAAGATATGCAGTTTGAAGTCAGCTGAATTATTAAAAAAATTAATAATCAAAACTCTCGACTTGCATGGTTTAATACCCGTTTTCTTTGACTTTGGTGAACAATGCTTTCATAACTGATAGAAATTCAGAAACTGTATAAAAAAATTAAACCCAACGTCTTATATTGACTGTACATCTTTTTCACAGTTGATGCTCACTTAAACTATTGAGGACATAAAGGGTGTTGTGGTGATCCTTTACTAAAGTCATATAGTAAAAGATTGACCCAATAGGAGCGCTGCAGCTCAGGCGTGTCCTGTGGGGGAACTTACTTCCAGAGGCTGGGCGTGGTAATGCTCTGTGGGATCCCTCAGTTCAGCAGCCTCTTTCATCAGCCTCTTTACCGCTGGTTATTTACAGGAGGAAACAAAAGACACAAAAGGTTAGGCCATGCAGGGTAAACCCCTTCACCTCATCATCTTTATCATTACATCTTTCACCCAGTCTTTACTGCAGTCTAACCACTACAGTTCTTATTATCAACTGCAGCAGTTTCACAGGAGATTTCTATATATTTTCTATAATTGGTTTTGTGTCATAGGGATATTTCATAGTATTTCATTAATAAGCCTATCTGGTTCTTTCTTGCTCCTGTTTTAATTTGCTGTTCTTGCTAACTCAACAATTCCTCGGTTTATCTGTTGTCGAGATAGTTTCAGTTCAACATTCAACATCGGGAAAACTCTTAGCATTACTCTCTTTATTCACTTAATAACCTCTTAATGAAAGCTCTTCTGACCATATAGAATAAAATATTAGATTTGATTGAGACATAATTGTCATATTTTTGTGTGCAGATCAGTTACCCAACAACTGCGAATAATTCATGCATGTGTGTGCTTCCGTCATGCTTTTAATGTTTAGCATCTTCAGGAGCTTTAGAGATTTATTGATCGCTTTGGTACATTTTCTTTGAATAAAACAATTCTGCCATTTAGAATTCTTAATGACTTTTTGACTCCATTTTTGTACTTGAGAATTAATCTAAATGATCAATCAAGTGATCACGCCATCCCTCAATTTAGAACCAGGCCTCCTTCGTTAGCATCCAGCCTTTATTTGTTATGGTGCTATAGGTTACTACTAACTCCATCTCTAGCTGAACTCACTCAGTAAGCTTACATGCACAGCTAAGTTGAGCTACGGCCATAGCTTGAGGCATAATAATTGGACTAATGTCTGTGTCCCAGTATACAAGCTCCGGTACAATGGTGGCAACAAGCCCCCTTTCAGCCGCTTTCAGGTAGTTAGCATTGGACCATCTGCAGATATACCTATTACGGCACGAGCGACTTACGTTTAGTGAGCGGCTAACTAGTAAGTGAGCATCTGAATGTTACAAAAAGTTGATTTGTTTCAGTAATTCAACTTAAAAAGGTGAAACTAATATAAGACTCATTACATGCAAACGGAGATATTTCAAGCCTTTATTTGTTATAATTTTGATGATTATGGTTTACAGCTTATAAAAAAACTCAAATTAAAAATCTCAGAAGAAGAATAGAATATTACATGAAATCAATAAAAAAAGGGATTTTCAATACAGAAATGTTGGCCTCTAGAAAGTAAAATCATGCATATGTACTCAGTACTTGGTTTGGGCCCCTTTTGTATGAATTCCTGCCTCAATGGGATGATTTGAAGTATCATGTCATCTGCTAGCCAGAAAGTCACCACAGCTATCTACCAGAAGATTTTAGAGCACCTCATGCTTCTGTCTGCTGACAAGCTTTATGGAAATGCTGATTTACTTTTCCAGCAAGATTTGGCACCTGTACACAGTACCAGAAACCACTAGTAACTGGTTGACTGACCATGGTATTACTGTACTTGAATGGCCAGACAACTCTCCTGACTTGAACTCCATAGAGAAACTATGGAGTATTGTCAAGAGGCTGATGAGACACACCAGACCCAACATTACAGACAAGCTGAAGGCCCCTATCAAAGCATCCTGGGCTTCCATAACACCTCAGCAGTGCCACAGGCTGATAGAAATGATGCAATAATTCATGCAAAATAAGATCCCAGATCAAGTATAGCAGATGAATGAAAATACTTGTCAAAAGTGCGACATTTCTGTATTATAAATATTTGTTTTGATTGGCCTTATGGAATATATTCTAATAATTTGAGATGTTGGATTTTGGATTTTCATGAGCTGTAAGCCGGAATCCTGAACAGTTAAACAAAAAAATGCCTAAAATATGTCTTTATCTAGAATATATGGAACTTTCACTTTTTGAATTAAATTAGATTTTTAAAAAAATAGCTTTTTCATGACATTCTAATTTATTGAGCAGCACCTGTAAATTGTGTATCGAGATATAGTACAAAAATATCGAGATATTGTTTTTAGCCAATATCTTTTAGCTCTTCATGTAAAATGTACTGACTTTGGTCAAAACAGAAAGTTTCCTTATTAGATGCTTCTTTAAGTTGAGCAGATGATTAGCAGATGGCAGCAGTCTGATCCTGCTGCACGCTACAAACACAGCTGAACTCGTCACTCAGGCTCAAGGCAGAAAGAAAGAAAACAAGTTTGATTTTTTTAAATTTGTATTTAAAAAACCATTTAAAAACTTTACCCATGGCAGACTTTTCTGGGTTTATTTGCAAAAACGCAACATGCTCTCAGAATGAAGCGCCAGAGAAACATCTGCTGGCATTAACCCTTGTGTCATAACCCAGCATGCAACACATTTAGGTCCGCTGGGTTAATCTGAATATAAAAGATGGTTACACAAGTCCAGCTGACGATTGGTGGTGATTATGATTCTTGTGGGATTGGCCTGTAGGTTACTCAGTGCCCTAACAGCAAAGGACACTACTCGAGGTAATGCTGACTTACCAGGCTGCAGCTGCACAGTGATGCCACATTAGATTCCACCTATGGCGCAGTCTTGGGTTAAATATCCCATCGTTCTTTAACACAAGCCAAGGTCATGATTCACAACTACAGGTGCTGATGTCACAGTCTCAGCCTCATTGTAACCAAGTGCCAATGGCAACTTCAAAAAGGAGCTGTTAGGTTATGTTACATCAAAGTGATGTGCTTGCTTTTGCTCTCTTGTGGGCTGCAACCAGAGCTCCAGCTATCAGCTACGAGAGCGCTGCAAAAGGAAACAGCATTGGGGCTGAACATTGGAAACTAATTGTGAAGTGAAAAGCGGAACTAAGAGATATTCATGGAGGCAAAATTTGTTTGGAATCCAATCGAGTGCGTACCCTCGGCTGTTGAGCTGGAAATGGAGACTGTGAAATGAACACAGAAGAAAAGGACGAAGGGATGGGTGGCTGGGAGGGCAAAATAACAGGGAGGCGAGCTGAGAGGATGTGCAGGCTGCAGGGCAAGTTAATCAGTGGAGCAGAGAGATGGCCTGACACCACGCCGCTTTCAGAGCACGTGTTCCGTCTGATTCTGCCCTGAGGACAGACACTCTACACTGAAGATGTGAACACAGTTATCCCGCATTGGATACACAAGGAGAATGGGGGAAGAGTGCTTGTGTGCGTGCGTGCATGTGCGTGTGTGTGTGTTTACACAGTACAGTAGTGCTCGGGGGTCATGGAGTGCAAGCAGTTTTACTCAAGCTTAAAATTGTTAAGACAATAGGGCGCATGATTTGATCGGCGTAAATAGAAATTCAATCTCCACAAATCAACTTACTAGAGCATCTTGGCACACACAAATGACGAAAGTACACCTCATGTTGGGGCAGTTTCGCATTGCAAAAAAACATTTCAGACGACTGTATCCCAGGGTGATGATGTTTTCCACGTTAGATAACAGGAAAGGAGCCAGGATTTCAGCCCACTACATTCTCCAGCTGGCATAACTGTCTAATATTTCACTGAGAGAGACAACACCACAACAAAGGAGACATGGCCTGAGCTACATTTCCATCACATTGGTGAAATAACCTGCTAGGGGGATGTTACTGAGTGGGCATGAAGGCATGTGCCTTTATTGCAAGCCCCAACCTCAGCGATTTTACGCATCCATAAGAGTGACATACAACTGTAGTAACCAGAAAGTGCACCTGGGGGTGGCGCCAAGACGAGCAGTTTTTCTTTGACTCACTTGTTAGATAGGCCGTTTTCAAAGTCTTATTAAACCTATTTACAGCCTGGGCCACAAAACCATTTTAGTCTGTATGTTTAGGTCATATCTCCATGACAACACTAAGGGGGGTGAATTTTTTTGGCCCACGCTAGTTTTTATTCTTTTGGAGGTTATAATGTATTGGCACGATCTCTTGAGTGACAGCTCTCCGCCCGTTGTCCCTCACTTTGCCTCGGAGGTATACGTCAGCTATCTCCCTCCCCCTGACGTGACGTCGATTCCCCTTTTCGGCAAGAGGAGTGAGGCGGAGTAAAAAATCTCACAAGATGACGACGCGCACAAACCAGGATTATTGGATGCCGTGCGAATAACTGAGGTCAGCCCGGATGCTACATCCATATTATTTACTATCTATGCTTTATTGTCGAAAGTTTGATTCCAGCTTCTAGTGCCATATCTACTCTCACTACAAATATTGATGCATCTTCATCAATTACAATGTATTAAGCTTTTCCAAAGATGTTAAGCTTCAACGGAAGCCCAAAAATACGACAAAGCTGTTTGCCCATGTGGCACAGCACATAAGAGCCAACAAATTAAATAACAGGCAGGAAGCTTATCTGTGCAGTGATCTGTGAACAGCTTAACATGCAGCTGCATCGCTCCAGTGTGAGCCCCATACAGAACAAGTAGCAACAAAACATTTCAAATTCACAAATGCTGAGCCAACTGTATCCGGAGCAGCCTTCTTGTTGAAAGGACTAACCAAAGGTTGCAGGTGTGTTCTGTGAGGGGGATCGGCCTGTGTCCATCAGACAGGTACAATGTACAAACCTTTATAAAAAATTAAGCAACATCAGTATTTTCAGTGACACTTGGCGCATCACTGTCGTGCAGGACGTTATAGCACACACCCTCTTGTACACATTATTGATAATAAAGTAAAGGCTATATTTAAAAAAATATGCATATATATACACAAAAAAAAGCACAGCCTATTGCAATTATACAACTATTGCCAACAAAATAAAAATGTATAATCAAAAGTATTAACGGTTTAAGGGAATTCACTGTCAAAGTTACAATTGTTTGTTACTAGTTTATCAGTAGCCTACAACAAGTAGAATACCCTTGGTAACGGCCTAGCAACAGAACATTAACGGCCATAGCAACAGAGGATGTACTGTTCGATCACCAAAAAGTCATAGCACGAATGACTTAAAAAATAAAATCATCCAGAACAGTTAACATTTGGAGCGGGCCTATAATAGGAAACAAACCAATCAGATTGCTTAGTCGAAACTACCTGCTGTATAATGCTCATGTAAGACTTGACAAACTTTCCAGAAGTTGGACTTTCATTTTACTGTGCAGGAATAGTTTAATAAAGCGCCGGAAATCAAATCAAATTACTACTTTGTTTTAAAATGCCCGAAAATATATGAATAAGGCTTTAACATATCATCCACTACTCCTTCTAATATCTCATATCACAATACCAATATAATATGGAATCAAATAAGCAAGCAACTCCACAGTGTATGCTCATATTGATGCAAACAAACCCTAACCCAAATGAAAGAGTCTGAAATATGCAGGAAGGTCTCTGACACTATTTTGAAAACTTGTTAGAATGAAATAACAATAAAAACAAGAAATTTAGACAGACCAAAGTGAACTGCATTTTTGATTATCTGGTTAAGACTATTTTGTGTGTATATGTTTCTTGTGGACAAATTCTCTGAAGGAAGGGATATAAATCCTAGCATCACCACACATTGTTAGGGACACGGACACAAAGGCACCTGTACCATCCCCAGTGCACGAGTGCATTTAAAATGTTCCCTGCGACCACATAATTGTTATGCAAAAGTAAAGAAGAGAGTGGATCCTTGAAATAGATAATAACCCAGGAAAAAAGGAAGAGCGATGGAGAAAAGATTTGAAAGCCATTAGAATAAAAAAAATACGAGGTGGAGGAATCGGTAGGGAGAGGGTGACGTGAGGTACTTTTAAAATGAGTTTTTAACCTATGACAGAGGATGCAGAGCTGTGCTGCTGTTGTGACTGGAGATGAAAATGTCATTCCACTATTGTGGACAGAGGAGAGTTTGAAAACACTGATTGATATGCTGGTCTTATGACTGTTGTGCCTGTGCAGTGGATACAAAGCAGGATGGAGAAGACCAAGAGAGGACTGCAGGACATGTGGTGCACAGAGTGTGAGGAGGAAAGTCCAAACTGAGCAGGGCTTATCATTGCTTTGTGTGTGTCTGTCTTAGTGATTGTAGGTGTTTTTCTTTCATTGTTGTGTTCCTACATGTTTTTCATTTCAATATTCCAAAGTTGGTTTATGGTAAATCTGTGACTGCATTAAAATATTTTAGTCTTTTCTCAATTGTCTGTGGTTTTCAAACAGTGGGTGGTAGACTGCGAGCTAACTAGGCCAGATCACAGTAAGGATACTTCATTTCAGAACAGATACATCGCTTTTTCAAGCACTGGTCAATTTTTGACTACTTTGCTTCCATAACATGTATTCTTTCATACTAGTATAAATAATTCATTACCTTGTGGAGAGAAAAATTAGATCATAATGCTGTAATAATCAAGCAAAGAGTATTTAATCAAACAATAGAGGCTTCATGTTCTTGGATCCTAAGAACTTGGAGGTCCATCCGACCCAGGAAAGCCCGGTGGCTTTCTGAGCAGAATGGCAAAGCACAGTACAGGGCTCAGGTCTCTTATCCTGGTTACAACACTACTGTCGTAGATGTCGTCGGCATTCTTTTCAGCCAATTCAACAAGTTCAATCGGCGTCGGCCAGTCTTTCAGCCGGAGCAATCTGATTGGTGGAGGGTTAGCCCGTCTCTGCTCTGCCACGGCAGCGGAGCAGATATTAGTTTCACTTTTGTCAAACATGATTTAGGAAGCTATCGATAGAATCGGAGAATTTTCGGATTTTCATGTAGGCTAAACACAATCGGCACACAGCATTAGATTGTCCGTGCATGACGTTTTCACATGTTTTCAGATATAGTAAAGGTAGTTAATGCAAGGCGCGGCCACAGGTGTGTAGGAATGGGAATTGATAAGAATTGAACGATTCTGATTCCGATTCTGCTTATCGATCCGAATCTTTATCGATTCTCATTGTGTGAGAAAATCAAGCCCCAACCTCAGCGATTTTTACCAGCATCCAATAAGGAAGTGACCACAACTGTAGTAACCGGAAGTGCCACTGGGGGATGGTGCCAAGCCCGAGCAGTTTTTCTTTGACTCACTTGTTAGACAGGCCTTTTTCAAAGTCTTATTAAACCTATTTACAGCCTGGGCCACAAAACCATTTTAGTCTGTATGTTACAACACTGAGGGGCTGAATTTTTTTGGACCACGCTAGTTTTTATTCTCTTGGGGGTTTAAATGTATTGGCGCGATCTCTTGAGTGACAACTCTCCGCCCGTTGTCCTTCACTTTGCCTCGGAGGTATACGTCAGCTATCTCCCTCCCCCTCACAAAATGGCGACGCGCACAAACCAGGATTATTGGATGCCGTGTGAATAACTGAGGTCAGCCCGGATGCTACATCCATATTATTTACTATCTATGGAGAAAATAAGTACAAATGTGTTTATTTGTATTAACCTGCTTAAATATCTGACCAGAAGTGTGTCTAGTGTGTGCAAAGATTATCAAGAGTACTTTAGGCTTAGGAAATTGTAAATTTTCACATTAATTGGTCTGGACAAATTTTTTTTTTTGCCTTTTTAAGCCCAAATGCCATTTTGTTCCCTAAAAAGTAAAAACACAGACTGAAAACAGTCAAGGAAGAGCTTGTGCCTTTTGGAATATAAACAGTGCTCATTTGCATTCAACTTGAAACAAAATTCAACTGACATAAAAAATACAAAGAAGTCTTCTGTAAAGATAAGACCAACCATCAACTTTGGCAAATTAACCATTTGTTTGCAGAAAAAATATCACGTATGCCCTCTCAGGAAGGATACGAGATATTTTATGTACATGCTGTTCTAATGTGCAGCGCGCTGTTTATTATTAATATAACGGCCCGTCATCAGATACATTTGCACATCGGTCGCTCCTCAAGTAATCCAAGTCTTTTTGTGTGGGCAGAGATAATAAAAAGACACTAATAAGCATGCTAACATTTCAGTCAGGAGATAGACCATATGCAATAATTCCCATTACAACCTCAACACATGTTTCCCAAAACTCTGAAACAAAAATCTCAAACTTCTAAAGCATTTTATCAACTAGACTTTCCATAATAATTCTTTACTATTCTGAAGGTTATTACAGAAAGATTTGTTCATATGCTGTTGATTGGCTGTTTTATGATAAATTTCTTTAAAACATGCATTTCTAAGATCTGTACATTGTATTTTTTGTAGGGCTGTCAAGCGATTAAAATAATTAATCTAATTAATTACAGGCTCTGTGATTAATTAATCTAAATTAATCGCATACTTATATGACACTTTTATGCCTGTTTATAAACAACTGTAGGCCTATAGGCGACCGTTCGTCTCTCTCTCTCGCTCTCTGTCGCTCTCTGTCTCTACCGTCACACACACACACAACACACACACACACACACACACACACACACACACACACACACACACACACACACACACACACACACACACACAACACACACACACACACACACACACACACACACACACACACACCACACACACAACACACACACACACACACAACACACACACACACAGGAGGAAAAAAGACAGGCATATCTAGGAAGAGTGAGGGAGCGGGTGTCAGTTTGCGTGTGACGATCACAGCTAGCAAACAAAAGTGAGACACAGAGGAAGATTGAGAGATAGGCCTACTGTTATGAACCTACATTGTTAATTAGGCACCCACTAAATCAATAATGCACAGACACTGCGGAGAACATAAGACGTATTCCTCTACCTTCATGCTTATTTGCCCGGAGCAGCCCATAACACATCCATAGAGCTCTGGCCCCTTTCCCCTGCTTCTTTCTTTACTCTTTAATCCCGTGCGGGCCGTGTCAGCAAGCTACAGGTGCAGCTCCGCTATCGTCTCACCTCTTTTGCACCGGGTCAAAGGGCAATATAGAAGTGCGATTAATATGCGTTAATTTTTTTAATCGCGTTAATTTTTCTGTGATTAATTAATCGAAATTAACACGTTAATTTGACAGCCCTAATTTTGATTGACAAATAAAAAGGGCTTGATCCTAATCAGTTGTGACAACTTTGGACACTAAGACTAAATATAAAATAAAGATTTGAACTCTGGTTCTATCCAACAGCTACATTTTAAGCTTTTAAATAGATGCAAATGTACACACAATTTAGTAAGATTGTTGCCAAATCTGCATATTTATTCAAACATTTTGAGAAAAAAAATTAGAATTATTGATATGTTATGCACTGGCAGTTTCAAGATGATATCTATAAGTTAAATAGTTTACCCTTATCCCCTGCAGTGTATTTAAAAGTACTGACATTCAAAAGTACTGATGTATTAAAAACAGCCAAAAAGTAAGCCAGTTAATTGATAGTGTCATTCTGTGTGTGTGTGTTGTTTTATGACTGAATAAAACTAAAGCAAGTGACATCTGACATTGTTTGATATCAGACTGACAATCCCTCATCATAGTGTTGACAGCTCAGCCCTTTAGCTGCCTAAGCTATCTTTAACTGTAGCTTCATAGACTGACAGGACAAGCTCTTTCACAGCCAAATACCAGAGGTCCGATGTACTTGACAGTTTTTACAGAAGGTGAAATTTTTGCCAACTTTGTTCATAAGATTTTCGTCATTACCTTCTAAAACTACCTGATTAGCCCCTGAAAAGATCCAAGCACTAACATCATGAATTTAAAGAAGGCATTTGACACCGTCGACCAAGAAGTTCTCATATCTAAATTAACACAATGTAACTTATCTGAACAAGCTGTTTAAGATGAAATCATATGTATCCAATAGGAAGAAATGTGTTTGTGTTGAGGGCACCAAATCTCCTTAACTTGACTGTCCTGTAGGGGTCCCACAAGGCTCTATTCCCTGACTCATTTTATTCACACTTTATATTAACGACCTACCTGATGCATGTCAAAACACCAATATTTAAATGTATGCAGATGACAAAGTCATTCATACACATAAGGAAAAACATCCAAGAAGCCTTGTTAATTGTTATTTCTGCAATTCCTCATATTCAGGACAAGTCAAATACGTTTTGCCCCTAATTTATTATTTCTTTTAAACTATAATATTAACAAAACAGCACAACTGATAGAAACACTCATGCGTCATCCTGGAGGCACGCCGCCACCTCACCTGAAATACAAACTACCTGTGCTGATGTCAGCATACATTACCTATTTGCATTTGTGTGAATTACAGGAAAATAACAAGAGTCACTAATTTGCAAATTAGAGGCATAGCTTTTGAAGAATGAGGCAACTGTTTACACCATCCTCTCTTAACTGTATTGATAAAGTGACCAGATGCATTTCTCTGAATGAGCTCTCCAAGTAATAATGATTGACCGATCGCATTGTCCATTTGTTCTATGCCAATTCATCAGAGCAGCAGACTGCACATCCTGAAAGACTGTGCCTTTAGTTTCAACAATTTAGAAGTAGAAAGCTGTATACGTATTGGACAGGTGTTAACAATTGAACAATTTCCTGAGGGAAGCCCTATAGCCTCTGTTGGTGTTCCCAAACCCACACCCAACCAACACACTGCCACTCTCTAATAAATGTACAAAGAGTACTGTGTCAAGCCATCATTGGTTGAGCATAAATAGCACTGACACAAGTATGCTACAGGATAATACCCCAACAACTCACAGAATTAATGCAAATTATCTACAGCTGAGTAACTCTATCACAGACAGCTGTCACCGTCTGTCAAAATCACACTTTCCATCAATACCAAGTTGTTACATTTTATTTATGTTATTAAATAGAGGTGGCAATTACAATTTGACAGTCACACACTTCAAAATTGTCTTGTAAAAAATGATATAATCATTCAGCTTCTACTTTTCTGTTAGTTCCGAGTCTTTTAAGGAAGCCTGGAACATACCATAAATTAGAAGGAATGGCCCAGGGACTTCCGGGTTGCAGAGCATGGAGTAGGTGCGTTCGCTCCCACTGACTATTTCGGACTTAACTGATTAAACCCTATTTTCATCTATTTTTTTTGTGCTTGTATTGCCGGTAACACTAGCACTGATTTGGAAAAATGCCCAGAGGAAAGAAAGGAGCAAAAAGAGATTCAGCATAGTCAGATATGTCCTCGGACAGCGTGGTTAGCATGGACGTTGGTGCTAGCTCAATGGCTTCCATTCCGGATCTGCTTGAGCAGCATAGAGCAGCCATAGCCGCGGAGTTCAAGTCATTGTTCGACAGAATGGTCACTAAGCTAGACAACATCCAGGCCGTGGTCTCAGGCCACGGGAAACGTATAACCGATCTCGAGGAGAATGCAGAAACTGTTTGCGGACGCCTGGAGCAACTTGAGGCTACGTGCTCGTCAAACACTGTAAACAGGGAGGAGCGCTGCCTCAACATGTGAGTAGCCTCCGCCAGACTCACCTGCCTCGAGTGTTTGAGCAACACATGACTGCCGTTTTAAACCAGATCAGAGGGAAGAAGTTTCGCTGTGGTTGTGGATGAAACAACGGATGCACGGGATTGCAGTGTCCTAAACATCGTCATTGGTGAGTTAACTTAGCAGCCTGTTATTATATTGTTGCAATAGCGTTGTTTTGGTACTCTCTGCTGTTAATTGTCCCCATGTAAAATATGATAAAGAAGACCTTTATGTATATGTGTATATGTATATACACCTTCTGGTGAAATAATAGCAATGCATAATGTCTGCAGCTGTCTGCCTATGGCTGTAGGCCTATTTTGCAGTATTTGCTTTGCATTAAATAGACACTTATTTTGTCAGAATATTATTTTAGGATAAAATAAGTAGAGTAGAATATACATTTAGGTTTGAATAACTATTACTAATAGTAATTTTCTTTATGTTATCTTTCATTGCAGGTGTTGAAAACCAGTACTTTCTGGTGGATGTTGTTTTCATGGACAGATGCAACTTTTCAACATTTTCCCAAGCTATACTAGCCTCCTCCACAGCAACAACCTGGACCTGAATGATGCCTGGGCAGTGGTCACAGATAATGCTGCATACTGTCTGAAGGCATACAGGGAGGTCCTGAAAGGATTGATGCCCAACAGTGTCCATGTAACCTGTCTCTGCCACGTCATCAATCTGGTGGGTGAGACCTGGCAGCACTACAAATACTTCTCTGAAGCTGCATCACTGGTGACATGGATGAGATCTGTCTTCTTTAAGAAGCCTGCCAGAAAGAGAAGCTGTTGCCCAAGGTTGACACCAACCCTGATGTGTGGACTAAGTTGTCCTGACAGCACAGGAAGCAGTATTCTCTTCAGCAACTACCCAGCAGGCCTTAGGACACATGCACCAGCAGCACTGGGCCTCATTCCCACAGCAGCAGTTTATGAGGCATTTAGCTACACGTTATGGCTGTGTGAAGCAGAACTGACTATGGTGAAAGGCAGACTCCAGCTAACGAAAGTGAGTAATTCGGAAATATTAATATTAGGGCTGGGTATTGGTAGGACATCACAATACATGGGCCACTATATGATATATCATGATACATCATGATACATTGCTACGATGAATATTGTGATATTTATTTAAAAAAACGCAGCTGAAATACAAGATGCTGTGTGTGATCTGGGTGGGCTTAATACATCACATTACTATATTGATAATTCACCAGGCTGTTGAATATTATGGACGAATATGTGATAAAACTGTTACAGTCGTACATTTATGAGTAGTGTTACACTGTTTTATTTTGAAGTTTGTATTGCGTAAGGTTGGTTTCCGGGTGAGTTGAAGTGATGTGGGTTTTATTGTGAAAAACAAGGGAAGTGCTGGTCCTTTTTGTAAGTTAAAATAGTAACTTGGTATATTCACGTAGGGGAAGAGGGAGGAGTGGAAGAGAGAGATTAGGCTCGTTCGACCTGTCGCCGTCTTGCTAAGACCTGCGCAATTATGACGCTCGTCTTGCTGAGCGCACTGCATTATGGTTAGACTTTTTGTCCCACTTGCACACGCGGCTGGCTGCGGCTCAGCTGCTTGAGACTTTGAAGTCCCGCGGTATCAAGATGGACACAGACACTGGAGCAAGTCGCTGCAGTTGCTCCCCACGGGCTGCGGGAGCGAAATGTCTGATGGGAAACGTCTTGCTGACAGGCGGAGCTGAGCGCTAATTGGGAGTTTAAACCCCGTGCCTTTGATGCGTTTCACCAATTGGTTACGCAAAAGTATGACATCACCGCTCAAAATTAAATTACGATCCATTCTTTTTGATTTTAATTTATGTTTAATCATTAGGCCTGCACTGCAGTGAATGCATTTAAGCAGAAATATATTTAATAACAGAGTTAAACCTCCACTGGTCTGAACCCTCGACAGAGAAATAATTTGGAAAGCAATAATTAGCATGCAGGTTTAACTCTCCTGTATAGATTTATTAAGTGAACACAAACTTGAGTCACATTCGTGGTGAAGTGATATCTTTATGCCATTAAGATTAAATCATAGCCTTATTTTCAGTAATCTAAATGGTCTGGGAATTGTATGTTACACATAATAATAAAGTTCATCATATCCATCTCTACAATAATAATAAGGGATCATTTAAGACCTTTAACTGTCTTTAGGCCGATCATATTCGTTATGTGAAGGGAGAAATACTGAACCTCCTTTATTTGGATTTGTAAATTATTTTTTATCACTTAAAAGTAGGTTTTCTAGTAAAATAACAAGAAAGATAAAGATGTGTGGGGAATGGGGATATATCTCGTTTCTGGTTTTGAAAATGTCCCTCGCTTTTGAAGTGTTTACTCCTCTTTGTTTTTTGTTCTGCTTCTAATCGGTTGTAGCATGTGTAGCTCTTCTACGAATATGTTTCTAATAGGCCTTCAAAATAATACTAGAAAACGAACTGCATCCGCAACAAGGACGCTACTTCCGACGGTCGAGCCAACTCGGAGCTGTCCGGCTTCAGTCAGGCATTTTCGTCACTCCCCCGACTGCACTCGGCTACTCTCGTCTACTTTCCAGACGAGCTGAAAGTGAGGTCGAACGAGCCTATTTTCAGTGCTGGCTGGATGGGCTCCTCCTATCTGTTAGTTCTGGAAAGAGGCACCTCCCCTTTTCTTAAAAGCAGATGATCGGAGAGCGGAGAGGCAGTTGGTTTTCTCAACTCAGTGACTTTGGGACGGAATTCACTAAGCACCTCTCTAACTCTCTCTCTGTCTTAAAACACAGATGACTCGGTAAAATTTGTAAACTTTAGATGGGAATGATAGACTAGGAAATCTCATAGAATGGTGAATGGAATTAACCGAGATTAGGTCGAGGCATGATCTCCCTTTCCTCAGTGTAACAATTTTGCTTAAGTCCTCACCATTTTTAAGATTTTGGGGTGGTAGATTAGGGATAGGCGCAAGTCTAAAATCGGAGAGCATGCAATAACTCTGATCTTGTGCTTTGGCAAATTGTGAAAAATACACAAAAGTAAACATCTACTAGGGGAAAAAGAACTCTATTGAATGAGTCAATAGGCATATAAACCTGTTTCTGTCTTTTCTGTTTTTTTGGTTATATGATGTTCTGTAATATCATGTAATTCAATAAAAAACAGTAAAATGTTCCGCTTGTCTCAGTCACCTTTTAGTTTAGTTTGAGATAACCAAGGACCTAGCTATAGTCTTTTTTACAGAATGAAGTGAAGCGCCCCCGTAAGGAACGCAACGTAAGTTGGGATACTTACGCAACAGCCGACACTTGCTGACAACACATTTAAAACACAACCTCATATCCAAAACCTTTTTACTTAAAGGAATGTTTTTAATAACTTCCCAGGTTTAACGCGTGCGGTTAACCCTTCTATGACGATCCAAGCGCGGCCGACAGGATCGCGCATGCGTTCTTATATGTACCACAACTCCTAGACTGTTTTAGATATCTAAACACTTTAAAAACTACCAAAAAGCGGAGAAATAGAGCTTTTCGCCGATATACTTTTCATTACCGTAGCCCCCAGGACTTCCTGGTTACGACCGTCCAATCACAGACGTGATTCACCAGCGTGTCCGTCCAATCACAGACGTGATTCACCAGCGTGTCACACATAGTTACATGAGCTTCTTAGTACCGTAACTCCTAAACCATAAGCGCAATTCATAAAATTCAAACAGTTTCTGAATGGAGACAATGAAAGCTTTCCGATGGCGTATATGTGATACATTAGACATTACGGTAAATATACGTTGGAGAGACAAAGGCCGGCCGCCTAGTGAGGGCGCGAAGGAGAGCCAAGAACGACATCGGACATTATTGAGAATTTGATTGCGGTTTGGAGAGTTTCTATTCACATTTATTGTAGCTTCAAAACATGAGAGATAAGTCAGCCCGAGTGACCAGACGTCCCTTGAGGTTTATTGATGGAAGTGATGATGGAAGAAGAGGGGGAGACTTTATGTGAACCAGGGTAAGTAAAAAAAAAAATTCAAGCTAGCTGTACAACTTTACTTTTTTTTTTTTTTATCTAGCCTATGTACAGTAGATGTTTAGCTGTCTAAAAGTTAGATTCAACTTCATAGCAACATTATGTTTGTATGTACAGTGGATATTTGCTTTCTTCAAAATAAGATTCAACTTCATAGCAAGATTATTTAGTGGATATTTGCTTTCTTCAAAATAAGATTCAACTTCAGAACATTATTTTTTCAATAATTTATTGCCTAACTAATTCATTTTATCACATTCAAATGTTGTATTATTTTTTGTCTGGCTTTATAATTTTTGTCGTTCATCCGGTACATCTGGTTTCTATCTTATCTTATATGTATTTTACTTTTAGGCCATCCAGTGCACTAGAGACCAGACCAGGACGTGCCGTTGTGCGTGGTCCTCAAGGTGGACGAGATGCTGTCCGAAGCCGGTCACCATGTCGTCCTGCAACGACGGCGTGGAAGACCGAGCTTGACCCGGACATCACCCCTCGCCCACGAAGGTTCGAGCCCCACCGACCTCCTGGAGTACAGCCACCTCTTACCTGCCACCTCACACCTCCAGTTGAGATTTTTTCCCATTTCTTCGACACCAAGGTCTTGAAAATTCTGTCCAAAAATACTAACAAAAATGTGGACAGAAATGTTCTAAGAGGGAGGAAATTCGCCTGGAGAGAGGTTGGTGAAGACGATATGAAGAAGTACCTCGGCTTATTGCTGTACATGGCAGTGCTGAAGCTGCCAAAGGTGTTGGATTTCTGGAGGACAAATACCGTTTTCCATGTGGCCTTCCCCTGCACCGTCATGTCCAGGGACAGGTTCATGGCAATCTCCAACAACCTCCATTTGAGTGATCCAGCTGAGGATGAAGTCAATGACCAGAGAAGGGGCACAGGGGAGTATGACCGTCTCCACCGGGTCAGACCTCTGCTGGACATCATGAAGAACCGCTGCATGTCCATTTACCACCCGAAAAGGCACATCTCTGTAGACGAGAGAATGGTTGCGACAAAAGGCAGGATTGCTTTCAAGCAGTACATGAAAGCGAAGCCAACCAAGTGGGGGCTGAAATTCTTTGTGCTGGCGGATGTCAACGGCTACACCCTTGACTTTTCCCTTTACACTGGGAAATCAACCGTGGTGTCAGGTAACGGGCTCTCCTATGACGTGGTGACATCACTGGTCAATAAAGCCTTCCTGGGGTCTGGATATATTGTCTACTGTGACAACTATTACACCAGCCCCCTCCTCTTCCGTCACCTGGGCCAGCAGGGATTTGGGGCCTGTGGTACCTACCGTCAAGGGAGAGTTGGTGTTCCAGCCACCATGGAAAATGCCTTGAATAAAAGGTCAGCGAGAGGCTCCATTCGCTGGATCAGGGAGGGTGACCTTTTATTTGTAAAGTGGATGGACACCAGGGAGGTCTCAATCTGTACAAACGTACACAATGTGTACAACGGGGAGAAGGTGCTCCGCTGGCAGAAGACAGAGGATGGGCAACGTCGGGTCCCTGTCCCCAGACCAGTAGCCATTGGAGAATATAACAAGTACATGGGAGGGGTGGACACGTCGGACCAAATGCTGGGAACGAACTCCACCCACAGGAGAACGAAAAGGTGGCCAATCACTGTTTTCCAGCATCTACTGGACATTGCTGTAACTAACAGCTACATCATCCATAGAGAGCTTTGTGCCAGAGAGCAGCAGAGGCCCAAAGAAAGACAGCAGTTCCAGGAGGAGCTTGCTGCATCTCTCCTCGGGGTCCCACTTGACGGCAGGCCACAGAGGATCCCCTCGGAAGACCACTTTCCTGTTCCCACCAGCCACGGACAGGAGAAGGTGAACAGAACCACCTCTGGGAGGAGACAATGCACTCTGTGCAAGAGGAGCACCCCATGGCAGTGTGAGGTGTGCAATGTGGGGCTCTGTCTACAGCTGGAGAGGAACTGCTTCAGGGACTACCACAAGAAATGAAAAAAACGCCTGGAAATATATAATAGAAAGAGACAGAAAAATGGAAAAAAAAGGCCAGGAGTCACAGTTTTTTTTGTACATATGTTAAATAGTTCAAAGTTCAAATTGTACATCTTAAATTGTTTGTTGATGTCATTTCAGAGTTCCTTTGTTGTTATTAACTTGAAAAATTCTAATCCGTTTTTGTATTTTTTTCCCTTTAAACTGCTATTGCACAGCCAAAAACACAAATAATATTGAATAAGTGCCAGATATGTAAAGATGAAGTATTCTTAGAAAAAGGGGCCAAAGCACTCACTCATTGTACATTTTTTGACAATTCTACAGCCATAACACTGAAATAATACCAATCGGACTGAATACAATTATAGTCAAGAAAGGGTTAAATGCTGAAAATAGTATATCTGTTCTATTTGTAGGAGGTGGAATTAATAAACATAGGTTACAAACAGAGGGTAATAATTGGTGAAGGATATCTTCTGACAAAAAGTGGTGAATAATTATCTGAATCAAATAAAAAGTGTTAAATTTCATAACTAAAACAGGATTCATTAAATAGATGAGTAAGTTTTGATGAAGTAAAACCATGAACACAGTGGTTTTAAGTGGAACCATTTTTAATAATATAGAAGTTCCCAGGTAGTCTAGTGGTTAGATTTCCGCGCGCTCACCGCAGGAGCCCGGGTTTGCCGCTCAGCAGAAACCGTGAGAGAAGGGGGTATTTCTTTATGAAGAAAAAGGTTGTAATTAGAGCATCGTGTTACAAGTTAGTTAATACTGGTTTAATAGGACATCACTAATAAACTTAGATACTAGCTTTTCATAATAGATCAGACTTTTTCAGTCCAGATCGCATCAAGGAAAATTGAGTCAGAAATTTTTTATTCAAAACTTTAATTCAAAACACGGCAATTCCAAAGCAAATAGCTGTACTGTGACATCTACAATATCAGTGTTTAACACCTGTTTAAAACTTTATTTGATTTACCTGATTTTTGGAGCTGACAATATGATACAGATCAAGAAAATAAATGTCATCATACAGTCCCCTCCAAAAGTATTGGAACAGTTAGGCCAATTCCTTTATTTTTGCTGTAGCCTCGAAACATTTGGGTTTGACACCAAAATATGAATATGAGCTCTCTCTCCGATTGGGGGCAGGCTCCACTGCCGAGCCTTAAGGCGTGGCCTGTGCCGGTGGCTGGTCTCACACTCACGGCGGACTGCTCGGCTGCTGACCTGCTGCGCTCTCCGGCTGTTACTTTGTGTCTTATGTTTTAGTTAATGGAGGGCTGTTAGTTTAGTGTTCTTTTTGTTTTGATCATAGTTTTAGAAGGGTTGGGGTATAGCTTAGTGGGAGGAAGACCTGGGCAATAACGCAGTCCAATTGTGGCTGTCCCAAGCTTCCTCCCGTTTTCCTTTTCTTTTGGGATTGATTTAATAAATTACATTATTGTTTAAACGTTGATTCATGGTTTTGTCTGGGTTTCTTTAATTGTTATCGCCCGATTAACGAGCCTGGTAGGTCGGCCGTAACATGAGACAATAAATCAACATTTCAGCTTTCATTTCCAGGTATTTACATCTGGATCTGATACACAACTGTGAAGAAAGCATTATTTGTAAAGAAACACCACCTTTTTAGGTGATCAAAAGTATTGGAACAGATAGACTTAAAATTAATCTAAGTGAATAAGACTTAATATTTAGTTGTAAATCCTCTGCTTGCAACAGCTGCATCAAGCCTGTGACCCATTGACATTACCAAACTTTTGCATTCTTCTTTTGTGATGCTTTTCCAGGCTTTCGCCACAGCCTCATTCAGTTGCTGTTTGTTTTGGGGGGTTACTCTCTTCAGTCTCCTCTTTAGCAGGTAAAATGAATGCTCTATAGGGTTTAAGTCTGGAGATTGACTTAGCCAGTCTAAAACCTTCCATTTATTGCCCCTGATTAACTTGTTTGTTGTTTTTGCAGTATTTTTGGATCATTATCTTGCTGCATGATGAAGGATCTTCCAATCAGTTTGGTTGCATCTTTCTTTAAATTGACAGACAAAAGGTTTCTGAAGACTTCTGAGTTAAGTTTTCTGTTGTTATCATGTGTTACTGTGTTGTTGTCAAGATGAACCTTTACCAAAGTGATGGAAAGGCTAAAGTTTGGAGAAAGAAGGGATCTGCTTATGATCCCAAACATACAAGCTCATCTGTGAAACACGGTGGAGGCAATGTCATGGCTTGGGCTTGCATGGCTTCTTCTGGGACGGGCTCATTCATCTTCATTGAAGATGTAACACATGATGGCAACAGCAAAATGAACTCAGAAGTTTACAGAACCATCTTGTCTGCCAATTTAAAGAAAGATGCAACCAAACTGATTGGAAGATCCTTCATCACGCAGCAAGATAATGACCCAAAACACACTGCAAAAAACAAAAAAAGGAGTTAATCAGGGGCAAAAAATGGAAGGTTTCAGACTGGCCAAGTCTATCTCCAGAGTTAAACCCTATAGAGAATGCATTTAACCTGCTGAAGAGGAGACTGAAGAGAGTAAACAAACAACAACTGAAAGAGGCTGCGGTGAAAGCCAGGCATCACTAAAGAAGAATGCAAAAGTTTTGTGATGTCAATGGGTCACAGGCTTGAAGCAGTTATTGCAAGCGAAGGATTTGCAACAACATATTAAGTGTTATTTACTTTAATTTATTTTAAGAAATCACCCCAACCCCAGAATTTTGGATAATAAGCATGATGCAGCAGTTTAGGGCTGACATTGTGCAAACTATATAGACACAACGTGTAGCATACTAAAGCACTAAAACATGTGTCAAACGTGTCTATAATTGTTCAGACACAATAATCAAAAAACCTTGATCATGGAAATTTTACTTTGAAAGGCAAAAAAACTTTTTTTTGAGCTTAAATGTGCTTATATCTTATTCCATTTTTCTCCCTTCTTTACAGGATGAGTCAAATGGATGGCTCTTCTTAAATATGTGGTCACATTTCCAATTTCTTCTATGGTTTTCTAGAAACGAGGGGTGGCACAACTTCCCCACCGGCACAACTCAGGCCACTCCCCCTATTCATTAAAAAAGGTTGTTTTTTTATTAAAACAAATCATTATTTTAATTTTTCCGTCTTACTTTGGACACATGGGCAGTGTTTCCCCTACCATTATACAGGCCTGGCGGCCCCGCCAGGCCAACGGGACCCCCCGCCAGGCCAACAGCAGCCTGACTTTAAAAAAAAAAAAAAAAAAAAAAAGTTTTTTTTTTTTTTTTTTTTTTTTTTTAATACATTTTTCATTGATTCCGTAATAATCATTTGCGAGCGTCTGCGCGGCACTGTCGGCCTGTCTTTACAACCTCTCGTTTGATCATCCCATCAGCTGATCTGTGTGTCTGCTTGTGTGTGTGTGTGCTCACGGCGGGCGCGATGCGCGTGTGCATTCGGTGCGCACTTGTTAAACACGGAAGCCAATGAGCAGGAGCATGACTAGCAAGCAAACGCTGAACTAGTGGCAAAAATCAAACCAGCGCCTGCTCTATGGAGATATTAAGGACTCAGTAACAGGGACGTTGAACAGGAAAAAGTGCTGAGCAAAACTTAGAAAGTTAAAATCGCTACGTCGCCGTGGCAACACACCCAATCTGTATCAACAGCAGAGACAGCGCTGAAAAAAAACGGCATGCACACATTTCAGTAAGTTTACAGAAGTGCCACACTGGCACTGCTACTGCCTTTGACATTCTCAGAAAAGCATTCATTTATGTTCAAGGGACATATTAATTTACTTATTGTTTTAACTGTTAAGTTATCTTGAAAACAGCAGGTTATTGTAGCCCTATTTGTATTTTCAATGCTACTTTATTTTTATGTTTTAAATTGAGAAATAGGCTAGATGAAATATAATGGTCGGAATAGGGAATTTGCCTTATGTAGCACACATGTTGATAGGCTAATCATGATGTGTAGCCTATGTTAATTCATTTATTTTCAACAAGGCTATTTGCATTAAAAAAAAAAATTAAATAGGCTAGCTTCAGGGTGAGGTGATTCAGATTATTCCAGAAATGAGTAGGCTACTAGACAGGAGCTGTCTATATTAGATCTTAGTGTTTATTGTTTTTTATTGAAATCCACGTGTTTTTCTTGAATAGTTTACATGGCTTGTGTCTCCAAACTATTACAGAAAATAGTTATAGGCAGGACATATGACAGCTGTTTACAGAGCACATAATTAATCAGAGTTCATCTCTCAAAGTGCACCAGATTGATGCATTTAACTTTAAAAATGATAAGGTTTTCTTCTGCAGGGGATGCCCCCAGACCACAGAAGGTCCATTCTCACCCAGCAGGATCTAAAATCCTGTGAGAAACACCACATGTACAAATGTACTGAATGTGAAAGCATAACCCTATGCCCTCATTTTTAACGGGCTGTCAAAAGAGGCTCATCCCAAATGGGGTTTGTTTTGGTCAATTTCTTCTAGAAATTTGGTACGCACGCGGCGCGCATACTCTTTATCAGCTCTTACCACCGGGCCTAAAAAAAATTCTAGGGGAAACACTGATGGGTAATTGCTGACCCATGTGAGCAAACTTGAGGTGGAAATACAAAAATTAGACATAATAATAAGTGTGTTTAAAGTAGTGATGTGGACCAAACAATGATACATTTAATATTTGAAAAATGTTGATTTATAACTGTAATCGATCTATAAAGCAAGAAACGTCTGTCTGTCTGTGTGTCCGTCTGTGGCTCGCATATCTTCCGGATATGGCTTGCGCACGGCACGAAGGTGTGCATCCTTGATTGATCGTTAGGTTTTTTGGACCAAATATGTAGAAGTTATCATATTAATACCATGCTGGCGGCAAATACATGCGCGCACTGAAGGCCACAGTAACGACGGGCATGAAGTAGTGTCCGGCTAAACCCCGCCTCCCTCTGATTTGATTGGCCGCTGCAACCAAAGCATGAATTTATGAACGGGACACACACAGCAGACCGACATAGCCTGGTGTTACTTCCTCATTCAATGCCCCAACTTTCCGAAAAAAAACTTTCTTAAACCTTTCCACTGACATCACCATCTCCTCAAACCTGTCCGCTTTAGTGTTAAAGATCGCACGTTAAGCTATTTGAAAGAACATCAGTCACATTGACGATCGATGTGACAGCCATTTCAATGAATGTGTGACACTGCCTATGTGTAGGCTACATCTGTTTGTATGTCCCACTTTCATAGACGGGTTACATTTAAGAATGCATAAGCTACTGCTTCCTACGGGCAGTACATAAGATACACATAATGATAACCTAAACCTCAAACTTTTACACTGAACTGTAGTGAAATGTGTTGTACGTGACTGAATAGTTGTCTGCAGTTAATTTGTTCCTAATTTTAAAACATTTACCAATTTCAAAAGTTCCTATCAAATATGAGCATTATGTTTTTCTTTTATTTATTAATTTTTTAAACCATATGTGTGAAGTTATTTTTGTTTTACCCGAGAGGTAAACTTTTTGTCATACCTTACTGGAATTGTATAATATTCCATTCAACTTTTCATGACTGTCAATAAATATGTTTATGATGGGGAGCTCTTTCAGTCAATTTGAAGTTGACTGTCAGCAGAGAAACTCTAAAACTATAGTATTTTTTGCTTGGGGTCTCTTGAGTCCATGTATGTGAAATACATTGGTAGGGTCTGGGTTAAAACTTTAAATGTATTTATTTTTGGTCTAAATTTCTTCATAACTATTTTGTTTTAACAAACATTTCATATAATATATATAAATAAATACCATGTACAGTAGGGGAGAGTGGCCTAAGTTGTGCAACTTTTCACTCAAAGTGACTTTAAAGTAAGGCCTTGACAGTAAAGTTGTGCATCCCTGGCAATAAAAACTTTGGATCTGGAATAAACTGTTGAAGAAATATAGCTTTCGGAAAAAAAGTTGTCTTGTTGCACAACTTGCCCCCGGTGTGGTGTAAGTTGAGCGGTTGGAGAGAATACCATGGGGTAAATTGTGCCATTTCTATATATCTCATAAACTGTAATGCAAGACAAATCCATTAGACAATCACTTATTTAAGGTGTATTTAAAGTAAATAGTTGACAAAGATTCAGGGTTCAACATAACTTTTTTTTCCTACTGGCCCGCCGGGCCAGTGGATCCGAGTTTTACTGGCCCCTTGTATATTTTCACTGGCCCTGCACACACTTTTTTTTTATTCATAATTTAGTGTCAATAATTATAATACCTGTATTAGAAAAATAAAGAAAAATAACCAGATCTAAAGGTAATATCTATACTGTAACAATATAGATATTCCCTTTAGATTTGGTTATTTTTCTTTTAGTTAATTATATGAAATGTTGATATTGCTCATACACATAATATAAAACCAGGCAAACATATTGAATTAGAAGCCTACAACTGAAAGTATGTTGAAAGAGTGGGCCAGTATTTTAAAGTCCAGTAGTTTGATGGTTGTTTTTATTCTTGAATTTGGGAGGTTTAATGAATAGTTCACCTGCAGAAGTCATGTTCAAACATTTAAAAAAAATAAGAGATGAAGGTCTGATCATTCTTTGTGGTGTGGTAGGCTGTTTTTATTACTTTCTCTATATGCATTAGGGATGTGAATGTGTCGACCGAATGACCGGTTTTCCACTTGCGCTCAAGTTGACTTTAAAAATAGAATAGAAATCCGAAAATCAGTGGGTTATGCCGTTTTTTTAATGGGAGATTTCACCGTGTATGCGAGCGCGCTGCAGGAGTGTCACTTCTCCATGAAGTGTCAGCTTCACATAAGAGTCCGGTGTGGGACCATTTTTTCAAACTATTGATAAAAAACAATGCAGTGCAAAATATGCAGCATAAGTTAAACGCTCGTCTAAGACTATGACGTTAAATCACTAGAAACACACAATGCCTTCGTCCGATCACAGCAGCGTTTCACCGTGTGATCTCGCCAGCGAGTGAGTGAGCCGCCGCGGAGAAGAACTGTGGTTTGTGGCTAAAATAATAACCGGGGATATTCTCCCCGTTAGCGATTTCAATGGGAAAGACTTCCGCGATCTGATTGAATGTCTCGAGCCTGAAAACACAGTGCCAAACTGCGCGACTATAGGAACTGTACAGTGAGCGGAGTCCCTCCGTTCGTTTCTGTCTACAACCGACACAATCACCGGAGACGCATTCACAGCGTTTAAATAACGCCTCTCATTTGTATTACCATTGGGGCTTGGATGCAAATACTGTAACATTACGGCGGCAGATAAAGGAAAAGCGCAGTTATCATTTTCTGCACCTCAACCTCTGCTGTGGGAAGAAAGAAAGGGGGCAAAGCAAGTCGATTGATTTGTCGACTCGCAGGCGGACGGTAGGCAGCTCTGCCAACGGAGCGAGAGTGCAAAACGCCCACGCATCGGTTGTCCACTGGCCTTTCATTAAAAAATATATTTTATATTAGGTTTATTATATTGAGTCTTAGGGGCACTTTACACGGTGAAAACGTGAGTTTTCCCGTTTTTGGTTTAAAAAAAAAAACCCCCGTTCAGACACAATTTATCTGACATCTTCACCCGTACACAAAGTTTGCAGAGGAAACGGGCCGAAATCGCTGAAGTAGCAGCCATGCCAAGCCAATAGTCAGCGGTGACACAGCCTAGTAGATAGCTCTTCCGGTACAATTTGATGCATACAACCTCTACTGTAACCGAAAATTAATGCCACTAACGTTCATAAAGCGGTTGGTGTAAGCTTGGGGTTACAAATATTGTAAAAGACAAGCTTATTTCACAGCATTGAACTCGGAAAAACAGCAGACTTGCTGATAGTGAAGGGGCTTCGTGAGCAGATACTTTCCTGTTAGGCGTACTTCAGAATAAAAGTCAACTCACGTGTGTCCAGCGAAATGCTATGAATGTTTAGCCAGTGAAATGCTTTTACTGTGAAGCCGTAGCCTTAATGCTCCTTTTGTTGAACAGTAGCCTAACTTAACCGCTGCACGCTGATAGTGTTTTTTTAATGTAGAGAGGGCCGTGTCCCTGGCATATAGAAGTGACACACGTTTATTTAGCTAGAAAAACAGGCAGAGCACAACTCTTTCCCTATTTGCTTGTAGGAGCGATTGGTGGCACGATAACAAATTCATCAGCAACAGCACAACGTCCATGAGCACAATGAATACAGCTCGGTGATCCGCCATTGTTGTTGTTGTTTTCCAACTGGCGCACATGGACCTACAAAGACGGCGCATGCCTATTTATATCCAAACGTAATGCGCATGTGTGAGGGTGGAGCCGTGACGTCAGCGTTATCAGGGGAAATGTTTTCGGTGTTTACAGGAAACCAAAACCGTTAAGTTTTCCAAAAAATCCTCCCTCGGAGGTGATCTCAAAAATCTGCGGTTCATGCCTGCGTTTGCGTTTGCGTTTGCTGTTTTCCTGTAAATGATATAGTGCAACCGCAGAAATTTTTCTGCGTATGCACCGTTTTGCGTGGCCGTGTAAAGTGCCCCTTAAATAAACACTGCTTTCAGTCCGACTTTCAACGCGCATTTCAATGAACCATGATATAGTCTACAAAAACATACTGAACTGTGATTGGCCAGTCACTGGCCCGGGCGGGACAGTGACTGGCCAATCAACTTGCCCTGCATATGATTTTACTGGCCCCGGGCCATCGGGCTATACGTTATGTCGAACCCTGCTAAGATTGAAGGACAATTTTCTTGAACAAGGCCTAGCAGATCTAATGGTTTTCCCTGCAAAGCTCACAATGACCAAGTCACCATCATCATCTTTCTGGCCATCTGAACTCTCATCAGTGGTGTCGTTAACTGGAATTGAGATGTCACTCTCTTCTGAGCTACTGTAGACAATCACTTTCTTTTGGTGACCAGCGTATACAGCCATGCCACTGGCACAACTCTCAGAAATGTACTTTGCACTAGTTGCTCCGTGCTTGTGGAACCAACTGCCACCTGACAAATGTGATTCCCCCTACATTTCTGCCTTTAAATCAAGGCTCAAAACCCATATGTACACCCTGGTGTTTCCTCCCCATTAACTATCTTACCTCTGCACTACTATCTGTGTTTATGTGGATGTATGGGCTTTACGTCTTTTATTTTGGTTATTATTATTTTACCCTCATTATTTACCTACTGAATGCATTATGTACAGCACTTTGGACAGTGCAAACTGTCATAAATGAGCTTTTATAAATACATTTTACTTACTTACTTACTTATAACTCACCTAGGCCCTTTGGCACAAATCACCCCAATACCAGAAATTTGGATAATAAGCATGATGCAGCAATTTAGGGCTGACATCGTGCTAACTGTATAGACTCAAAATGTAGCATACCAAAGCACTAAAACATGTGTCAAATGTTTTCAAACTTGTCTATAATTGTTCAGACACAATAATCAAAAAACCTTGATCATGGAAATTTTACTTTGAAAGGCAAAACAGTTTTTTGAGCTTAAATGTGCTTATATCTTATTGTCTCCCTTTTTTACAGGATGAGTCAAATGGATGGCTCTTCTTAAATATGTGGTCACATTTCCAATTTCTTCCACGGTTTTCTAGAAACAAGGGGTGGCACAACTTCCAAAATGCACAACTTAGGCCACTCTCCCCTATATGTTTAGATTAACATATGTTGTCACACTTGCATGGGTCATTTATGACTATGTAGGCCTATGCTAACTTGAGTCAGTAATACAGAAAAAAATGTAAAAGTAAGAAAGGAAAAATTAATATAATCAGTTGTGGTGTCCGAAAACAAGATATTTAATGAATATATGGAACTTTAAATGATAAAATACATATATAGCTATGAAAGACTAAGTAATGTAAGAAAACCATAGGAAATTAATATGGGCAAAAAGATTTTTTTAAGTAAAAAAGTAAAAAGTAAAAATATGATTTGTGATGATCAAAAACAAGTTAATTAAGGAATACCTGGAAAACGGAATGATAAAATTGATTTATTGCAAATATATAGAAAATAAAAACTCAGGAGGGTCACTTTTGACCCATGTTATTTATCAAAGGGTTAACTTATCCTTGAAGGAAATTTGTGGTTTATACAATTTTGTTTTGGATCGTGTTTTTGTAGTTTATGCCAAGGTTACCTTAATTGATTATTTCCGAACAATCAACCACTGATTTACCAAAATAAAAACCTATTTCAATTTACTAGTTTGGCCCATGATTTCTGCAAATTCAATATTTGAGCAAGTTATGCACACCAATGCAACCAATGAAAAAGCACTACATAGACCACCCCGCAGTCTCTTCCTGCATCACTACATAAACAGCGCACACCACTTACTGCATTGTCACTAAACATGGGCAGTGGGGTGCACATTTGTCCAGTGAGAACCCTAATGTAAGTAGTGATGTTGAGCTGGGAGAGGAGATCAGAGCAGAAGCCATTCCAGATGTCTGCAGCACAGCATCCTCTTAACACCACTGTCCCTGCCAGTGCACAGGGTGCACTCAGTGTGAAAGGCACTCCACTGCTCCACATCCCCCTGCTTTCATATCCCATGCCCCACTTTTACGTCTTCCTTCCAGTAACAGTGAGCAGAGATGAGAAGGGAAAAGCTCTTTCCCACACAAGTGCTTCTGGCCTCTGTTGGGTTAGCAGAGGTCCGGACACTGGCTCAAGGCGAGAGAGTGATAATCCTTGTACAGCAAATCATTTTACGTAACACATATTTTTGAGTGTTTGCCACTAGGAATGATTCCTAGTTGGTGGGGAGAGGGAAATTGCATAATAGCAAGCCAACTCTGAAGTTGTGAAAGGCACAGAGGACAGAGGAGGGAGAGAAAAGATACTCCACTGAGTACTTTGTATAGCTCACTGCTGCTGCTGCTTCCACCACATTCAGCTAAATGCTAAAGCCAAGAGTACAAAGGACAGATAATCCCACTCTTTGAGTCAGCTCCTGAATTTAGTCAAAATTATCAGGTACCATAAGGTAAAGTAAGGATGAGATGTACTGTAGTGAATTTTACCCACCAGACTGCAGCCATCACATTAATAATATACCATTAAACTTAGATGTAACTATCAGGTACATTCACATCTATTTATCTATCTATAAAGCAAGAAACGTCTGTCTGTCTGTGACTCGCATATCTCTATTAGGGCTGTCGCGATGAAGGAATACCCCGTGCGGTGAGTCAGGGTGGCTAAACAGTGCGGTATGCGATATAATTGCTCCACTCCTTTTTTAGGCCTAATTATAGGTCTATATTTATTAAGCCAACTCGTTTGTACCGCATTGATCCGAATATAAGACAGGGTTTTTTTCCCCTGGAAATAGGTCATAAAAAGTCGGGTCGTCTTGTATTCGGGGTCTAGTATTCGTCGTCCCGTTACCAGAGCGACCATTCAGCTTAATAATAATAAATAATAATAGGCTATATTTAATCTACGCATTTCTCGCTCTCAAAGCGCTTTACATAGCTTCAGTTGTGTTTATTTTATTTTTTCATCGGTTGGAACCAACACTGTCTGTGCTCTCGGAAGCAGCCGGGGCATGTGTGTGTGCAATGGGAGAGAGAACGCTTTGTGTGGAGAGAAAACAAGAGGCACGGGAAATCGCAAAAGCCAATGCAAAGCCTCAAATCATTATGTTGCGAGTCAACGTGTCAGAGGCAGGAATCGGCTGTGCGATCGACTTTTACTGTGGCAGTAAAATATAATAGGAATAAGAGGCTTTATTTAAACGCTGTCCATGCGGTCGTTGTGATTGTAACTTTATCGGCTGTAAACTGAAACTAACGGAGATCGCGGAAGCCTTCCAAACGACAACTGTAACGTGCCCCAGTTATCATTTCAGCCTTAAACCACGGCGTTGATAGCTTTCGTTTCAGCACTAGGCTATGTGATTAACTATGAGCATTAAATAAATGTTGCGTCTCAGATGCCGAGGACAGCAGCGAGGCTGACCGAACCAGAGCATAGAGAGATGACAGCTAGAGCGATCACAGCGCAGCAGAGGAATAAAGTCTGTAGTAAACACATCAGAGTTCGGTCTATTTGTACTACTGTTCATTTACAATGAAGGAAAGTGTTTTATTAAATGTTCGTATATGATTTTAATAAATAAAATTAATTTCCTTTTAAAAACAAGATCTGGTCTTCAAATATTTTTTCCAAATATGAGTTTTGGAAAACGGGGATTTGTCACCTTTCATAACAGGTCCATGGACATCACGTGCGGTTGTTGCGGTGACCGCCCATGCTCTGCGATTGGCGTGAAAATATTGCAGTATTTCATCTGTGCGGTTATCGCGACAGCCCTAATCTATATCACTGTTAAGGCCAGGACACACCGGCCCGATAATCGCCGTCGTAGAGTCGGGAGGGGGCGGGGACACGAATCTGTTTGGTGTGCCGTGAAATCGGTCGTCGTAGATGTCGTCAGGCTTCTTTTGAGCTAATTGAACATGTTCAATCGGCGGCGGGCAGTCTTTCAGTTGGAGCAATTTGATTTGTGGAGGGCTAGCGAATCAGTGAAGCCCGGGTAGCACAAACAGCTAACAACAGCTAGCCATCGTTTTAATGTGCTTGTTTGTTTCGTTCAGCGAGTACTCGCATGCATCAACCCTTGTTGACTGCTCGACACCATGCTCGACACTCTCTGCTAAAAATGGTGCTCTTTATGGTCCATAAATATAAATACGTATGTAAGAGCCATTGACCCTCTTTCTTGTTTGTTTGTATTGTATTGCACTATGCCCAATTCGACCGCCTGGCGGCAGGGCTGTACCGGATGCATAGGCTATTTAGCAGGTGCACTCACACCAGCCTGGGCTTGCATGCCGGAAAGGCAAATAGTTTTTGACCGTGCGCACCAAGCTCAGTTGTACCGAATGTAGTGATATAGCCTAAAAGTCAAACGTCATTTGTTTTAAAGTAAATAAAGTAAACTTTTAAATCGCTAAAAGAAGAGTGGACATTCGAAGTTTACTGTCAACTGTATGCTATAGGCACGCGTCACACACCTGGCGACATGCAGCCTAGTGGCTAATGGGGAGCTGCTACATTAGTCAAAAACGTTGCTACCAGTGGACTAAACATCTTCGTGTACTGGCTTCGCGTGTAAAGAGGTTATTTACCGGACTGGAGTTGCCCTGCCGTGGGTAAGGAAGGACGCAGACCGCCTTTGTTCGGGATCGAAGGAGGGACGCCGACCGCCTTTGTTCCGGACCGGTGAAAGGCAAGCCGATCAGCTGGGTATCGAGGTACGAGTAGCGCTACTGAACACTTAATGGCCATTTAACTGTGTGCACACATTTTGGACGTAAATCCAAGCTTGGTAACAAAAAACAAAACTGTGACTTTACTCTGTTCGCTTCCGTGCTCGCGCGTGAACACCACTATGGAGAACATAAACAATGCTGACAATGTTGTGAACTTGCCTGACGAGGCTACAGCGGCTACCGCTGATGACGCGAATGACGTTGGGGCGTTCAAAGACGGTGATGAAACTGGTAAAAATGACACAGGCAGACCAAAACGGGTTATAAAAATGACTGAAAAAGCATTTTGTGAAAAAGTTGAAAAACTACAAACTGAAAGAAAGTTTAAATTAAACAAAGCAAGTAATTTAAGAAAGGTTGTGGAGGAATTACTGCAAGAACAGGATTGTCAGTCCGAGGTAAAATGCACATTTTCCAAATTTTCCGCTCTGTGTAATGAGGCTAAATCTTTGCATCAGTCATTTGTGGGTTTGCTGCATGGTGATGAGCTAGAAAAACACGAAACATGGTTCAAAGCAAAAATGATTGCAAACAATGAATTCACTGACAGAGTTCAAATATGGTTGACACACAATATCAAAGGTGGAAATAAATATGATGACAAAAAGGGGTCATCACAGGTTGAAACCAAAAATCAAATGAATAAAAATGAGGATGATGATGATGTTTTACCAGAAGACAGTATGTCAAATATTGCTAGTGAGCATCATAGCAATCACAGCTCTGGCAGCAGGAAAAGTACTAGCTCCATAGCATCTGCATGCATTAAAGCAGAGGCGGCGAACGCTGCACTAGTTGTACGCGCGGCAGCGCTAAAAGAGACACACCTGCTGGAGGAACAAGAAGACAAGCTAAGGAGAAAAAGGCAACAGCTGAAGCTAGCAGCTGAAATCAGTGCTTCCAATGCTAAAATAGCAGTTCTCCAAGCTTCAGAGAGCAGCAGCGTGGCCAAAAGCCAGGATGGCATGAATTCTTACCTGAAAAGGAACACTCTCAACCCCATGGCAAATGAATATGAACCTACTGCAGCAGTAAGGCATGAAAAGGAGCAAATGCCAACATGGATGGATCACTTACCACTGGGTGCACATCCTAAGGAAAAAGGGAAACAAACCTCATCTCAACCAAACCAAGAGGCCAATGTGAACACATGCTATCAACCTGAGCCTACGGTGCCGGAAACAACGCATGCCCACTATGCTCCCTTTGACCCAACACCACAGTATTTCACACAACCTCAACAACTGCAAACCGAGGAATCATTTGGAGGCATCTACGACATTATGCAACGACAGAATGAGATAACGGCAGCTCTCGTTCAACAACAACAGTCACTGTCTTTACCACCTAGAGACATTCCGGTGTTTAATGGAAACCCACTCGATTACAAACCCTTCATTCGAGCCTTTGAGCAGGGTGTGGAAGCTAAAGCCAGCAAAGCTGATTGTTTGTACTTCTTGGAGCAGTTCACCAGAGGTCAGCCAAGGGAACTCGTACGCAGCTGTCAGCATCTGGTTCCTGAACCCGGTTATGCACTGGCAAAACAGCTGCTACATGAACACTTCGGAAATGAATACAAGGTTGGTGCTGCATACACACAGAAGGCAATGGAATGGCCTGCAGTCAAAACAGAGGACGTTAAGGCGTTGCAGGCATACTCCTTGTTCTTGCGTGGTTGTTGTAACGTGATGGGGGAGCTTCAATACATGCACGAAATGGATACACCAACTACCATGAGGACACTGATGTCAAAACTGCCATTCAAACTAAGGGAAAGATGGAGGACCGCTGCACACAATGTGTTAGATAAGCACAAACGCAGGGCACGGTTCACAGACTTTGTCACCTTTACTGAGCGTGAAGTCAGGATACAGTCTGATCCTGTCTTTGGTGATATTCAAGACACTGCATTTCAGAAACCTGACCTGAGGAGCGTGAACAAGTCGCTGCAAAGGAACGACAGGAGAGGGAATAGCTTCGCTACCACAGTACAACGGGCGGACTATGTAGACGAACCAGGAGTTGACGCAAATGCCCCATGGAAACCAACCATGAGCGAGGCAAGGGATCCCAGCACCTGTGTGTGCTGCTCTCATGAACACCCATTGGATAGTGTCCACAACTAAGCAATAAGAAACATCGTGACAAGATCTCCTTCCTAAAGGAGAAAGGAATCTGCTTTGCTTGCCTGTGTCCTGGACACATGAGCAGGGATTGTGAAATGCGCCTTACCTGCAACAGTTGTGGTCGTAGCCACCCCACTGCGCTTCATATCAAGAGGGAGATATCGAGCTCAGGCTTGGAACAGGCAGAGGGGCCGCCATCCAATGGGGAACAGGTGTCTCAAGGAACTTGTGGACATACAGGGGCCGGAAAAGACAAGTACGCCTTACCCATACTGCCCGTCCAAGTTAAATCTAGCGAAGGAGACAGAGTGGTGCATACCTATGCATTCTTGGATCCTGGCAGTTCTGCCACTTTCTGTTCAGAAAGTTTGATGCATGAGCTGGATATTGGAGGCAGACGTCAAAACTTCCTATTACACACCATGGGACAGGAGAAGGTCGTTCCAGCATTTTCGCTCACTGGTCTTGAGGTGTCTGGTCTTAACGAGGAGTGCTATTACCAACTACCTGATGTGCTCACTCAAAAGAAGATGCCTGTTACAGCGGACAATATCATCACGCCAGAATACCTGGAAAAGTGGACTTACCTCTCAGCCATTGATGTCCCTCGCATAGGCGCCAACGTTGACTTGTTGATTGGTAGCAACGCCCCAGAGTTATTAGAGCCCTGGAAGATTGTCAACAGCCATGGAGGAGGCCCTTACGCAATGAAAACTGTGCTTGGTTGGGTGGTTAACGGTCCCGGGCAAGACAGCGAAATAACTGACCCAAGATCTGGTCTCATGGTAGCGGCTGTGAATAGGATCTCTGCTTGCGAACTGACCGAACTACTGGACAACCAATACATGCATGACTTCAATGAAAGGACCTGTAAAAACAAGAAAAGTTGGCTTCATCCGGAAGAAATACCAACCATCCCAGAGAATCGAGTCCTCAGGCTGTCCAGAAGCCAAAAGAGGAGGAGCAGTGGGAGACGGAGGAAGAGGAAGAGTCCGCTGTGGAGGAAGAGGAGGGCAAGGATGAGACTGCTAAAGCTCCAAGAAGGGAGCGATGGACCTCCAACACAAAGCAAACACAAGGCAACAAAAAGGGAGAAATCTCAAAGCCGCAGTAAAAGCAAAGAAAAAGAGTAATGTTTTCGAAACCCCTGTAACTAACTAGCTGTGCCTATTACAAGCAGCCTCAGATGTCTAATTGACTGTCAATGTGCTAGTTACCTCCGACCCTGTAAACATTTTGTTTTATGGTTTTTCTTTATGGCTCTATTGTGACATTGTATAATTGTTAAGTCTACCTGCCCTAACAATTAGGGGCCCAGTGTAAGAGCCATTTGACCCTCTTTCTTGTTTGTTTGTATTGTATTGCACTATGCCCAATTCGACCGCCTAGGCGGCAGGGCTGTACCGGATGCATAGGCTATTTAGCAGGTGCACTCACACCAGCCTGGGCTTGCATGCCGGAAAGGCAAATAGTTTTTGACCGTGCGCACCAAGCTCAGTTGTACCGAATGTAGTGATATAGCCTAAAAGTCAAACGTCATTTGTTTTAAAGTAAATAAAGTAAACTTTTAAATCGCTAAAAGAAGAGTGGACATTCGAAGTTTACTGTCAACTGTATGCTATAGGCACGCGTCACACACCTGGCGACATGCAGCCTAGTGGCTAATGGGGAGCTGCTACAACGTATTTCTATCTATGTTTATGGTCTAGAGAGCCGTCCCATCATTTCCGGCTTCCGTATTTTTTCGGGCCACAATACAGATTAGCGCCGCCTGCTGTTATGGAGACATTACGTCCCGCGCAAGCGCAGAGCGTACGGAAAGTCAGCAGTCGGTTTGGTGTGTTCTTTGCACTTTTTCGGCCGCGACGGGAAGACTGGAGCTCCCTGAATCGGCAGTCTCCTGTAGTGGGAAATATTGCATATGATATATCTCTGGACTCAGATGTTGGAATGCTTACTTGGCCATTGTTTTGTTTGGACTTATGGGTGTGGTTGAGTGTATCGCATGTTGTTTGTAACTCTAAAAAACTGAAATGTAGAAACACGATTCCCTGTGTTTGAATTAGTGGCCTCTCCGCGGAGATCCTTGCTGTATGATTGAATAAAACCTAATGCTACTATTAACGTATCACTATTGCTTAATTTTCCCATTACACTCCATTTTCGGGTAGTCGGACTGGTGTGTCCTGGCCTTTAGTCAGATCGGCCTGAGTTTCCGGATATGGCTTGTGCACGGCACGAAGGTGTGCATCCTTGATTGATTATAAAGTTTTGGACCAAATATGTAGAAGTTATCATATTTATATCATGCTGGCGGCGAATACATGCACACACTGAAGGCCACAGTAACGACGGGCATGAAGTAGTCTCCGGGCTAAACCCCGCCTCCCTCTGGTTTAATTGGCTGCTGCGACCAAAGCTTCAAATTAGTGACGAGCGGGACACACACAGCAGACCTGCTTCCTACGGGCAATGCACTAGTAAATATAAAAAGACAGACAGGAGTCATAAAGGAAACAGCTATAACATGATAAAAACTTTATTTCTAACAATGTTAAAAAATATGCTTTAAAAATCAAACAAACCCGAGCTTGAAACTCAATGCTATCTGTCAAGCAGGCAGTATTGGGGAAATTCATTTGATACAATATTAATTTAACTACTCCACCTCATTATTCTCACTGTTTCTCAATGAACAGCATGGCTGTTGTAGCTTGGAGCTTTGTGCTACCCATAGTACCCATGGTTTGAAGGAGGAATACTAGCGAGTGCTTCCCAGCAGAGTAATAATAGATGTCCCCACCACAATGTGATCATAGGACACCCAAGCAAAACAAAATATTGGACACATAGACCAGAAACTTAGGAAGGTAGGGCCTTTTTTCTTATACAAGGCCCTGCCTTCCTAAGTTTCTGAGATATTCAAAAAGATCTGAAACCAGTATTCAAATAATCGAGATGAAAATAAAAATCCTCTGCAACTTTTTCGATATTATACTTTCAACCTAAATACCAAGAAATTCTCCAGTCTATGATACAGTCATACCGAAACCGAATATTAAAACTGAAAACTGGACACAGTTCCAAATCGATAGCTCTAAAGCAAATCATTCCTGTATTCCTGTGGGTACTGAACACCTGTGTGTGTGTGGGTATGTGTGTGTGTGTGTGTGTGTGTGTGTGTGTGTGTGTGTGTGTGTGTGTGTGTGTGTGTGTGTGTGTGTGTGTGTGTGTGTGTGTGTGTGTGTGTGCGTGGTGTGTGTGTGTGTACTTGGAGCAAGAGTTACACACCAGTCGAGCAAACAATAAGCTAACATGATACGCTAGCAAGTACATAGTTATACGTGGCATTAAGTAAATGCGTTGATTATGTTACCAGTACGCCTTTTTCTAGATTTCTGGTCTGCTTCTCAAGTCTCAGCTTTATTTATTTATTAGCTTATCAGCCGATATTTGTCTCTATGTGTGTAAAGATGATGCCAGTTTAGTTCATTTGTGGGACTGAGCGTTTACCACTGCTTGATTTGACCTCTTCACATGCTCACCCTGAACAAGTTAGCCTAGTAAAGAAACCAGAGAAGCAGGTCTGCATGTGACACCATCCTATTGTCTTTTGATCCAGTTAGCTTACAATCTCATAACTAGGATACTTATGTCATTCATATTTCCCCTGTTTTTATCTCATTGTATTTGCCGTGCATTAGAGGTTTTATTGTATATTCATCCATTGCTTTGCTTGAAATGTGCATCATTCATAACAGTCACATGCATCTTTGTATCAATCTATTATCTGTTTTACCTACCCTGGCATGATACAAATGGTGTTATGTCTACAACATTAAAATGGGGCAACATTTTGGGGAACTTCTCCAAAAATGTCGCATAATAGCGTGAAAACAAAAGTAGTTTACTCTCGTGATTCTTAAAAGCTTCATCTATAGGTCTATTCATCCACTAACCAAAATCACCAGTTACTAACAGTATTAGAGGAAGCCAAAAATCAAAAACATAACAGCTGCTTCGTCTTTGTTAAACTATTCACTATGCAACATTGGTGAGAAACATGGAGCTCTTGATAGTGCTTGTTTGAGTCACTTGTTGCTAGGAAATAAAGTCATCTTCTATAATCTGCTACACACGCAGACGAGTGCTAAACAAGGTTGAACGTTTCTGAAACAAGCAACACGTAGCCTACGCTTTCGGCCCATGTAGAGAGCTATACAGGTGTTTCTATCCTGATAATTGCAATAACATAATATGTCCATATGAAGAGCACAAAAATTAAAACCCGAGAACACACACACACACGAAGGAATATACCCAATATTCGGCTAATGTCAAATAAATATTTTTACTTAGTTTGTTCCTAATTATTGTATGATAATTAAGAACCGTCAGCAGTGAACTGGTGGGGTTTAGCTTTCAGTCAGGTTAGCAAACTCGCTGAAAGCTGCACAACAGAAAACAACATTGTAGAGCAAGCTTACCTGGACTCTTGAGGTTATATTTGTTCTCCATGCTGGCAGACGTTGAGCACTCAGTTTCTGCTGCTAACTTGCTTGCTAGCTTGCTTCCTCCTTTCCTCCCTAACGTTAGCTACACTTAGCAGCCCGGCTAGCTCGCTTCGGTCCTCAAATAATGAGCAGGACAGCTGACACCGTGGCTCGTCCACTCCCCGCAGTGCTCCACTATGTAGCTACGATAGGCGATATTAGGTACAAGAATATTCAAGGCTTGTTCCTCAAGTTTCTGTCGGTTTTGGCTTAGAAACTAGTTTGGTAAATATCCGCGTGACGTCATTTGTGGAAACGTAAACAGGAAGTGATTAGGCTCGTCTGGAAAGTAGACGAGAGTAGCCGAGTGCAGTCGAGGGAGTGACGAAAATGCTTGACTGAAGCTGATGTGCCGTCGGAAGTAGCGTCCTTGTTGCGGAAGCAGTTCGTTTTCTAGTATTATTTTTGAAGACCTATTAGAAACATATTCGTAGAAGAGCTACACATGCTACAACCATGGCTACAACCGAGTAGAAGCAGAACAAAAAACAAAGAGGAGTTAACACTTCAAAAGCGAGGGACATTTTCAAAACAAGAAACGAGATATATCCACATTCCCCACACATCTTTATCTTTCTTGTTATTTTACTAGAAAACCTACTTTTAAGTGATAAAAATAATTTACAAATCCAAATAAAGGAGGTTTAGTATTTCTCCATTCACATAACGAATATGATCAGCCTAAAGACAATTAAAGGTCTACTAAAATACCCCTTATTATAACTGCAGAGATGGCTATGATGAACTTTATTATGATGTGTAACATGTAACATACAATTCCCAGACCATTTAGATCACTGGGAATAAGTCTATGATTTAATCTTAATGGTATAAAGATATCACTTCACCACGAATTAATGTGACTCAAGTTTGTGTTCACTTAATAAATCTATGCAGGAGAGTTAAACCTGCATGCTAATAATAAATATTGCTTTCCAAATTATTTCTCTGATTAAATATATTTCTGCTTAAATGCATACACTGCGGAGTAGGCCTAATGATTAAACATACATTAAAATCAAAAACAATGGATCAGCCGCAGGTGCAAGTCGGACAAAAAGTCCAACCATAATGATGTGCGCTCAGCAAGACGAGCGTCATAATTGCACAGGTCTTAGCAAGACGGCTCCTTCTCAAACAAGGCTAATGTAATCATCAAAGTAGTGCAGAGACTATGAACAAAACAGACAAAAACAAACGAAAGAAATTAAATAAAATACAAATCAAATCCATTAAAGGTGCTTTAAGCAGAATGGTTCTTTTAGCTAACTTCCTGTCAGTTACTGCAGTTAGCAGTCCCCTCGCTCGTCCCTACGTCACCACATTAATGCACTGCGGTCTTCAAGCAGCGAGTTATCTAGCATCATCTCAGATCCATAAGTGTGATAAAACATGATAAAAACCATCAAAACAGACATTGGGAAGGATTTTTACCTGCTCCGCCATTGTAGGCGCATAACATTCACCCATCTGTCGCTCTGGCGTGCACCAGCAGTGAGACCATGAGTGAGACGGGTGTCGGTTTGTAGCGTTCTCTCTTGTACTTACTTACTTACTTACTGCCCTTTATGCCTAGTGGCATGTAGGGCAGCAACAAAGGATCTCCACTCCTGTCTGTTTTGGGCAAGCTTTTGGATAGAACTCCAGGTCTGCTTCATGGCTTTCAGTTCTTTCTCCACTGTTCGACGCCAGGTCTCTTTGGGTCGTCCTCTCTTTCGAGTGCCTTCAGGGGCCTATTTCAGGTAGCTGGTTTTGAGGCAACCCAGAGTTTATTCGCTCTGAGTTAGTGGAAACTCTGGGTTTTCCGTTTCAGGTAGCAGGTTCAGCGCAACCGAGAGTCAGTTACTGCGGCAACATAGGCCTACGCCGTGGGTCTAACCTGCTGGATAGGTGGTTAGACCTACCCTGAGTTTGTTTTCACTTTACGCTGCAGCTCCGACTGAAGAAAGAGTGTCACTGTCACACGCGTCCCTGTACAGTTTGAAGCAAAATCACTCCACAGAAATCTCCATCGGGATGTTTTTATCATTTCCTGATGATTTTACGTTTGACCGATCATTTATCTGATCAGTAGCCTTGTTCTCAGCCCTCGGTCCGTTCATATAGGCGGCCACCTTACACATCGTGACATGCTCTACATTCAGATTAATAAACCTATTTGTATTGTATGCTTTTTAACAGATTTGTGTCAGGTGGATTCATGTAACGCTGCGGCTGCACGCGATTGTTACTGTTCACTTGTGCGATCCTAAAGTCACAGACGAGCCTCGTTAAATAGCCTAATATGAATATAAAAATTATATAATTATTTAAACTGTGATCACTTGAGGAAAATGGATCTGGTAATAAATCAATCAGGCTCTTCAATGGAAACTGTCACCTTATGTGTCAGACGTTAATGTCTTTCACTCCCCATTTAAAAGAAGCAACAGTCTGTGTACTGCACAATGGGCTATTAGGCTATAGCTTCCCAACATATTATACAGCGAATATAAAACACTGTCAGAAATGCTGTGCCGCGCCAGCTTTATTACGTTACTGCTGATATGCGTAACTTTTTAAAATAGATTATGGCTTCTCATACGGAAGCGAAATGATTGCTCTGTTTTTTTCTGAATTGCCAAGGAGATTAGATCAGAGATGTGACAATATCCCCGTTAATTCTTCTCCATTCGTTAATATTTCTAACTCCAGTGGGAGTAGCGGAGAAGTTTTTTTTTTTTTTTTTGAGAAGTGGAGAAGTGGGAGGATCATGCATTTGTTTCTTCTGTTTCCATGGTGAATCATGTTATCAGCGATCCATTGACGATGGCTTTTATGCACACGCTCCACCCAGAGTGAACACGCTCAGAGTTGATTGACCCAACGCTGATCCACTAGCCTGGCTCCGCCCGCCCGCCTACTTCCGGCCAAATTTTATTTTCCCTTCAGTAGTCAGTCTGGGTGTACAGCCCATTTCCCAGTTTTGCCGAAGATTCGACAACCGGTCCAATCAGCGAACAGAGCGAGTGGCTGAGAACGATGACGTCGAAGTCGCGCTCCAGTTTCAGTTGCCAGAAGCCGGCTCATGACACACGTGACGACCAAACGTTATGCGATTGGTTGGCTAATCCAAAGTGGCACTGGGCAGATCCAATAGTTTTAAACTTTAACAGACACCCGCCTCCATGAGTGAACGTTTGCCAATTACAGCACTGCCAGACCTTCTGTACAAATGAAATGAAGTACGATGGTCTGGTAGCACCAGGCTACTGATCCACTGTTCTGTAACCGAAAACCCAGAGTTACTCATCAACCCTGCGCTCTGAGTTGACCAACTTAGAGCGCAGGATTAAACTCAGAGTATGTAAAACCAGCTACCTGAAATAGGCCCCTGGTGTCCAGTGTAGGGCGGTTCTTGTAATGTAATCCTGTTCTTTTCGCATTATGTGTCCAATCCATCTCCAACGCCTTCTTGTAATGATGGTCTCTATACTTTCTTGGTTTGTCCGAGCAAGTAATTGCTGGTTGGAGATGGTGTTAGGCCAGAAGATATAGATTATTCTGAGGTTTCTTGCATGAAATGCAGAGATCTTGGAAAGGTCTTTCTCTGTCATCCTCCAGCATTCAGAGCTGTACAATAAGGTGGAGAGAACACAGCTCTGGTATAACTTGAGTTTGGTGTTGATGCTGTACTTTGTGGACTTCCACACATTGTTCATCATTCTGAATGTGTTTCTTGCCTTGTTGAGACGGCTTTTGATGTCATTGCCTGTTCCTCCATCATATCTTAAAGTGCTTCCCAGATATGAAAACTCTTCTGTTGTGGGTATATTTATTCCATTTATTTGTATAGGTGGAGGGTTTTGTGTGTTTAAGGTCATAACCTCTGTTTTCTTCAGGCTTATGTTCAGTCCTATTTGTTGTGCATATCTGTTGACACGGGATGCTTTATCTTGCATATGTTGGTGTGTATGGGAAACCAGTGCCAAGTCGTCTGCAAAGTCTAGGTCTTCAAGAGTTGTAAATAGTGTCCATCTTTATCTTCGGTTGTTCTTCGCATCACCCAGTCTATGACGATATTGAAGAGTAATGCAGACATCACGCATCCTTGCCTCACTCCAGTCTTGACTTCAAAAGTGTGGTTGCTGTTTCCTACTTGGCATGTGAAGTTGGTGTAAAAACCCTTTATGATGAGGATGATTTCTGGAATCCCATACAAACATAAAATGCGCCATAAACTGTCCATAAGCTGTCAAATGCCTTCTCAAAGTCTACAAAATTGATATACAGCTGTCTTTGCCATTCTGTGCACTGCTCTATGATGTTGCGCAGAGTGAAAATTTGGTCGGCACACCCTCTTCCTTTCCGAAACCCTGCTTGTTCTCTTCTGAGCTGCTTGTCTATTGCATCTGAAATTCTTTGTATGATGACTTTTGATAGTATTTTACTTGGAATTGACAAAAGGGTCATTTTTTTTAATGTCAGACACTTTAACATTGAATTAATACATGGTAGGGCCGTGTTGTTTAGGTCTGGATACTCAGTTTGCAACAATGCCTTGTTTTTCCGCCTTCCCGCCAGGCGGCTGCCGCTGAAAGTTTCAGCACGGGGAAAGCTGAGCGGTTGGGCAAAATCTGTGCGCGTTCACATGGGCGGCAACCAGTGGTGTAGTGGAGGGTATACGCAGGTATACGGCGTATACCCACTTGTTTTTCAGGCGACATTGCGTATATCCACTTCTAACGGCCGCAACTGCGGTCCGCCTCCATTCGTTTCCACTCTTGTCAATGTGTGTGTCTGTGTGTGTAAAATCAGCACAAAGACATGAGGCTCGTTCGACCTAACTTTCAGCTCGTCTGGAAAGTAGACAAGAGTAGCCGAGTGCAGTCGGGGGAGTGACGAAAAAGCCTGACTGAAGCCGGACAGCTCCGAGTCGGAAGTAGCGTCCTTGTTGCGGATGCAGTTCGTTTTCTAGTTTTATTTTGAAGGCCTATTAGAAACATATTCGCAGGAGAGTCACAAATGCTACAACCGATTAGAAGCAGAACACAACACAAAGACGAGTAAACACTTTAAAAGTGAGGGGCATTTTCAAAACAAGAAACGAGATATAATATCCCCATTCCCCACACATCTTTATGTTTCTTGTTACTTTACTAGAAAACCTAATTTTAAGTGATAAAGAATAATTTACAAATCCAAATAAAGGAGGTTTAGTATTTCTCCCTTCACATAACGAAGATGATCGGCCTAAATAAAGTTAAAGAAGGTCTAAGAAAAGATCCCTTATTATTATTGTAGAGATGGATATGATGAACTGTATTATGATGTGTGACAAACAAACTACTTGTTGTAGTTTTGGTCTGGCTTTGCGACACTACATGTAAAATACAATGCCCAGACCATTTAGATCACTTGAAATAAGCCTATGATTTAATCTTAATGGTATAAAAATCACTTCACCAAGATCTTATGTGACTCAAGTTTGTGTTCACTTTTAAATATATCTATACAGGAGAGTTACACATCCAAATTATTTCTATGTCAAGGGTTCAGATCAGTGGAGGTTTAACTCTGATTAAGTACATTTCTGCTTAAATGCATATTGTGGCGGCCTAATGATTAAACATAAATTAAAATCAAAAAGAATGGATCGTAATTTAATTTTGAGCGGTGATGTCAGACTTTTGCCTAACCAATTGGGGAAACGCATCAAAGGCACGAGGTTTAAACTCCCAATTAGCGCTCAGCTCCACCTGTCAGCAAGACGTTTCCCATCAGACATTTCGCTCCCGCAGCCCGTGGGGAGCAACTGCAGCGACTTGCTCTAGTGTCTGTGTCCGTCTTGATACCGCGGGACTTCAAAGTCTCAAGCAGCCGAGCCGCAGCCAGCCACGGGTGCAAGTGGGACAAAAAGTCTAACCATAATGCAGTGCGCTCAGCAAGACGAGCGTCATAATTGCGCAGGTCTTAGCAAGACGGCGACAGGTCGAACGAGCCTATGAACATAACAAACAGTGACGGTCCGGCAGACCGTAGCGGCAGTCAGCTGTCAGGACAGTGAACGCCCCCCCACTCGCACTAAGCGGGGTGAAATTGGTTTTATATTCGACATTTGTCTATTTTCCGGGGTTGTAACTGTAATAGCGTCACGAAAACGGCACCAATTTCCTCCAGAATGGTATTATTGTGTACAGAAAACTAAGACTGACATTTCACAGGCTTGATCAACTCACTAAAATCAGCGAGTCTCGCAAAGGATCAAAGAAACCGCGCCGAATATACTTCCTAGTGCCATACTGCAGCGGACTGCTTAAGGTGCCAACACACTGCACACCGCCGCGCGGCGAGTTTACATAGAAAGTCAATGTATTTGAGCGGTTCACGCGGCGCGGCCAGGACGGCGTGAATAGGGCGGCGCAGCCGCCGCAGGAGTTGAAAATATTGAACTTTTTGCCGTGCAGTGTGTTGGCACCTTTAGGGACCGTCGCAAAAGTGCAACGTCTATTTTTCTTCTATTCTTAATAACTCACTGGAAATTCAACACCGAACCACTTCTGTTGTGTTCATGAACTCATTTTGTAGTTCCCACAACCCTTTGTTTTAAAGAAAAACCTTTGAATTCCACCTTGAAATTTCCATCTTGAAATTTCTGTATCTGGCTGTCAGAGGCCAAAACAGTAGCGGCACTTACTTAAATGTTAGTAAAGATGAAGGGAGCAATCCTTTCCTTCTTTGGCTAAAATGTGAAAGTGCAATGACTAATTTTGTTTTTATAAAATCGCCAGAATGCGAGAAACAAGTGTCTTTGAAGCTCAAATTTTTCCTGGGGGGGGACCCCTAGACCCCCCTTTTTGTTGTGAGCCCACCTGTTTTTTACACCTAGAAACACCACTGCCTACACTGTAGCTTTCTAGTGTGTATATAGTGTTGTGTTCTTGCTTATGTTAATACTGTGATATTTGTTATGATAGCTCGAGGTAGGACCCAAAAGCAGAATAGATACCCAGGTAGTCAGTTTTAGAACAAAGTTTATTTTCAGGCTGGCAGGACACTGGACGGCAGGGCGGCGCCGCGAGCATAGGAAGGTGGGTAATCCGGGAAACCTCAGGCAGGCGAGCAGGACAGGTGAACAGCGGAGGCAACTGGCACGGAAGGGAAAAAAAGGAGCAGAGTTAAAATCAACTCCAACTTGAGACGTGAAAGAAAACAATAAACGAAGCGCTTAAGCTCGGGAATCATACCGCTCTGATACGTAGTATACTCTGGCGCTGAATGACTGGAGTCCACAGGTTTAAATAGAGAGCCCTGATTAGCCCAACGATCCACACCTGGAAACAGCCTGCCTTGGAGTGCCACCACGCCCACATGCCAACAGGGAGGCCGACACATGGAACAACAAAAAAAAGGAGAGACAGACGAGGGAAAACACACAGAAGAGGAGGAGGAAAGACTGCCGAGCCGTGAGTCATGACAATATTATTGTTAATTAGTATACCTTTTTATATTTCTTTTGGACCACACAGATACGCATCCACACTGAATGTAGTGCCAACAAAAGAGAATTAAAGTCAGTAAACTGGACCACTGCTTCATGGTTTTATGGGTTCTAACGGACGCCACCTACTCAACACAATCCACTTTACCTACACTCACCAACATTCAGCAAACTTCCCAGCATGCACTGTTTTTGAGTTAAATGATAACAGCATATCTCCTTCTCTCCTATGAAACTGTCTCTATAATGTCAATACTTTTGAATATGCAGGTCATGGCTGCAGAGCTGAAATGACAGAACCAATGTTTTATTCTGTACACATTTTCTTATACAACGTATTTTTGCCTGTTTAAAGTTCCCTGCATGTGATTGGAGTCAAAGTGCCAACAGTCACAGTCAATCCTTTTCATGTGAGCTTATATATCACCCGCTTCACCATGACATGCTGTAGACACATTTATTTTGAGAACCTTTTTAACTTCCACCATCTTTCTTCCTGCCACCAAATGTTAAGGTATGGTTATGGGGAAAAACGTAGCTGTCCGTCTGTCTCGCCATCAATATTAATGCAAATGTTATTCAGCCTGAAATGTCAAGCAGATGTCAGTTCCTGGGATGAAGCAACAGACAGAAATGTGGGACTCGGAGCAGGGTATTTCATGGGGACTTCACAGAGATTCTACAAATTCTTATCTCCATAGAGATTTTGAAAGCTCTATGGAGGTTCATGTGGATTCCTAGGGCCTTGATCTGTTTCTTGACCATATAGAACAGGTATAAAAATGTATATATTGCATCATAAATAATACATGTAATACAGTTGCAATTTGAATATGTTTTTTTAAATTTATTTTTGAACTTTTCCTCATTAAAGGAAACAATGCACATTTTCTTTGACAGATATATTAAATAGCCTGATAGTGTCTCTGTATCTCTGTTTAAGGTTAAAAATAATGGTATCTGAGATGAGAAACAACATCAATAACAATGGTTGTGAGAGGATTAAGAGTTTATTTAATCCACACTGTTTTGTGATTCATAGAATATTCTTTGTCTCCAGGCATCCAAATATTCAAGTAGTCAATCTTAGAAGAATAAAATTATTATTTTTGCTTTTTAAACTTTGGAGCGAGGAAAAGTAAGAAGAAGAGAGCCAATCCAGGAAGTAGTGAGACAAACACAAGAAATAACAATAATCAAATTCACTATTCTGGTATCGCAACAAGATGCATACTGCATAATACGACGTGGTAAGAGACCTAGGCAGGGAGATGGCAGGCTGGCACACTGTCTGCAGCATGTTTGTGCACTGCAAAACCCCATCGTGACCTGAACAAACTATGAATGGCTTAACGGAGAAACAACAACCTGGTGCTGAGTGTTGAGAGAGCACTGGGTCAGGATGGAAGGAAAGGGGGCAACCATGTGAGGACACAGGGAAGAGGCAGGAACACAGCTATGGCTAGCCATAGCTGTGTTCCTGCAGTGAACAGCAGTGGAATCTAAAGCCCCTTTTACACAGCCAGTGAAAGCCGGGAATATGCTGGCCTTTCGGCCCTTCGCCCTGCTGTCTAAATGCTACCGTTGCGGAACGAGGGACGAGAGGCGCAACAGATTGTTCCGGGAATTTTACTACCTCGGGGGTAGTAAAATTGCCAACACAATCTGTTGCGCCTCTCGGAAGTTGTACAATGAAGTGGGAAAGCTATTGCTATGCTAAGCTAGGCTGCGACCGGATTGCTGCCGCTGTTATTATCCGTAGGTCTGAGCGTATATCCACACTTTATTTCTGTCTACAGTAACGTGACATCTATTTCGACCTCACTCAGACCGTCACTACGGTCTAAACCGTGAATGATACCCTCCATTCTACCTATCTTTCGAAACCATAATATCAACAGAGTCGTATGACCGACCTTCAGAGACGGGTCTCGGAGTTCATTTAGCATCCGGGGGTGCACGCCTCTTCCTCCTGCCTGGAACGCCTCAGCCAGTTCCGTACGACAGGGGATAGTGACGGTCTGAGTGAGGTCGAAATAGATCCATAGTTTATGTTCATAACACTACGGTCTAAACCGTGGATGAGTCTTCCTCTTTGCCTTTCTCGCCTCATCTAATCTAAGAGACCGGTAAGTTGTGTTTTGAAAACTTTGGGAGCTAGCAATCTGTCACATAATTGTGCAGGTGCCTTGTGTTCCTGAGGATTGTTAAACTGGTTTCCCTGTGATTACATGTGTGACTATTGGCATACCGGAAGGTCTGCAGTAGTTTTTGTAGCATGGTGTTTGATTGTTGTTGATTGTTAACACCTGTTGCTTTTCCCCCTTAGCCTGCAGAAAAGCAGTGTAAAGCAAAGTGGGTGAGAATATACTTTTTGGTTAACAGAAATAAGTATAACAAGAAGGAAAGGAAACGAAGCCTAGCTACCTTTTACGGCGCTAGAGGATTGTTTATGTATATTTTTTCCTCGTACGTCCCTAGAGTGGTGATTCATACTATTTCATGGTTTTGATTTTGTTGGTCAACTTAATTTCCCCTTAAGCCTCTGTGCGCAGAAGGTCGGGGTTCTTTAATTATCCCCCATTATACGTGGGTGATTTTGGCTCAATCAGTTAACATTAAGCTTAAATGAAAGTGGAAGAAATAAGCAAAGGAAAGCACCTCTGCCTTTCAGCGATAGAGGGTTGCTTATATTTTCCTCGTACGCCCAAAGTTTGGTGACTCATACTGTTCCATAATTACATTTTTTATTGTTGTTGTTAATCAACCTAATTGCCCTTAACCTCTGTGCGCGGAAGGTGGGTTTTCTTTATTTAGCTAAAGTTAAGAAATAACAGAAGAGCACCTCTGCCTTTCGGCATTAGAGGGTTGCTCTGTATTTTCCTTGTAGAAGAGCGGTGACTCGTATTATTTCATAGCTGATTTTGTTGATAGTCAACTTAATTTCCCCTTAACCTCTGTGCGCAGAAGGCTGGGTTTGTTTATTTATCCCTCATTGTACGTTCGCATACATTTTGTGGGTGAACTTGGATCAATCAGTTCGCAGGAGACAGGGTTTTTCTTTTTGTAGGGCATTATGGCCCCCCAGACATGTCGTTTTTGTGGAGCGACCATGGACCCGCGTGATGGCCACAGAGAGTGTCCCCCATGTTTGGGCAAAGCGCACCTTTTGGAGGATGTGGAGTCCCCATGTCTAGCTGCATTGGACCTTCCGCTGGAGGAGGGGTCCCAGAGGGCTGGGTTAAGAGAACACCCTCCCGGCACTGTGGCAGCTGCTCCTTCTCCCACCGATGGTAGGGGGCAGGATCGCCACTCTTGGAGCAGTCATTCACGCAAACGCCAACGTGAGCATTACAGATGCAAATTTTGTCTGCCATTCGTGGCCTGACAGACAGGGTTGTCAGGATTGAAGCTCGCTCTCTGAGTGCAGCTTTCTCTGAGGCTCAGACCTCTGGTAGGGCCTCCCCTGCACACCTGTCAAGGCGAACCGTAGTTTCTACGGATGCTTCCCAGACAGGCTGGGGGGCAGTCTGGGAAGGCAGAGCAATGAGGGGTCTATGGGGTCCTCCTTGGGTCACAGAACATATCAATGTTCTGGAGCTGAGGGCAGTCTAACTGGGCCTCAAGGCTCATATTTCTTTCATACAGGGCAGGCATGTCCTTGTAAGAACGGACAATTCTGCCATGGTGTACAACATCAACCATCAGGGGGGCACAAGGTTTCTCTCTTGTCTGACTTGGGCCTTCCCACATCTGGCCTCACTCAGGGCGGTTTACATACTTGGGGTTTTGAACATAGCAGCGGACCTCCTATCCAGGTCCGGGCCTCCCCCGGGGGAATGGAGGCTACATCCAGAGGTTGTAGCGACCTTGTCAGCTCACTTTAGAACATTCCAAGTGGATCTCTTTGCATCCAGGGAGACAACCCATTGCCAGAGGTGTTTCTCCCTGAGCCAACCTTGCAGCCCTTTAGGCGTGGATGCACTGTCTCAAGAGTGGCCAGAAGAGTTACTATACGCTTTCCCTCCACTTCCATTGGTACCCCATGTGCTAGACAGGATTGCCCAGGGGGGTTACAGGGTCCTGTTAGTGGCCCCACACTGGCCGGGGAGACATTGGTTCCCGGCCCTCCTTCGTCTTGTTCACGGCCAACCCTGGCCCTTGCCACACAGGGCAGACATTCTCTCTCTCTCAATATAATCTCTCGCTATTTCTGTATTTCACGAGACAGTAGGAGATCTTTCCGTAGGAAAGCAACCCATGGTGTCTCAGTTCCTCAAGGGGGCTAACCGCCTGCGACGAGGCAGGCGCCTCAGAGCTCCATCTTGGGACCTTCCTTTGGTGTTGAGGTCTTTAACTACTGCCCCATATGAACCGCTAGAGCAGTCGGATTTAAAGTTTTTGGCACAAAAGACTGCATTTCTTTTCGCCATATGTTCAGCTAAAAGGGTGAGTGAGCTACATGCACTGTCTGTAAGTGATGATTGCTTGAGGTGGAAACCCGAGAATGCGGGGGTGTCTCTGTGGCCAAACCCGTTCTTCCTACCTAAGGTGGTAAGGCCAGACACAGTTAATCAAGCTAATGAGCTAGAGGCGTTTCGCCCTGATCCAGCATGCCAAGGAGAAATTGCTCTTCAGACATTGTGTCCAGTAGGAGCATTGAGGGCTTATGTTGATCGTACACAGCAGTTGAGGCAGGCACACACTAAGCTGTTTGTGTGTTATGCTGCTAAACAGTTGGGCCACCCAGTGTCTAAGCAGCGTCTTTCTCACTGGCTGGTGGAGACGATTGCCCAGGCTTACACCATACAGGGACTCCCAATGCCTGGTGGCCTTATGGCTCACTCCACATGAAGTGTGGCCACGTCATGGGCAGCTTTAAGAGGAGTTGCCCTAGGTGATATGTGCGGCTGCTTCATGGAGCACTCCATGCACTTTCACCAGCTTTTATAGAGTCGATGTTGCGTCCCACTATTCTCATGTCTGCTGCCGAGCGGACTGATAACGGGGAATCTTCTTCCTCGCGACATTGTTGATATTACTCATCCACGGTTTAGACCGTAGTGACGGTCTGAGTGAGGTCGAAATAGATCGTAAGTTATGAACATAACTATGGATCTATGAGACTGAACGATGACCGTCACTATCCCCTGTCGTACGGAACTGGCTGAGGCGTTCCAGGCAGGAGGAAGAGGCGTGCTTCCCCGGATGCTAAATGAACTCCGAGCCCCGCCTCTGAAGGTCGGTCATACGACTCTGTTGATATTATGGTCTCGAAAGATAGGTAGAATGGAGGGTATCATTCACGGTTTAGACCGTAGTGACGGTCATTGTTTGGTCTCATAGATCCATAGTTATGTTCATAACTTACGTTCACACACTATGTGGATGTGTATGTCTGTATGGCACAGTGCTGCCCTCACAAAGAGACTAGCTCACAGCCAATCTGTCACACAGACACACAGGTGAAGCAGTGTGCGGAGTGATTTTGTCAGTTTGGTTAACAGTCCCAGAGATGTTGGATTCAGCGCGTAGCGAGATCATCCAGCACATCACGGGGACAGTCAAATACGGACATCTTAATGCAAGCCCCAGCACTTCTGCTCTCAATTCACCGGCCAGTGTTATGGTAAAGCAGCTGACCGGCGCAGCGCTAAATGTTTACGTCACACCTGAGGGGTATACTATGAAGCGAGATTAAGGGCTGAGCGAGGTCTGTTGAGTCTAAAGCGGTCTAAAGCCAGAGTTTTCAGTATCACGAAAGGTGGCTCTCTTTCTACCTGGCTAGATCACCGTGGTAACAGAGGTTGCACGGCTAACCTGTATTGATTATGCCGGTATTCCCTTCACCAGATTAAACACCCCTAAATTAATATCAGGACGTTTTCATGTAAATATAGCCTGCCAAGTCTATTTGTTCCTGGTATAAACCTGTTCCACTATAAAGTATATGTGTTCATCGACCCTTACACTTTTACATGGCAAGAAAAGACCAAAAGCCGATTCACACAATACCCAAAAGGTTTTACTTTTCACCAAAAACCTTCACACCTTTTATTACCTTAAAGGCTCTGGTTTTAAAGCATGTGACCCTTTGACCCTGGCCTATCTCCAGATCTCCCCCTGTGTTGATCCCCTAATGACCCTTACAATTGTCACTTCTAATTTATCCTAGGTTAAGTCCAACATTCAGACCTTTATCCTAGATAAGTTTTTAGAAAGGAGGAGATTAGATAATAGGTTTTTAATTATTCTGGTGGATGAATACCTCACACTTACCCCTGGCTTCAAAAGACTACCGTTAAGTCCTCACTAAGTTCATACTCCTGGATGAGCTAGGCCAATAGATAAATGCAATTCCCCCTTAATTCAAGGAGTGTGTTTATGGGATGTGTATTCTTTGTTATCAGTAGTGTAGCCGTAGTGTAGGTTTGAATTGCTTACCTTAAGATTTCGCCGTGATTTCTTTAAAGAAAAACCCTAATTAGGTCCTTGTTCCCAACTCTAAACTAAAAATCAGGCACAGGATTTATAAAGTTTTCAAGAAATTTTATTCAACCAATACAGTGTCGTGCGAAAGTTTGTGAACCCCTTGAGCCTTTTGGAATTTTATTTATTTTAACCATTATTAATTAATTTTTTTCAATACCAGTATTTTTTATATGAAATAACAGATGTTTGTTTATCAATTCAACATTTTTCTTTTCCAGAAATCAATTGTTAAAATAGATAAAACAAATGATTTGACAAATGTTGTATGTGCAAAAGTTTGTGAACCCTAAGCTGCATTGCTTAAATCGAGCAAGGTAAACACAATCAGGTGGGCCAAACTGATTGATGAAATAGACCAATGTAATGAGAGATCTTGAGGGAAGAAATTGGGCGCCACTAGATAAAACAAAGATAAAACCAGGTCAGTTTAGGCCCACCAAACTGAACCCATACAGGTCAGACATGCTCAAAGGGGAAAAAATCTCAGAGGATCGCAGGAATAGAGTTTTGATGTTGCACATTTGTCTGGGGACGGCTATACATTTGTATAAAAAAGTTTGAGCTCCATCGGCCCACCGTGAGGCAAATCATCTACAAATGGAGAGCTTTAAGAGTGACTTAACATCTGCCTAGAAGTGGACTTCCTTCAAAAATATCCTCAAGCGCCACAAGAAAAGGGATTTTTCAGGTAAAAGCCAACCCACACATTACATCTGGAGATTTGCAGAACATTTGCCACCACCGTTCTTCACTTGGGAGAAGGTTCTCTTGGTGGTAGGCAGAGTTGCGTTTTTGCCCAAACATGGCGGTTTTGGTTATGACCAAACAGATCAATTTTGGACTAATCTGTCCACAGAATAATACTTCAGGTATCTCCAGGTGCTCTCTGGCAAAGTTGTGACAAGCAGTTTTGTTCTTTTTTGAGAGCAGAGGCTTCTTCAGCAACCCTCCCTTGAAAGCCATGTTGACTGAGTTTTCTTCTTATTGTGGAACCATGCACATCTGTCCCAGATGTTGCAAGAGAGATCTGCAAATCACTAGATGTAATGTTTGGGTTGGTTTTTAACTAAAAAAATACTTTTCTTGTGGCGCTTGAAGATATTTTTGAAGGAGGTCCACTTCTAGGCAGATGTTTAGTCACTCGTAAAGCTCTCCATTTGTAGATGATTTGCCTCACGGTGGACCGATGGAGCTCAAACTTTTTTTGAATTAATTTATAGCTGTCCCCAGACAAATGTGCAGCATCACAACTCTATTCCTGAGATCTTCTGAGATTTCTTTCCCTTTTAGCATGTCTGACCTGTATGGGTTCAGTTTGGTGGGCCTAAACTGACCTGGCTTTATCTTTGTTTTAGCTAGTGGCGCCCAATTTCTTCCCTAAAGATCTCTCATTACATTGGTCTATTTCATTAATCAATTTGGCCCACCTGATTGTGTTTACCTTGCTCGATTTAAGCAATGCAGCTTAGGGTTCACAAACTTTTGCACATACAACATTTGTCAAATAATTTGTTTTAACTGTTTTAAAGGTCCCATATTATGCTAAATGCACTTTTTAAATGTGTTCCAACATATCCATGCGTCCACGGTGTGCCTAGAGACTGCCAAAATATTAAAGAAAATAACAATCTCTCCTTTTCTCACTCTCCCCTTTTCTGAAACCCCCACCCCTCCCCCCAAAAACACTCCAGTCAGAATTATCCCCTTTTCTGACCTCACAAACCGTAAAGCCAGAAGCTTCCACTGTGCAGCCCACACCCCTATTTCTTATTGGTCCACGGCCCTGACAGACAGAGGGCGAGGCGTATCTGGCTTCGCTTCCGGACAGGGGGCGGGGAGAGCTCAAAGATTGTATATTTACGAGGGGACCTGCAACTCTTTTTTTTTAAATAGGCCATTGTGAGATTAGCTGAACATCAGCATAGTACAATAAATTATCTGAAAGTTTTTTTCAGCAAACAATTAAAGAAAAACGTATTAGGGACCACTAAGACCATATAATATGGTGTATAATAGAACCGAAAAGTGTATAATATGGGAGCTTTAACAATTGATTTCTGGAAAAGAAAAATGTTGAATTGATAAACAAACATCTATTATTTCATATAAAAAATACTGGTATTGAAAAAAAATGAATCAATAATGGTTAAAATAAATAAAATTCCAAAAGGCTCAAGGGGTTCACAAACTTTCGCACGACACTGTATAAAAAGATTATACGTTCACTATATAGAAAGAAAAGATAAAATAAAATGAAAGGAAGGAAGGAAAATAAGTACCTACACTCCCATTAATGTGGTTAATATATGTAGAGAAGTATAAGACTTAACTTATTTGTGGTTCATCAATTGATTCCTATTAGTAACTCAAATGTTCCCTTACCAAACTTCTCAGAAAAAAAGAAGGATTGGTTCAGAGCTTCATCCCCTTCTCAAGAACAAAAAATTAACAGCCCTCAATGTTTCTAAGTATTTTGCAATCAAAAAGATTCAGAGTGTTTCTTTCGAGTTTTTCTTCTAAGTCTTTCGTCCATGCTGAAAGAACAAAAAAGTGGAACAGTCAAGACTTCCCCAAAAACCTGCGGTCAAAAAGATTCCGCGTTTCTTGCTCAAAACCCTGGCCTTGAATAGTCTGAAGACAGAGAGAGTGGGTGTGTGTATTAGGAGGAGAGAGGGTGGAGGTAAAGATGAGGGTGTGTGTGTCCAGCTCAAGGACCCACTGCCCCCCTTGTCTCTCTCACCCCTGACCTGTCCCAGGACAAGCCCAGGCATGCCTTTTGAGAGAGGCCTTATGAATTCACAATTATGTATATATTTCAGGATAAAAACTTGAATACAACACTTTTAGTGATTCTACCTTAATATTAAAGGTCACTTGTTACCTTGCCTGTCTTATTAAGATATCATACTTTTCCCTACAAAAACAAGAAATATACATTTCACATTCTCCTAAGAACAATATAGGTACAATGAAAAGTTGCAATATTCTTGCCTATCTCAACACCTGCTCAGACCAGTTTTTGTTCCAGAGTTTGAGCTTAAATTCGGCTCTTAGAGCTCTGCCCTTTAAGGAAACTACACATTTTGAAATCCCGCTGACTTGACTATATTTTCTGAGCGATACATTCTCACTCGTTAAATAAGTAAACCTATTGATCGGTAAGTTAATGAACGAAACAAAGCCGTGACATAACGCAATCAGTCCGTTTGTGTAAAGTTAGCGGAACAAGATCAGTCCAGTCTGTGCAGAAGCAGAGTCAAATGACGGGTCAAACGCCCCCTTTCATGGGGACGCGCACAGAGCCTGAAGCTGAAACCCTCGTTAAATAACTGCCTTCGTGTCCCAGGTCTAAGCTGAAGAGCAGGGGAGACAGAGCCTTCGCTGTAGCTGGACCCAAGTTGTGGAATTCTCTTCCTTTATACATCAGATCAGCCACTTCTTTGGAAAATTTTAAATATCTGCTGAAGACACATTTTTTTGCACTGGCCTTCGGAACCAGCTGAGCTGAGTATTTTCTTATGTGTTTTTCTTTTGGTTTCTTATTTGTAATAAATGTGGATTATTTTATTATAATTTAACCTGTACAGCACTTTGGGGCAGTACCCGCTGTTTGTAAATGTGCTTTATAAATACATTTGACCTTGACCTTGACCTTCGTGATCCCGGTCAGCTCTGAGCGAGGGTATGTGTTAGGTTGAACCAGATCAAGAAAAGAGAGCTGGGCTCTGTTGAGTTTGCTTTGTAGTACACCCCTCTGACGCTGCTTACAAGCACCTCTTTAATTCCGGAACGCTGTGTAAAATGGCACACTGATGTGCCAGCAGGCCGGCGTTGCTTGGTTCTGTGTAAATAAAAGAAGCAAGCAAGGCCGGCATATTGGCGTGCTGTAATTCCGTCAATATGCCGCACTCTCTGTGTAAAAGGGGCTTATAAGAAGCAAGCAACTTAGGCTAAGACCAAATATACAGAGGATATTAGGCAGTGGTGTAGTCTACGTGATACGCAGGTATACGCAGTATAACCACTAAAAAAGCTCCAGCATTTCTGTATGCCCACTTAGAAATGCAAAATGACACGTAACAATTTCGATAGTGACAGAACTCAACTGTCATACTTTCATTCATACATTCAACCTGTGCGCTGTGTCCCTGTGGAAGTCGCAACGGACTTATAATAGATAAGCGGGACCAGGCATCACCCCACAGCCCGTTTCATTGCGGACTGTTGGGTAAAAGAAAGGGCGATGTCCAGCCCGAAAATACTGGCAGCGCGACGCAACATTCAGCTCAGTAGTCCCCTCGGGAGACGCACACGGTGCTGTCGGAGCACACCAAAAGCGCACAGGGACTTTATTTTCTCCCAATGAGGAAAAAGTAATATTCTCAGTTTGCATAACCGGTTTGAAATTCATATTAACTTTTGCAAGCACTTCAAGATTGGATCATCAGTGCAGTTTTCATAGGCTGAGGTGGCGATTGATTCACCCCGTCAACTCATGCACTGTGTAACATGAAAGAAAACCAGAGCCGGCCCGAGGCATAAGCGAACTAAGCGGTTGCTTAGGGCCCCCGACCGCCAGGGGTGTGTTTGATATTATGCATATGTAATGTATCATAGAAAAAAATGTGGAATACAATGTTTTGGTCTAGATAGTTAATAGCCTAATAATTGAATCCGTTCATCTGGGAGATAATCCGAGGTTAACTGATCACGTTCACGTCCATGCACAGTGTGTATTGAGTTTATTTATTTTTTAAATTGGAAATGGGGCTGCCCTCAGTTGCCCATGCACTGTGTATAGTCTATAGCCTATTTCAGCCTCGTCTGTGGGAAAAAAGATAGCTGGACAACAGAGTTTTACTGCTTTGTTCCCCTCACTGCATTTAAATGCATTCACTATATTACAGAGAAATATGTCCCATAAAAGAAAAAGAGCACCAAGCCCAACCCAGAGGACCCTGCATAATATTTTATTTTAAATTAATATTTTTATGGAAAATCCATGTGCCTTCTTAAATAGCTTCTAATTCATCCGACCCAGTGTCTCCAAATTCTTTGTTCACACCATTCTTCAGATTAAGCCTCTAAATGTTCCTCTCAAAGTGCACCAGATTCATGCATTTCACTTTAAAAAGGTAAAAAGACATCTCCCGGGGGGCATACCCCCGAACCCCCCTAGAAGGGCCGGGAACTAGAACAGACTTAGTGATGTTTGTGTTTTTCTATTGTAGAGTAGGCTCTGTGTTTCTAAAGGCAGGCTAAGGTGTAAAATGTGTTTGCCTTTGCTGCACCTAATGCAGAAACATTAAAATTGTAAACTAACCACGGTGTAAGCCATATGTTTAATGTACAAATACTATGCTGCATATTCAAGAAGAGGCTAGGAGGGAATCATCACAGTATACCCACTACAAAAAGCTAGACTACACCACTGATATTAGGCCATACAGAGCAGCACATATAGCTGGTGCTGGTTGAATAACTCGTAAAATTGCTTTTATCAAATTCATATTATATAAAGCCTGTTCAATATAGGGACTTAGACTGGTATGATATGTTCAGATGTGTAAATGTGCCAACACAGATTTTCAGAAAGGTGGCAGTAGAGAAAAAGAGAGGAGGTTGTTTGTGTCTCATACTTTAGGAGTCTTTAGAGACATGGGGGACCCATATAAATGTTAAAAAAGGGCATTTTAGGTGACAATTTTCCCTCCGGTTTCCCAATAATCTTTTTTTTTTGCCACTTCCATATTACAATTATGTCATCATCATCATCATCATCTTCAACCGCTTATCCGAAATCGGGTCGCGGGGGCAGCAGCTTGAGCAGGGAACCCCAAACTTCTCTTTCCCGGGCCACATCAACCAGCTCTGACTGGGGGATCCCGAGGCGTTCCCAGGCCAGTGTGGAGATATAATCTCTCCACCTAGTCCTGGGTCTTCCCCGAGGCCTCCTTCCAGCTGGACGCTCCTGGAACACCTCCCTAGGGAGGCGCCCTGGGGGCATCCTTACCAGATGCCCGAACCACCTCAACTGGCTCCTTTCAACGCAAAGCACAATTGTTTGTGTCCTTGCTTAGAAGAATGACACAGAAAAGGAAACGTTCCTTAGGCACAGACAACTTTCCGTGCCTATTCTCTTTAAGTACATTTTATTGTATACAACATTTCTGTAACAAGCTATCACTGTTACGCAAAAATAACTCTAGGTGAGTCCTAGAATGCAAAACCCTCTGCATCATCATTTCGAGCCAACCACTATGGATAAAGACCCTCATACAGTATGTCAAAGGTATACGCTTGACCGAAGTCTCGTATCCACCACTTGGAATACAATCCAGTTATTCTGCATGTGTGCCCACGCACTACAACCCCTTGCAGTGGATTTCCCCCAGCTTCTATACAGAAGGCGGGTGGCATTCAAAACACTGCTGCAATGTCACAACTCAGTGTTGAACATGCCTCGTAGACTAGTGAACTTTGCCCCCGGTCAGCATGGCTGTGACATGATGCGCCCCCACGGAGCCAAGGTTGGAAGTAAAATGTTAAAACAATTAAAATTACGAGAAAGCCTCCCACAATGCGTACATACATTGAACATTTAAACAATGGCAGATGATTGGGAAAGAACTTAAGATAAGATATTACATCTCTATAAAACACGTTGGGCGACTGTGGCTCAGTTGGTTGAGTGGGTCGGCCGATGATCAAAGCGTTGGAGGTTCGATCCCCGCCCTGCCACCTGTGTCATAGTTGTTGTGTCCTTGGGCAAGACACTTCACCCACCTTGCCTCGTGTGAATGTCGATAGTTAGCCTGCTATCGGTGTGTGAATGGTATCGTGTAAATGGGAACAGGTCTCCCTTGCAAAAGAGTCTTCGGACTCAATGGGATATACCTGTATAAATAAAGGTTAAAAAAAAACACACTTTTGTTCTCTGGCGCTTAGACGTATTTTCATGAGCTTTGAAATTTCAACTCATGAGCCACAGAGCTTTAAACTCCCTACCATGGTCTTCATGAGCAAATGGAACTGGCTGTAGTGTGATCACATGACCCAAGTCTGTATAATAATCACAGCACCACCACACGGCAGATTGCCTAGAAAAGTAATAGCATGTTGCAGACGCACATTTTGAAGAATTCTTGCCTTTCTGCTTGAAACAGTGCAAGAGTAGTGTCCCCGAACAGAGAAGACAAAGAAGCATGAGGAACCCCGCCATCTTTGCTTGTAACCGCTAAAGTCCAAAAATCTAGTATGGAACTTTGGACTCGTAATAACAAGTAGTTAGTAGTAGTGGTTGCAGGGCAGAGGGTAGCCTGCCTGCGACCACTACTGCTAACTACCTACTTCCGCTAACTTTTCATTTCCCTTCAGTAGTCAGTCTGGGTCCGCGGTATATTCGCGGGTTTTCTCCTGCAGATTTTTTGCCTGTCCAATCAGCGAACAGAGGGAGTGGCTGAAAACAATGACGTGCGCCAGTTTCAGTTGCAGAAGCCGATGCATGACAGACGTCACGACCAAACGTTATGCGATTGGTTGGCAGATCCGGAGGGGCACTGGGCAGATCCAATAGTTTTAAACTTCAACAGACACCTGCCTTCAAGTGACTATACGTTTGTCAATTGAGCGATTCCAGACCTTCTGTACAAATGAAATGAGGGAAAATGGTCTGGTAGGACTAGGCTAGGGCAGAGGATTACTAACCTTCATTCTGAGTTGACCTCTTGTAGAGACCTGCAGCACTGATGATGAGTCATGTCTAACTCATAAGCAAACAGCAGCAGGCCTGTTTTTATTTAAAGCATTCACAGAATCCATGTCATGTGAGTGAATGCCAAGGACTGTCCTGAGCCTAAAGCTCAACTTATCTCCCTGTGATCCAGCATGTCACGACGACCTCTTTGCAAAATGTTTGTCATTTCACAGCAACTGAATGTCAACATTATTGCCAACAAATCAGAACATAAACAAGTAAAGAACCACATCCTACTAGATCTTTACTTTACCTCTTTATTAATTCTGCTTTTCCTAGACAGTGATTAATGACAGGCAGTATGCAGCGCCCCGTGTTAACCTTCCCTTTTTTAATGTGTGAAGTGAGCACACAAGCATGCGTGTCGGTACAGAGCCATTCCCCAGAGGACTTAACACATCTAATCAGTGCTGTGAAGAAAATAATTGTGTTTTGTGAGCAAAACAGAGAACGGAAATTGATCTGAAATGATTTTCCGGTCTGTTTAAATGACAAATTCAGAGAGAGCACTAGCAGCAAGGTTTCCCAGGTAGCTTTGATAGAGACCTTCAGCTCATCTGTATTGTTGGGTCTGGTGTGTCTCATCTTCAAGTACTGCTAAAATGTTAAGATTTGTGTCTATTTTGCTTCCAAAACTAAGAGCTGTGCACAATAGATGGTATCTGGAAACAGGCACTATAGCCAATACAGAGGGCAGCACAAAAGCACTGAGCAGATGGATAGACTGTTGGTTACAGCATGTAATGTAATCCTCCCTAAGTAAAGCCAGTTGTAATTTTTTTTTCTTTTTTACATTTCTGTGTGAGTACGGAATAAACAACTGAGAAAAGCAGTTTTTATTATTCAGAAAGTCAATTATAGAAAAGGATTAAGCCTACGCATATTTACAAAATGTTGAACTATTCAACTTTGTCTTCGTAGTAATCTTATTAATGGAGAATTGTTAGTATATCATGATGGTCCAAAACATGTTTCTCTCTCTCTCTCTCTCTCTCTCTCTCTCTCTCTCTCTCTCTCTCTCTCTCTCTCTCTCTCTCTCTCTCTCTCTCTCTCTATCTCTCTGCTAGCTGTCAAACTATCAAAATTATGAAAATTCACTTGATTTCCACATTTTCTATGCTGATGAGTGATGTTATTTGGTGTTAGTTGATGTCTGGGCTGTATGATCAGATGACAGTTGGTGTGTGTGTGTAGATGAAGCTCTAATGAAGAGACGGAGGAAAAAAGCTTTATGTAATGCCATGAGGTTGGCTCTCCATCAAGAGCAGCAATCTTCCACCCAGCAAATCCAGATTAATTCTGCTTGTGCATGTGCATTAGCGTGTGTGTGTGTGTGTGTGTGCGCATGTGTGTCAAATGGGTAAATCTGTTGCTTGCAAAAAGAAAGTGGCACATAATGTATGATAATTATTAGTCAGTGCTGTTGGATTCACAGTGCAGAGGTTTTGACTTGATCTGACAAATGCAACATGTATCTGACATGAAAATATATTAAATTGTTTTTTTTAAATTTATTTATTGATGGCATTAGATCTGATACTATGCATGGCTCACACCATTTTGGTCATTAGGTAATCCCCCCATATCGGAAATAGATTCCATCCTTAAATCCTTATGTTGTACGCATGAAATTAGATAAGAAGAAACCTTAAAAAGAGAAATTCCCTCCAATATAAGCCCCACGCTATGGTTTTATTGGAGTTTAGCCTGTGCTGCCATCTACTGGTTAGATGGGTAGAATACAAAAATCTATGATCATTTAAAAAAAACAAATGATCAAATAAATAAATTCAGGCAAACAAGGTCACAAGAGTTGTACTATTCTACATATAGTTAGTTAGGTTAGTACACACATAATAATAATAATAATAATAATAATAATAATAATAATAATAATAATAATAGGGGGCGCCTTTAGCTCAGTTGGTAAGGCGTCCCCGGGCCGGGCCCAGCAGCAGACCCGGGTTCGATTCCCACCCGCGGTCGTACTCTGCATGTCACTCCCCTCTCTGCCCCATTTCACCACTGTCTCTCTGCACTATCAATAAAGCATAAAAATGCCCAAAAAATATCTTTAAAAAAAAAATAATAATAATAATAATAAGGCAAGTGAATTTCTATAGCACAATACACAATGACACAGAGCAATTAAAGTGCTTTACACTTTTACAGGGTCTTAAAAATACGTTTTAGAAATTAAGACATATTATAAATATAATATCTCAATATATCCTGTAGTGTAAACGATCCGACGAACCTCTCATACACAATCGACCATGGAGTGTATACATGTTGAGTATTTAGGAGGAAGGACTTTGGTAGGCCGTTTCCAAAGCAGCCAAAACTTGTATTAGATGATTTCCGGCACCTGAAAAAGCTGCTAACCTCGGTGTCTGACTTGCAGCCCACTATTTAGCGAAGCTCTCACTGAAGTGTAAAAGGCTATCCAATATTCTTGCTCATTCACTTTATTTTCTTTCTTTTTTTCCTGGCTTCATTTGTTACCGTCCCCTTCCTTTCCTTAGCATCAGCTTCAGTATAGCTGAAGGTTGTTGTGTGAACTAACCATAGATAGTATTTAAAATGGATGTAGCATCCGGACTGATCTCAGTTATTCCAACTGCATCCAATCCTGCTGGCCTATGCGCGTCGCCATCTTTTCAGAGTTTGACTCATCCTCATTTCCTCTTATCGAAAAAGGGCATTGATGTGACGTCAGGGGGAGGGAGATACGCCCATATAGCTGACGTATACCTCCACGGCGAAGTGAGGGCCAACGGGCGGCTAGCTGTCACTCAAGAGGTCGAGCCCCTAATTATTCATACATTTTAACCTTCAATAGAATAAAAACTTGCCTGGTACAAAAAAAATCACCACCCTCAGTGTTGTCATGGAGATATGGCCTAAACATACAGACTAGAATGTTTTCTTGGACCAAGCCTTAAATTGGTTTAATAATGCTGTGACAACGGCCTATTTAACATGGGAGTCAATGAGAAAAGCTCTTAGTGGCCACTCGATGAACTGCATTTTTTGTCACTTCTGCATTGGATGCTAGTAGAACTTGCTGTGGTTGGGGCTTGGAACTAACGCTGCTCGTGCTGTAAAGCGATATGCACTTCTTGCAGGATCCGTGCCAGCCAGTGCTAAACAGCAGACACATGACAGGCACAATTCTATCCTGTTAAAGTGAGTAAATAGTACAATCAAAACCAAATTTGAAACAGTTCCACATGCTACTTCAATATTTTATTTTCCAGCTCTCACATAATCACGCAATTACATTAATTTAAAATCACTGTTGGGTTTTGGGTAAGATATTATTACCAGGCTCCAAACTTAAGTAGTGCTTTGGAAGCATAACAGTTCACACACACTTAAGTATTTTTAACAATGAACCGTAATTTTTATGCGACTATCACATTTGAAGCTCTAGTAATATTTTCAAGGTGGAAAGTTTTCAGTTGTTTTGGATGGTGCTGTCGATCCAGTCCCTGAAGCTGGAAACTTGAGTGAAATAAGCCCAACCGGGATCCATGCATGTTGACGTTGCTGCCACACCATGTAAGACATACCCGTCCTGGGACTTACACACCATAGGACCACCACTGTCCCCCTGCAGGTAGAAAAAATATGATGGGTGTCAGTTAAACTGTACCTAATAAAGCGTTGATTTCTTCAATGGACATCACTTTAAACCTGCAGTGTGTAGAATTCTGGGAATTTTTTCATAGCAGACTTGGTAGAAAATAATTATAATATCCATAAATACGTTTTATTTAGTGTATAAAAGCTGAAAAAAAAATATAAGATTTGTTTTTTTCCCCCTTTAGAAAGGGTCTCTTATATCTCCATATGTCTCCATACATGGGGCCCAGGCCTGTGCGCCGCAATGTTGGAAGCGTTATGGTTGGAATGTCATCAGTAGCATTGTTTAGAATTTAGAATTGTTCTGGTCCTTGAAGGATACTGTAGCTTCTGTTATTATTCAAAAGGGGTGGGGTTACCCAGGGAGGATTGCATTCTAGAACTTTCTAGAACTTTCTAGATGATGTCATATTACACACACTGCACCTTTTTAAGGACACTAAAGAACATTTTAGAAGACATTTGAAGTGTTTCTCACAAAGCAGACAGTTCCTCCTCCTTTAACACTAATCTTTCGACCATCGAATTTGTAGTTCTGGACCACGCCTTGCTTCAGGAAGCTTTCACCTCCCGTTCCTGAAACACACATGCCTGCAGTTAGTGCCAAAATACATTTCTGACCCGCCGATACGTTATCAACTGTCCAGAGCTATAATAAATGAAAATGTGAATAACAATAATAATAATAATAATAATAATAATAATAATAATAATAATAATAATAATATAATAAATATGACTAAGGAAGCTTAATTGAAATAAGTTAAGGAGATGGGGTGGGATTAAATAAGTGTAAACTTCTTTCCACTCCTTTTCCAACATGTTATTCCTATTAACATTATTATGTTATTTTCTGTGTGACAATTTCTGTTTTTCTTTTACATTTTTGAAATAAAAATGTCAATCAATCTGTCTAAAGAGTCACAGGTTTTCAGCTTCATTGCACTGTGCTGTATCAAAATCAGATCATTTAATTAAAGGAAAATACAGCTCCGGAAAAAAATGAGCGACCACTCCAAATGTTCTTTTAAAGGCATAGGGGAGAACGGGGTAATTTGTCACATGGGTTGGATGTCACATTCGTTATATCTCGCCACCAGAGCGCGCTAGCTCTGAAATGTTGATATAAAAAAGGTCCAGAATTGGGATCAGAGGTCACATACATAGACTTCCTTGGAGGAAGACAGCTGCATTTCAGGTGAGAGGATGTTTTGTGTTTTTCATGTCAAATTCAAAATATTTTGCTTCTCAGTATTTTTCTTCTAGGCTTTTACACAATGGGTTTATAACAAAACACTTGTTACCCTCAGAAAGTGTGAAGGGTAAGCTATAGTTTAGATTGTTGTTAGCAAGCTAATTAGTTGTCAGATGGTTGTTGGCCTTGATGCTAGCAAGAAATTCAGGTTGGGGTTGGTCGTCAAATTTTTTGGGGGGTTGGTTGTCACATGTTATCTCAAGGCTGCAGCCAGAAAAGGAACCCAATAACGAAAGAAATTGTCAAGCTGTATCCTCACTGACAACCCAGAGAAGGAAAGAATAGAGCAGGAAAAGGCAGCTAGCAAGCAAAAGAAAAAAGGGCAACAAAATCAAAACAACCCAGTGCATCCCAAACTAGACCAGCTGCCAAGGCTACAGTAAGTTATGTAGGCCTATTTGTCAACTTGACAATGCAATTAAACTTTCAAATTTGGTTCTGCCTCATTGCCTTCTTTTTAAGATTTTTCCCATTAAGATAACATTGTGACAAACAACCCCATAGTGTGTGACAACCGACCCCTTGATGGGGTTGGTTGTCACAATGTGTCAGAGTGTCTTTGATGGTAAATTACTTCTTCATTACAATAAGTTGGAAAAAAAGAGAGACACACATTTCAAGCCAACACCTTAAGCTTCAATTTAATGTAGGAATGGCTATTGACAGATGTTTTGGTGATGAGCAATTCTCACTAGAGTAAAAAGTGTGCCTACTTACCCCGTTCTCCCCTACAGGTTCTTCTCAAAAAATTAGCATATTGTGATAAAGTTCAATATTTTCTGTAATGTACTGATAAACATTAGACTTTCATATATTTTAGATTCATTACACACAACTGAAGTAGTTCAAGCCTTTTATTGTTTTAATATTGATGATTTTGGCAAAAAAGTAAAGAAAAACCAAAAATCCTTATCTCAAAACATTAGCATATTTCATCCGACCAATAAAAGAAAAGTGTTTTTAATACAACAAAGTCAACCTTCAAATAATTATGTTCAGTTATGCACTCAATACTTGGTCGGGAATCCTTTCGCAGAAATGACTGCTTCAATGCGGCGTGGCACGGAGGCAATCAGCCTGTGGCACTGCTGAGGTGTTATGGAGGCCCAGGATGCTTCGATAGCGGCCTTAAGCTCATCCACAGTGTTGGGTCTGGTGTCTCTCAACTTCCTCTTCACAATAACCCACAGATTCTCTATGGGGTTCAGGTCAGGAGAGTTGGCAGGCCAATTGAGCACAGTAATACCATGGTCAGTAAACCATTTACCAGTGGTTTTGGCACTGTGAGCAGGTGCCAGGTCTTGTTGAAAAATGAAATCTTCATCTCCATAAAGCTTTTCAGCAGATGGAAGCATGAAGTGCTCCAAAATCTCCTGATAGCTAGCTGCATTGACCCTGCCTTTGATAAAACACAGTGGACCAACACCAGCAGCTGACATGGCACCCCAGACCATCACTGACTGTGGGTACTTGACACTGGACTTCAGGCATTTTGGCATTTCCTTCTCCCCAGTCTTCCTCCAGACTCTGGCACCTTGATTTCCGAATGACATGCAAAATTTGCTTTCATCCGAAAAAAGTACTTTGGACCACTGAGCAACAGTCCAGTGCTGCTTCTCTGTAGCCTAGGTCAGGCGCTTCTGCCGCTGTTTCTGGTTCAAAAGTGGCTTGACCTGGGGAATGCGGCACCTGTAGCCCATTTCCTGTGCACGGTGGCTCTGGATGTTTCTACTCCAGACTCAGTCCACTGCTTCCGCAGGTCCCCCAAGGTCTGGAATTGGCCCTTCTCCACAATCCTCCTCAGGGTCCGGTCACCTCTTCTGGTTGTGCAGCGTTTTCTGCCACACTTTTTCCTTCCCACAGACTTCCCACTGAGGTGCCTTGATACAGCACTCTGGGAACAGCCTATTCGCTCAGAAATTTATTTCTGTGTCTTACCCTCTTGCTTGAGGGTGTCAATGATGGCCTTCTGGACAGCAGTCAGGTTGGCAGTCTTACCCATGATTGCGGTTTTGAGTAATGAATCAGGCTGGGAGTTTTTAAAAGCCTCAGGAATCTTTTGCAGGTGTTTTAGAGTTAATTAGTTGATTCAGATGATTAGGTTAAGAGCTCTTTGAGATGGGAATTTGGGGTTTTCATGAGCTGTATGCCAAAATCATCAGTATTAAAACAACAAAAGACCTGAAATATTTCATTTGGTGTGCAATGAATCTAAAATATATGAAAGTTCAATTATTATCATTACATTATGGAACATAATCAACTGTATGCAACATTTTTGAGAAGGACCTGTATGTTTGAGTAAAATGAACATTTTGATTTTCTAATATATAAACTAAGGACAACATTTCTACCAAATTCACAATAAAAGTATTGTCATTTAGAGCATTTTCAATAAGTTATGTAGAGATAAAGATGTAAGAAAAAATCCAGACTGGTCTCTTAATTTTTTTCTGGGGCTGTATACTGTACCTAAAGCTCAAATTGGTCTAAACAAAGATATCAGTGTTGTACAGGAGCGCACACACCTAGACATGTTGTACTTCACCATAAGTTGTACCCCATCCACTCGTCACACACACTGTCCCCTCTGGAACAACGGAGTCCTTCTCTGGCAGACACGCTGGCAGGACTTTGTCATTTATTTGTACAGGCCTGAAAGCACACACACACACACAAAGGACAATCAAGAAGTCAGAAGTGATTATTTTTCAAACTTGATTAATCTACCTCTAAAATCCAATAACATGCTTCATATACAGGTGAAACTCGAAAAAATAGAATATCGTGCAAAAGTTCATTTATTTCAGTAATTCAACCTAAATGGTGAAACTAATATATTATATAGACTAATTACATTCAAAATAAGATACTTCAAGCCTTCATTTGTTATAATTGTGATTATTATGGCTTACAGCTTATGAAAATGATATTATGTTCACAGGGCCGGATTAACGCACAGGCTAACTAGGCTACAGCCTAGGGCCCGACGTGTGGAGGGGCCCTTTGATTGGTCAGACTTTTTTTTTTTTTTTTTTTTCTTTTTTTTTTTTTAGAAAGGCTTGGGGGCCCCCCCTCTGGGGGGCCCCCAAGCCCCCGCTAAAAAAAAAAAAATTCTTGATAAATAATTCTTGAGCAGGCTACCGGGCCCTAGGCCTCATAGTAACTTTTCATGTTGCATTGTCAAAGAGCTCACTCATGTCAATAACAGGGTCCAAAAAGGAATAAGCCTAAATATAAGGAAATAAATCATCATGGGCCCCTCAACTAGTAGGGGAGAAATACAAAAGCATAAGAAAACAGCATTAGTAGCTCTGTCTAAGGGGCTTCATGATGAGCCTTTAGGGCCCCCACACACATACAGGAATACGATTTCTATGTGTAAATTCTATGCTGTTCATAAAAAGTAGCTATCCACCCTGTATCTGTTGAAATGAGTCTCTCCATCATAGAACATGGGTCTGCAGACCAATCTACTGTACTGTTTTTACAGTAGCAGAGTAAAGAGTGCTGCCTGATTAAGAAAAATCTGAAAAATAATGTTCCTGCTGCATCTCAGGATTTGATATAGCCTCTAAATTTTCCCCTCAAAGTGCACCAGATTGATGCATTTTAATTCAAAAGGCACAAATTTTCTTCCGGGGGGATGCCCCCGGACCCCCCAACAAGGACCAGGGTCCCACAGTATCCCTAAATCCTGTGAGAAAAACTGACTTCATTAATATGTTTTTACCATTAATTGTATATGTGCTGAAAAGTCAGTGTACCTGACTGGATAGGTAGGAGTGGGGGGGCCCTTTAAGAGTCTGAACCCAGTGGCCCATCATCTCGTAAAACTCTACAATCTGTTTTCTTTTTGCGGAAGCATGCACAAGCATGCACAAGAAATATGTATTAAAAAAAAAATTAAGATTTTTTTTTTCAAGAAAATACAAAAAAAGTGGGGGGCCCCACACTAGGTCTTGAATGGGGCCCCCATATCATTAAGGCCGCCCCTGGTTGTACAGGTAGAGTTTGGCAGAGTAATTGAGAATAAAATCAGAAATTAAAGTAAATAACTGGATAGTGCGTCTCTTCCTCCCCTGATTCGCTTCCTCTCCCCATGAAGTCACTCCCCTATCTTTTATTTTATTTTTTATTAAATTAAATGCAGTGCATTTACATACATACATAAGTTACTCTTGAGCTAAAAAATGCTAGATGTTAATGCATATGTTATGTCCTCATTTCTTTTACAAGTTTCTGTAATAAAATTCGTTCCAAGTGAAAATTGTCCCAGTAAAGTTAATTTACCTTGAGAGTGTGATCTTTGGTCAGATAATAATTCAAAAATGAAGTGAATAGAATAGAATATAATACCTTTATTGTCATTGGCTTCATTCTTTGTGTGAATTCAGAATGGTGATGGCTTTGGGAAAGAAACTGTTCTTGTTCTTGAATCTGTTCAGGTTTACAAATACACTTCATCATCAGCATCATCATTATTATTATTATTGGACGCCAAAGCGTCACAAAGGGGGGCCCCACAGAAGGAATAGCCTAGGGGCCCATGACTACCTTAATCCGGCCCTGGTCCCATATACATATATAAAAGTATAAGACGACTAAATCACCAATGTAGCCCCTGACTTATAATGGGCTCCTTTTGGCATGTTCTTAATACAGCTCAATCCGCAGTCAATCATTAGCCTGGCAAAGCAAATGATTTACTGGAGTTTGCCTCCATCCAAAGCATGTTTGTACAGTACAGGTGAAACTCATACTATTAGAATATCAAACCAAGTGCTGAGTACATGCATGATTATACTTTATAGAGGGCCGATATTTCTGTATTTAAAATCCCTCTTTTATTATTGACTTTGTGTAATATTTAAAGTAGGAGTAAGTACCCATCCGGGCATTTATCGCCTACACAAACTTGCATGTACAACCACAACACACTCAAATTGACGTCAAAACGAGTATGAGTAGGACGTTAGTAGGGATTTTGGAACACATTTTGGATTACAGGCTGTTGTACACATATGACTTGGAAGTGGACTCAACTTCTGGAACGCAGTTGTTTACAAAACGTGGGTGGTGGATTTTGACTTCTGTTCAAGTAAATGTGTGGGATTCTAAATGTTTAAAACATAACATTCTAACCCAGTGTGAAGACTTCACGTATACTCAGGATTTATTTATTTATTTTATTTTATTTATTACGTCATATCGTAGCACACATACAGACAACAAAAAAAAGGAAAAAAGGAACACAAAAACTAAAGACAAAATAAAATAAACAACTAACATGGCGTACTCTACTTTACTGGTTTCTAAGGACTTCCAATTACATTGTTTAAACTAGAGGTAAATGTTAATAATAAAAAAAGTCAACGAGGTGTCATGTAGGTCCCTTCAGTACTGTTATATAGTCAAGGAAAGGCTGCCTTATCTGTTTACACTTCTCTGCTTTCCCTGAAATCTAATTACACATTTTTTCCATATTACTCGAGCGGCTAAGTGTTTATTTCCGTCAGAATCTTTCAGTTGAAGATACAAGCGTGAAAATTGGCATGAGCAGTCTCCATGGATCACATGACAAGAAAATTGTCCGAGACGTATGATATTTCAAGATAAAAATGTTCTCATAGAAATGTATTGGTTTTTTCATTAAAAAAAATTAACTTTATTGTCTCAGACACTTTTGTTGTCAAGTGACCCATGGAGACTGCTCATACCAATTGTCATGCTTGTTTTACAAATATAAAGATTGTAGCACTTATCTGCTCCACTATGTACCGGAGAACTCTATGAGCCAGATGTCAAAACAGGGGACTATCTCTTTGTTCCAAACCTTAAGAATATTGTTTCCCCATACTGGATTGAAAAAGCTTTCCAACGACCTAAAGCAGGGGTGTCAAACTCATTTTCACAAAGGGCCACTCTACGATATGATAATGACACTAAGGGCCAGACTGACATACCTTCTTTTTAATCGAAAATTAAAAAGAACATATCTAAGTAAGTATATAAACTGCGTACAATGGCTAGTTCTCGCTTCAACATTTTCGGGGGACAAATTATAGATTGAGGGTATGGGGGCGCTCCCCCCGAAATTTTTGAATTTCAAACACATTCTATCTATCTATCTATCTATCTATCTATCTATCTATCTATCTATCTATCTATCTATCTATCTATCTATCTATCTATCTATCTATCTATCTATCTATCTATCTATCTATCTATCGATCTCCAAATGTTCAGTGTCTCTTGTTTTACTCTTTAGAGGCATATGGTTGAGTAAAATGAACATTTTGATTTTATAATATAAACTACTGACAACATTTCTACCAAATTCACAATAAAAATATGTAATTTAGAGCATTTTCAATAAGTTATGTAGAGATAAAGATTTAAGAAAAAATCCAGACTGTGTTGTAGAGGAGCACCCACTCTAGCTGTGTCTCAATTAAGGGGCAGCATCCTTCTAAGGACGCGGTCGACGCAGTCTATGAAGGCCATAGCCCGTGAAGGCCGAACCGAAGGCCGAACGAGCGTTGTTAAATGAGACGGTCTCCGCAGGTCTCCGTATACGAGCATTTCCGGTTTGCGTAACAAGCCGTTACCTTGCGTGACGACTCGCCGCTCCTGTGCTGCCTAGCAACCCTGATTGCTGCCAACGGAGACAGCCTTGTCAACGGAGGAAAAAAGAAAAAGAAGTTGCCTACCAGACGAAAAGAATAAAAAGTACAAGAAGAAAGAAGGACAAGAAAAAAAAAGACAAGAAAAAAAAGTTAAGAAGATGGAGCAACACGTTGCTGTTTTGTTATTTTTTATTTTATCTTATGCCATCTCTGAAAAAACCGCAATGAATCTTGGGATATGTTGGGCCGCGAAGGATACATCTGTTGGACCCTTCAAAACCGTGAAACGAAGGCTGCATGTCTCTTATGAAGGATCCTTCTAAATGGGACAAGCCTTGACGCGTCGATATGACGCAATCGGTCTTCAAATGCAGTCTTCGAAGGCTGCCGCCCCTTAATTGAGACACAGCAACATAGACATGTTGTACTTCACCATAAGTTGTACCCCATCCACTCGTCACACACACTGTCCCCTCTGGAACAACAGAGTCCTTCTCTGGCAGACACGCTGGCAGGACTTTGTCATTTATTTGTACAGGCCTGAAAGCACGCACACGCACACGCACACACACACACACACACACACACACACACACACACACACACACACACACACACACACACACACACACACAACACACACACAGGACAATCAAGAAGTCAAAAGTGATTATTTTTCAAACTGATTAATCTACCTCTAAAATCCAAGACAATACCTTTTTCCTTTTCTGTTGATTGCGTCGTTGGTCTTAAATTTCATTTCAAGTGGCATTAAAAAGGTCTTAAATTTAACTTGCATTAAGCTGTAGGAACCATGTGTTAGTAGGATGATAAACCCAGTACTCACCTATCCAGTTTGATATATCAATACATATTGAAATAGCATATAAAATCCAATAAAAACAAGAAGAAAAAAACACGGGTTAAAAGGCAATCGTCCTATTGGATTTCAAAGAGCTGAGAATTGCAGCCCACCTCAAGTTTTCTGGGAGTTAATTCAGGATATGTGGTGCATAAAAACTGAGGCCGTTTCTCAATTCCAAGTACACAGAGTACGGACTTGCGGACTTCGAAGTTCGAACTTGCAAGTCCGGACTTCTAAGTACAAACTTCCGAGAACGGGAGCACGCACCTGCAATTGGAACGGCATCGGACTCGATGGCGTCATCACCTCGGCTCGTTAACTGTGCTACAGAGCTGGGATGCGGTGGAGACGAGCCCTCAGTTGTCTATCTCACGTCGTATGTGTTTTATTGTTATGGCTTGTTTTTAACCTTTCAATTTATCGTTTAATATTGATAAATACACTTGACTGTAATGAGTTAATTATCATTTTACCACAGGGTGGAAAGTTGAAGCCCCTTAAAGCTACACACAACATATATAACAGGCTAAAATGTTTTAAAAAAACCTAGGCATGTCAAACAAGTAAAATGTTTAATGGATTTTTTAATTCTGATAGACTTTAACACTTCTTAGCAGACAATACATATTAAATACATAATTGCAATTGATTTTACTTAAAATAAACAAATAAGCATGGCATATACTGGAATATCTATCTATCAATAGTAAATATATATAGCGCCGGAAAAAATTAAGAGACCACTCCGGATTTTTCTTAAAATTTCTTATCTCTAAATTACTTATTGAAAATGGTCTGAATGACAATACTTTAATTGTGAATTTGGAAGAAATGTTGTCAGTACTTTATAGTATAAAATCAAAATGTTAATTTTAAGCCAAACATATGCCTCTTAAAAATAAAACAAGAGACACTGAACATTTGGAGTGGTCTCTTAATTATTTTCCAGGGCTATATATACACACACACAATAAACATAAATAATATAAATAGTAAATAACTGAATCAACGATGTTAAAAATATATTTATTATTATTTTTAGAAGCAGCTCACAGCTGTACACAAAGCTCAACACCCCAGTGCCTATCCTGGCTGTCTTCTTTTCTGGAGGGGGACCTGAAGCCAGCCTTCAGGCTCTCCAGGGATAGCTTCGACAGGCTACCCCCATCAGCACCTCGACCTCATGGCTCCATCCATGGGCTTTCTTCCGGCCGGGGCAGCAAGGCCAGCAGCGTCCCAAATTCAAGCTGGCCTGTGGTGCGTTGTGCAGGGTGACGGTCCATGGCGTGGTGGAGGCCATCCTCCATCGGGTCATCCATTTCCCCAAGCCAGAGGAGATGGAGGAGGTGGGGGCAGGCTTTGCTCGGCCTTCAGATCTGCTGCCGGGGCATTGATGGGTGCCATGTCAGAGTTCTGCCACCTGCAGAACAGAAGAAAAGCTACTTTAACAGGAAGCTCTTCACTTCCATCATCCTGCAGGGTATCTGTGATGCTAAGAGCAAATGTATAGACATTTACATCGGGAACCCGGGGTCGGTGCATGATGCTCTCGTGCTCCGGCGTTCCCCGTTCTACAATTAGGCCCTGTACCCACCTACTTCTTGCTGGGTGATGGAGGGTACTCCTGCCTGCAGCGTCCCGTGGCCATCATTAGGCTCTACCGCCACCCATCCATGTGAATTTTGATTACCAGGTCATATTGAAGCCCGGTACAAAAGGCCAGAGGGCGCAACATTGTGGAGAGGTCGTTTGGGATCATCAGAACATGCTGGTGGGCCATCTTCCTTAGGTCTCTGGAGATAATAATAAGAACATGGTTTGTAAATATTCCTAGCTTTGTAAATAAATGTACATATTTGTAATGACATGTTTTATTCTCCTCTGTGTACAGTTTTTAATATTTAAATTAGCTGATTTTAACTTGCTTGGCATGTTGAGTTTAACCATGTTTGAAGTCTATAAATGAGTCAACTTTCAGCAGACATCTTCTGTTTTTTATGCTAAATAAAGTAGCGATTTTCTTCTTGAAACTCTTGCCTCCTGAAGTCCATTTGTAACTGAATTTGCCAGTATACATGTGAATGTAAAATATAAAAAACACTGTTGCTATCAAAACAATTTGCTCAAAAAACATAGCTAGTATAATAAAGTATACATAAAAAACATAGGGTGAGGACAGTATTTGCAATTACAACTTATGTAATATATTAACATATCAAGCCAATACATTTGACCAATACATGATACCATTCAAATGTAGAGCCTTAGCATTGATCTGTGATTTCAATCACAGGGAACCCCTGCTTTGATTTGACAACAATATTATCTATTAACATGTGTCAGAAATAGGAGATAAATGCGATGGACCTTAGGTATCCCAGGTTAAGCAGTGTCCCACATTAGGGCAATTCACCATACGGTTATGAACCACAACTTTGCACCCCCAAACGGGACTAGCTGTCCCTGTCCCAGGGGGAAGCTAGAAGTCCCCCGGGGCAAGCTAGCTGTCCCGCGGGGGAAGCTAGAAATCCCCCGGGGCAAGCTAGCTGTCCCGGGGGAAGCTAGAAATCCCGTGGGACAGCTGGGCAAGCTAGCAGTCGGACGTTTACGGAGCTAAGTAGGATTTGACAGGTTGGAGAATTAAATGATCATCTAATAAAAACTTCAAAACAACATACCGGTATTCTGAAACAAAAGTAGTATTTATAAAACAGTAATAATTATGCTTACAGTTGTGGGTTTCTCCGCCTTGTCCGCCTCTGCCGACTCTGCCTCCTTGCTCTGCTACTACGCTGCGAAATGCATTCTGGGATATCTAACAGCCCCAAGTCCGCACAAGTCACCACCGATGCATCCTCGATAGAATGGCCAGTTGAAGAACACATCAGGAACACTTCCGGGTACTTGACTTGATGCGAACTTTGAATTGGAACAGTACTTGGGCTACGGTTGATGACGTTTTACGAGAACGCAAGTTCACAAGTACAGAAAAGAACGCGATTTGAGAAACGGCCTGAGAGATGCTTCTCTCCAGTGTTTATACACAGCCTAGGCTCCGTAAACGGGAATGTTGCTAGATATGGTGGGCCACTGTGTACATATCCTTTGTTTACATAGCAGTATACAGAGCCTAGGCTGTGTATTAACGCTGGATTTATTTCAGTGCACACAGTGCAGACAGGTAGCGGGGTCGTGAGGAGATATTCACTGATTTTGACAACAAGCGTTCTCAGCGCTGACTCCATCTTTTATAGAAGATATGCGCCTACAGTCTCTTTCTGTTTCTTTCACAATATTATTAATGATTATCTTAGCTTTGCCATGAATTAAATATTGTTTTAATAAATATTAGAACGACGTATGTGGAATGTCAGTTGAATACATTTTTCTAGATTTCTTTTTTAACACTTCTGTGACAAGATGAAATGTTTCTTGATAGTCATCATTGTATTTTATTTGTTATTATTTATCATCCACATTACATTTACCACCACTGTTACTACTCTGTACAAGAAAACAAATGGAATGGTACCACTGATCAACACTGCCACCTTATGTTGTGTTGTGCAAAAAGAGATTACAGGAGAGGCAACACAAAAGTATCAATCACCTGTCATACTGATTCCTAATTAAAAACTGTATTGATGATGTGAAGTTCCCTGATCCACAACTTTACTTGACATCTCAAATGATAGCTATCCACTCTGTGGTGTGGGTCTACGCTTCAGTTGTGGGTTTGATTTTCTTTCAGTGACTGAATCTACCAAACTAGTTTCCATGTGAATATCATGTGGCTGATGCTTGTGTTGAAACACTCTCAACTGGAACTTGAAGAGACTATAGATTCCAGGGGGGTATTTCAGGAAGCAGGGTTTACAAGCTCTGGGTTTAACCCTGCGCTCTGAGTTGGTCCACTCAGAGATGAGCAACACTGGGTTATCGGTTTCAGAACAGTGGATCAGCGTTGGGTCAATTAACTCTGAGCGTGTTCACAGTTTTACAGTTTGGGCCCAAACTGTGAAATAAACTGAATATGTCATGTTCACCTCTGCCTTTAAATGAATTTAGCTATTCTAATAATGAAGCTTAAAAGAGATAGCATAGGTTATGGCTCCACAACCTGCTTTGTTACTGTTATGGTCCTGATGAAGATGACACTGCTTCTTTACTTCAGGTGTCTCCCATCACCCATCCCATGTACTAGGGCTGTGTATTGGCAAGGACTTCATGATACACATCAGGACACATGGCTCACGATATATCGCCATGCAATGCATTTTGCTTAATTTCACATAGTTCAATGAAAAACGCGGCTGAATTACAAATTGATGTGTAAGATCTGGGTGGTCTTAATACACAATGTCAAGTTATATTGATAATTAAGTGCAAACTTTAATTCAAATCCAAAACCCGGCAATGTAATACTGCGACATTACATGGTTGTAGTTCACAATCCGTTTAAAACCTGAATTTCTTTTCTATAAAATATTGATTATTGGAGCTGATGATACGTGACAGATATCATTAAAATAAATATCACCATATATTGCCTTATCGATATTTTAGCACAGCCCTATCATTTACTAATCAAAAAGGAGGCAAATCAGTCTGAGGTAGTTCAAAACAGCAACTGGACGTACTAGACATTTTCTCAACATAGTGTCAGCATTCTGTTCCACAGAAGTGTTTCTAAGGAATAAAAACACCATGTTAAATAGAGAGACATGTGCTCCTGTGCTGCTGATGTGTCCTCGAGTAAGACACAGTATATCCTGAGCTGCTCTGTGAGGCTCCGCCTTTGTTTGGACTATTTATTTCATGGAAGGATCTCACTCCCTCTTCACTCTAATGTGTCAGTTCAGCACGGAATAGAGGATTATGTGCCAGTAGCCTGAGCTTTTACAGTAGCTCTCCTCTCAGATCTGTTAGAGGCTGTTATTCCCTGTTGGCGGCCGTCTGAGCTGTAGCTTTCTACTATGAACATATGAATTTGTGACTGTGAGAAAATTACTGGTGACATCATCATGGTTTTCTCTACATGAGACTTCACACAAACTGCATTATAAACTGGGTTGAGTTTAGAATTTGGCTCACACTCAGGACTACACATAAAAATAGCTTTATAGACTCTACAGCATCCATTTTGCCATTTCTGTTAGAAATCTGTCTGTTATTTTGTTGCGTATCTTTGTGGAACTGCAATACCAAATTACAGTCACACAAGTCAACAATAATATTTAGTGTAGATGGCTCATAGCGTGTGACCCAAGGGACATGCCTGCCTGCATTCAGCAAACGTTTGTAGTGGATTAAGAGAGGCTTACATAACCTCCCATACTGTACATATTGGTAATTGGTCATGGGCTTTTCAAATCTTTATCCTATTGTGTGTTTCTGATTATATGTCATCACTGCAAATATATCAAGTCAACATGAGTCCCTTTGTTAAATCTAGCAGATTATTCATTATTTAACATTAATAATTCATTCAAAATGATCAATCAGCTTGATACAATGACCTCATACATACATACAGACATACATACATACATACATACATAACAACCTATGTTTCAGTGTTTTCTAAAATGAGACATGAGGGCGAAACACTGCAGGCAAAAACAATGTTTTTTCAAGTATTAGTTGATTTAGAAAAGTGTTGTCCATTCTTCTTCCATAACATGTCTTCTTTCATACCAGCATATAAAAGATATAATATGTACATTTAGGTGTTTTGCGTAACCTGGTTTGTTTGCGTCTGTGTATTTATCCTATACCAACATCTTTTACAACCAGTATCTCAACATTGTTTTTTTTAACATTACTGAACCAGAAATCTCACCTTCTAAAGCACTTACAGTATATCCAAATGCCAAATGTTGCGTTCCCCCCCCCCCTCATTTCTGATCATTAATGATGTATTCCCATGGTTCTAAGTTATAAGATTGGACGTGTGGATCAGACCACCTTGCATTCCTGTTACCTGCACAGCTGTCAGCTTTCACCTCCATGTGGACAACATGGCGGTCTCAAGCTCTGACCAAGCTCTCGCCTTTCTGTTCAGACTCACACCAAGCCAGCGAGCGCACGGACAGAGGGCAAATCCCAGCCATCTGACGCGCAGGATTTGTAGGTTTAACTTGCTGCCCCCACCAAACACACCACACACACACACACACACACACACACACACCCATCCCTAGTGAGATTTAATACCTTGGCATCCATGTATAGATTCTCAGCATGTTTACGGTGTGAATGATGTGAGGAATGCGCATCCTCTCGTGTGGGAGCAAAGCCCCACAGTGTGGAGCCTTTAGGAGCGGGCTGGTGGGACGCTGCTGCTGCAAACTGAAGAACCATGCACACGGATGTGGTGCTGCTGCTCCTCCCGCTGGTTTGGGTGGTGGCTGTGTCCGGACAGAGAGGTCAAACACTGCAGCCGTACGGCCACTTCAGGTCAGTTCAGCATGAGAGAAGTGCAGAGGTGTGCCGCGTGTTAATATGCGTTAATCTAACAAAATGTCACTTTAAGTATTTAAATTGTGTGCAAATTCTTAAATCTCACTATTTAAAAAAAATGTTAAATGTTAATTTAATTTTCTACAAATGTATTTTCAGCATAGTGACACCTTTTTAAATAAACAAGTATGAGTTCTTTGAAACCATTAAAGTGGCAGAACTTTTAAATAAGCTGACCTGCATTTGGAAAAACTAAAATAGCCTCTAAATATGAGCCTATACGTCACCATGAGCGCTTAAATCTGACCTTGACAAAAGCAGTTGACACCAACAGACATATTCCACAACTTTGGGGTGTATCACACGGTCTTTACTCTTTATCAACGGATTGACTTTGCTCTGATGCCTGAAATTCAGCTTTTAGATAAACTCCCTACTTGTTCCTCCTTAATTATCTCTATTATGCATATTATTGTTCATCAGTCTAACAAAGGTCACATGTTCCATTCATTCTTTATCTTTTCATTGATGATTTAAAGGTCTGCAAATGGCACTGTACCTCTTTAAACACCAACATGCTTCAAGACCTCGGAAGTAATGATTTAACTGAATAATCCTAACACAACCATCAATCTATCTGCTGATGAAGACCATGAGATGTGTTGACAGTCACAATGAACCTTGAGTTAAAGGTGTCAGCAATTCTGGAGAACATTTGAGATCTTTGTCAAAATCAGTGAATATCTTCTCACAATCTGCTCAATGTGTGTTTTAAAAAGAAATCCAGTATTAATACACAGTCTAAGAGTATGTAAACAAAGGGTATGTACTAGGGCTGTCAAACGATGAACATTTTTAATCAGATTAATCACAGGGTTGCTGTGGATTAATCACTACTAATCACGATTAATTCTACCATTCGAAATATGCCTGAAAAATTCGAATTTTCTCTGCATCTTGTTGTAGGAACGGGAAGATGAATGACAGAAGGTGGATGTATACATTTACATTTTGTTTTTTTATTAATTGAAAATCCAAATGATGGTGTTAATACTGAAAATAAATTATAATCAAACTAAAACATAGGCCTACCACACCATAATTCAATTGGTCTGTCTCTTTGCTATGTCTTTGAGCAGATATATAGGCTATAGAACGGGATTTAAGCTCTATATAAATTAAATATATTATTATTATTATTATTTATTTGGTGAATCCATAGGTTTTGCTTCCTGAATACAACTTGATTGCAGTCCGCGGTGTGTGTGTGTGTGTGTGTTGTGTGTGTGTGTGGTGTGTGTGTGTGTGTGTGTTGTGTGTGTGTGTGGTGTGTGTGTGTGTGTGTGTGTGTGTGGTGTGTGTGTGTGTGTGTGTGTGTGTGTGTGTGTGTGTGTGTGTGTGTGTTGCACGCACGCCCACGTTCTGGGGAACTGTTCATTTGTGCCAGAAAGCCAATGTTATCTTGATGCCTAATCACACACACCTCTGAAAACTGCAGACATTTGTGTCCTCCCGTGCTCTGAACAGAGGCTAGCGTGCTGCTATGTTTGGCCGTGCGCAGAGCTGATCCTGGGTCAGCCACAACGTTAGAGTGACTGTAGTGCAGAGTGGGTGGGATGGACGGGGTGGATCATTTTGCGCATACGTTAAAAAAATTAGTGCATTCATTCCAGAAATGAATCTTTTCTTTATAGGTCCATGAATGAGTCACCCTGCGTTAACGCGTTGATTTTGACAGCCCTGGTAAGGTACAAAGGGGGCCCACCGTAGCTATCAACATGCCCGTTTACAGAGCCTAGGCAGTGTATTAACCCAATTTAGTTTTTTTTGCAGAACACACAGAAAGGACAGATAGCTTATTGTAAGGGGATATTCAGTGATTTTGACAACAAGCGTTTTTTCTAAAGTGTTGAGTCCACCTTGAGTCAAATTCCCCAGAGGATATTCCAGTTGCCTGGTTCAGCAGGACTTTGTATTATGTCTCATTGAGTCAAGTTATAGAAATAGCACATGACCCAGACTGCATGCATTGAGTTGCAAGGAAGCCACAGGATTCTTTTGATGATGTAATGTTATAATTAATTCTGATTTAAAGGGGACATATTATGAAAAACCAAACATTGACGGTGTTTGGGCACACTGTTTAGGTTATTGGCGTCCCTACCAGCACACACAAGCTTCAAAAAGACAAATATGTCAGTTTCTTCTGGGACACTTGTTTCGAAAAAGGGGGATTTGAAGGTTTCTTCCAAAAAACACCGACTGATGACGAAACCGGTCGTTTTCATTATCATAAATACTCCCACGGGAAAGCTCACCAGAAACTCGGCAGTTGATTGGCAAATCAAGACGCCCAGTTGGTAACCACACACACCTGGCTGAGCCTCCACTCGCTCATGCAACAACAGAGGAGAATAAGCTGCAGTGTGAGCTCAACTTCAAGCTACCATCACACCCCAGCCTCGAAGCACACTAGGGCTGAATGGATTTACTTCATTTTTTGTTAGGCTATCTCCAGCAAAGGTTTGCAATCTGTTAGTGTGATCAAAGCCTTTTTACTGGAGTGTGGAGGAGACTGTGCCAGGAAGACTGAGAGACACCATCCGTCCGAAATGTAAGTAGTCCTATTTTAAAAATAATTCTGTCCGTTTGTTAGTTCAATGTCTGTAATGTGCTTTATTTTATCCCTCCTATAATAACCAACACCGACTGAAATGAGAGAATGCGGGGTTTAGTCGTTAGCATTAGCGCCCGCTAGCTGTGAGTCTTTTGCAGTGACTGTTATTTGGCTCTTTTGTGAGCTCATGTTAGTCCTGCCGTGACAGCCCCTGTGTGAAAAACAGACTGTGAAACTGTAGGGTGTGTTGGAAACTGAAGAGTATTTTTTAATAGCTTCATCCTGCTACCTCCTAGCTGTCTGATTGTATAGCTCAAGTACTAGGGCCCTATCACGGAATCGGGAAATAAAAACGGAATCTGCTTGTTATGTCACGGAATTCGCCATTATTTTGGTGAAATTCAATTTCCAAGGCAAAGGGAAACAACACGGTTGAAATTAAAGCAGAACTAGGGAGGAATTTTGGTTTGGCGACATCTAAAGACCAAACTACTGCCGTGAAAAGTAAAGCCTGGCTGCTGGATCGCTAATGTAACACACAGCGCCAAACCCCTTTCACAAATCTGTCTATTCAATGTTTACTTATGAATGTATCCATGTACGTAACTCTGACATGTACATAACTTAATTTATTGTTAATAATATGGTCTGTTTATAAATTCGGCATATGATTAAAGCATCTAAAAGCACGTAATCATGTTAAACCTTTACTGTTTTGAAGTTATTAATGCCACTCGCTCCCGCAGATACAAAGCACAGGGAGGTCTTATATTCAGCCATTGCTAAAGGGAGTGTTGTATGGAACGGCCGCTGCGGTACGAAATTCCAGTCTCAACAATGTTTCCTATATCTCTAGCGTCTACAGCCCGTTGTTTTCATGTAGTGTAACTTGTGTAATGTGTTTACATTATTCAGCTGTTGCCGTGATGTCGGCTAACGCTGATGCTAATGATAACTAGCTCTCCGTCGCACAATAGACTGTAGGTTGGTGTTGCAGCCCGCTGTTGGGTGAAGCGCTGTCCCACAGGTAAAAGCCATGGACTTATAAAGCCTGTCCAATATTCACTCTAGTCCAGCTTCTTGCAAGGTTAATAAGGACTTTATTATTTATGTAAAAATAATATTTAATGTTTCACTTGAAGCACAAAATGAATGGCTTTATTTTCTGTTATAGCCTACACTTTAAAAAACAGTGCAATGTTGTGATGTATTTTAAATTTAGCCTTATATCTGATTAAATTGTTAGAATATTATTTGTTCGCAATAATTAGACACTCGTTCTGATGACGAAATGAGTGTTAATTGTAAAAAAACGGAAATCATGAGATTAAAACGGAAAAAACAGAATTTGTGAAAAAATTAAACGGATTTCATAGGGCCCTAAAGTACACACCGCAATAAGTCTGCGGACAGTGTGTAGTAGAAGCAGCAGTGGGCCTATTACATGATCTCCAGTGTAATGTACACATAGACAGGAATACTGTAAGTTGTCTCTGCTGCTGTTTGTTTCCTGTCCATTATATTTCAAAAAGCACACAGTATCACTCAGAACTTGTTGCTTATTGAGCCAGGGCTATACTGAATTTGTTGTAGCTTTGCCATAACAGATGTATGATGTAGGCCTATACATGTCAGCTAGGCTACATGATGTAACATTGAATGTGCCATGTTTTACAGGTGTCTGAGTGACCTGATGGAGCCGGACGGAGCCACCAAGACCGTCACACTATCCGTTCCATCAGAGGAGGATGTGTTCACTGGGTGGGACAGGTGGTCTTCTTCAGGGCCCAACAACAACTGGACAGTTGCATAAAAGTTATGGCTTTGCTTCTGTTTGATATGTACACTTCATATTTTCATTCCACTGGCTATGAATAAACTGCTTTATTTTTAAGGATGTTTTTGGTCTTTTTAAAATGTAATGATACTGTTTTATCAGAGAAAATCTTCAGCGAGATGAAAATGTGAGTTTCAAGTAATCCTTTACTACAGGTAGCAAACAGTGACAGTAAGCAACACAATACATTTTTTAACGGTAAAACTTTATGAATGAGTGATCACAATACAAATGATACATTATCTACTAGATATTGAAATGTTGTCAGATAATTTGCAGCTCTGATAAACCTAAAGCATAATTATTTCAACCATACATTTTACAAAAGATAATGCCTTTCCAGTGAATCTTGACATGAGTCAGGATACATTCTTTTCCATTATGGTTACTGTACATTTTTACATGTCAACTCAGTATCAGTTCACAACCAAAGCTTTTTCACTCCACTGGGCTGTAGATCATTCCACAGACCTGTAAAGACAAATGTAAAACAGGGTGTATGTTACCAGTTTAGAGAGTTTATGCATAAATACTTAGCTCAAAATATGTTATTGACTGTGACATAATTAAACAGTATTTACCTGAGGATAATGTCAGGGAAATCAGAAATCTTGAGGCCATTTTCACAGTTTTCAGCTCAGACTCCTGTCTGAACAGGTTCAGATGTACATCTTTTAGTTTAGAACTGGTTAGTGTGCCGATATTTGTGGTAGAAATGAAGCTAAACATGTTTACATTGGTCTCCATGCTGCATTGGCCAAAAGTAAACAAAACTGACAGCTGGGCGTGTGCCATGCCCATGTTGGTAGGTATAGAGTAAATGAGCAGGGCGGTGCATGCACGCCCATGTAGATAGAAGGGGGTAAGATGTCAAAACCTACCTTTTGAGATAGAGGGCAGAGAAGGCTGGAAAAGGCGATGAAGAAATGGGAAATGGTAGAAAACTATTGGGTTTTTTGAACAATAAACCATGAAAACCTTTTCTAGTAGACCTTGGAAATACACCTTTAAAACCGAGATTTAGCATAATATGTCCCCTTTAATAATGGTTTATAACGGTTAAATGAAGCTTAAAGCCAGAATACATATTAGGGGAAAGACATTTTCATTAACAAAGTATTCAAATAACAGCAGCGCAGAGACACAGAGCTGGATTGATCTGCTGCAAGCCTCAGCTCAGTTTGCTTAGAAATAAAAAGGATTATTACACATTATGCTCTAGTATTATTTATTTCAGTTGTATTAATATACATGCATAAAACACAATAGTTTAATTTAAAGTTCACATAGTATGCTGATTCAGAATTTAATATTGGTTACCCGCCTTTCAATAGGCACAGTCTGCTCTGATTGGCCCTGAATCTAATAGATTCTCCCCCAGATACCAAAGGTAATAACCAAAGGGGTGCTTACCAAAGGTCGAGGTAGTGCTAAGTTAGGTTGGTAACAGGGGGCGTGGCTTCCCTCCTTGTGATGTCATAGGGGGAGAAAAATCAGCTTTTTGAACACAGGTTTTCAGAAAGGAGGGGGTGGGGGAAAAGAGAGAGGGTTGTTTTTTCTCATACTTTGGGAGTCTCTAGTCACAGCGGGGACCAATATTAATGTTGAAAAAACATGAAGAAGTGCAGGTGCATAATAGGTCATCTTTAACCCATTGATGACGGCTGCTGCGCGATGCCACATTGGCTCTCCTGCCTGATGCTGCATCGCGCAGCATTATTACTTTATCTAATTTTCATGGCATTCCCAGCATAGAATGCACTGTCATTGGTCCAAATACACATGAGGTGGGTTTTGTTGATTTTTTTAAGACCACGTGACCACCCAAAAGTTGTGTGGTTTGCCGAAAATCACTTCAATCAAAAAAATAAAAAATAAAAAAATAAAACAAAATAATAAAAAAAATACGCCGGCTATGTCGGCGACGGAACAGTTAGTGGCGTTTGGTGCGCAGAATCAAGGTCTACTATAGACTACTGACGAAAATCACACAACACATTGCATCTATTTATTAACAATATTTAATCATTTTCTAATTCATCTAATTTTGACGATTTTTAGAAATATTTGTTGGTTTGTAAGCGCTAAGGGAGCATGTTTAAATAAAACCTGTGAACCTTAACTTTTAAATGTATTTTATTTCATGTTTCTATGTGCTACACAGGCTTAGATATTAAGGTTTTGGTAGACTTGACAATTCGTACTATTTTTTCAGAAAACCCTCAGGCATTAAGGACATGCATCCTAGATTGCCATAGTCATCAATGGGTTAAAGCTCACATATTATGCACTTTGCTGTCAATTTTATATGGTCTAAGTAGTCCCTAATACTTATTTTTTTAGATGTTTGCTGAAAAACCCGTTCAGATCATTTATTGTAGCAAGCCTCTATACCCTGATTGTCCTCTGGTCTCAGGATGACCTATATTTGTGCGATCTGGCTGGCCCCTCCCACCTCTCTGCCGGGCTTTCTTTATATGTCCATGGGGCTCTCCCACCGTCTCTGACGTGCTCTCGCGATACTAGAGAGACACTGCACACAGTGTTTACCCGGCCGGAGCTAAGCCATACTTTGAGAACAGTTTGACATGACCTACCATGATTAAAACCAGTGAAAACAGTAGCTTCAAAGTTTGATTTCTACAGGAATATCTTCCCATCCTTTGTCATGTTAAAAACGAGTCATTTTCAGACTGCTGTGGGGAATATAAACAGCGTGTTATGAGCAAAACTTGGTGCTACAACCGAAGCTACATGGGCGCTAACGCTAAAAATAAGACTCAGACGATAAAATAAACTAAAAATACCACTAAAATCAGTGACAAAAATATCTTCAAAGTTGACTTCCACACTATTAAAGGATTACTTCCCCCATTTTGAACCTGCGTTCTATCATTATAAAATCGCTATTATAATATAAGGAAAGAGGTTTTTCTTCACTCAATCTTCCCTTGGCCCAGATGTCCTGAAAACCCACACCCCACCCTATACGCCTCTTGACGCGAAACGCGTCACGAGGCGTTGATATGGCTTGCGTGCCAGAAGGCCAAAGGACTACAGCCTCTAGTTCCGCACCTTTTTATGCCCACCAATAAGGAATGAGGGGGGCGGGAGCTCGCGTAAAAAATGTAAACACAGCGTCCGCCATGTTTCTTCCCCGCTTAGCGAGAGAACTAGACGGACACAAAACTCCGACCATGGCAGAAGCAAATACACAATGGGAAATAGTCGAAGTGGATTTTTTAATCTATTGTTGGAAACGGACGTCCAGGGCTATTTATACGAGCCAGAATACACCGAGGAAGAATTAACACAAATAGAGGAAGAGGCTGCTGCGGCGGCAGCAGCAGCTGAACAAGCCGTGCCAGAGGAGCCGGAGCGTGCTGGAGTGACCTGGTGGTGCGGCTGTGAGCTATGTTCGCCTATGGAGACAGAATCAGAGTCTCTGTGCTGCATCGAACTCCAGCGATGCCAGTTTCTCCGGGAACAGATGGCTGAATTTGGCCAAGACGGGGCCATGTGTGTAACCTCGCTCCCAAGCTTTTGGCCACATATGGACAATGGGGTCTTGGATACATATTTCCTGCGGACAAAGAAAGTGAATTGGAAGCGCCAGCCGAGGCCCGCCGGGAGAAACGGGCGTCTGAGCATAGAGTAAGTGTATTTTTATTACGAACAAAGCTATTAAAAGTGAACACATTGGCTACAATACAGCCAGAGAAGAGCATAGGCTACGTTACGTTAGCTTGAAGTCCGTGTAATGCTAATCAAATCAAGGCATAGGCTACTGTATCTTCTTCGCTTATAATGTTGTGCTACTTCTTTCTTAGACAGTATCGGCTCACAGCCTACCGGCACATCCTCGAGTGGATGTTACGAGGTGAGAGACTTGGGAGAGGCAACCGACTTGTATTGCCAGCGTGTGTTGTCCAGGCCATAAGGACAAAATATCCATCCCAAGACGGACAGTACCGTGGCTACAAAGAGGATGAGGACGAGCTCTGATTATTTTAGCTACACGCTTTTTTGTACAGTTCCTATTACAAATAAAACTTCAAATTAATGTTGGTTGTTGTGCTTGTTTACTAAACCAAGTGATGATGTAACTTGTGTTAGGGTCCGGGATATAGCCTACATAAGTATTGCAAAGGGTAAATGGTGTACATATTCAATAATGCTTAGCTTTTCTTCCACCTCATTGATGTGTAAAAAAATTGCTCATTCTTTATCATTTTCATATTACTGCACCCAATTTTCCCAAACCGGGTACAATACAACTGTTGACCATTTTTGCGTTGTGAAAAAACAAAAGCAGAAGTCTGAACAGGCCAACGTATCACGAGGATATGTTTACTGTCTAGTCGCGCCAGCACATTTATTTCCGACTAGAACGGAAACAGGGGGGCGGGGCAGCAAGTTGGGAGCGAGCGCGGTGCATTGTTGGAGTTGGAGGATTTATTACATTTGAGCATGAAAAAAAGAAAAACACACATAAAAACACTCTTTCTGCCTTTTCTCAGGCTAGGATGAACCGATTTCAATTTTTTTTTCACATTTATACTACATGGAATGATATACTTCGTATAAACTTCATGTTTCCACCGGGGGAATGATCCTTTAAGTTCCAATCCTTTGTCCTGTTAAAAACGAGGCATTTCCAGACTGGTGTGGGTAATAGAATTATGTTTTTATGAGCAAAAGCTGAATGCTTGTCTCGAAGCTAGCTCGGAAGCTACTGGCTAAAAATACCACACAAATCAGTGAAAAAAATATCTTCAAAGTTGACTTCCACACTATTAAAGCCACTACGAGTAACATGGCACGTTGGCGTCCCCTTTGGACAAAAGCGGTAGTATTTTCACGACGCCCGCTGTCGCAAAGCTGTTTTCTAGCTCGTGCCAGGCGCGTGAGTGTGAACTGAGAAGGGAGCAATATAGTGCATGTCCGTGTGTTGAAAGTGTGAGGACTCTTTTCGGCTCCGTGAGAGTGGTTTTGACACTGCATCAACTAATGCCAGTCTGGCACACACACCTAATTGCAATGAGTTGATGCAGCAGTGTCACCTAACTACTCTCTCTCACGGAGCTGAAAGATTACGTGTCCGACTCCTCACAGAAAGCGAATGAACGAGAGACGGCAGTTAGTATGGATCACGATGAGGTAATGTGTTTATGTTGTTGTAAATAATTACTATTTCAGATAATGGTTATCTGATGATGGTGAAGCAAAGCAAACTTTGTGCTAGTACCAACCGCTCATTCATTTAGGAGTAAACACTGCAGTCTAGTTTCGCTCTCGTGAAATTGTATACAAGTTGCTTGGCAACGCCCTCGTCCCGCCCGTAGCCTATATCACTCTCCCTTTTAGCTTTCCTTCATTGCATTTTCTTTTTTTTCTTTGATGGTTCAGCCCCGTTATCAGTCATTATGACGACAAATAACTGTCTCAAACAAGGCTCCCGCTCCTCTTCCCTCACCTGGAGGGATAGGCTTCTCAATTCACGTTCCTGCGCCACACTGAAATCTGCGACCAATACGGATATGTGACCATAGAGCTTGAACGAGCGAACCGAAAATCGGACTGGGTGTGCGACCAGACCAAACGCAGTAATACAAACTATTTAAAAATGTCTTTCTTTGCACTGATGGTCTCGTTTGCTGTTAAAGGTGATTTATGATTATCAGAGGAAACATGAGGCTGTTAAAAGATATTTAAATGTTACTCGTAGCCGCTTTAAGTTCCAATCCTTTGTTCTGAAAAAAACGAGGCATTTCCAGACTGGTGTGGGTAATAGAATTATGTTTTTATGAGCAAAAGCTGAATGCTTGTCCCAAAGCTAAATAGCTATACACCAGTCAGGCAAAAATACCAATAAAAACATTTCTTTCAGTTTCACTGTTTGAAAAAACCCACAAGTAGCTTCCTATCCGTTGTGTTATTAAAAACGAGGCATAGACTGCTGTGGTTAAGATAAATTAGTGGAGTATGAGCAAAAGCATTCTGTGTTGGTGTATGTAACATTCAGGCTGTAGGCTACTATGGGCATCTTGTCGCTTAGCGGGGAAAGCAACATGGCTGTCACTCGGAAAATTTTCCATCGGATCTCGGGGCCGTGGACCAATAAGAAATGGGGGGAGGGGAGTTATCATAGACTACTGCACGTTGGACGTTTCTGGGGGGGGGGGGAAGCATGGCCATATAAAGAAAATATGGTGATGTGGCTGTGCCGACTATTACGTAATAGTCGGCGAGAATTCTGACTGGAGTATATTGGGGGGGAGGGGTGGGGGTTTCAGAAAGGGGGAGAGTGAGAAAAGGAGAGATTGTAATTTTTTTTATATATTGGCAGTCTCTAGGCACACCGTGGACCCATGGATATGTTGGAACACATTTAAAACGTGCATTTAGCATAATATGTGACCTTTAATATAATTATTCATATGTATAATGTTATTAAATGTTAAAGGTATTATGATTCAAAGCCTCTCTAGACACAGCCACAAAGCCCTTTTTATTTCCATTTTTATTGATGAATTAGTCAAACTATTTGCCTGAACTTTGGACCTTAAAGGCACTTTGGTGCTCTGGGGCTGGTTCGTTATCACACGTGAAAACAAGGTTAAAATTATTTTCATTTCCAAATACTGAATCATTATTTCTGGGATAATGCTGCTAAAATCACTCAACAACTTGAAGTACAATCGTCCATGTTTGGACCCATCCTTAGCGACAGGGCAGACATGACCTGCTTGCTGCGTGTTGCTGCTGGGGCCATGTGGAGTGAGGACAGAGCTCTCACCCACGTGCTTTGTACTTTTTGATCCATTTTTAGCTGTCAGCAGCAAAAGGTAGACATGTGGCACCGGTCAGGAAAAATCACTTACTCTGATTACGTAACCCTGTAATCTAAGTGTGTTAATGCGCTTTCTGAATTATTGCTATTGTTTTGACTTTGGGGAAGGTTAGCCAGGCGGAACGGAGGTCAGCAATTAAATGTTATTTTTAGTGAAGCATAAATGTTAAATCCACTTACTGTCTCTCTCTACTGCGAAAACAAAAGATCCTCTGGGCAGAGTGGTGTGTTTTTAAATGTCTGTCAGTGACCGCAGAAATTTGGACCAAATTAATCTCATGATTCCATATCTTTGAATTAAATGTACAGAGGACCGGACTGGACTGGTGAAATCCAACCCACCTGTGCTACAAGCCCCCTAAGGCAAGAAATGGCAGGCATAAACATTGTTCCTGAGGACTGCTCAATTTTGTGATTTTTGTCCATTTTGCTTCCGTCACTTGGCATCTTTCATACCTGTAGAAGGTCCAAAATGTACATTAAAGTGTTATTTTGACTAAACCTTGTCCATGGCAGAAACCACTAAAACATACACTGCCCGTCCCAAAAAAAAAGTCACCACCTGGATTTTACTAAGCAAATAGGCAAGAGCTAGCCTGGTCCAACCAGACCATCATACTTCATTTCATTTGTACAGAAGTACAAACTTCTACTGACTACTGAAGTGAAATGAAAATTGAGCGGAAGTAGGTAGGCGGGCGGTGCCAGGCAGGCAAGAGCCCTCCATTGGTCAAAAACTGCAGTGATTAACAGAGCTGCCAAGTCTCACGCTTTGGCCGTGAGACACACGCATATCAACCAGTTCACACGCTCACACGCCACACCTCCAATTTCTCACGCAGAGAAATGAATCCCAGTATTTATTTTTTTTTTTTGGTACTTTTACTTTGAAAGTCTTATTTTGAAAACCTAAACGGACTGAGTTCCGTGACATCCTCTTTCTGCACGCGCGTTAACGTTATGCTCTGATGTGCACTGTGCATTCGAAGCGGGAGGCGAGCCCCCTACCCGCACCTTCTCTTCCGAGGTGTGTGTTGATAGCGTGCCAAGTTACCGCTGATAAGAATTGTGTCCCCGCCGGCTGGTGAGCGCGCATGCATCAAACATATTAACCCTTCAATCTCACTCAAGTAAATTCAGAAGATCTTTGGATCGTTTTGTATATTGTTTTTGGTAATTTAGTTTGAAAATTAGGTTTGCAAAGTAACAAATGGCTCATCCGCCAATAAAAATGCTTTTATTCTTCTGTGTAATGAACTGTAGCCTATGTATTGCACATTTATAGCACTTTTCATAACACAAATCAAGGTAGCCTAAGAGGAGGGACCACCAAGTAACCCAGATGTTTTATTTTAGCTTAGTAGTTTGCATTGGTGTTGAACTGTTCCCTAATTTTTTTCTTCTTTGAATAAAGCCTAATGCTGCTAGTAAAATACCACCAGACACTCAACCCTCAATAGTAGACATGATATAGAATAATTACCTTTATTACAGTTTAACCAAATGTTTTAACAATAGGCTACAGGAGATATTTGAAAGCACTACACATGCATTGTAGGCTATTCAATTAAATTTGTGTCAGCAAAACCTTGAATGTTCTCTTTTACTTTACATAAAAATTAATGCAGAAAAGGCACACATTGCTTCATAAAAATTCACCAGAATGCAGGAAATTAAGTGTTTAATGCTCAAAATTTTCTGGGGGGGGACCCCCAGACCCCCACTTATAATATGTCCACACCCAATGTTTAATTAAAACCTGTCCTACGACTTTGCAATTCATGAATTTGTTTATTTTAATAAGATTTTTGATGTTTTATCACATTTTCTAATTGTCTTTTATTTCTGATTTATTATGAACAATATGTAAACTTGCAGGACACTAGCAAAAATTATTGGGTGGGAAAGAGGACACGGTTTTGGGTCCCTCGGCCAAAAAAATCTCACTCCAAACTTTTGGTGAAACTTGGCAGCCCTGGTTATTAATATGTTTCAGTTGGCAACTGATGCAGTGAATAGCTTCTTATTTCTTAAACAACCATGTCAGAAGACACATGCTGTGGTTTTGGAAAAGATGTAGGGGAGAACGGGGGAATCTGAGGCATCGGGTAATGTGAGCCACCCCCTGTATCTAGGCAACGGAAGACATTTGTGGTCATGTGAGATATATGTTTTCAAACCCCTCTCATTTCCCCATAGCCCTGAAAGAGAGGACCTCATGGTGCTGTGGTAAGCATGTTTTTTTCACCAAAATAGGTGTTTTGCATGTATAAGTAAATGTTCTTGCTGTCAACTTTGAAATAGTCATTAGGGAGTTTATGTCAGACCAGCTTAACATGCCCAATGAAACTGTTCAGGGTGTCACATTCTCCCGTGTGCATAGAGTGGGAAGACCCTCAAAGGACAGACCCCGTGCAATTGTGGCTCGTTTCGAACACTACCAGCAGAAGGAGCTTGTCAAGGGGAGGGGCAGAGAGCTGAGGAATACCTCCTTTGGCATGAATGACCAATTCCCTCCTGAGATACATGACAGGCGTAAAGTACTTTTCCCTATCATGAAAGAAGATCGGAGCCATAACAGCCGCGTTGCCCTGGTAGTCGACAAATTGTACATCAATAATCAACTGTTCAGAGACTCCAGCATCACTCCCTGGTTATTTTAATGTCACAATCCCAGTAGGCCTGTGTATTGGCATGCTGGACTTGTGTAATGGCTAGTTCAAGCATTGATGGGACTTCTTCCAAGCTGGGTCTTCCTAAGGGCCTGGCATTAGCTCATTTAAACATCTGCAGCTTGAGGAATAAAACACATGAACTTTCAGCTAAATTGATGGACAATGGAATTCATGTAATGGCTATAACTGAAACACATTTGGATAGTACATTTGATGATTCATTGATATCAATTGAAGGTTTTTCCATGTTCAGAAAAGATAGAAATAGATTTGGTGGGGGCGTGGCAATCTACGTGAAACATCATATACCAGTAAAACTAAGACCTGATTTGATGAATGACAACATTGAGGCATTGTGGTTACAGGTGCATTTACCCCATACTAGCCCAATACTGATTGGTTGTTGCTATAGACCACCCAACTCTAGAATAGAATATCTCAATGGAATCTGTGATATGTTTGACAGAGTTGCAGATGAAAATAGAGAAATGTACTGTCTTGGTGATTTTAATGTGAACTGGTTTGAAGATGGCTGCTGTATGAAGAAAAGGTTGCTTGATATGACCAATACTTGTCATTTGAGTCAAATTGTTTCCATACCAACTAGGAATGCTCTGAACAGAGATGGAGCTCAATCATCCTCCTGTATAGATCATATTTATACAAATGTGCCTGACAGGTGTTCCAAGGTAATGTCATTGTTGGTTGGCTTCAGTTACCATGACCTGAGGGGTATACTACGAAGCAAACTCAACAGAGCCCGGCTCTCTTTTTTTGATCTGGTTCAACATAACACATACCCTCGCTCAGAGCTAACCGGTATCACGAAGGCAGTTATCAACCTCTTATGTTGAACGAGGGTTTCAGCTTCAGGCTCTCTGCGCGTCCCCATGAGAGGGGGCGTTTGACCGTCATTTGACTCTGCTTCCGCACAGACTGGACTGATCTTGTGCCGCTAACTTTACACAAACGGACTGATTGTGAGCAGCTGAGTAAAACAAAAGTGTGTCGCCAACTTCATTCAAGAGGAAGAGTTTGTCAGTCTGAATTATTACAGCAGAAAACAGAGAGCCGAAAAAAACTCTTACTGCAAATAGGCTAAGGAGAGTGGAATGCTGCCAGCATGGAAATTATTTATTTATCTTGCCGATCGTTCTCGCAGTGCGTAACGTGACATTATAAAACAATGAAACGTTGAACTCGGATTTAAACACTATACCATTTAGCCTAATAGGCTATATATAGGCTACTTTGCTATATTTATAGCACTACGCCTATAGTCCCATACTAAAGAATGTAATTTAAGTCTGACACTGTCCCCAAATGAGTAGCCTATGGAAAATCATTTAATTTTGGGCCACATCATAATGAATATAATTTTGATTTAGACTATTAGCCTTTTATTTGAATCTTACAAATACCAATAGGCATACATTAAAAAACCTGTAGTCTGGAGGACAAATATGAACTGTGAGAAGCTTAACCTGCGAGTCTGCAACGATGTCCGAACTGTAACAGCTGTCACCTGTCACGTCCCAACTGTAATCGCTACTTATGAAAAGAAAGAAGCCTACAGTGAAATAATGTTGCAAACTGTGATTTTATAGAACGCTTTATTAAGAGCCAGTGTGTAGATCGCCAGGTAAAATCATTTGAGGTGAGAGCATAGAGTGGCGCTGCATACAGTAGGCTATAGGTGTGGGCTATTTTACATTTTCAATAACTGTATGCATGTGGCAAAAAGCCCCAGCGCGATGTTACAGTTCACTCTGCTGTAAGCCTAATGTCACGGCTTCGTTTCGTTCATTAACTTACTGATCAATACATTTAGATGTAACAGTTTCCTCAGTAAGAATGTAGCGCTCAGACAATATTGTCAGGTCCGCGGGATTTCTAAATGTGTAGTTTCCTTGAAGGGCAGCGCTCTAAGAGCCGAATTTAAGATCAAACTCTGGAACAAAAACTGCTCTGAGCAGGTTAGCCGTGCAGCCTCTGTTACCACGGTGATCTAGCCAGGTAGAAAGAGAGCCACCTTTCGTGATACTGAAAATTCTGGCTTTAGACCGCTTTAGACTCAACAGAGCTCGCTCAGCCCTTAATCTCGCTTCGTAGTATACCCCTCTGGTTGCTGTGTCCAGAAAGTCAAAGATTCCAAAAGCAAAGTCAAAGATAATCTGTGCTAGGTCTTATAAGAATTTCAGCGACAATGCTTTTTTAAAAGATGTCAAGAATGCTCAATGGTCTAAAGTCTGTGTTGAACCTGATGCTGAAAAATCGTTAAATATTTTTATGGATTTGTTCGTACCCATTGTAAACAAACATGCACCACTTAGGAAATTCACTGTCAAGCCTAATGGAGCGCCCTGGATTGATAATGAGTTAAAGAACTTAATGAAACAAAGAAATGAGCTAAAAAGATGCTTTATTGCCTCTGGTTCAGTCAATGATAAAAGTGCATATTGTAAAATAAGGAATCTAGTTACAAAAGTGAACAGAGAAAAAAAGAGAGAATTTTATCGGCAAAGGATTGATAGAGCCCAACATGACAGTAAGAAATTATGGAAAGTGATGAATGATATTATGGGTCGGAGTACTAATGCTTCTGCATCCTTCATTGAAACTGATAATGGTGTATTTATTTCTAAGCCTAAGGATATGTCAAATTACCTAAATAAGTATTTTGTGGAAAAAGTTGAAACATTGAGGGGGGGCTTTTGTACAAATGTAAACAGCAAATCATGTATGCTCATTGATGATCTAATAATGAGAGGCAAACAGTGTACTTTTGAGTTCAATTCGGTTGAAATCAAGGAGGTTAGAAAATTGTTACAATCCATTTCTAAAGACAACTCTGCTGGTACAGATTGTATTGATGGTAAATTACTCAGAATAGCTGTTGATTATATAGCTCTTCCTGTATGTCATATATTTAATTCCTGTCTATCTAATGGAACCTGCCCTAAAATCTGGAAAGAAGGAAAAATTATTCCCATACCAAAAGATACAAAATCTACATTCAGTGGTCCGAACTGTAGACCTATAACAATCCTACCTGTTTTGAGTAAAATTTTAGAAAGGATTGTATATAACCAAATCCATGACTATATGTCTAAGAATAATTTGATAAGTAATGCACAACATGCCTACAGAGAGGGTCATTCCACCTGCACAGCCTTGGTAACAATGACTGATGATTGGTTAAGGGGGATTGACAATTCATTGTTATCTGGTGCTGTCATGTTGGACTTCAGCGCTGCATTTGACCTAATTGACCATAAGTTGTTGATTGAAAAACTCACGCATTATGGTTTTGGACCTATGGCAACCTCTTGGTTTGAAAACTATTTATCTTTCAGAACTCAACGGGTTTTCTTGAATGGTACTCTGTCCAACAGCATTAACATTGACTGTGGTGTGCCGCAAGGAAGTTGTTTGGGTCCGCTCTTATTTTCAATTTTTACGAATGATCTCCCGCTTGTTATTAAAGAATCCACTATGGTTTTATACGCTGACGATTCTACACTGTACTATTCTGCATCTACATGCTGTAAACTTAAGACCGTTCTGTCACAAGATCTGAAAGCAGTGGCCAATTGGGTTACTGCAAATAGACTTGTTTTAAATCTATCAAAAACTGTCAGCATTGTCTTTGGATCACGGCATAATCTAGCCAGTCAGCCTATGCTTGATCTGCAGATTTTGAGTCAGCCAGTGAAGCAGGAGAGTAAGTTAAAGCTTCTGGGACTGTCTATTTGTAACACTCTGTCCTGGACTGATCATGTTAGGCAGATAGCTGCTAGGATGAGTAGAAGCATTGCTACGGTCAGGAAATGTGCCACCTACTTACCAGTTACTTTACGGAGACAAGTTGTTCAAACATTAGTATTATGCCATCTCGACTATTGTTCTGTTATTTGGGCCTCTGCCTCTAAGACTGACTTAAACAGACTACAAATTGTACAAAACAGGGCTGCAAGACTTGCTCTTGCTAGATCTTACAGATCAAATATAGATCGGATGCATTCTGATCTTAAGTGGCCTAAAGTTCTGGATACGTTATCCATTAGGTCCTTGGTATTTATTAAGAATGTAATTTCCACTCATGTTCCCAGAGTTCTTTTTAACAAGGTTGGTTTCTGCTCTGATGCTCATTCATACGGTACTAGATCTGCAACAGCAGGACAAGTTGTGCTCCCACACTGTAGAAGGAATGCAATGAGGAGGACATCCTTCTATAGATCCATTTCTTTGTGGAATGTACTCCCTTCGCACATTCGTGTTATACCTGTGAAGAGGGAATTCAAGAGGCAAATTAAATCCTATTTTATGTATGGTAAATAGAAACTCGGGACTCTGGCTTGGCTTGGTCCTCAATGTATTGTGTTTTGATGTGGGTGTTTGCACGCTCTGAGGTGCCCAGATGCCCATTTATTTATTTGTTTGTTTGCAACTGTTATGTATTTGTAGTCTTGTAACTGTACTTTTTACTGTATTTGAGTGAATGTGACGATTTGTTGTTTGTGTGTTCAGATTTAATTGGACCCCAGGAAGACTAGTCTGCCGCTTCTGCGTCAACTAATGGGGATCCACAATAAACAATAAACAATAAACTTAATCAACTGTTGTGCCAAAGCAAATGTTTTCACATAGAAAAACTTCTATCATACGTGTTGATGAACTACCAACATATAAAAACCATGTGATGATATTAGCTAAAGATTAGCCTGAAATGCTAAGAGAGGTAGTTTTTTCTCAAATTGTGGTGGTGGGGGAAAGTGAGCCAAATGCTGTGGGGGAAAGTGAGACACTGTCTCACTTTCCCCCACCATGAGGGACAAGTTAAGTTTAGTCTTAAACATATTTTAATGTAATATAACATAACATATGTATGTTTTATATTAATGTCATACACATTGTAGAAAAGCCATCATGCCAAGGAAATACACCAGGAAGACGACCTGGGGCAACCACACGGAAAGAGCACCTTCTCATCTTTCCCTGTAACCTTCAGGGCTGGAATGTAGAGTAGGCCTAGTTGTAGCGTATGACAGGCTGATGTTATAATCCAGTTGGGTCTTCTCCTGTGTTCTGAGTCTCAGGCTGTTCTCGCAGGTTCTGATTTTCCTAGGCTTTTTGACCCCCAGACACAAGCTGGCTCTAAGGGTCCTGTATTCTGACCCCCAGACTGTGTTCTAATCTAACTGGTTCTATCTTTAAATTGAATCTTATTAAAACCTTTTGAATTATAATATGTTGTATTTGATTTTGTTCAGAGTTACTTTCAAGTGTTTAGAAAATTTGCTTTGCTTAATTGACCAAACCCCATCATTATTTTACTAGCCCGTGTCAAGTAATCTGAATCCCTAACTGCCCCCACCACCTGGTACAAAGCCATAATAATGCTATGTCACCAGTAAGCCTCTGCTCAGGCCTAGAAAAAGGCTCTGAAGAATATACCAGCACTTAAGTGAATCACATATAATCACATATAATCATGCAATGTGGAGCACAGAGAGTATTATAACCATATAACCATATAACCTTATGCAAGCTAAAAGTAGTGTGTTGATTTCAGAAACAGTAAGTGTGTTAAAATATATTAAAAAAGTGTATAAGAATTAAGTTGATAAGGGATATGTTGTCTGTCCAATCAGAGCCTACAGAAACCCATCAGTGCCTTTTAGGGAAGTTTCCAAAAAGGGGGAGTGACAAAAGGGGGAGTTAGAGAAAACTGAGGGCGGTACAGCCCGATGTTGTGTATAAAAAGGCATGATTTTGCGGAGAAAAGTCAGTTAAGCCTCGTCGGACCTCGTGGACGGAAGCAAGCCCTGGACGGAAGCAAGACCCCGGATCGACCACCCCAGGAGAAGCAAGCTACGGTCCGGAGAAACAGACTTAGTCTCTGAAAAAGACTTAGTCTGTGGGAAGAAGACAGAGAAAACAGAGCAAGCAAGACATCGCAGGACTTAGAGAACTCAACATCCTTCTTCAGCTGAAATCATCGAGGACCGACAGCAAGAGAGCTTAACCACTTCCCCCAAAGCTGAGAAGGACATTTCGAGAGAGCTCTGCTTCAACGCTCACACTGTTGATTGGGTGAATCAAGGTCGGCCAGCTGGACGGAGCGGAGGAGGAATGCAGCGACTGGCGTGATCCACTCCAAGGTCGTCGGACAGCGGGAAGGATCGAAGGAATGCAGAGGTTGGCGGAGCTCCCACTCTCCAAGGTCGGACAGCTGGACGGGGAATGCTGATTCTGCCGAGACTTCTCCTCTCCTCTCCGGAGAACTTCCTGAGACAGTTCCCTGACAACGGTGAAGGCGAGGCTGCAAGGCCAAGTGGCTTCCCCTCTGTCTCTCCACATCCAAACGGACATTCATTATTCCCTGCTTCAGCTCTTATACAATAAAGGATAGAGATTAGATTATTATATATTATTTGAATCTGCATTTTGAGCTGTATGCCTGCCTTTAATAGCAATAAAAAGCATCATTTAATCTTACATTTAAGATTTCATTGTGGACATTTGATAATTTATCTTTTCAGAGGTGGTAATTTACTTTAAGTGTGTTCCTACATCTACCAATGGTTCTTATAGGTTACTTCTAGCCCTTTAAACTAAACATACCCTTATGGCCTGCTGTCCTGGCCATTAAAACCCTATCCTAGCGACCATACCAAGAGCCTGGATCATTAGAGGAGAGCTGCCGTTAACTGATGCGACTGGCGTGGTAGTGAGACCCGAGGGCTATTCGGTCCTACTGCTGGGCCAGTGTAAGCAGGGTAGACATCAGGACGAAGGCAGTTAGAAAAAGCTAGGCGTGTCTCCTCGCCACCAGCTTAATTATTCCTAGTTATTCTTGGACGGGTAATACCCTCAGGGTGATAGGAATCGGACCCTTTAAACGGAGAGCTGGCACCGGAACCTCCTGTACAGGGGTAAATACAATCTAAAACTCCGGGATCTTAACACCCGACATTAGTTCTGGAATGTGTGGCTAGCTTTCAGGATTCTTACTGTTACAATATGTGTTGTTATGGTAGTTTCATAGTGGAAAAAGTAAGTGGATCAGTTTACCCCAAGCTGGTTCACTTTACCCCTTGATTTTTCTGGTCTGTCTCAGTTTACCCCACAGGTGGGGTAAAGTGAGCACAGCTCTCAGTTTTTAAAACAATCATATTTTCACTGCCCTTTGTCTGCTAATTCTGCTAATGCCCATTTCTAGGAAACATCCTGAATTAATGGGAAATGTGTAAATTTGAGAGATAAATCATTTTAGCTCGCTTAGAGGGGAGCTAATGTAAAAAGTGGCTCAGATTACCCCATTCTCCCCTAACTCTGTTTCAGAGAGGTAAAATTATTGGCCTGCATAAAACAAAGAAAACTACTCAGGAGAAGATGAAACGACTAATGCCTCGTTTCCACCGAGTAGAGCGGGTCGGATCGGAGCGGTTCGGTCCGGGTAGTTTGGCTTTTCATTTGCCAAAAGTTGGGTAGGGTACGGTTTAAGCGCACCTAACCGCTCTGAGCCGCTCCCGATCTCAGTACTCGTAGGGGTACTAGCGGCCTGAAAGCGGGCCGAAAATGCATGAGAAGGCGGAGCTACACACTGCCGTCATTTGATTGGTCGAAAGAATCATTTCCGCCATGTGTAGATCTCGGCAAGAGTGAAGAGAGTCTTGTGTTTTGGCGAAAATGTGAGCACAGCTCTGTTTATTGTGTGGTGTTTTTCCTCGTCAATAAATTAATCAGTTGGTTACACTGTGTCCCATAGTCACGTAGCTGCCGCAGCCAGCACTGTTTGTTCGCTCACTGTCGTTGCGCCGAGCGGTCTCTGTGTGTTTACGCCATAGATAGTAGTAAAATACACGCTCACAACAACACGGGGGGAATAAATAAAGAAGCGGCTGGTTTGAATCATTTCCGCTGTTTGTAGTCACCTCGGCTAGAGTGAAGAGAGTTTTGGCGAAAATGTGAGCGCGGCACTGTTTATTGTGTGGTGTTTTTCCTCGTCATTAAATGAATCAGTTGGCTACACTGTGTCCCACTGCTACGATGTCACGTAGCTGCCGCAGCCAGTGCTGTTCGCTCACTGTCTCTATCATTTGCACCGAGCCGTCTCTGTGCTCACAACACGGGGGGAATAAATAAAGAAGCGGCTGGTTTGACCAAGCAAAAACAAGAGACCGCTGGCTTGACCACAGTTGTTCCCACAGCCCGATAGTTTGACCCACATTCTGGCGGCGGCTATCGCAGTCCAGCCTAAACCCCGCCCTACCAGTAAGGGTAGGGTCGGCGGTGGAAACAACACCGAGATTCTTAAAAGTGAGCTGACCCGCTCTAAGCCGCTCCGACCCGACCCGCTCTACTCGGTGGAAACGAGGCATAACATCTTGTTAAGAACTGTCCAACGCATTAAAACCTGGATAGATAGTGGTGAACCGTCATCTTTGAGGAAGAAATGTGGTCGGAAAAAAATCTTAATTGATCATAATGGGAGATCACTTAAAATAAATACAATTATTTGGTGGAATCGAAATGTAATTTAAAATATCGACAGCAGAACTCCCGGCTATGTTTAATACTGAAAGTATTGTGTAGCCTTAAGAAAACCACTCATCATTGGGGCTTATCAGGATAAAATGCTTCAATTTGCCAGGGAGCATACAGATTGGACTCTGGAGCAATGGAAAAATGTTGTGTGGTCTGATGAGACCAGATTGACCCTGTTCCAGAGTGATGGGTGCATCAGGGTAAGAAGAGAGGTGGATGAAGTGATGCTCCCATCATGCCTAGTGCCCACTGTACAAGCCTGTGTGGCAGGGTACAGTAGGATCTGGGGTTGCTCATTGCGTATAACATTTGCATATGGACTTTTCAAGTACAAATGCCCTATATATTACTGACACCCGATGAATTACTGAGCCGTGGAACGTTGCTGCACGCTTAATCATTTCTCTGTGCCAAGCATACGAGGTAAACCACGCACTATCGATAAACTAAGAAAAGAGGTCTCGCCTTCCGGTTCAAAAGGAGTTGACCTTTCCCAGTAATATGCCTACATAACTCTTCTTCAACAGCTGTCAGCAGGTGTGAAGCCTCACTGCAACTGCCTCAGTCAACCCAGACCACTTTAGAATTATAATAACACTTTTTTATTTTTAGTTGTAATTTCCTGTTAAGACTCTTTCCAAGGTTGAACCCAATTTAGCTTCAGTGCTAACGCAGTGCTTAAAATCCTCATGTTTTTCCCCTTTCAGATCAAAAAGAGAAATGCCTCTGACAGAAGCATCCGGTCGCAAGATTAGCAGGTATGATATGACATGATGTGTGTGTTTTATTTTGATTTTATATTTTTTGTCTAATTAGAACGATGGCAGAGGGTAGACAGGATAATCTTACAGTGGAGATTAAAGCAGGGCGACTGGATTTAGAGGGTCAACGTTTTAATCATTCCATAGTTTCCGATATCTAGTGAGGAGGGTGGGCTGCTTCCGTGTATTTTACTAAACCCAATATAATCCATTCTTATCCTTCAGAATTAAGAAATTCATAAGATTATTTGCCTATGCTGATTTGAACTCGACACAATGGAAACAAGCTACATTGCACAAAATCTATTCACTGAGACACTGCCAAGGTGTGCACAACATTGAAAAGCTTATTACCAAGTGTTCTGAGAGTCTTGGGATTCTGCATGAATGTAGTTCAATCAGCCATTCAAATGTTCAAACACAGACAGTCAACACTCATTTATTTAAAGGAATTTGCACAGCTGTCAATAGGTTAGGGCTTCATTATTTATTATCATTATTTATTAGGCGACTTATTGCCCGGTCACACAGGGTACAAAATGTTGAAAAGACTGGATCAACTTATAAGGTTTCATACGAGAATTTAATGAGTGTTAGAACAAACTTAGTGCACATTATGAATATAATATCATGTAAGTGCAAAATATTAATATGTATTGTTAATAAAATTGCAGAATACTAAACATGTACATAAGATTAAGTTCTTCAGAAATCAAAACCTGTTTTGTTGTTTCAAAAACTGTCCATCAGCTCCATACTGAAGAGGAGTCCGGATATGACTAAAGCCTTGGACACAAGGACAGACAAGCTGCTGAAGATAGACGACCACGACTTTACAATGCGACCAGGATTTGGAGGTAAGGAGATGGACTAAGTTGAGCAGTGTCAATCATTTGTCGTACAGGCAGCCAGTAGACTGTGCTTTCGGTTTGAATTCAGCACCCAGACAAGCCATTAGCCACATCAAGTGTTCTTTTAGAATTAACGCAAATCCCCAACCAACACCATCACATATGTAACTATCTAAATGTGGGAATTGGGAATTTCCAGTACTTGCTTGAGATGACGTAACAGAGTAGGATTATGTCTGAGCCATGCTGCTGCTGTGGGCCAGTGATTAATTACCAGGGAGCCACGGTCCGTAGCTTTAGGTTTCAATAACTCCCAACTTAATCTGACACATTAGCACTGCTTAAAGCCTGATCCGTCTGTTTTTTTTTTTAAATGATCACCCTTTCCCCTGCACTGTAAGTACCAAATCTCACATGGGGTTCTTGGAAAGCCTTAACTGTTGACTGCTGACTTTGGTCAAGTTTTTTTTAATGTAAATTACAAACAACAATTTGAGCTGGAGTGGGTGTGATTAGTTACTGGAGGCAGAGCCGGCCCGAGGCATAAGCGAACTAAGCGGCCGCTTAGGGCCCCCGACTGCCCTGGGGGGCCCCCTCCAAAAAAAAAAAAAAAAATTTTTTTTTTTTTTTTTTTTTTTAGTTTGTGCGTTTGGTATTAACATCATATTATGCAAATGTCAGTTATCATACAAAAAAAGGAATAAAATGTTTTGGTCTAGATAATTAATAGCCTAAAAATGTAATCAGTTCATCTGGGAGGAAATTCGAAATTGTCTGATCATGTCACGTTCACATCCATGCACAGTGTGTATTGAGTTTATTTAAAAACAATTGGAAATGGGGCTGCCCTCAGTTGCCCATAGGGGAGAACGGGGTAAGTAGGCACACTTTTTACTCTACTGAGAATTGCTCATCATCTAAAAATCTTTCAATGGTCATTCCTACATTACATTGAAGCTTAAAGTGTTGGCTTGAAATGTGTACCCCTCACTTTTTCTATCTTATTGTAATAAAGAAGAAATTAATCATAAAAGACACACTTACACATTGTGACAATCAACCCCATCAAGGGGTCGGTTGTCATACACTATGGGGTTGTTTGTCACAATGTTATCTTAATGGGAATAATCTTGAAAAGAAGGAAAGAAAGTAGAACTAAATTTGAAAATGCAATTGCATTGTCAAGTTGACAAATAGGCCTATATAACTTAATGTAGCCTTGGCAGCTTGTCTAGTTTGGGATGCACTGGGTTGTTTTGATTTTGTTGCCCTTTTTTCCTTTGCATGCTAGCTGCCTTTTCCTGCTCTATTCTTTCCTTCTTTGGGGTGTCAGCAGGGCTGGACTGGCCATCGGGCGTACCGGGCAATGCCCGGTGGGCCGGCAGGCATTTTGGGCCGGGCCGGGTCCAAAAAAAAAAAAAATTAGAAATCTTTTTTTTTTTTTTTTTTTTTTTTTTTTTTATGGACCCTCTGCTATGTGACTCGGCCCGGCCCAGCCAAGTCACACAGCCGAGGGCCGAGGGCCCTTCCCTCTCGGGAGTGCCGTGGACATATAAATGTGCGTGCAGGCTGTCAACTTCACCTGAAAGTTAAATAAAACTTTGTCCCAGGCCATTACTCATTATGAATGGTTCTAGGCTGGGCCTGGCCCAATCACACAACGCAGAGGGCCGCCCCTTCAGAGGCTGCATTGAATTGTATTATCACGCATTCAACTTCTACTCGGTAATTATGAGCATCTGACGATGGTTAGTTACGTTCAGGGCCGTCGGACGGCGGGTAGGCTTGGGGGGCCCAAGGCAGAGGGGGGCTGCACTCAAAAAATAAAAACATATTTTTTTTTTTTTTTTTTTTTTTTTTTACGGCTCAATATAGGCCCCTGATATTTGAAGGCCCCGAAAAATGTTATTTAGGAGAGAAAAAAAAACAGATATCAGGGGCCTTTCATTCGTCAGTAAATTTGTTATTTTTTAAATAACATTGTTCGGGGCTACGAAGATCAGGGGCCTATATCGGGCCATTAAAAAATACAAAGGAAGGTAAAAAAAATCCCGAAGCTGACTGGATTTTTTAAACATGTACATTTCTTCTTTCTGCTTTTTGGTCATTCTGTGTCTATAAATTATTCCAGAAAATAGTACTAAATAGCTTACATAGGAAATAGTTGATTTAGCCTTAGTTTTCTCCTCAAAGTGCACCAGATTGATGAATTTTACTTTAACATTTAAAAAAAAATCTTCCGGGGGAGCATTCCCCCGGACCCCTCTAGAAGGTCCAGGGTCCACGACACAGTCTCCCAAATTCCTGTGAGAAACACTGTGTGTGTGCATGTTTATTAAGAGTCATTAGACCAGGGGATGTGTTCAAGTACGCGTAATGATTTGGTCATTCATCAATAGAAATATTGTGTTGTTATCTGGCTCAGAGAGGGACCAGTCACTCATACGTTTTGGACTATAGACAAACATAGCTTTTACATGTTTGTGTTGTAATGACCGCCTCTCAGAGGGCCCATCAGGACTTCCTGTATAGGGGCAGGGTTCGACATAACGCATAGCCCGATGGCCCGGGGCCAGTAAAATCATATGCAGGGCAAGTTGATTGGCCAGTCACTGTCCCGCCCGGGCCAGTGACTGGCCAATCACAGTTCAGTATCTTTTTGTAGACTATATCATGGTTCATTGAAATGCGCGTTGAGAGTCGGAATGAAAGCAGTGTTTATTTAAGACTCAATATAATAAACCTAATATAAAATATATTGTTTAATGAAAGGCCAGAGGACAACCGATGCGTGGGCGTTTTGACAGTCTCTCGCTCCGTTGGCAGAGCTGCCTACTGTCCGCCTGCGAGTCGACAAATCAATTGACTTGCTTTGCCCCCTTTCTTTCTTCCCACAGCAGAGGTTGAGGTGCAGAAAATGATAACTGCGCTTTTCCTTTATCTGCCGCCGTAATGTTACAGTATTTGCATCCAAGCCCCAATGGTAATACAAATGAGAGGCGTTATTTAAACGCTGTGAATGCGTCTCCGGTGATTGTGTCGGTTGTAGACAGAAACGAACGGAGGGACTCCGCTCACTGTACAGTTCGTCGCGCTGTTTGGCACTGTGTTTTCAGGCTCGAGACATTCAATCAGATCGCGGAAGTCTTTCCCATTGAAATCGCTAACGGGGAGAATATCCCCGGTTATTATTTTAGCCACAAACCACAGTTCTTCTGCGCGGCGGCTCACTCACTCGCTGGCGGGATCACACGGTGAAACGCTGCTGTGATCGGACGAAGGCATTGTGTGTTTCTAGCGATTTAACGTCATAGTCTTAGACGAGCGTTTAACTTATGCTGCATATTTTGCACTGCATTGTTTTTTATCAATAGTTTGAAAAAATGGTCCCACACCGGACTCTTATGTGAAGCTGACACTTCATGGAAAAGTGACACTCCTGCAGCGCGCTCGCATACACAGTGAAATCTCCCATTAAAAAAACGGCATAACCCACTGATTTTCGGATTTCTATTCTATTTTTAAAGTCAACTTGAGCGCAAGTGGAAAACCGGTCATTCGGTCGACACATTCACATCCCTAATGCATATAGAGAAAGTAATAAAAACAGCCTACCACACCACAAAGAATGATCAGACCTTCATCTCTCTTTTTTTTTAATGTTTGAACATGACTTCTGCAGGTGAACTATTCATTAAACCTCCCAAATTCAAGAATAAAAACAACCATCAAACTACTGGACTTTAAAATACTGGCCCACTCTTTCAACATACTTTCAGTTGTAGGCTTCTAATTCAATATGTTTGCCTGGTTTTATATTATGTGTATGAGCAATATCAACATTTCATATAATTAACTAAAAGAAAAATAACCAAATCTAAAGGGAATATCTATACTGTTACAGTATAGATATTCCCTTTAGATCTGGTTATTTTTCTAATACAGGTATTATAATTATTGACACTAAATTATGAATAAAAAAAAAGTGTGTGCAGGGCCAGTGAAAATATACAAGGGGCCAGTAAAACTCGGATCCACTGGCCCGGCGGGCCAGTAGGAAAAAAAAGTTATGTTGAACCCTGTATAGGGGCCCAGAATTTGGTGCAACGCCCCTGCCTCCGCATATCGTATAAATAATCATGGTGGGCTGCCATGGCCAAAAATGCCAGGGCCGATTTTTTGTCCCAGTCCAGCCCTGGGTGTCAGTGAGGATACAGCTTGACAATTTCTTTCGTTATTGGGTTCCTTTTCTGGCTGTAGCCTTTGGATAACTTGTGACAACCAACCCCCCCAAAATGTGACGACCAACCCCAACTTGAATTTTTTGCTAGCATCAAGGCCAACAACCATCTGACAACTAATTAGCTTGCTAACCACAATCTAAACTATAGTTTACCCTTCACACTTTTTATGGGTAACAAGTGTTTTGTTATAAACCCATTCTGTAAAAGCCTAGAAGAAAAATACTGAGGAGCTAAATATTTTCAATTTGACATGAAAAACACAAACAGTCCTCTCACCTCAAATTCAGCAGTCTAACTCCAAGGAAGACTATGTAGGTGACCTCTTATCCCAATTCTGGATATTTACATACCAAAATTTCACAGACAGCGCCTTCTGGTTCCGAGATATAACGATTGTGACAACCAACCCGTGTGACAAATTACCCCGTTCTCCCCTACACTGTGTATAGTACGTGGGCAACCGTGGCTCAGGTGGTTAAGCGGGTTGGCCAATGATCCAAGGGTTGGCGGTTCGATCCCCACTCTGCCACCAGTGTCATGGTTGTTGTGTCCTTGGGCAAGACACTTCACCCACCTTGCCTCGTGTGAATGTGTATGACTGCTGTATGTTTGAGGTGGTGGTCGGAGGGGCCGTAGGCGCTGAATGGCAGCCACGCTTCCGTCAGTCTGCCCCAGGGCAGCTGTGGCTACTATGGTAGTTTACCACCACCAGTATGACTGTGTGTGAATGAATGGAACCTGGAACCCTGTAAAGCGTCTTTGAGTGCCTTGAAAAGCGCTATATAAATCCAATCCATTATAGTCTATAGCCTATTTCAGCCTTGTCTGTGGAAAAAAAGATACAGTAGCTGGACAACAGAGTTCTTCTGCTTAGTTCCTCACACTGCATTTAAATGCATTCACTATAATGCAGAGAAATATGTCCCGTAAAAGAAAAAGAGCTCCAAGCCCAACCCAGAGGACCCTCCATAATGTTTTATTTTATATTAATATTTTTATGGAAAATCCATGTGTCCTTCTTCAATAGCTTCCAATTCATCTGACCCAGTGTCTCCAAATTATTTGTTCACACAAAATTTCTCAGATTTAGCCTCTTAATTTTCCTCTCAAAGTGCACCAGATTCATGCATTTCACTTTAAAAAGGTTAAAAAAATCTCCCGGGGGGCATACCCCGGACCCCCCCAGGAGGGTATGAATCTCGGCTGTCTAATACCTTCGCACAGCCGCACAGTGGAGGTACTAGCGGGAAACACTGGGTGTGTGAATGATATTTAACAAACATCTATAGTTTCAGCATCGCTAACATTGGAGGGGGGCCCCCTAATCATATTTCGCTTAGGGCCCCCTGAAGGCTTGGGCCGGCTCTGACTGGAGGTTTCTTATGCTTAATGTTTTTAATGGAAAGTGCATACTGCAAGGTATAGCGCATAAAATATTTCATACAACCCTAAAAATCATGTGTGAATCTGATGTATGCTGGTACAAAGGTGGACAAAGCTTTTTTTTTCCCTCCCTGAGTCTAAGAGATAGTACTGGTTGTTGAGGTTATGGGTGCGGTCTGATAAATCTACTATTCCTGACTTTGGTTGACATCACCAAGTTGATCATCGCGTCATGTAACAGCTTATCCTGATTACAGTTGTTAAGCTGAATGAAGCCAGCTAATGAGAGATATCCTGGATATGTTTAACTTGCTTCATAGTGCAGGCCTCTGCACAGCAAGTTAAATTAAACAGGAGTTTGGTGAAGAAAATCAAGCATCCATCAGATAAAAATCCCAAATATTCCCTGCCAGATTTTATGGACGGAAATTGAGTTTAAAAGTGAATGTATCTCTTTTGGTGTCTTTGCATCCTCACAAATGAGTATCTTCTTATACAGCATGACAAAAGCCGCGTTTCCACCGCAGGAACTAGTTCCCAGAACTACGAACCTTTGCAGGAACTTGGTGTTTCCACTGCAGGAACTAGGGTCTAAACTGTAGTTCCAGGAACCTTTCTTACCCCAGAAAAGGGACCTTTGGGCGGGGCTACAGTGCTGAAGAATTCTGATTGGTCGAGTTGCTTGCTCGCAGCGCTTCACCCACGATGTTCAAATATCCGCTTAGCGAGCGTCTAATTTCCTGGTTTGAATTTAATCCATTTGCGATTGTTTGCGATGTAATAAAAAGCGAACAGCAACAGCACAACATGAGCGTCCTCCGTACTATTACCCGGGCCACACATGTAGCAAACGTGTGAAGATTATAGCAGCCGTTAGTACAGTCTATGGAGCAGCTGCACCAGTGTGTTCTGCAGCGATGCAACACTTCAGCTCAGTACTCGCCTTTGATTTCTCTTCTTTTTTTAATGTTGGATGGCCGCTGTTCTCCGCTTAAAAACAGAGAAATAATCTGTCCACTGCACGTGTTAACAGACCAGACCAGCCACACAGCGAACTTCATCAGCGCCACTATTCAGCTCACCAGTCACCTCTTTTTTCTTTTTTTCACCAGACGATCTCTGCTAAAATGAATAGAGAAATAATCTGTTGATTCTGATTCACTGATTCTGTCGAAACTCATCATTTATTAAATGTAGCCTGTTATAAAATGACATGCAGTGCAGATACTTTAACTACTTCTCCATACGTCATCAGCCTGATATGCATAACCTCCCCTGGACTTCAGACCCAGGTGGAAACACCCACAGCTACGCGGCTCAGGGACTAAAGGTTTCTGGTCGAGGAGTTCCTGCTAGTTTTGGTGGAAACGCAGTTTAAGAGTGCTTTCACACCTGCCATGTTTGTTTCAATTTCTTCCTTTAATGCAGTTCCCTTGCCTTGTATAACACTGCAGCGATCACGGAAGCACCAAAAGCGGCCCAAACAAGTGTACAGCGTACTTGTTGAAGAGGAATCCGGACTAACTGCAGGGAGCACGGCGTAACAAGCTCACATAGCCAGCTGAAGTATGAGTTATGGGATGAGAAAAACAATCTACTTCCTGTAGTTTCTATCTGTAGTTTTCCTGGGATTCAGGATTGCTGCGCCCCAGACACATCTGACCAATGAGTGAAAAGAATGTTCTCACATGGCAAATGCTTATCGAGGAAACGATAGGTGTGAGACAGAACCGAGAACTGTCCAACTGCAATTGAAATTTCTTAACCCCAACTTTCCAACGCCAAAAAGGTGCATCTGAAAAGTGAAAATGTCATTGTAACTTTCCAATGCATGAGAATAATGACCTCTAGATACCGGTTTTCACTTTCACTTTATTATCCCTCTCCAGGCTTTTGTGTCCTTCCTTTCCTTTGAGTGTTGACACTTTGAAACAGGGATGAACACCTTTGCGCAACATATGGGATGATCTTGGTCTGGGTGTACTTGGTTAATCCCCAGGGGGCAAAACCCTCTTTTTTTCAAGAGTACCTATTTGCAGACGCATGGAGAAAACGGACCTCCACTACACCGGAAGCAAGATGGGGCCACGCCCCAAACTCATTTCATTGGTCAGAATTGTAACCTACTCTGAGTTTGTTTTCACTTTACGCTGCAGCTCCGACTTAAGAAAGAGTGTCACTGCAACAACGCGACCCTGTACAGTTTAAAGCAAAATCACTCCATAGAAATCTCCATTTTTATAATTTCCTGATGATGTTACGTTTAATCGATCATTTGTCTGTGTACATTCAGTACACTCTCAGTTTCTCCCGGCGAAAATGAAATCCAAGCTGTGGCCGCCATTGCTACAGTTTTTAATTCAGGTTTTTAAAAGATTTATAAGTTATTAATTGGGTTTTTGATAACATTGTTGGTGAGAAATGTGTGTCATACTTTCACAATCTTCACTCAGTGAATGTGTACGATTTAGTTTGATGGTTATCACGAGTATTATTCTGGACATCGTAAGGTTTGTTTATCTTTGATCAGCTGCTTGAACAACGTGCATTTGTTGATAGCAGAGATTGCACTGATTGTGAATTAAACAGACGGATTTCAGAAGATGTACACAAAGCTTCGTTGCTTCATTCATCTTCTACCTCAACATCTACTTTTTACCACCGTCCTGGCCACTTGGGACCCTTAACAAACTGACGTATTTTACTGTGTACTAGCACCATAACCGGTGGAAACCGTGTATTATTATTCACCGCTAGGTGAACTCCGGCAGTAAAACAAAAAGAAGAAAACAAATTCAGAGTAGGTTACAATTCTGACCAATGAAATCCACTTCCGGTGGAGCTCCACTTTCCCCATGCGTCTGCAAATAGGTGCCTCTCCTTTTTTTGGAAAACAGACATGGGCTGTTGTAAAAGGTTGTTCACCAGAAATGATATCTAGGACCTCCAAGGATCACAACCTGGTCAACTACCTGCTGGAAAGCTACAGGAGGCCGAAATAGAAAATCAGAACCATGGTTTAATGCGAGGGTAAAATTGAAATGTTTTAACATATAGGGGAAAGTGGGGTGAGTTGTGCATTTTGGAAGTTGCAAAACCCCTTGTTTCTAGAAAACCGTGGAAGAAATTGGAAATGTGACCACATATTTAAGAAGAGCCATCCATTTGACTCATCCTGTAAAGAAGGGAGACACAAGGAATAAGATATAAGCACATTTAAGCTCAAAAAACTGTGTTTTGCCTTTCAAAGTAAAATTTCCATGATCAAGGTTTTTTGATTATTGTGTCTGAACAATTATAGACACGTTTGAAAACATTTGACACATGTTTTAGTGCTTTGGTATGCTACACTTTGAGTCTATATAGTTAGCACGATGTCAGCCCTGAATTGCTGCATCATGCCTATTATCCAAAATTCTGGGGATGGGGTGATTTGTGCCAAATGGCCTAGGTGAGTTATAAGTAAGTAAGTAAGTAAGTAAAATGTATTTATAAAAGCACATTGTTAGAGCCATATTTTATGTTAGTTTAAAATCTATTATTATATTAAATTAATTCCTATTTGACTTAAGGGATGTTTATGTTTTATTCTTATTTATTTAAATATTAGATTTATGTTGGATTAATCGGAGGTATAGCCTAATTAGAGGCAGCTGGCATAGAGTGGGTTGGGTCACCAAGCAGCCAGGTTAAGAAGGAGGAAATGAAACACTGACAGGGTGGAACAGGGGGAATCGAGACTGCTTAAACCTCACGCTCTGAAATGTTCAACTTCTGTGATAAAGAAAAGAAAATAAAGCATCTGAAAAGAAACCACAAGATCTCTTGAGTATAATTGAACAGAGTGTGCGAGTCCAGCGAGCGATCCCCTGTACGGCGAAAAGTTTAAAACTAAGGTTAAAAACTGGCCACTACATAGTTTAAGCAACGAAATCGCTTTTAATGGAAAAAGCTGGTGAAGGAAACAGGCAACTCGGATCGGAGTGACTGTGTTGGGAGCGGCGAAGCAACCGCAGCGGGCCGCTGACTGACAATCAGCTGTTCGCCGGCACGAGCGGAGACGGTGAATGGAACAAAGGAATGGATCAGGCCGTGAGTAGACAAAGTAACTAAACGGATGAAGACGATCTGTGGACTTTGTGATGATAAACTATAAGACTGAAGGCATATGGATACATTTGGATGTCTGTCTAAAATAAGGAAACTGGAAACACAGCGGAAATAAATGTGTGTTGATGCCGAAGGAAATGTTTGTTGATGCAACTCATGCAAGACGCGATGAACGTAAAGTGATAAACACATGCTTATGAACTGATTGATCAATTAATTGTTTGGAACGCAATAAAAGTGAATGATGGCTGATGAAAGGGAAAAAGCTGAAAATGACTTTAAAACTCTCAGCGCAAGTCGCCGAGGGAAGCTGGGCGCATGCACGCGCAAAATGGCTGAAGTCAGACCACTGCTTGTTACTGACGGCGGTGATGATGAAAAAGTGTTGAATGCCGTGGAACAATTCAAAGTGACACTAGATAACTTTAAAGAGGCCCATGTTGCCGTACAAATGCTATTATCTCCTGAAATAAAAGAGAATGAAACTAAAGACTGGTATGAACCCAAAATGGAAATCTTTGAGGAATTCCTAGTAGAAGTGGATTTATGGAAAAAGTCAAGGAAAGATCCTCAGACACTCATTGGACCTCAGGACAGTGTCTCAAATGTGTCTAGACAAAGTAACAAATCCAAAAGTTCACACCAGACGGCAGCATCTTCATCTTTATCTTCATCATCCTCAACACGTCTGAAAATAGCCACAGAAAGAGCGGCTATGCAAGCACGTATGTCAGCATTAAAGGAGAAGCAGGAGCTTGAAATGGAAAAAAATAAATTGCAAGCAAAACTTGAAAGAATTGAACTACAGACAGATATCGCTGAATCTGATGCCAAACTAAAGGTTTTAGACAGTTTCCACCAAGCAAACTCTCAATATCAAGCACAAGAAGAGGATGGCATGAATTCATATCTTGGCAAATATAATGACGGTAAGGATGATGAATTGGTACCCTCTCCTATTAAATTTGCAGGGTTGGGAGCAATACCCAAGACACCCCTTCACAGATTCCTGACTCAACCGCCAGAACCAGAGGACCCCAGACCAAACCCCAGGCAGGAACAGAGAGAACAGACAATATTAGATTGTTTTGAGGAAACAAGCTCAAATAAAAAAAACAATGATTTGCTGCATGTGATCCACAGACAAAATGAAATTGCAGATTTGCTTGTTGTACATCAAAAACAATCATCACTCCCCTCCAGACAAATCCCAATATTTGATGGCGACCCATTAAGTTACCAAACATTCATGAAAGCATTTAGACATGGTATTGAAAAGAAAACCTGTAATGAAGAAGACAATCTGTTCTACCTCGAACAATACACTAGAGGCCAACCCAGGGAACTAGTCAGGAGCTGCTTCCATATGGAGCCGAGCAGAGGCTATGCAGAGGCACAAAAACTTCTTAAAACACACTTCGGAGATGGATTCAAAATTGGCAATGCTTACATGGAGAAGGCTGTCAATTGGAGCAATATTAAATCAGATGATGGAAATGCATTACACTCCTATGCCCTTTACCTTCGAGGATGCTGCAATGCTATGTATGCACTAAAAAGCATGGAGGATCTGAATCTCCCATCTGCCTTAAAACTCATCATTGCCAAACTACCATACAAACTAAAAGAGAGATGGAGAGCAATAGCTCATGAGCTTTTAGCAAAAAACCAGCAGAGAGCCATATTCTCTGATCTAGTGTGTTTTATTGAAAAGCAAGCCTCCATCCTAAAGGACCCTGTCTTTGGAGACATATTGGATGCTACGCCCAAAAGAGCCTCCTTGAAAGACAACACAGCAGACTCCCGACAACCAACCATCCGAAGAGCCACAAGCAGTAGCTTTGCCGTGACAATTGGATTAAAGGACACTAACAACACAGACAATGTAAGCAATCAATCTGAAAACATGTTTCCCAACCCATATGAAAAGTGCTGCATTTGCAAAAATGGAAGACATCACACAGAGGATTGCAAAATGTTTAAATCTCAACCCCACACTATTAAGGTGCAGCTGCTAAAAGAAAACGGTATCTGCTTTGGATGTCTAACCAAGGGCCACATAAGTAAAACATGTCAAAGAAGAATGACATGCCAAATATGTAAAGGAAATCATCCTAGCCTGCTACACATTGAGAGACAAGCAGTAAATGTGGAAAATGATAAAATATCAACTCAAATTAAAAAATGTGTTGGTGGAGGAACTGTTGTCTCACTGGAGAAGAATGTTGATATCGGGGCTGGAAGGGACTGCAAGCTGTCGATAGTTCCAGTACAGGTAAAAGCTTCCAACAGCAGCAACACAATACTTACCTATGCATTCCTGGATCCTGGTAGCACAGCAACATTCTGTACAGAGAAACTCATGAGACGCCTCAATGCTACAGGAAGGAAGACCACAGTTCTTCTTCAAACAATGGGTCAAAAGAAGCAAGTTAGTAGCAACGAAATAACCGGACTTCAAGTGGGGGATTTGTATGGAAACAACTTTATTGAGCTGCAAAAAACATACACACAAGCAAAAATACCAGTGACAAAAGAAAACATTTTTTCTCAGCATGACCTCAGCAGGTGGTCTTACCTTAAGGAAATACAGGTGCCCGAAATTGACGCCGAAGTGGAACTCCTGATAGGAGTAGATGCCCCGACGGCAATTGAGCCTTGGCAAATCATCAACAGCCAAGACAATGGTCCCTACGCAGTGAGAACTCTCTTAGGATGGGTGGTGAATGGACCACCCAACTCACCTGCAGCAGTGGATGGATTTGAAAGACCAGTAGCATCAGTCAACCGCATCTCAATTGAACAATACAAACCCCTTATTGTAAAGCAGTACCACCATGATTTCCCTGAGAAAAAGTATGAGGGAAAACCTGAGATGTCAGATGAAGACCAAAAATGCAAGCAACTGGAATCAAGCGGAGCTACAAATCATCACTGTCACTTACCTTTGCCAGTCAGAAATAAGGATGTCCTCATACCAAATGACTACAACCAGGAAGTGAAAAGTGATAAAGAAAGTTTGCTCCTGAAGATCACTCAAAAGAGGAAGATGGCAAGTACTGGAAAGCAACTGAGTATTAGTGGAGGAACATTAAAGGGACATGCTGCAAACCTGAAGGCTGCATTGAGCACTAATGTGACAGTTGAGGATATAGACACTGCTGAAAGAGCCATATTGGCATTTGAACAACAGCAACACATTGAACAGGATATCACACTGCTTAAAAGAGGAAACCGCTGCAGGCAAAATAGCCATACATCAAAAATGGATCCAATCATGGATACAGGCATCATCAGAGCAAGAGGAAGGATGAAAAGATCAGCAATGCCTGTAAGAATTACGAAGAGGAGAAGAGAGAGAAAAAGAAAAAAAAGGAAAAAGAACTTCCAAATCAGAGACCCTGCCAGGAAGTAAAGGACTAGTCAAGACAAAAACTAGTGCCTTACAAACCCCTCTCGACAAACTCTGTCTGCTCCTGGAAGCAGAAGAATAGCAGGATAAAATGAACTGTTGATTGAACTCTGAACTTAAGTCTATATGGACTGACGAGAAGAACAATGATAATGATTGACTGTCTTAATATTGGCTCTATTTGTTGTTTATGTAATTGCTAGATAATGAGCAATTAGGGGAGGGAGTGTTAGAGCCATATTTTATGTTAGTTTAAAATCTATTATTATATTAAATTAATTCCTATTTGACTTAAGGGATGTTTATGTTTTATTCTTATTTATTTAAATATTAGATTTATGTTGGATTAATCGGAGGTATAGCCTAATTAGAGGCAGCTGGCATAGAGTGGGTTGGGTCACCAAGCAGCCAGGTTAAGAAGGAGGAAATGAAACACTGACAGGGTGGAACAGGGGGAATCGAGACTGCTTAAACCTCACGCTCTGAAATGTTCAACTTCTGTGATAAAGAAAAGAAAATAAAGCATCTGAAAAGAAACCACAAGATCTCTTGAGTATAATTGAACAGAGTGTGCGAGTCCAGCGAGCGATCCCCTGTACGGCGAAAAGTTTAAAACTAAGGTTAAAAACTGGCCACTACACACATTTATGACAGTTTGCACTCTCCAAAGTGCTGTACATAGTGCATTCAGTAGGTAAACAATGAAGGTAAAATAACAATAACCAAAATAAAAGACGTAAAGCCCATACATCCACATAAACACAGATAGTAGTGCAGAGGTAAGATAGTTAATGGGGAGGAAACACCAGGGTGTACATATGGGTTTTGAGCCTTGATTTAAAGGCAGAAATGTAGGGGGAATCACATTTGTCAGGTGGCAGTTGGTTCCACAAGCACGGAGCAACTAGTGCAAAGTACATTTCTGAGAGTCGTGCCAGTGGCATGGCTGTATACGCTGGTCACCAAAAGAAAGTGATTGTCTACAGTAGCTCTGTTGAGATAGGCAAGAATATTGCAACTTTTCATTGTACATATCTTGTTCTTTTAAGAATGTGAAATGTATATTTCTTGTTTTCGTAGGGAAAAGTATGATATTTCTAATAAGACAGGCAAGGTAACAAGTAACCTTTAATATTAAGGTAGAATCACTAAAAGTGTTGTATTCAAGTTTTTATCCTGAAATATATACATAATTGTGAATTCACAAGGCCTCTCTGAAAAGGCATGCCTGGGCTTGTCCTGGGACAGGTAGGGGTGAGAGAGACAAGGGGGGCAGTGGGTCCTTGAGCTGGACACACACACCCTCATCTTTACCCCCACCCTCTCCCCTCCTAATACACACACCCTCTCTCTCTGTCTTCAGACTATTTAAGGCCAGGGTTTTGAGCAAGAAGTTGATGCTTTTGGGGAAGTCTTGACTGTTCCACTTTTTTGTTCTTTTAGCATGGACGAAAGACTTAGAAGAAAAACTCGAAAGAAACACTCTGAATCTTTTTGAGTGCAAAATACTTAGAAAAATTTAGAGGAGATATTTTTTCTTTTGAGAAGGGGAAGAAGCTCTGATCCAATTCTGCCTTTTCTTTTCTAAGAGGTTTGGGTAAGAGAACCTTTGGGTTATTGATAGGAATTAATTGATGAACCAGGTTGTTAGATGGCATTGAGTTGAGGTTTTAGACTGTGTCCTACTTTTCCTGAGTTGTGTGTCGCAAAATCCACAATGGATGGCATTTGAAGATATTCAAATATACATTTCATTGGGACAGTTCGGCCACCACTCAGACTAAGTAGGGGGTGTAGACAGTGGACAAACTTTTAAACTTGATAGCGCTCCAAAATAGGATCTCTTGTGCATCAACCAATAAGCTGTTGATCCTGCTTTTCTGATTAGTGTGTCGCAAAATCCACAGGGAAAGTTCGGCCACCAGTCAAACAAAGTAGGGTGTGTAAGCAGTGGAGCTTTGAAAAACCTGAAGATGAGAATACTCCTGATCTCTTGTGGATCAACGAAATAGACTGTGAACACCTTCCTTAAGCTGATTAGTGTGTCGCAAAATCCACAGGGAAAGTTCGGCCACCAGTCAGACTAAGTACGGTGTGTAAACAGTAGACAAGCTTTAAAAAACGGAGATCTCATGAACTAAATTCAATGTGAACAAAATACATACAACACATAAGGGAACTCATACTTCTCTACATATATTAACCACTTTAATGGGAGTTTAGGTACTTATTTTCCTTCCTTTCATTTTATTTTATCTTTTCTTTCTATATTGTGAACGTATAATCTTTTTATATTGGTTGAATAAAATTTCTTAAAAACGTTATAAATCTTTGGCCTGAATTTTTAGTTTAGTGTTGGGAAAAAGGACCTAAGTAGGGTTTTTTCTTTAAAGAGATCGCGGCGCTCCTGAGGTAAGCAATTCAAACCTACACTACGGCTACACTACTGATAACAAAGAATACACATCCCATATACACGCTCCTTGAATTAAGGGGGAATTGCATTTATCTGTTGGCCTAGCTCATCCAGGTGTATGAACTTAGTGAGGACTTAACGGTAGTCTTTTGAAGCCAGGGGTAATTGTGAGGTATTCATCCACCAGAATAATTAAAAACCTATTCTCTAATCTCCTCCTTTCTAAAAACTTATCTAAGGATAAAGGTCTGAATGTTGGACTTAACCTAGGATAAATTAGAAGTGACAATTGTAAGGGTCATTAGGGGATCAACACAGGGGGAGATCTGGAGATAGGCAAGGGTCAAAGGGTTGCATGCTTTAAAACCAGAGCCTTTAAGGAAATAAAAGGTGTGAAGGTTTTTGGTGTAAAGTAAAACCTTTTGGGAATTGTGTGAATCGGCTTTTGGTCTTTTTTTGCCATGTAGAAAGTGTAAGGGTCGATGAACACATATACTTTATAGTGGAACAGGTTTATACCAGGAACAAATAGACTTGGCAGGCTATATTTACATGAAAACGTCCTGATATTAATTTAGGGGTGTTTAATCTGGTGAAGGGAATACCGACATAATCTTTAGCTCAGAAGAGAGTGACATCTCAATTCCACTTAACGACACCACTGATGAGAGTTCAGATGGCCAGAAAGATGATGATGGTGACTTTGTCATTGTGAGCTTTGCAGGCAAAACCACCTAGATCTGCTAGGCCTTGTTTAAGAAAATGTACCTTCAATCTTTGTCAACTATTTACTTTATTTACTTTAAATACACCTTAAATAAGTGATTGTCTAATGGATTTGTCTTGCATTACAGTTTTTGAGATATATATAAATTGGCACAATTCACCCCACCTTATTTTCTCCAAATGCACAAATCACCCCACGTAGTGGACAACTTTTTTTCCGAAAGCTATATTTCTTAAACAGTTTATTCCAGATCCAAAGTTTTTATTGCCAGGGATGCACAACATCCTGAAATATATGTACATATTTGAGTTGGAGACATAACTGTCAAGGCCTCACTTTAAAATCACTTTGAGTAAAAAGTTGCACAACTCACCCCACTTTCCCCTAGATATCATCATGAAACTTTGCCAGTTGATTACTGGCATTAAAACAATGATTTTTTTTTTTAAAGTTTTTTTCAAAAATGTTTGAATATATTTGCAAATTTGGCACATTTCACAAATTTGCACATCTTTAAAAACAACAGCAACAAAATCTAGATATTGGATAAAGCCAGAGTATAAATCTTTATTGCATTTTGACATTATATAAGTGTGTTAAGTTTCTAAATTTTTTACACAGCCTTTTTTAATTTTATAAATCAAAAAATACTATGTACAGGTCTTAAAAATGCATTACGGCATGTTTTGAAGAAGAAAATGTATCATAAATCAGACTATGAACAACATATGAAAAAATCCTTCTTCAATAACCTACAGAATAGTGCTAAGAATGATTATGGGAAAGTTTAGTTGATGTAAGTGATTTAGAAGTTGAGATTTCTGGGTCAGAGTAATGAAAAAACGATCAAATCAACGTTTATTTATACACTATCAAACCAGAATTGTCACACCATTTCTCACAGATGAAGTTTGTTATGTAGAAACTTAACACACTTATATAAAGTCAAAATGCAATAAAGATTTCAACTCTTGCTTTAGCCAATATCTAGATTTTTGGTTTTTAAATATATGCAAATGTGTGCATAATTAGTGAAATATGCTAAATTTGCATATATATTCAAACATTTAAAAAAAAAACTTCAATACAAAAAATCATTGTTTCAAAGTTGCATGATGATATCTACTGTATAAGTTAAAAAAATTCAATTTTACCCTCGCATTAAACCATGGTTCTGATTTTCTATTTCGGCCCCCTGTAGCTTTCCAGCAGGTAGTTGACCAGGTTGTTCACCCAGGTTGTGATCCTTGAAGGTCCTAGATATCATTTCTGGTGAACAACCTTTTACAACAGCCCATGTCCAAAAAATCACTTTGCCCCCTAGGTATAAGGTTAGGGAGAGATTGTGTTTTCCTAAAATCAGCAACCAACTTTTTTAATGGAGAGTTGAATGAAAGAGAGCAGAGGTGGTTGTTTGAAGAATAGCCTTCAAAAATGGTCAAAACCTTCGAATAAAAACCGATAATCCAGGCAGTACCGGCTGAGGCCCATGTGTTCCATCTGCACTCCTACAATCGCTGCTGTATTCTTAAATTACAGTTTAATGACTCTTTGTTAACTTCTTCGTATTTTATTATAGGGCCTGCTGTCCCAGTTGGAGTGGATGTTCAGGTTGAAAGCTTGGATGCTATTTCAGAGGTTGAGATGGTATGTCTGGACCAAAAAGTTTTATCAAGACAATTCATATGTGTTGTAATTTCAGAGGGCTGTAACAGACTATTGTATTTCCTTGTCAAAGGACTTCACTATGACCCTGTATCTGAGGCACTACTGGAAAGACAAACGCCTGTCCTTCAGAAGCAGCAACAACCAGAGCATGACCTTCGATGGCCGCCTGGTGAAGAAGATCTGGGTTCCTGACATGTTCTTTGTCCACTCTAAGAAGTCCTTCACCCACGACACCACCACTGACAACGTGATGCTGCGAGTTTACCCAGATGGAAAAGTTCTCTACAGTCTTAGGTAACCACACACATGACAACACACATAAATGCAATACTTCTATATGTGCCCTGTTCTGATACTCATTTGACTAGCATATTTTGGTTCCATCATTGTGTTCTCTTATACGCAGGGGCGGATCTAGAAAAATATTCATGGGGTGGCAAGAGGGTGGCAGGAGATTTTAAGGGGTGGCAACCTGTGGCGGATGTATATACAGTATGCCGATTTAATTAAAGCCATATAAATAAATATTTACTTGGGAAAGCCCCCACATTTAGATATGTTGACTAAATAACATAATACTTAGTGTATTGTAGCACGAGTGAAGCCTTACATTTAAACATAAAAGGTGTCAGACAAAATGTTAAAGATTATTATTACTGGGGGCGCCTTTAGCTCAGTTGGTAAGGCGTCCCCCTCCCGGGCCGGGCCCAGCAGCAGACCCGGGTTCGATTCCCGCCTGCGGTCGTTCTCTGCATGTCACTCCCCTCTCTGCCCATTTCACTGTCTCTCTGCACTATCAATAAAGCATAAAAATGCCCAAAAAATATCTTTAAAAAAAAATTAAAAAAAATTATTACTGAATAATTACTACATTACCTGCCTCACAACAAACACCTGCACTAATACACCAGCATGGGGCTCAAAAGCTATGCAAATAGGGCTGCAATAAGTACTTTGTTAACAGTGAGTCTCTGGTATGTGTCTGTGTTAATATGAGATACTCCCATCAGATGTCAATCATCAGTCTAACTTGAGTGAAACTATAAAGTTATTCAAATATTCTAGTAATTCACATACAATACAGATAAAATCATTCATATAAATATTGTGTGGCATTTTCCACAAACAGTGACCTGTTAAACACACTGTAAATGGGAAGAGGTTCAGTAATGTCCAACACAGAAATAGGCCTACTGGTTATTATGATCAATTGATAAGCACAACCTAAGACTTTAATTTAAAATAGTGTGATAAGAATTAGGAAGTATCCTTATACAAAGGCCTATAGATACAATTAAACAAAATAATTAATGAATTTCAAGGGTGTAGGTTATGATTAAACCTTGGTTTAGGATACTTTTTAAATGAGGGGTCTGGGGGTGTCCCCCCAGAAATTTTTGAGCATTCATCACTTCATTTCCTGCATTCTGGTGAATTTGTTTGCATCAAGTTTATGTAAAGTAATTGACAACATTTAGGTTCCCAGTGACAACAATAGAATAGAATACAATGCATAATATCATGCATTCTGAATTGCTTTCAAATATTGATTCTCCTCTATTGTTAAAAAAAAATGGTTTAGATAGTAAAAAAACAAGAAGTGATTATTCACGTCTATCATTGAGAATGTAGTGGCTGGTGGTATTTTACTTGCCTGCAATCTTCAAATAGGCCTATTCAAAAATAACAAAGTGCAAAATGAGGTTTTAATCCTCATGTACTTCCTTTAAGCTACTAGTGACTAAGTGTGCAGTGGACAGAGGGAGGAAGAGATAGCTTTATTTTATAATTTAGCTTTTTGATTTGTGAGTGATCCTCGCTGACTTTAGACTGACTCGCGCTGTCTGCTCCGTGAGGCTCGAGCCCTTCGGCTGAGCTAACAGCTGTCCAACACGGAGACGAAAAACGAAACTTAACTATCCTGTCCTGCCTGGACTGACTTAAGGTGGAGCAACCAAATATAAATGAATAAATATTGTAGGCTACTAAACTGTAACACAAGTAATGAGTTGTGGAATTTGGATCAGTAGCCTACAGTAGTGCACAATCGTCGCTCATGTGAACGTTATTGTAGTTTTTCAGAAGCATTCACGAGTTCCTAACGTTATTATTAACCTAGTCATTGTCACCACACAGCAGCATAATAACTTTATAGGAAAACTACAACTCCATTAGCCGTGCTCTTTTCTCATTATTGTAATTTCTTCATAGATACAGTTGATCAGTAATACCTGGAGAGTGTCTCTCCTGTGCTGCTTGCTTCGTTAGTCTAGAGAGGTTTGGATCCGTCTCTCGCGCGCCTTCCTTGTATTCAAAATCAGTGCCGTTGGGAGCGGTTAGGAGTCTCGGGAGTGGGTCGCGGGGGATCGGGGTGGGGCAATATTACCTGGCTGCATTCACTTGCAGTCGGACATTTGAAACTCGCGCTCGTAAATGTCTCTTAACGGCCAGAAATAAATGTTTAATGTGGCGCTGCCAACTGGGGTGGCAGCTGGGGTGGCAAGGCTTTTTTTAGGGTGGCAGTTGCCACCCCATGCCACCCCGGTAGATCCGCCCCTGCTTATACGGCAATGGTTTAATGTAAGTTAAAGCACACATAATGAACAAATCATTATAACCTTTTGGTTAGTCTCATTGAGATAACAGTTAGGGACCTGGCTAAAAAGGACATCAGTAGATGGGTAAAGACAAAACATAACACTCACATAGAGACAAATACAAGTTCAAATGCAGCTGAAGAGCATCAGGGAAAATACATTGGAATTATTGATTAAAACATGTGACACCGTCTTTAGAAATCAGCCTGTAAAGACTTGAACATCTAAAAAAGTGGTAAATCTAATAATATGTAGTGACACAGTAAATTCAGCAGATAAGGACAAAACATGTGGCTGCTGCAATATGAAAACAGTGAGAGCACTTCCTTGAAGCCACCTCCAAATGTCAATTATTTAACAGTCAGTGCTGCAAACTGTCCAAGAATATCTTGTGGATATACTTCTCCTTCTACCTTTTATTTTATTATTGTCTCATGTTCATTAAGAACAATGGTCTAGTGGGCTACCAGTGACCAGGAGGCCCTAAACATCCACTCAATAGGTAGGAGCACATCTGAGTACATGTTGCATTTTTTAGTGGGGCTGGTTATGATGTTAGTGGGCATTCAGGATGTCCTTAGTGTCCCACTAAGACAAAGTGGCACCAGATGCCACTGTGCAGGATGAGTATTTGAGGGGATAAAGTTTTGCCAATTACAACCGTTAATACTGCTGGGCCAAACGTAGTAATTCTGGCGAGTGATGGGAGGCTCATAGCCAAGATAGTTGATTTTTGTAATCCACATTACACAGCCTATGAGATTAACAGCTGGCCATCTGCCTCATGTTGTGACCACTCGGACATAGCACTGCATTTCTGAGCAGAGTAGAGTATGAGGACATCAACGTCTACAAATCTGCATTCACCAACATTCACTACTAGATCGGAAATAACTGTGGGTTAAAAGCCTTTCTTTTATGATCTGGTTGGGACTCAAAGATCCAGGGGCCGTATTCACAAAACATCTTAAGGCTAAAGCCGGGAACACACCGCACTGGCCGCCTGCGTCACTCCACACGCCCACCTCGTCTTGCAGACCACCGGGCAATCTCAACGCCGCTGATTGGCTGTGGAGGCAAAATTTTTCATCTTTTTCTGCAGCGCCGTGTTCGCCGCACAAGCCTTCGATTCACGCTCCTTTGACGATGCGCCGCAAATGGCCGCGCTCCCGATTCACGCTCCTCTCATGAGGCGCGGCCGCGCGCCGCGCAAGCGCCGGCCGCTGGACGCCGATTATTGGGTGGACGCGAGGCCACGCGCTAGTACATTGACTTTGTATGTAATCTCGCCGCGCGGCCAGTGCGGTGTGTTCGCAGCTTTAGAGTAGCTCCTAACTTGCTGATTTAGGAGTAACTTAGAAATAAGTTCCTCCTAATTATAGGACTCCTAACTTTTTAAGTTAAGTGTAATTCACAAAGCATTTTAGCGCTAAAACTAGCTCCTAAATCTATGAAAAGATAGGAGTCCTTTCGAGGACCCCTAAGTCACTAAGAGTTAACCACAGACAGTCATTTGATGGCATTATGGAGAGATTTATTGATATTGAGCTTTTGAAAAGGTAGGCTACTTTTTGTATGAGGGTAGAGCTTTTGATGGTATATATTAGATATTAACTATCACATGACTTGGGTTAATCTGTGCGGGCTTGGTGCTATTTGGAGATATTCCAGACCAAGGCGGATTGGTGAGGGAGGATGATAGTGTGTAGAGCTGGCCTGCAGTGATCTGGATTATGTATTTGCATTTATCATCTATCTGCTGGAAACCAAATCTCTTTTGAAACAAATAAGCTACACAACATTTGCCTATGCACTGTATATGGAGAGGTCGTGCTGAAGGTTACACATGCATCCATGTCTGCTTAAACTTATATAACTTTCAACAGAATCGGATGATTGATGATCAACAGCATTACTGCCTTGGGGTAGCCCAAGTGAAGGAGGTCAAGTACCTCGGAGTCTTGTTCACAAGTGAGGGGACAATTAAACTTGAGATTGGCCAGAGAATCGGTGCAGCAAGGCAGTTTTGCACTTGCTTTACCAGACGGTTTTGACGAAAAGAGGGTTGAGCCATGAATGCCGGTCAATATTCATTCCTACTCTCACGTATGGCCATGAAGGCTGGGTCATGACCAATACAACTACATTTCAGGTACAAGTGCCCAACTGGGTTTACTCACGATCAGCGCCCGTTCTAGCCAGTTAGATTATGGTGGGCATGCTAGATAAAGTAGGTGGGCAGAGATACCTAAGATGCGAGCGTGCGCAGGCATTTTTTTGCCCTTGCAGGATCTCCGATGCTTTCTTTTTGGCACAGTCACTGTAATGTAAGCTTTTAGACACATCAATGCTGTAAGGGGGTTTAGTTTATCATGATAGCACTGCAACCAGAAGCTTTCCACATCAGTATAACAACCATCTGCCACCTTCCATGAAAAGCAAAAGTATTTAATTTATTTATATTGAATAAGTAGATAAAATATACAGAATCATTTGCATTGTGAGAGGCGGAAGCTTTGTAAAATCCAGGTGGCACCTTTTTTTGGGCCGGGCATTGTATTACGTCTCCTCACTGGTTTGGGAAAGTCAGAGGTAGTTAATGTGGACACGGAAAGGGAAGTTTGGGGTCACCTGCTGGAGCTGTTCCCCCCTCCACCTAACCCTTCATATGGCGTGGTAGATGAGTGAGTTAGAGTGAGCATCAGTGCCATGTCAGCCACCCAAAGGGATTCTTTACATTACATGAAAAAATAAGTATTCAGATGCTTAGCATCTTTGGGGGGATATTCATGGGTATGATGTGCAAACAATGACAGGCTTACCACACATTTTCTGCCAGTCTATTCTGCAGATCCTCTCAAGCTCTGTCAGGTTGGATGGGGACCAATGGATCAGCCTTTTTCAGGTCCCTTACATCAGTGGTTTTCAAACTGTGGGGCGCGCCCCCCTTGGGGAGCGGGGTTATGGCAGGGGGGGCGCGGATGAATATGTGAAAAAAAAAAATCAAAACAATTTTTTTTTTTTTTGGAGTTTGTGTTTTTATATTAAGATCACGGCATAGCTGGACAAGAGTTCTTCTGCTTCGTTCCTCTTACTGCATTTAAATGCATTCATTATATTACAGAGAAATAGGTCTTGTTAAAGAAAAAGACCGCCAAGCCCAACCCAGAGGACCCTGCACAATTTTTTTAATTTTGAATTAATATTTTTATGGAAAATCCATGTGTCCTTCTTCAATAGCTTCTAATTCATCAGACCCAGTGTCTCCAAATTATTTGTTCACACAAAATTCCTCATATTTAGCCTCTTAATTTTCCTCTCAAAATGCACCAGATTCATGCATTTCACTTTAAAAAGGTGAAAAAAAATCTCCCGGGGGGGCATACCCCCGGACCCCGCTAGGAGGGTCTGGTTCTCCACTGGCTACTATTTTCCTCCAGCAGGACATTGGAGGCACTAGTGAAAAAACACTGGATGTGTGAATGACATTTAACTAGTCAATAATTTGGGCAAGTCTGTCAGTCTATCTTTCTCACTCCGCTGCACACTCAGTCACTACTATCCATGCTTAAAGGAAGCAGGATTAAAACACTGGATTTAGATGTTAAAATGTATTAAAAAATGTGCTTAAAAATGCACAAAAATGTTTAGAATGTTTCAAAAATATGTTTAAATTTGTAAAATAATTAAAAGATCTTTCAAAACACAGGGATTTAGAAAAAAAAATGGGGGGGGGGGGGCTCCGCTGGGGCTCACTCTCTCACACTTTGAAAACCCTTGCCTTACATGATTGGTTGGGTTCCAGTCAGGGCTCTGGCTGGCCCTAAGACACCACTGTGTTGCCCTGGCTTTGTGCTTTTGATCATTGTCCTGTTGAACTCAAGGGGTCAGTAGAGGGGGGATCAATTTCATTGTTTTGCTCCTACCTATTGCATCTTTAAAAATTAAATGACTTGCTCACATACTGAGAATTTAACTGACAAAATCATTAAATATCTTTTAAGCTCCCATATTATACACTTTTCGGTTCTATTATACACCATATTAATGGTCTTAGTGGTCCCTAATACGTTTTTCTTTAATTGTTTGCTGAAAAAAACTTTCAGATAATTTATTGTACTATGCTGATGTTCAGCTAATCTCACAATGGCCTATTTTTTTAAAAAGAGTTGCAGGTCCCCTCGTAAATATACAATCTTTGAGCTCTCCCCGCCCCCTGTCCGGAAGCGAAGCAGATACGCCTCGCCCTCTGTCTGTCAGGGCCGTGGACCAATAAGAAATAGGGGTGTGGGCTGCACAGTGGAAGCTTCTGGCTTTACGGTTTGTGTGGTCAGAAAAGGGGATAATTCTGACTGGAGTGTTTTTGGGGGAGGGGTGGGGGTTTCAGAAAAGGGGAGAGTGAGAAAAGGAGAGATTGTTATTTTCTTTAATATTTTGGCAGTCTCTAGGCACACCGTGGACGCATGGATATGTTGGAACACATTTAAAAAGTGCATTTAGCATAATATGGGACCTTTAACAAGTAATTATTTTGTCGTTACAGGGTGACAGTTACAAGCATGTGTAGCATGGACCTGAGCCGCTTTCCTCTCGATACCCAGACGTGCTCTTTGGAAATAGAGAGCTGTAAGTGACTGATGTGGCTTCTGCACTACTTTTATACTTTTAGGGTTATTTTTGTATTAGTTCTAATACAGTTTGTGCCACAAATACTGAGTTTATGCTCAATCTCTCCAGATGCGTATACAGACGATGACCTGATGTTGTACTGGAAGGCAGGAAACAGGTCACTAAACACAGACGAGAAAATCTCTCTTTCGCAGTTCCTCATTCAGGAGTTCCACACTACCTCCAAGCTGGCCTTCTACAGCAGCACAGGTACTTACTGAAAGTCCAGTACTGGGTTTTAATGTAGGCCTACAGAATTGCAGATCTATGCAACTTCTAACTTCATCCTTCTTCCAGGCTGGTACAACCGTCTGTACATCAACTTCACTCTGCGACGTCACATCTTCTTCTTCCTGCTGCAGACCTACTTCCCTGCCACTCTGATGGTCATGCTGTCCTGGGTTTCCTTCTGGATCGACCGCAGGGCCGTCCCTGCCAGAGTGCCACTGGGTAAGAGGGCTTGGCCACTTTTAGAAAATTGCTGCAGTGGTTAGTTCGGTGATTAGTGGTTCAGTTCTTTGTTTTGCTTATCCAAATGTAGGGTCTGAGGAACGAGGGCCTCATATGCTGTACAGATGGTAAAGCCCAAGGAGGCTCATTTTTGTGAAGTCAGTTCAGTCAGTATAATTAGAATTCCATTATTGCCCAGAGCTGACTAAAATAAAATAATTTCAAATATTGATTTATTTTTATTTGTCTGCGCGTCACAGGTGACGAAATTTTAAATAAAAATATTGTTTAAAAAATAGGGGCGCTTGTGGTGTACTGGTTAGAGTGCCCCGTCCACCTAGTATGTGTCACTGGGAAATGTGTCACATCAGTGATATTAGGAGATGCTTGAACTTTCACTTCATTGTGTGTGTGATATTGGCATCTCGTAACTTAGCTCTTCAGATGTTCAGACAAGTTTTTAGTCAACTCAACTTTTATTTAGCATTACTACTGTTTTCCTCCCTGTTTATCATTCCAACTTGAACATCAGACATGGAAGTGGATTGACTTTTTCTTTGAACTTGTTGTCCTGCTTCAGGTATAACCACAGTGCTCACCATGTCCACCATCATCACTGGAGTCAACGCCTCCATGCCCAGGGTCTCCTACATCAAAGCTGTGGACATTTACCTCTGGGTCAGTTTTGTCTTTGTGTTCCTGTCGGTGATTGAGTACGCAGCGGTCAACTACCTGTCTACTCGAGAAGAACGCAAGGAGAGGAAAGTCCCAGGTCCAGGCAGAGTAAGTACTAGTCAATCACTACATGTACGTTTAAGGAACTGTTTAAATGCAGTGTATGTTTTAACCTGGTTCGTGCCATTATATTTTGGTGCATACATTCAACGTTAAAAGACGATGGATCCTAATGATGTTAATGTCCTGACATTGGGTCAAACTTTTAAATACTGTGGTTAGACACCATATAGCAGGGGTGGCCAACCCGCGGCTCGCGAGCCGCATGCGGCTCTTTGCCCAGCTTCGTGCGGCTCTTCAGTTCATATCAAATTATGTGATTATAATTTTTTTTTTATTTTTTTTTATATATACTTTTTTTTTGTGTGGGCCTATGTGTGTGCATGTTCGCAAATGTTTCATGCGGCTCTTACGTTCGTTTTACATGTTGTCTATTATTTCATTTTTTATTTTATTAATGTGTAGGCCCTATGTGTATGCCTGTTCGCAAATGTTTAATTGAGGACGCAACATAACGTTCGCAAACGTTTGGTGCGGACGCAACATAAAACTGCCCGCTCAGCTTGGAGGGAGGTTTTCCGTGAGTAAACTATTTATGTCAAGTTCGCTCCGAAACAGAGTGGGAGAGTTCATATTTGTTGTTGAACGTTATGCCAAGCCATTCTGCCTTATATGCCAGGCGTCATTAGCGCATTTCAAGGCTTCAAATCTTCAGCGCCACTTCAGCTCTCTCCATGCTAAAAGTAAGTCCCACAAAGCAACATGCATAGTAGGCTAAGAGAAAAACGCTATTTTAAATTGTTATATTTTTGTTTGTGGACTTGGTTGAACTGAGAGTTTGTGTGTGAGGCAGTGCACACAATGTTCATTGTTGAAAATGACTGCCCTGTCGTCTTTAGTCCAGTCCTGTCATTATCACAGGGGCGGCCTTAACGATCTGGGGGCCCGTTTCAAGTCCTAGTGTGGGGCCCCCTGTTTTTTTTTTTTTTTTTTTTTTTTTTTAATAAATAATGCTTGTGCATGCATGTGCAAGCTTCCCGCGAAAATAAAAACGCCCCCCCCCCCCCCCTGAAATCTTACTGGCAATCCCAGTGCCCCCCCCAGTTCAAATGTTATTTTTTATTTTCATTTTATTTTTTTAATTACATTTTTTTCCTGATATGTATCCTAGTTCAGAGATGATATGTATTTTTTTTTCTTTCTTAACTTTTTTTGATAGGTAGTTGCCAAGTTCATCACACAAACACTCCAATCCACTGATATGAGATCAGTTTGCAATTTTCAATTACTAAATTAATGGTAGGACTGTGGCCACTAGAACTGGTCTCTGGTCAGCAAAGGTCTTGAAAACAGCATAAGTGTGCTTGTGACATGCGTGCCACCCATGCATGTGTATAGGCGCGTGTCCCAGCAGATTTTTGAAATCTGAATAAAAAAATTAAAGTTTGTAGTTAGCGAGTGTAACATGTTCTTAGGGCAGACTTTCATTAATAAAGGTTTATTTTTTTAGCAAGATATTTGGTCAAAAGCTAGTGGTCATCCGTCCCTCTGTCCAGTTGTTAGGCATCTGGCTGCTAGCAAGTTATGTTGTCTTGCTAATTTTACTATTCATCTGAGCTGAAATAAATATTGACTTTTTCCTTTATTATCTTCGCGAGAATGCACCAGAATGCTTAGATTACATGTTAAAAACACAAAAAAATCTTCTGGGGGGGGGGGATGCCCCCAGACCCCCCTTCAGGGGTTTAGTTTTCTGACAAACATTACAATGGATACTAACATGATTTGGGGATTATAAATCATCTTTGAATTGGTTGTACAGCATATCACATGATATTCATTCAGGGGTGCGATGGCCACCCCACTCTAACTCTGTGGCCCACCTTGGCCACCCCCAGTCAAAATTTCCTGGAATCGCCACTGTGTGTACCCGTGTGTACGATGTGGCTCTTTGCAGTAACACAGTAAAAAATGTGGCTCTTTGTCTCTGACTGGTTGGCCACCCCTGCCATATAGCCTAATTGACAAACTAATGACATTCAGCCTCAGCCACACTTTGCGTTTAGTACTGATTGGCAAATGTTAGCATGTTAGCACTGCAATGGAGAACATGGTTAATATAACCGGCTACACATCAGAAAGTTAGTATTAAACTCAAAGCACCGCTGGGCCTAAATACAGACCCACAAAGTTAATATCACCTTTTGCCAAAATCAGTAGGGGAGAACCAGGTGATGTGAGACATTGGGTAATATGAGACACCCTCTGTTTCTAGGCAACGGAACACATTTTTGGTCATGTGAGCATTATGTCTTCAAGCCTCTCTAATTTCCCCTTGGCCATGACGGATAGGACCTCATGGTGCTGTTGTAAGCATGTTTTTTTCACAAAAATATTTTTTTTGGATGTTAAAGTACATTTTCTTGCTGTCAACTTAATCAACTGTTGTGCCAAAGTAAATTGATACAGGTAGAAACATTTTTATCAAACATGTTGATGAACTACCAACATATGAAACCATGTGATGATGCTAACTGAAGATTAGCCTGAATTGCCAAGAGAGGTAGTTGTTAATCAAATTGTGGTGGCGGGGTAAAGTGAGACAAATGCTCAATGAATCGGGGGGGCTGTGGCAAAGTGAATAGGGTGGTGGACCCGCAACTATAGGGTCGGTGGTTCGATCCCCAGTCTCCCCGCCACATGTCCAAGTGTCCCTGAGCAAGACACTGAACCCTAATATGTCTCCTGGTAGTTAGCCAGCACCCTGCATGGTAGCTGCTGCTATCGGTGTATGAATGTGTGCTCCAGCTGTAAGTCGCTTTGGATAAAATCGTCTGCTAAATTACATGTAATGTAATGCTGTGGGGTAAAGTGAGACAGTGTCTGAGCCCTCTTTTAATGAATACATTATATTTAAGGTAGCAAGGAGACTAGTTTGAATAGAGACAATGCGGCCCGGAGGTGGGGGTTGAATGGTTGAAGGGGTGTCAGCAAGGGCATGGTTTGGCAGCTATGTATGTGGGGGACAGAAGAGTGACCTTTAACATCAATGGACTCAAAGTAATATGTCTTTATTCAATGAATGATCCCAATACAACAAATGCAGAAAAATATTAATCAAAGAATCAAAAGATTGTCCTGTGTTCTGACCCCCAGACTGTGTTTTATTCTAACTGGTTCTTTCTGTCATTTGATTGTTAATAAAAACATTATGAATTATATGTTGTATTTGATCAGAGTTACTTTCAAGTGTTTAGAAAAAAAATGTGCTTAAAGTGTAACGGTACCCTTTTACATGTTTTTTGAGATAGAAGCTGAATTAAATTACTATGTTGTTAAGGAACACATATATGCTGGTGTTTATATTGAAACAAATTGCAATATGTTAAATATCGGCATTTTAAGACATTTTTTGTATTGTAAATTATTTTAGAGCTTTACTAAGATTTGAAAAACAACTTTGAGCTTCAAATTCGAAAAATGACGTAGGGATGTAATTTTGAATAAATTTTGATCATTTCCATTGCTAGGAAACATCCTAAATAATGTGAAATGTGTACACTTTACTGATAAATCTTTTCAGCTTGCTTAGAGGGGAGAATATGTAAAAAGTATCTCACTTTACCCCACTCTCCCCTATAACTCCTCACGATCCGCAACCAGTCTGTTCTGTGTGTGTGATGGAAAAAACAGCTGTTAATACAAAGCCTAGGCTTTGTAAACTGGTATGTAAACAAAGGCCCACCATAGCTAACAACATACCCGTTTACTGAGTTATGCTGTGTATTAAAGGTCACATATTATGCTAAATGCACTTTTTAAATGTGTTCTAACATATCCATGGGTCCACGGTGTGCCTAGAGACTGCCAAAATATTTTAAAAAATAACACTCTCCTTTTCTCATTCTCCCCCTTTCTGAAACCACCACCCCTCCCCCACCCGATATACTCCAGTCAGAATTCTCCCCTTTTCTGACTTCACAAACCGGAAAAGCCAGAAGCTTCCACTGTGCAGCCCACACCCCTATTTCTTATTGGTCCACGGCCCTGACAGACAGAGGGCGAGGCGTATCTGGCTTCACTTCCGGACAGGGGGCGGGGGGAGATCAAAGATTGTATATTTACGAGGGGAGCTGCAGCTCTTTTTTTAAAAACAGGCCATTGTGAGATTAGCTGAACATCAGCATAGTACAATAAATTATCTGAAAGTTTTTTTCAGCAAACAATTAAAGAAAAAGGTATTAGGGACCACTAAGACCATATAATATGGTGTATAATAGAACCGAAAAGTGTATAATATGGGAGCTTTAACACTGGATTTTCTTTCCGCACACACTGTACTGACAGGTAGCAGATTGTGAGGAGATATTCCCTGATTTTGTAAAAAAGTAATTTTGACAACAAGCATTCTCCAGAATCACTGGCTCTACCTTTAAGTAAAGTTGTCAAATTACTGAAGTAATTAACTTTGTTTAAGCCCTTCTTCGACGACCGTACAATATGAAGATATTAAGATGTTCTTTCATGAGTAAAGGCTAAATTTACATATATGCTAGTATTATACCATCTAATTCATTCACCAATTCAAATTAAGTAGTTTTCTGGAGTGTAATGATGATTTGCATTGTTTGGGTGTGGATATGTAGTGTTTTGCAAAAGCCTTTAAGTTCTTTGTCTCCTTGCAGCTGTCGTGTACCTGTGGCGAGGCCCATCCTGGCATGATGTCCGCCAGCTACAGTGAGGTGAATGCCAATACGACGGGGAACTATGGAATGCCAGAAGAGAACGGGGGTGTGAAGAGGGAGAGGATGCTGGCCCAGCTGGCTATGGAGAGTGACCAGCTCACAGGCCATGTGGGCTCTGGGGCCTACAGCAACGTCTGGATCGACACGCACGTTATAGACTATTACTCCCGGGTTCTCTTTCCTGGATCTTACATCCTCTTCAACATCATCTACTGGTCTATCTACTCCTAACACAAATGGGACTCAACTCGAGGTCTGAACACACACAAGATCTGCCTCCCCGCTTGTCAAAAATTGGTTACCAGATGCACTTATGGTACTGCACTTAACTTGCAGATTCAAGCTTTTATTTGTTTTCAAATTTTAAAGAGAGAAAATGGAGAAGGTCCGATCCAAAGAAAAGACTTGCAGCAGAGGTCTTGAGGTGGACATGACACACAAAAAACCGAAGTTCTGACATGAGCTCGCTCCAAGCTAAACACTTTCTTTCACAACAACAAAAGTTCAACCAAGGGAAAGAGGCTTCATCAGGAAATCCTGTTGTGTGGACGATACAGAATCAAACATGTTTCTTCAACAGTGAAAGGAATAGTTCAAATATGTTGAACTACTCCTAGTATTGATGATTAATTTTTTTAAATAAAAGAAAATTTAAATTTAAATGTGGCAAAGCAGTGTCTGCTCCATCATGCATTTCAAGAATAAAAAGTGAAAATTATTTGGGAAAAGAGGCTGTAACAGCTATGATTAATGAGCTCCAGTAATCCTCCCTCGGTGTGGTTTTAGCAGCATCGTGCTGTTTTTGCGTATGATTTAATGAAGATAAACCCTGGAAGGCCATGCAAAATGACACTGCACTCTGACGTGGCACTACTCCAATCAAAGGGATTTAATACTGTAGAAGCTTTCCAGTATGAAGCAGCTGCAGACTAAGTATTGATAGATCAATAAAGTTTGATTTACAGACGCAACACTGAAAATCATCTACGAACTGATGAGTTTATTTACATTGTAAGCAATATTCTGTTGTTTCTGTCGCTGCAAGTATTTCATTTCCTCTGACAACAGATTATACTGACTATTCTCACTACAAAGTCTAAAGCTTTGTTTTCAATGAGCAGTATTTTGCGGTTCGGTATGTGCGTTTCCATAATCATAGTTTGGAAGGGTACCAAAATAAGTGAACAGTAATGTACCTATTCTGGTCACCCTTTGGTTTTGGTGCCAAGCCGTCCCAAAGGGTCCCTAAAGAATGGAGCTACACACTGCAGTCCGTTGATTGGTCGACAGAATAATAATTTCCGTGCAAGAGATATAGTAGGGGAGCCAATACATCCAATCCAATGTATCCTCCTTTTTTTCCGTTGGATTTTGTGAAATTAATCATAGGTCAAATTCAGCTAGTCTATGTGCCACAAATCCTGCCTTACGATTTCCGCTGGTATGGCTTTATCATTGCCAAAAAGCACATATACAATTACAAAGTATTTGAACCAGAAAGTCCCAAATGCATTTGATGCTTGACGCTGATATTTTGAAGTAGGCCTATTGTAATAAATGGCTGAACATGCACCAAAAGTGTTTTGAGGCGACTTCCGGTAAGATGGCGGACGAGTGAGACGCTTATTTTTGAGCTCGTCCAGGTCGGTTAAATAAACCCACTCAAATGCAATAACTCGACATACAAATGTGTTAAAGCGGGTAATGGGTGGACGCCGAGGCCGTAGAAATACCAAAAACTCGAACAAAACTCAGGAAAACAGTACTTTGGAAGAGGTTGAACCTAACCAAATGGAACACGAGGGTGACGCAGCGGGAAAAATGGACCAAGCTGAAACACTGAGAGAAGGACTTGCTAGCATCGGTAAGGATATAAGAGAGCTCAAGCAACAATTCCACAACGAACTGAAAACATTCAAAGACGAGCTTAAAAGTGAAATTAAAAACGAGATAAAACAAGAAATCGCCTATCTCAGACAAGACATTGACCGCATGCTCATGGAGAACAATAAGGAAATACAGGAGCAAAAAACGGACATGACCGAAGCACAGACCCGCATAGCGGAGCTGGAAGAATATAACACGGAGGCAAACGACACAAGGTGGCGAAGCAGACACGCCAAATGCAGGACAAACTAACGGACCTAGAAGCGAGATCACGGAGGAACAATGTTAGGATTTTTGGCCTGCCCGAGGACACAGAAGGAGCCTCTGTCGCCGAATACCTGGGCAAGTTGCTAAAGAAGGAGCTGCAGCTACCCGACGGAACCAATCTGCAAATTCAGCGGGCGCACAGAGCTCTCACACGAAAACCGAATCCAGGCGGCACGCCGAGATCAATAGTGGTTAATTTCCTTCAGTTTGAAACCAAGGAGATGGTCCTACAGAAAGTCTGGGAGAAAAAGGGGTTACAGGTGGGCGACAAAAAAATAAATTTTGACCACGACTATCCCACTGAGATTGTGCAAAAACGAAAAACATAGGCCTATCTGAGTATCAAGAAGGCACTGAAGGAGAGGGCCATTCGTTTCCAAACCCCATTCACGAAAATAAGAATCCATTGGAATAACGGCGTGAGGACCTACGACAATGCACGAGAGGCAGCGGAAGATATGACAGCCAGGGGAATATCTGTGGACGTGCCGAGAGATGACGCGGAGCCTGCGGAGGAGTGGAGCCGAGGTGAGCGGGGATGGAAACGAGCAGGACGCCCGAGAACGGTGATGGATGCGGCGGCACAGCGAGCGAAGGAAACGTTACAAGGCTACCAGCGGAGAGCCGACAATAGGGGATTATCACGCTTCCGGGTTCCATGGGCGGGATTTGTCTATGTTGTGTATGACCACTTCCGGCGCAGTACAACTATGGCTCAAACAAAGGCAAGATGTCACTGCTCCGTTCCAGTTTGTACATCCAACAAACAACGTCAACCCTACCTCAGTTTCCACGGATTCCCGACTGAACCTAATCTAAGGAAGAAGTGGATTCAAGCAGTTTGCCGGGATGAAGGGCCCAATTTTAATATAAGCAAAGGTAGCACGTTTGTCTGTAGCCGGCACTTTAGCGACACAGACTACACTAACGCTACAGCTAACAAGCTAGCGTTGGCTGACGTGTCTAACTTTACCAACCGGGGTCATCACATCAAGCGACTGAAAATCGGGTCTGTACCCTCCCGTTTCCAGTGGAACAACTGGGGACTGCCAAGAAGGGAGTCCGTTTATGAAAGAGCGTCGACTCGCTTGGGCCATGACATTCACCCAGCCCTTCCTCTGGAACAACCGCTACCGTTTGAAGAAGAGGCGATGGAGGAGATCGCAGCTTCGGTGGTGATGCGGGAACATGATTACGGTTCTGCTCCTAAATCAGGTTTGTCAGTGTGTTTGTTAGTGTTCTGAAATATTGGCCTACTAGTACCCAATACTGTTCTTACACCATAGGTAGCACATCCTGTTAGGTAGGAAATGTCTATCAGAATGCCCTACTTAACCATAGATAGCAAACCCTGTAAAATAAGAAATGTCTATCAGGATGTGCTACCCAATATAATGGGATAGGCATTCTGATAGACATTTCCTACCTGACAGGATGGGCTCTTAGTAGGTTATACCAAGGAGGTAGGTCAACTTTTCACAACTCAGGCTCAAAATGTTTAGTCTTATTGATGTCCCAGCATTTGACCAATACCACAATGTGAAAAGCTTCATCACAAATGCAAGCACAAATTTTGCATTTTATATCTTACTTAATTAAATGTAAAGGTGAATATTTAGATATAAAAAACAATTTTATCGTAGGTCCAAACTACTTCCAATTATTACTTCCAATATGCAAGTCACTGCCAAAATCTGGGTCAGATGTTTTAATTTTTTTTCTTATCTCATACAGGTGCACTGGATGCTGCTGCTGTGTAGCAACAGAATCAGAAGGAGTTTTAATTTGTGGGGGGATTTTAACATAATCATGAACCATTGTCTGGATACAACAAGTTTGAAAGGGAGCAAAAAACAGATGTCAAAATGTGTAAAGCTATCTTTGGAAGAGATGGGAACGATGGACGTATGGAGGAACCTTAACCCTCTTAAAAAGGATTTCACACATTATTCGGCTACGCACAATGTCCATTCAAGAATTGATTACTTTTTTATAAATAAAGTTGATGGTTATAGAGTGACCGAGTGTAGGATTGGAGGGCAGATGTATCAGATCATAATGCCCTATTTCTAAATATACATCTTAATGCCAGGAAAAGACAAACAATCTGGAGACTTAATGTGGGAATGCTGAATAATAAGAGTTTAGTGGAGGAATTAAAAAAAGAAATTAGGCAATATATGGAAGACAATAGTAATGGAGAAGTTGACCCGCACATGGTTTGGGATGCCCTGAAGGCGGTTGTTCGAGGGAAAGTAATAGCTAAAACATCTAAAATAAAAAAACTTAAAGCAGAGGCGTACCAGAACCACTCTTTAAGATTAAGAGAACTAGAGCAACAATACCAAAAGACAAACAACCCAAATATAAGTAAACAAATTAGGGATACCAAAACTAAGATAAACGATATATTAATGGACGAATATGGAAAAAAGTATATATTTATGAAACAAAATTATTATGAAATTGGCCCAAGAGCAACTAAGCTCCTAGCAAAACGTTTACGAAAACAGCAAGCAATTAATACTATACATACAATTAAGGATCCATGCACCAATGAGACGATACACGAGCCGGAAAATATAGAAAGAGTAGGGGGTTCTATGAAAAATTATATACACAACCAACTGCTGCAAACGAGGAAGAAATGAGAACCTTCTTAAACGGATTGGATCTACCGTCGATCGGCACTTACCAAAACGAAAGATTAACAGCAGACATTACAAGGGAAGAGATTATTCATGCTATACAATCATTGAAAAACAATAAATCTCCAGGGAGCGATGGTTATCCTGCAGAGTGGTACAAGATTTTCAAGGAAGAACTGCTACCAGCTCTCCAGACTTCCTTTAATTGGACTCTAAAAGAAAACAAAACACCACCAACCTGGGCAGAAGCAATTATATCAGTCATTCCAAAACCAGGAAAGGATAAGGATAGATGTGAAAATTATAGACCGATTTCAATACTAAATTTAGATTATAAATTATATACGTCAATTATCTCTAAAAGAATAAACACATTCATTACAGAATTAATTGACGAAGATCAAACGGGATTCATATCGGGTCGACAAACCCAAGATAGTATTCGACGAACCCTACAAATAATTGGCAAAGCACGAAGAGAGAAACAAAGTACTGTACTGGTTAGCATTGATGCCGAGAAGGCATTCGACTGTGTGAATTGGAAATTCCTTTATCAGGTGTTGGAACGATTCGGATTTAATACTAAATCGATACAATTGATTAAAACACTTTATCATAAACCCTCTGCTAGAATTAAAATTAATGGAAGTTTGACCAAGGAAATATATTTACAGAGATCAACCAGACAAGGATGCTGTTTGTCACCAACCCTGTTTGCGATTTTTATTGAGCCCTTAGCTCAGGCAATCCGACAAAATAAAGAAATTAAAGGGGTCACAATTAAAGGAATAGAACATAAATTGGGACTTTTTGCTGATGATTTGATTGCTTTCCTCGAACAACCTAACACATCTATCCCTAATTTGATGAAGCTACTACAATCATATGGCCATCTGTCAGGATATAAAATTAACGTCTCCAAAACCCAGATTTTATCTTTTAATTATACTCCAACAAAAGCGATCCTGGAATTATATGACCTTAAAGGAATCTAAAGTCAATTCAATATTTAGGCGTTACGATCACTAAAAACTCCACAGACCTATATAAAGCAAATTATAACAATTTAGATCAAGAAATAAAAAAAGATATAACAAGATGGTCTACCCTCCCACTGGATTTAAACTGTAGAATTGAGATAGTTAAACTTAATATATTACCCAGATTTCTCTATCTATTCCAATCTTTACCAATAGAGGTACCCCAAGGTCAATTTACAAATTGGGACAGAATGATTTCCAGATTTGTCTAGGGGGGCAAAAGACCTAGAGTCAGATACAAAACTCTTCAGCTAACAAAAGAGAGAGGTGGTATGGGTCTTCCAAAATTAAGGGAATACTATTATGCTGCTCAATTGAGACCTGTGTACTGCTGGTGTAAGTCAGAATTTAGAGCTAAATGGAAAGACATTGAAAGAGAAGTGAACCAAATTCCAATTCAACATTTGATTGGAGATAATAAACTATACAAGGAACTCAAAAATAAAATGGATCCAATAACAGTGCACACACTAGGTCTGTGGTTTAAAATATTGAAAATACACAAGATTCAGAATGACATAAATATATTAAAATGGGTAGCATATGATAGAAATTTCAAACCTGCAATGTATGATCAAGGATTCAAACATTGGTTAGCAAAGGGAATAACATCTTGGTGTGTTTTGGTAAAAGATGGGAGGCTGGAGAGTTTTGAAAATATGAGAAGAAAATACGAATTGGGAGCTCATGAATTTTATAGATACCTTCAGCTACGGGACTATTTCAAAAAGGAAATCGAAGCAGATTCTTCCAAGGAGGTGAACAGTGTCATCCAAATTATAATAAAAGCATATCAAGAAAGTAACATAAGAATCATTTCGGCAATGTATAAAGGTTTGAATACTAACGACAAACATTCAACTAAATATGTTAAGATGAAATGGGAAAAAGAACTCAATGTACAAATTTCAGATGAAGACTGGCATGATATGTGGAGGACACATCACTCATCCACCAATTCACGAACTTGGAGGGAATTCTCATGGAAGAATGTGATTCGTTTCTTTATAACACCAAAAATGAAAGGTAAACAGCTACACAAACGTCAGAAATGCTGGCGGGAATGTGGGTCTTATGATGTTGATCATTCGCATGTTTTTTGGAATTGTCAGAAAATAACTGTATTTTGGGAAATGGTTTATGAGGTATTAAAGCAAATACTAGGATATGAGGTCCCCAAAAGTAGTTTGGTGCTCTATCTATGTAAATTTCAAAAAGAGAATATTATTATGAGTGATGTATATCTAATCAAAATACTGCTAGTAGCGAGCAAGAAAGCTATCACCAGACATTGGCTGAAAGAAACACCACCAACAAAAAATCAGTGGCTTGCTATTGTTGAAGAGATAGCTTTAATGGAGAAACTGACTCACAAACTGAGACTTCAAGAAACACAATTCGACTGTAAATGGGAGAAATGGACACTTTACAGGACTCAAAATGAAGACATTGGACTGGAACAGTAACTTATAACTAACACCTCAGGATATAAGAAGGTACTCCCCAGGCAGTCTGTTCTTTTTCCTTGTTTTTTTTTTTTCCTTTTTTTTTTTTTTTTTTTTTTCTTGCCATCACCTAATTGCAGATGTCGATATAATGCTGTTATAACTGGCATGTTACTGTGAAAAAAGTCAATAAAGATCAAGATAAGATAAAGTGTAAAAAAAAAAAAAAAAGTGTTTTGAGGCACAGCTCACTGCCTTGATGTTAGGCTGAACTGCCAGGTCAGGACACTCCTCAAAGACCGCAACATCGCCTGCAGGTCTGGGAACAGAGTCCTATACAGTGCTGCCAGAGCTGACCTGAAGAGAGGAACCACTTCTCCAACAAGGACCCTCGGCAGGTGTGGCAGGGAATCCAGCAGATAACCAACTTCAGGGGACAGACCAACTCAGACGTGGACTCGACTACACACGCTTTGAGACCCCTGCCCAACATTCTGCAGCCACACCACCCCAGCCCCATCCAGCTTCCAGCTCCCAACCACTGACGGTGCAGGTACAGGAGGTGGAACGGATGCTAACAAGGGTGAAGCCCAGGAAAGATTTGGGGCCTGACGGTGTTCCGGGGAAGGTACGAGGGGCTGCGCTGCACAACTCTCACAGGTCTTCACCACAATCTTCAACCTCTCCCTGACACAGTCCATCCCAGATTGCCTGAAGTCTGCCACCATCATCCCATTACCGAAGAAATCGACAACCGCCAGCCACAAGGACTACCGCCCAGTTGCACTCACACCCATCGTCAACAAGTGCCTGGAATGGCTGGTTCTTAACCACATCAGGACCTGCCTCCCTTCCTCCTTCGACCCTCACCAGTATGCTTACAGAGCCAACAGGTCAACAGAGGACGCAATAGCCATCACACTATACACCGCACTGAGCCACCTGAAACACCGGGAGAGCTACGTCATGATGCTATTCATCGACTACAGCTCGGCCTTTAACACTATCATCCCTGACATCCTGGTCAGCAAACTGTCTGACCTGGGGCTCCCCCCATTCACCTGCTTCTGGATTAAGGATTTCCTCACAAACCGACCCCAGACAGTCAAACTGGGTCACATGTCCTCCACCCGGACACTGAGCATGGGCTCCCCACAAGGCTGTGTGCTCTACTCTATACCCTCTACACCACAGACTGCAGACCCGCCCACTCTACAAACACCATCGTTAAATTCGCGGATGACACAACGGTGGTGGGACTGATCATAGAGGGAGACGAGTCTGCCTAAAGGGACGAAGTCCTGAAACTGTCTCACTGGTGCTCAGCAAACAACCTTTCTCTGAACACCACAAAGACAAAAGCAATCATCCTGGACTTCAGGACACAGAACAGATCCATCTCCCCTCTACATACACAGCGACTGCATGGAGAGGGTCCACACCTTCACCTTCCTGGGCACCGTGATATCTGACAACTTTTCCTTGACTGCAAACACCTCAGCTGTCATTTAAGGCCAGGACACACCGAGCCGATAATCGGGCGTCGGACATGGTCGGAGAGTCTGGAGGGGGCACAAATCGGTTTGGTGTGTTCGGTAACGTCGGCCGTCGTAGATGTCGTCGGGCTTCTTTTCAGCCGATTCAACATGTTCAATCGGCGTCGGGCAGTCTCTCAGCCGGAGCAATCTGATTGGTGGAGGGCTAGCCCGTTTCTGCTCTGCCACGGCAGCGGAGCAGATATTACTTTCACTTTTGTCAAACATGATTTTTTAAGCTATCAACAGAATCGGACAATGTTCGGATTGTTATGTAGGCTGAACACAATCAGGACACAACATTAGATTGTCCGTGCATGACGTTTTCACATGTTTTCAGAAATAGTTGAGGTAGTTTGGGCGAGGAGTGGCCACACAGGTTTGTGTGTGTGTGTGTCTGCAGCATGCATTCTCCGTTATAATGACGGCCTATGTTATGACAACACCTGACCATACTTAATGTCATCCGGCGCAAGCGCAGAACGTACGGCAAGTCAGTAGTCGGCTCTGTGTGTTCTTCGCACTTTTTTGAACGCGTCGGGGAGAATGAAGCTGCCTGAATCGGCAGACTCCATTTTCTGGCGACGGTCTGTAGTCGGACCAGTGTGTCCGGGCCTTAAGAAGGCACAGCAGCGTCTGCACTTACTGATGGTACTCAGGAAAAATAACCTCTGTGAGAAGCTGCTGGTGACCTTCTACCGCTCTACCATGGAGAGCATCCTAACTTACTGCATCACGGTGTGGTTCTCCAGCTGCACCGAGGCAGACAGGAAGAGATTACAAGACAACACAAAGGATTATCAGATGCGCCCTCCCTTCCCTCAGAAACATTTATTCGTCCTGCTGCCTCAACAGAGCAGAGGCTATCACAAGAGACAGTACCCATCCAGCACATCACCTGTTTGACCTGCTACCCTCTGGTAGGAGCTACAAGTCCATCAGAACCAGAACAAACAGACTCAGAAACAGCTTCTTCCCACAAGCCATCACTATACAGAATACAAGTGGACACTTACACACACACAGACACACAAGAAAAATGTGCACTAATTGGGAAACACTGAACATATTTGTTGACGAAATCTATTTCCTATGATTGTATAACATTTTAATGCTAAACATTCTGTTCACCTCACATTGAACTCTGGTGGACAACACTGTTTTACTCTTACGGCCTCTGCACACATCCTACCTCTACTGCGCGAGACCCGAGAGAGACGCGCGGCTCTCAGAAAAAAATAGGCGAGCCTCCTGAGGTAAAGGGGAGCGTCGCTGCAGACGTGCCTCCGACGCGCATCAGCAGTGCGTCTGAGGTTGGATGTGTGCCCGCTCTAGGTTGATTACACAGTCAGTGACAAAAAGTCAGACGCAGACGCGAGGTAGACGTGCAGTAGAAGTAGGATGTGTGCAGAGGCCGTAAGATTTTGGCTCTATACAGATGTATGATGTATTCATGTTCACGATGGTTAAAAGTTCATGGAGGAGAACTCCCTAAAATCTCCCAGTGCATTGCTTGATTACAATCTAATTATTACACCTGTATCCTGTGAGAAACATCTTCTGTGAAACACATACACACAGTTGGTTTTACACACACATACCGAAGACCAAGATGAAAGAGGGGGAGACTTTATGTACAAGGTCAAGTTCTTGAATCATCTCATGTCTCCGTAATTAAAACTCATCCCCCAGATCTTGCTAGAAACTCAAGGACCTGGACACACGAACAGTCTTGTTCGCATACACATTAATTCTGTCTGATATAACCTCTGCTGTTTCTGTTCAGTCTTTGTATTCAACCATGTATGCAACCTGATACATTGTTGTACCCTTGCTTTGCTGTCGCAAGTAAAAATCTACCAGGCTTTGAAAAATGCCTCGCCAGATCTCTTTATTTAAAACACTTGGGTTTTTGATAAGAGAATTCCTGCAACAATATTATCTATTCATGTTTATGCAGTACATTGCACTAGTGCCTTGCACTATCTTTTGTTTTACTATTTTTATATGTTGTTTGCACTATTTTTCTACCATTTTTCTATTTTGTGTTTGAGTGTATACTTGGATGCTTCTAAAATTTCACTAGTGCCTTGCACTATTTTTTTTTACTATTTTTATATTTTGTGTTTGTGTGTATACTGGGATGTTGCTACAATTTCGTTGTACACTGTAAAATGACAATAAAGGATTCTGATTCTGATTGAGAGAGCAGGGAGAATGCTTATGGGTCTGTAATTGCTTACCTCCTCTTTCTCTTCATATTTGTATAGAGAGGTTATTGAAGTCTGTTTTGAGGCACTGGGGAAAGTGCTCTAATCTATACACTTATTTATTAATTGAGTTATAGGGGAAGTGATTGTTTTTTATTAGCGCTGTGTCAAATGCATTTATGTCCTTAGCTTTACTGTTCGAAAGGGTAGTGATACATTCATCAACCTTTGTCTAATTTGTCTGTCAGAGTAAAAGCAGATAAGTCATTAGCTGGGACTTTGGGGAGATGCTTTTTTTATATTAATTATTAATTAAATGTTGTCCCAAGTCCACAACAAAATCTAAGAAATAATTGTTAAAATGAGTTTTCCACCGAATAATTGTCATTTTTAATAGCCCCATTTATTTTCAACTGTATGCTACCGCTCTTGGATTTCTTTCACCTCTTTACAAAACTTGTATTTCTCTCATACCAATGTGTTATAGGAGTTTCAAACTTTTCAACATGATCATGTTCATTAAATGGACTACACTCTTATAGCATTGTTCAACCCTCCATGCAAGTCTGGAGCAGTTTAGGGTTCAATGTCTTGCTCAAGGACACTCTGCATTTGGCATCGAAACTGCCACCCAGGAGACTTCCGGTGACGCAATGAGAGCAGTGGCTGTGTAGCTGACTCGCTCGTCGAGAAACCCTCTGAAAACCAGCCATATATACAGAAAAATAGAGGTGACAGAGTTCCTAGCAGACTCACTGAAACTACCAGAAGACATAAATATTCGCATAGGCCTTTCACACCAAAATGAACCAAGAGTCAGTTCCAGGCTGGTGTTGGGGTCAGTTCAAAACTGGTTACAGCCTTATCCCAGTTATGAACCGGTTGGTTTCACATCGACCGGAGACAGCCATGGAGCAGGCAAGAGAGCAACGTCATGACGTCACTGTAAACGTGTGTACGTCGCCCGACGCCGCTGCTCTTGTGGCTAACGCTAAAGCTACCGCTAGCTTTTAGCACAACAACAGCGGCGAATACGTCTTATTTTTACACGTGTTGGCTCTCGCTTTGCTTTCTTTACCAAACAGGACCCATACAGCGTATTCTCGCCGGTCAATTTGATCGCTACGTTCGGTAATTATGTTATGTTTACGTCTCGTAGTAGCGGTGTTTTTAAATATGGCGGGCATGAGGTTTGAGTTGGTCTGGTTGGTCAGGATAATCCCTCCCCGGCCGCTGGCGCAAGCGGTTCTTCTCAAACCCTGCTCAGTCCTGGGGTATGAGTTCAACCGGTTTTTACGGCCCGGAGCCTGACCGGAGCAGGCTTTCTGGCGGTGTGAAACCAAAACACTGGCTCTAACTCCGAACTAGCGCCGATTTTGCGGCGGTGTGAAAGGCCTAATAGAGAGAGCACATCTGAGAAACAGCAGAGAGGCAGCGTCAGATTCTTGGACTACTACACAAAAGATGTGGTGTTGCAGCAAGCTTGGAAACAAGTGCAGATAACATATGCGGAGAACAGAGTCTATTTTGACCAAGACTACTCTCCAGAAATACAGAGACAGCGCAAGGAGGTGCGGCACGTGATCAAACAACTGCGGGACAAAAACATCAAAGCCGGGGCCAATCCGAATAGTCTTTTTTGCATAGGAAATTTCCTTTCCTATCGAGATGACCCGGAAGTACTCGGCGGTTAGATGATTCGAATTCTCAAAATGCTTAGGAAAGGCATAGGAAAGGAGCCTCGATTCATCCTTTAACCCTCCTTTAGCATAGGTTACTCCGACCAACCTATGCGAAAGGGAAGGAGATAGTGGTATCCCATAATCCTTTACGGCGGCAAGATTTAAAGCAACAGGCCACCGCCGGAGTTTACCGACTCTACACGAATACGAACGAGGTAAAACAGAAGAGAGGACAGGAGAAGAGAGGAAGATTTAACTCGGCTAAAACAAAATAGGGTTAAGGTATAGGAAAGGAGGCTTATAGGTTAGGAGATTGGACTATTCGGATTGGCCCCAAGTCTCCCTTCCCAGCGCAGATCAAGATCTTTCTGGACGCCGGAGTCAAGGCTTTCAGGATACTGACCGAAGCAGCGCCTACTTTGGAAAAGATGGGGATCACCGATGTCAGAGAAAAGCTTAACAGGAGCCACTAGAAGACCGGTGGTCAACTATTAACAAAGCAGCCAGCAGGGGGCAGTACGGACTAACAGAAGATGATCTGTGCGCTTTCCTCAGCACCACGGAGGGACTGTAGTCAGGTGTGAAAGAAACAACTATAGTCTAAAGGTTTGAATATCAAAATGAAAATGATTTGACAAGGAATTATTCTATAATCTATGGGGTGACGGTTTAAAGGAGCTAAGTTATGCCATGTATTACTTTACAATACATATTGAGCTGGTTTTGTATTTTATTTTTTATTTGAAGATTATATCTACAAGAGGGTTCTCTCTGAGTAGAGGGTTATAACTGTCAATCCCTTTTTGTAAGTGTTAGTATTCCCTTAGGGGGAGGTAGAGTAACACTATACATGCATCCACAAATTGTGGGCTTACCCAGGAGAGAGCTAGTCACATCTCTTCGCCTTCACACAAGGAGCTGGCACTCAATTTGGTATAGGGGGCTCAGCTGGGTTACTTAGGTTGGAAGTAGGCCTATCCTTTTTTCGTTTGTAAAGTTCAAATGTTCATTGAAGTGTTTTTGCAAATGTTTTCTTATCTATTGATCAATATCACAGCAACGCATACCTTCTTTTTTTCTGAGATGTAACCAGTGTTGCCACAGTTACTTTAAAAAGTAACTTAGTTACTTTACTAGTTACTTGGTTAAAAAAGTAACTAAATTAGATTACTGATTACTTTTTCAAAAAGTAACTAAATTAGATTACAAGTTACTTTAAAAGATACTTTACAGGTTTTGAAACCCATATATTTCAATTTAAAACATTCACATATTAAGAATCATTGAAAATATAAAAATAAAGCTTGTACTAGGCAAGTAGCCTATAGGCCTACTGTTTTCAAAATAATAAAAATTATAGTTTAAAAAATGTAACAAAAAAATAGTTTTCCCCCCCATGAAATTAAAGTGCAAAGACAGTAGCAGTGTCTTTAAACTGAACTTGCTTGGCCCTTCACTCTCATGCATTAATCTGGCTTTTCTCTGTGCTGTCGATAGACTGGGTGTGTGTGGCCATCGGTCCCCACGCCACGTGACTATACGTTTCCAAGTTTTAAACACTTCTATCTCTTCAACGTCACCGTACCCGAATCCTAAATATCCCCATTTGTGGAGGTCCTGGGAAAGTTTTGTATGCGCTTCATTTAGCGGAGAATATCTCAACTGTTATAGACTAATATGACCCCAGTGAACAACGTGGGATGTGTGACAAAATCTCTATCCGGGGCGAAAGTCCTGAAAATGACCTGTTGTGGTCATTTTCAGGACTTTTGTTACACTAGTATCACACTACGTGGTGAATGGGACTTTTTTTTCCTTTATAGATATCCTCATACTTTTTCACGAGATTGATCTTCATATTAAGAGAAATACTTTTTGTATTACACTTTGTCTACAAAAAAAAAATATGCAAATGAGGCAATATCTCATTAAATACTGTATGCATAGCCTACAGATAAACCCTTTAGTAGAAGTCCTTTGATAACCTATCCCCTTTCCAACACAAATGGGAGCAGGACTTGGGCATACCCCTGAGTAATGCACAGTGGGATACTGTAACAAAAAACACTACAACCCTATCCAAATGTGTAAGATACAAAATTCTTCAAATAAAAATGTTGCACAGGGCTTATATAACACCAAACAGATTAAAGAAAATGGACAATTCCCTCTCTCATTTGTGTTGGCATGGTTGCGTGGAGGTAGGAACATTGATACATCAATTGTGGCAATGCCCCTCAGTAGAGTTTTTGGAAGTGTGTGATAACGTGTCTTCTTTTTTAAACGTGAAAATACCACTCTGCCCAGTAATTTGCCTTCTAGGCAGTAAAGTCGAAAATATTGAATCAACTGTCACTCGACGCATCATAGCTTCTGCCTGTTTGTCAGTGAAGCGAATTATGATTAACTAACTGGACGATACATAAACCCAATTGCTTCAGCACTGAATTATGGATCTGCCCCCCCCCCCCCCATGTGTTGTACTGTGCATTTTGTAATGTCCTGTGAGTTTGTTGTCTTGTGGTGTATATATGTGGTATGTGATTGTTTTGTGGCTTTGTTTGAGAAAATAATAAAGACATTAATATATAGAAACTTAGAAAATACTGAAGAAAATGTAATACAAGGAAACCAATTTTCTAATTCTATCTCGTTTGTTTTTAATAATTCAACTTCCACAAAATAATTTTAACATTAAGTGTGCATGCAGCATCTGCAGATTTTACACCATATAAAAAGAAAATATCGAAAAAAGCAGTAATTTTAGCTAAATGGCGAAAAACAACTCGTACTGGTTTAAAAAAGCTGTTCATTTTAATAGTAAGACTGCTGGTGGCAGTGGGTGATTTCAAACTATTTACACAACGCACAATAATCAACATCTTCAAATCACATACTACACACTACATCCATGTCAAAGTCTATTTGTCTGTAATTCCCACAGGGATAAAGACAACACCAAAAGCTGATGTCATAATTCAATTGTAAACCAAATCTGCAGATAACTTGTTGACTTAATCCACAAATAAAAACATGCTATACACTATTCTATTAAAAAAGACAAATATTGTACAGGTAATATTACAGTATATTTAAAAAAAAAAAAAAAAAAAAAAAGTGTTTTACTAAGTGGATGTGTAAAAATAGATTTCAAAGACGGGGCACCAGACTGCAGCAGATTTGACTCATTCAAGTCCTGAGGTTCTGCTTTACAAAACAAACAGAAAAAGACAAGTTAGTCTTTTTTTTCCAGTACCACTGTGGGCTGCATCTCCTGCAGCTGTTTCAACATACGGTCAGTGACGACTGAAGAGTATTTCAGTTCATTTCTTTCCATTACCACTGTTGGCTGCATGTCCTGTAGCTGATTCAACATAATGTCAGTGACACCTGAAAAGGCCTCGTCTATTAATATTTTAACCTTAGTAAGTGAATTTAAGTTCTGACGGTTGCTGAAACTGACACAGGTATATTTGGTGTGAAGACTGGATGTTGTTTTCCATGTATCTTGTACGTTAACCTTACTTGTCAAGGGATGTTCACATTTTTTGGACTGTTCCAAGAATTTTAAGAAGGACATTTCAAATCCCATGGGTTTAAAAGAGGCTAGTGGAACACTCTGCTCAGTCACCTCCTCCTGCATTATAGCAGGGCAAGAGGAGTCAGATTCATCATCTTTGCTGTAAACTACATCTACCTTAGGTTTACGTGGAATTTTCTTGCGCTTCACTATATTTTCGATCAGTTTACGTGGCCGTCCCCGTTTGCGTTTGAGCACTACAGAGCTGTCGGAACTGTCATCATTTGACAGTTTTGCTGTCGAACAACTCATCGGCGATGCCTGCAGCAGCTCTTTTACGTAGGACAGGCTTTGAATATCCATACTGTCCTCCTTCTAGGCTGGTGGTGTCTGCTGTCAACTCATTGTCTGACAGGTCAGAAGTGTTATCTGATCTGGAGTCATCACTCCTGATGGAGCGGCATTTTTGCCTGGGGAACTTTTTGCAGAATATGAAATGACTCCTTTGATGTTCCAGGTACTTTTCGGACAGTCCGTGTCCCATGTAATGTTTTAATATGCTCCGCTCTGATTTTGTGACAGAGTCACAACCTTTTATCATACAGGGGTATTGGAGAGGAATTTTCTTAGTGCACATTGCAGATGCCTCCACTTTAGTTTTCAAAGAGGGTTTTCCATATTTAGTCCAATTATTGTTTTTTACCTTGCTAACTCTCTTTGAGTCACTTCCCCTCTGGATGATTTTTTTATTGCTCTCAATGTTTTCTTTGCCATTACTTGTCTTGGTAATTTGGTAAAGCAAAGTCTTAGAGTTCAGTTTCGCGCCATCTTCTTTTATCGGTTGATTCTTTAGTTTGGGCTGTTTCAGGTCTTGATGCTTTTTCATGGCGTGTCTGAGCAGGTTTGACTTTGTGGCATATGCACGTTCACAGCCTTCAATTTCACACTTGAACGACCCAATTAAATGTTCGTGTTTGGCTAACTTCATATCTTTATGCTGTTCTTTGACGTGCCCTATAAACTTCCAGAAGGCAGTGAAGGATGCTGTGCATCCTTCGTGGCCACAAGTAAACCTGCCTAGTTTGATGGCACACAAGATATTGCCAACCTTATCAAGACTGAATTCATGCAGTCGAAGATAATGCTGGAAAAGGTTCGTAACTTCTTGGAAAACTCGGGAGCAGTCCTTGACTTGGCATCTGAACTCAGAAATGTGGGGGATCTCTGCCTCTGGATCCTCCTCATCGCCCATTGTTTCACCCATTCCCTCGCTCTGGTCCTCCTCTTTGTTCACTTCAAATGCTGACAAAGCAGACTGGTGAACAGACCTGTAGTGGAGGATCAGATTGTGCTGAAGAGTGAAAGCTGCAACACAGCCTTGATGAACACAGCAATATGGCTTGGACAGACTTCTGGCCTCACCAGAGTTGGCCTTCTTCTCTTTTGTCTTACCAATTGGCTGCCTGTTGATAGCAGATGGCTTGCCGAGAGATGGAGGCCCATTGGCCTGAGGCATGGTAGACGGAGGCTGGGTGAGAGGAGCTGAGACTTTGGCCAAATGGGCTCCAACTTGTTGACCACTTGTGTGGTAAGTGGGCACCTGGGGCACATTTCTTTGCTGTCCATGTGACCACTGCCCTTTTGACATCTCCATTTGTACCGACTGAAAGGCTGATGTTGAGGTCTGAGCCTGTATTGGGTTAGTCATTGCTTGGTTGCGCATGGGAGTTGTTTGCAAGGGATGCATGACTGTGTAGCGATTGTCATCTTGAAATGTATGATTAGTTATGTCCATATTAGCAGGTGGTACAAATGCCTTTGATGAGAATTCCTGTTTTACTTCATCTTGGAGTGAACACAGATGTATTGTGTTCTCCATTGATGAATGAGTAGCCATTTTGGTATGAACCACTGGAGCCTGGTTAGCACTAAGAGGCTGGTCTTCAGCCTGTTTGTTTAGTTTGCGCTTTACATCAAGATCTGCAATTTCCAAAGCTGATAATTTGTGAGCTGACTGGTAGTGAGTGCGAAGGTTGGAGTTACGAGTGAATGATTTAATACATTTTAAACACTTGAAAGGAGCATATTGGCCATACCTTTTTTTAACCTCATTCACCATTGGAGTTGTATAGTTGTGAGCTTTGGAGAGGTGTCTCCAAAGCGCTTCACACGACATGGAACCATATGTGCAGTTCTCATTATGACAAGCAAATCCCTTGACAGGGTTTGATGGCTTTGAGTTACCACTATGCAAATCGACATTTGCCGTTACTGTCTTCCTGCTTGTACTGGTGTTGCTATTTTGATTCATGGGAGCGGACTCCTGTTCAGACATTATTCTGACCAAATTGAGCCCTTCTAATGCACCTTGAATTTCAGTCATACATGTGTGCTGACTGGATGATAACGGAGTGGGCTCAATTCCTGCATCATTTTCTACCACGCATGCAGTGCTTAGCACCTGCTGCAGGACAGAGCTCTCTCTGAAACTAGTAAAGCTCTGTGTGTTCAGAAGTTGTTCAATTTCAACATCAATTCCTGGGATGATTGCAGAATTGTTTTCAATGATTTGTTTTTCACTTGCTGAGTCACCGTTTGCATCACAAGTCATTGGATGAATTTCAGAATTAATGGAAGCACTGCACATTGGGACAAATGACATGGCATTAGGGTTGGAGTCGCTTAAAGGACAAAAGCTGGTTCGACGTTGAAAGTCACCAGCCAGAATCTGCTTCCGTAATATCCGTTTTATTTCTTTCTCACTCGTCTTTCTCTGCGTCTCCGACTTCATGCCACTGTTTGTTGGTGAACTAAGCTGACTGCCAGATAACACCGTCAGTGGGTTTGAATCATTATTTGATGTCTGAAAGGTTGTCTCGAAGTGACACCTTTCAGAGTGATGCCCTGCACTGGGTCTTATGGGAACACTTCCCGGAAGGACAGTTGACGGGCTTTCTGAGAGAATATGGGTAATTAGTTTTACAGGGAACTTAGTTGCATCATATGTATCAACACTTGGATGTGGATAATGGGCCATATTAAATGAATCGTCCTCTTGCTTCAGCTGGACATTTTCTGTATGCTGAATAACTGAGTTCCCTGGCAAACGTTCATCATAGCTCCATAGGGTACACAAGGGCTTTGGAACGGTGGCTGGGGAGCAGGCGAGTGGACTAAAAGATCGGCGATTTTGGACTCAGTGATGATTTGTTTAAGAATGTCATTATTTGAGTCACAATACCCAGATACTGGCAAATTATCTAGTGGATAATTGAGAGTGGGGAACTCTTTTTTGATTGTTAAACAGTTTGTTTCTGGGTGATGGGGCTTCTCCTGATAGACAGCAGCAGGATTGTAAGACACCTGCGACTGACTGGCGCTAAGTGCTTGCTCTGAATTGAGAAGGTCAAGAAATGATGTTGGCAGGTCTGTGTTGAGTTCTGACTCTTCGTACGGTTTACAGCTCGCACCCTTGGACAAATGGCCTCCGAGGGAATGGGGAGTATCAAATTGTCTAAAACACCTGCAACAAACAAATTTGCCATCCTTCATAATAGCTGGCCATTTGCTTCTTTTGCTTTTTCTGGTTCGTTTTTGACTTTCAGTACCTTTTTTAGACATAACTTGGCCATTTTGAGTTAGGTTGTTATCGTGTTTTGGGCTGTCTGCAGAGGGAAAATTGGACTTCATGCTTGGCCTCTGTGATGTGGATGGAGGAAAAAGGTCTCTCGCTTGTGACAATTCCTTAGCACTGTCCATGTATGAGGGCAGGACTGACTGGGAACCATTTTCCACACGGGGTGACTGCAAAGACTTTGCTGCTGGTCTGTTCATTGTTGATCGCATCATAGAGCAGGAAGCACTGCGAGAATCCACCTGTGGCATCGCTTGCATGTTAGATGGATCGACTTGGGAAGTGTTTTGAATTTGTTCACTTACGGCGGCAGAGAGCCAATTTTGACTACCTGCAACTTGGGACTTTGTAGAGATTGGATTTGTATCACTTCCTAACTGAGAGAGAACAATGGGATTTAGAACATTTTCCATCAGAAGTGAAGGACTCTGGTTATGGGCAGTTGAGGAATGGGAATGTAGAGTATGAGACCCTGCGTTTGTAGGCATGCTAGTAACAGGATGTGATTTGATAACATTCTGCCTTTGAACTCCATGAACTGGAACTCTGTTGCCCTGCAGGTTTGGAAGTGTTGCGATTGAACTGAGATGTCCGACGGATGCCGTGCTCGGCGCTGGAGCATATGTCGTCTTGATTTTGGTCCGAACAACTTTCCATTCCTCGTAAAAAACTGGGTGGACCGTTTTCATGTGCTTAGTGACACTTCTGTAGGAGCAGTAGTGCCTTGTACACGTTTCAAATGCACAGTGAAATCGCTGTCTTTGTCCTGGAGCCGGACCTGTGGTGGTTGAGGACGTCACAGAGTTCTCCAGTCTGTTCCCTGATAGTGGTTGTGGGGTTACTGTTGGAGGGAGTGGTTGTGACATTGCTGGCTGTATGGAATTCTGGAGTGATGAGGTTAAAATATTGCTACACATGGACTGCATCTTGCCACTGGCAGGGTAGCTAGTGTCAGAGTTGTAACTCATTGATGCAATATTTACAACAGTGGGGAAAATGTGTGGCTGGCCTTGAGAGACATCTGTATTATAGTTCTGTGACAGGTTATCTAATTTAGCTTCAGATTGAGGTACTGATTGATACTGCGCGGGTGGGCTCATATAATCATAAGAAAGACCAGCTAAACCGTCTCGGTTTCTATTATTATTCAGAGGCCGAGTCACAGAATGACTCTGTGTCTGACTGGCAGAGAGAGCTGTAGTTTGTGTTTCATCTTTGACTCTGTATTGTCCTAAGGTTTCCCCGGGTGCTTGTGAAGCTTTCAGCAAACTCTCAATGGACCCTGGCAGCATGCTGTGGTCTGGATTAACCTGGTTTTCTTGGGAATTTTCTTTTTTAATATGGGTGTGATTGGTAAGCATTTGCTGGATAAGTGAAGGGCCAGGCTGCATATTTTGCGAGATCGGTTCAGAAGGTGGCGTTTGCTCTTTTTGAGTGACATGGTTCTCTTGGTGCAAATCTAGCTGGGGCTGTGAATGGAACACCTTCTTACAGCCCACAAATTTACAGGTTAAAGTTTTATAATGTTGCGATTCGTGGTCATAGAGCTTGAAGGCCTCATTGAAAATCTTTCCACAATTTGGAAACATGCATCGAGTCTTAAAGACTGAATGCGTTTGTCTGTGTATGATGAGCTCATCGTTGGACAGGAAACTTGCCTTGCAGTTCAAATGTATACAAATGTAAGGCTTAACACCACAGTGGACCTGTAAATGATCATTAAGATGGGTGACATTAACAAAGTGGCGGCGACAGTACTGGCAAACTACCTTTTTCCTCTGCATTTCGAGGAAAGTCTTGGCTTCTCGGTTGTCCCCATGCTCTTTTACATGTGCAATAAGATTTTTTATGAACTTGAAGCCCCTTTTACATGTTCCAACAGGACACACATCGTCCCCACTACCCGAAGTGTTATATCTAGCCTTTAATTTGGGCTGAACATAAAGATTCAATCCCCCATTTTTCTCTGGAGAATCAGCACTTTCAGAAAGTTCATTTTCTGTCTTTGCTTTTAATGCTGCAATAACAGGCACAGCTGTTTTAGGATCAGCCAGTTTCTTGTTTGTTTTCAATGCAGTTAGCCTTTCCTTACAAGACTGTTTAACATGTGATGTTACATGTGGAATCAATGTGTCTTTTGAGGTAAAGGTTTGAGCACATATTGGGCAGCTGTATTCTCCACGGCTCAGATGAGTCTGTGCGTGGCGCACAATCCTATGGCCAAGGAACTCTTTGTCACACAGCACACAGTACTGCATATATGCCTGCCAGTTTCTGAACCTAGCAGATATGAAACCTTTTTCTCGCAGTTTCTTCATTTCTCTGTTTTTTTGTTTTCTGTCTGTTATATCTTTTAGTTCATACGTGCCGCTGACCAGGTGGTCTGGGATATTCTTGAATTCCTCACTGAGGAAGTCTTCCTCTTCTTCGGGGCCCTCAGGATCATTCAGCAAGTCAATGGATGACACTATTGAAGCTTCTTCGCCCATTAGCGCTAGACAATGACGCTTTAGTGTTTTCCAATCCCAGAACTCCGGGTCAAAAGGCCACTGGGTTTTAAAAACCAGCAGGAGCTCGCAGCGGAGCGAGTTGGGAACAGGCATACTCTCCTCCTCTAGTTTTTGATCTGGTTCATTGTAAAGAGTCTCCACAGCATAGTATGAATCCACTGTAGGCTCCAATAGGAACTCTGTCAGCTGGCACGCTCGCTTGACTTCCAGGTCATTAGGAAGCAAACAGGAAATAGTTTTACACACTGTGGCCTTGGTGCTCCCGTCATCTGATTCCATTCGCAGAGCCCTTATGCACATATCGATGCACACTGGAAGTCCAGCACTGTCAATCTGTGAAAAAGAGGAAGCCGAATATTTATAAGGCTACTTAATGAAATTACCAACAAATACTCTGAAACTGACCAGGGACTTCAACGATAAAAAGAAATTTTTTTAGAATAGAGGAAAACGTTATACTACATTGTCCATGCTTATCCCCCATTTGACAAAGCAAATTTACCAGCAGTAACACAAGATAGAAAAAATTGGTGATGTCAATAACAAAGTGAATCACTTGTGAATTATTATTTTAATATACATTACTTTAGTGCTGGGCAATTAAACAGTTATTGTAATTATCTCGATATAATTTTCCTCGATTGAAATTCAACAAATATTATCGATAAGAAAAGGTCACATAACTTCAAGGGTTTGGAAAGATTTAGGCTTTTCACCACAGCAAAAAACAGAGTGCAGTGCATGTGGCAGTTAAGACGGGCAAACCTTTTTGATCATGTAAAACAATATGAGCCTTAAAACAGGCAAAAAGGAAGAAATGACAGTCCCAAGCCAGTGTTGTCAGTGGAGCTTCAACAAGCCCAAGCCCAGTAAATGACGAGCCAGCAGCATCTGACCAGCATCAGTTTAAACTAGGGGTGTGCACATGTTTGTGTAATCGGTTAGTAAATCAAAACTGTTGAAGAAAAATCAATAATCGAAAGCTAATTTTTGTTTTTTTTAAAACAAAGTTTTGAAAATTATTTCAATATGTTCTTGAGACATGCATTCATTAATTTCACAACAAATAACAGCATTGACGTCACGGTTAACCATGTATAGGGCTGGGCGATATGACGATATCATATCGTGGACGATATGAAAGTGTCTACCGGGAGAGATTTGGCCATACCGTTTATATCGCGTAGAAAATAGTTCATGTGGCGGGAGGCAGCTGTCCCTCCGAGTCCCTATAGTTGCACTGCAGTTACACCGCCACGCCACACGGGGGCTCTGCAGCAGAGTTCTGGGCTGCAATACAGCTTCTCTACCCGCAACAGAAGAAGCCTCATCTGTTGCTCTAGCTGTCTAGCTCATGGTCTAGCTTCGGTGCACCGTCTAGCTTCGGTGCTTGCTGCTTCAGCGTGCTGTTGCCATGACGCAGAGTTGGCTTGTTTTAAGCCGCAAACTACATGGGTTAGCTCTCGTGAGCTAGCTGGCTAATAATGACATCTTTAGCCTACTCGGGCTTCACCCCTGTGCTGTTATTGTTGGAGACAGCCAGCAAGGCTGGTTTTATGTAACTTTAAAACATGTCAAACTTGAAAATATTATTTGTGTTGAAGCTGGAGTTAAAGTATTACCAGACATTTGCTCATTAGTTAATTTTGACAGCTTTTTTAAATGAAGATGAGCAAATACTAAAAATTCAAGTCTTTCATTATTTTGATATAGGCTACTATCAATTGGAAAATGTAGGCTCTTTGGTTGATGCTGTCATTTTTATTTTGCGCTGACTGACTAAAGCCAGACTGGTGTGGTATTTTGCACCAGTTTTTCTTTTGTATGGAAATTTAAGTTCCAAGCAAAAATGAAAATAATCTAATGTGATTAAAGTTCAGTACGGTTATTGTAATCCATTGAATTTTAAGGAAAAATACTATATCGTGATATATATCCATATCGTGATATAAAATTACCTATATCGTGATATAAGATTTGGTCCATATCGCCCAGCCCTAACCATGTACACGAAAACATTTCTGTTGTGTAACCGTTTAGACATTTTTTGTAAGTGTTCACACACCTTGTTTAAAACAATATTAACTATCACTCGATGAAACAATCAAACTTTAGAACCGCAAGAAACAATGATCAACAGTTGATATGAATTTTTTTTTTATATCTGCCGATATGAAACGCTTGGCATTACATTTTACATAGCAATCTACCTATCTTATTTTTGAGTGCAATAAAGAAGTAGTCCAACCAGAATACTTTAACCCATTGATGCCGGCTGCTGCGCGACGCAACATTGTATCTCCTGCCGGCTTATTTCGTCACTGCACACTCAGTCACTACTATCCATGCTAAAAGGAAGCAAGATTATAACCTCATTTAGCACATTATTTTTAAATATTTTATATTATTTATTTATTTATTTTCTCCCCCATCTAATTAACGATTTTTAGAAAAATGTGTTGGTTTGTAAGCGCTAAGGGAGCATGTTTAAATAAAACCTGTGAACCTTACCTTTTAAATGTATTTTATTTCATGTTTCTATGTGCTACACAGGCTTAGATATTAAGGTTTTGGTAGACGTTGACAATTCGTAGTATTTTTTCAGAAAACCCTCAGGCATTAAGGACATGCATCCTAGATTGCCATAGTCATCAATGGGTTAAATAGTAAGTTCAAAAATCCGCACCTTAATCTTTAGAAGGCAATTTGGCAAATATTGGCTATAAACGAGATGAACGGACTAAGAGACTTAACTATTTGTGTTGGCTATTGTTGCACTCAGAAACACTCACAATCAACACATTTGGCTGTTTACTGACCTCTGATTGGATAACTTTTATGAGGAACAAGATGTGGTAAACACTTTTGCAAAGTAAGGACATCTGGCGGCATCTGGCCAGGAAGGCCTGATCCGATGGCTCCAATCGCTTCAGCAGCTTGCTCCAGAACAGAGTGAGCTCCCTGATTTGAAGAAAAGTCATTGTACAATAATCGTTTGTTCAGTATCTATTATTTTATAAATTATAATAAGCATCAAACAATGGCTTACCAAGCACAGTATGTATCTCCATGGAGAAGCTGCCGGGTCAGGAAGGCTGAGCACAAGCTGAAAGCTGCCCTCTCGTCTCCATCAGACTCCAGATTGCATATCATCTCTAAAGCTTCGCGGCAATCCTCCTTTGAGAGCTGTACAGACAGATGCCATGTACAGTATCTCGCAAAAGTGAGTACACCCCTGTGAGAGGTGTGCTCACTTGTGTGAGATACTGTATATAGTACGCTTTCATGAATCAAAATATAATTATACCCAGGTAAACAACCAAAAGCTTCATCACCTGATTTTTTCAAAGGCTAACAGCTTGCTTTTTAGTGTAGTCTGCCATCTTGTGGATGAGACATTTATTACAGGAAAATGTCTAAAAAGTACAGACTCAGTGGAAGGCATAGCACAAATGAAATGTTAGGCTACCATTATTCTGGTCTTACAGGGCTATATAAAGCCATTTACGCTTCATCCAAATTGTGTCCAAATGTTTTACTGAATGCCAGGATCTGCTATGAGTGATCAAATCTAGTATGCACAAGTGACCTTTTTCAAAGCTCCTGTGTGTACACTCACCTCGTCCATCAACTGATCCTGTTGTGAGGTTGCACAGAGGCAGACGAGGTATATCTGTTTGAACGCTCCCTTCCCTTGGTAGGCAGGACACCAGAGGCAGGTCTTTGCCAGCAGTGCTGCCTTCCCCATCTGATTCTCTTTCATCAGCTGCTTCACTCTCATCTCCAACAAAACCGGCCCCTCCTGCACCAGGAACTCCTCAACTGAAACCAAAGCAGAAGAATGATACTGAAATATTAGAACTTTTGTTTTCATTTCTTTTCAAGTGCAACCAGAGTTCACCCATCACTGAACTAATTCTGGAAATGTTTGACACCATCATGCTCTATTAAAGGTGAAGTGAGCGATATATTTAGGTTAATATAAGTATTACCGGCATGCATCAAATTCATGTCTTAAACTCCTGGACTCTGTTTTTCACTCTGCTTTAAGGTTCATCAAAAGGAGATGCTTATGACACACACCATTGTCTTTTATATGAAAAGGTTGGGTGGTCCTCCCTTAAAGAGAGACGTGACGCACATTGGCATGTTTTTATTTACAAAGCCTTGACCGGGAAGCTTCCTCGTTATTTAACGGAATTGCTGCAAATCTCAGATGGGCTTTATCAGACCCGCTCCACTGACATGCTTATGCTTTATGTCCCACAAGCCCGGTCTGAGCTGGGAAAGACAGCTTTTAGCTTCAGTGCCCCTGACTCCTGGAACAACTTACAGCAACAAATTAAATTAAATAACTTCATATCCTTTAACCAATTTAAACAAACTATTTTAAATCTGCCAAACTCTACCTGTAACTGTTTTAATTAGGCTATATTGTACTTTCACCCATTTAATTTGAATTGCTACCACTAAATTTCACCACTGTGTAAATGTTTCAATTGTTTTTCTCTTCACCTGTTGTTGTGTATTTGATGTATTTGCGTTGAATATTGTTTATGTATTGTTGTTTTTCCTTTGAATTTGTTTGAACTCGACGTCATTGAAAATGAGGGTCACCCCTCAATTGGTCTCTCGAGGATAAATAAAAGTTAAATGAAAAAAAATGAAAATGAAATTAAATCGCTCTATAGTCATACAGTGATCACTTATATAGTGTGCGCGTTTCATACCTCCGATCTCTCAGTCACCCGCTCTGCATGTAATCGGCAGATTAAATTGTTCGGGGATCCCGAAAGTGGTATCCAATCACAAGGAAGAACGGTACAAACCGGCACCCGTCTCACTGCCGGTGCACCCGCAGAGCAACAGCTGAGTGAATGTTTATGGCGGAGCAGGTAAAAATCCTTCCCAATGTCTGTTTTAATCACGTTTTATCACACTTATGGATCTGAGATGATGCTAGATAACTAGCTGCTTGAAGACCGCAGTGCATTAATGTGGTGACGTAGGGGAGGGGACTGCTAACTGCAGTAACTGACAGGAAGCTAAAAGAACCATTCCGCTTACAGCACCTTTGAAGGACCACCAGTGTTTTATCCTACAGGCTGAATCAAATGACATTTACAACATAGTCAAACTAAAACTGGATGACATGTTTCTCTGATGAGCGCTGCTCTAGACATTGGTCAGAGTTGCACTACATTTGGCCCTCCCTGCTATGGGCAACAACAAAGAAATCATGAATGTGTTTGTAAAATACTTCTATTGTAACAGCTGGCTCTTGTTAATAGTATATTAAGATTTTGAAAATATCTATATTAATAAAAATAACTTTATTAAGTAAAACAGGTCTCTTTATCAACTTATAACTGAGGGTTCTGCGATGTTGGGGGCTTTTTACTGTACTGATGTACTAAAGCAACTCACAGGCAACACTAAGGCTGGGCGATATGACCAAAATCTCATATCCAGATATAGGTCATTTCATGTGCTGATGAATATACATTTGACGATATAGCATATTTTCCGTAAATTCAATTAATAAATATTTCATATTTTGGAACGGCCTTTTCTTACGTTACATTTTGAATTATATATAATGATATACTTGTCAAATAAAACGTATTTACCCATTTGATTATCTTCTCCTTTTATTTAAACCAAAATTTTCAAGCACGCTACAAAATAGAAAATGCTCACTTTAGTTCATGACCGACCAACTAAGTAATGTAGGCCTAATTACAACCATATCGTGTTAGTCTGCAATAGTGCATTGTTCTCTACACCCTTGTAATTCACCATATTGTTTCTAAAATACCATCATTTCCAATTCAGTGCATATAGGCCACAATGTAGATCCCCCTAGAACAGCATACACAAACAGAATTGGAACTTCCTTTTTTTATTGAAAACCAAACTAGAAAACATATAACGTACATAAAACAAATTAGTATTTAGTCAGAAGTATTTTTACAACTGAGGCTAAATTAAACTGGTTGTTACACTGTGTTCCAAATTATTATGCAAATTGAAATTAAGTGTCAAACATTTAATTTTTTGTATTTAATTTAAACTCATGGATGGTATTGTGTCTCAGGGTGCTTTGGATCATTGAAATCAATCTCAGACACCTGTGACAATCAGTTTGCTAAGTAAGCCCAATCAAAGGAAATCTACTTAACATGGACCTTCCACATTATGAAGCAGGCCACAGGTTTCAAGTAATATGGGACAGAAAAAGGATCTCTCTGCTGCCGAAAAGCGTCAAATAGTGCAATACCTTGGACAAGGTATGAAAACATTAGATATTTCACGAAAACTTAAGTGTGATCATCGTACTGTGAAGAGATTTGTGGCTGATTCAGAGTACAGACGGGTTCGTTCGGATAAAGGTAATATGAGGAAGGTTTCTGCCAGACAAATTCATCGGAATAGGAGAGCAGCTGCTAAAATGCCATCACAAAGCAGCAGACAGGTATTTGAAGCTTCTGGTGCCTCTGGAGTCCCGCAAACCTCAAGGTGTAGGATCCAGAAGTTTGCAGTTGTGCATAAACCTATTATTCGGCCACCCCTAAACAATGATCACAAGCTGAAACAGTTGCAGTGGGCTCAGGAATACATGAAGACTCATCTTCAAACAGTCTTGTATACTGATGAGTGCCGTGCAACCCTGGATGGTCGGATGGATGGAGTAGTGGATGGTTGGTGAATGGCCACAATTTCCCAACAAGGCTGCGACGGCAGACAGGAGGTGGTGGAATCATGTTTTGGCCCGGAATCATGGGGAGAGAGCTGGTAGGCCCCTTTAGGGTCCCTCACGGTGTGAAAATGCCCTCGGCAAAGTATGTAGAGTTTCTGACTCACCACTTTCTTCCGTGGTACAAAAAGCAGGACAGTGCCTTCCGTAGTAAAATCATCTTCATGCATGACAATGCACCATCTCATGCTGCAAAGAATACCTCTGTGTCATTGGCTGCTTTGGGCATAAAAAAAGGAGAGAACCTCATGGTGTGGCCCTCATCTTCCCCTGATCTCAACCCTATTGAGAACCTTTGGAGCATCCTCAAGCAAAACATCTATGAGGTTGGGAGGCAGTTCACATCAAAACAGCAGCTATGGGAGGCTATTCTGGCATCCTGCAAAGATATTCAAGCAGAAACTCTCCAAAAACTCACAAGTTCAATGGATGCAGGAATTGCAAAGGTGATATCAAATAAGGGGTCCTATGTTAACATGTAATTTAGCCTGTTAAGATGTTTTTGATTGAAATAGCTTTTGATTTTCACCAAATATGACCTCCTAATGCTGCAAATTCAACAACTTTAGTTATTTACAACCTATAAAATGTTTTGAAACTCTGTTGTGCATAATAATTTGGAAAAGTGCATTTGGAGTTTTTTTATTTTTGAAAAAAATACTTTTATTATTGGGAGGTTTGTTCAATACAATTCGAAATATACTCTAACGGTTGATGACTTGAAAATTGACTGTTTTGCATCGACTATTTAGGAAAATCTTGGAAAATCTAATTTGCCTTATAATTTGGAACGCAGTGTATCAATGGGAGTAGTTCCCCACGGCTCATTTCAGACTGTGTATGGACTCACACTATACGCCTGTGAACGCTCAAGTGGTTGCTATGGCACTGCTGCAGCCGAGGCTCCCATCGCAGCGAAAATGTAAATGAATGACTGGCGGCTGCCACTAATGTTCAAGATTTTTCTTTTGGTGTGAGCGCAGGGTTACAAGTAGGCCTATTGCAAACGACACTTTCTTTTCTGTTCTTTCACCGCATAGTCCCACATGGAAGACATTCTACCAGTGATGGAAGCACAGCGGGGCTAGGAAGCCCCAAGTTCCGGTTTCTGCTTCAAAATCGTGTCACGTTTTGCCAGTTAACTGCTTTTAATGTGAAGGTTACCTGTAGGAATGTAGGAAATGTTTGAATTAACAGTAACTTAACGGGGGCGCCCTTAGCTCAGTTGGTAAGGCGTTCCCCCCATGGGCCTCGGCCAGCAGCGGATCCGGGTTCGATTCCAGCCCGCGGACGTTCTCTGCATGTCACTCCCCTCTCTGCCCCATTTCAACTGTCTCTACACTAGGGCTGGCCCGAATTATTCGAATATTCGAATATTCGTTCGGAAAATTAGTATTCGGAGCTTAAATTAGTATTCGGAGCTTCGTTTTTTTTTTTTTTTTTTAATAATTTTTTTTTTTTTTTAATATTTTTTTTTTTTTTTTTTTTTTCAAAAAAATGTTTTGCAAGAAGCTAGTACTGCAATATAATGTCATCAAATAATGTTATAATTTGGATATAAAAGTTAGTAATATTGTAGTAGTAGTAGTAGTAGTATTGCTCATTTAGGAGGATATTACATCACTAAGTGTCATAGCGCATCCATTACTTCACCTCCGAGCGCGTACATCTTCAACAAAATATGCAGATACTGTCAAAATCGGTTCCAGGGAGTATAAAAGGATAAAACGTTTAAAAAAAAAAAAAAAAAAAAAAAAATCTTTTAATTTTTTTTTTTTTTTTTTTTTTATGTATTTTTTGATGGTGTGTTTTTCTGGAACGAATATTCGAATATTCGCTCGGAAAAACCAACGAATATTCGAAGCCTGAAAAATGGTATTCGGGCCAGCCCTACTCTACACTATCAATAAAGCATAAAAATGCCAAAAAAATATCTTAAAAAAAAAAAAAAAAACAGTAACTTAACTGCGAGCTACATGTATAGTTTGTGTCGTTAAGAGTGTGATTAGCAACATAACGAAAAAACGATATTGCATCAAATAGACGTTTTTGTTTCAGCAGACGATATATATCGTCATATCGCACAGCCTTATGCAACGCATTGTGTTTTGAGAAAATAGTAATTTATTAATAAAAAAGCTTCTTCCCCTTAGAACAGACCACTTTGCAGTTGGTTTAGTTCGATTTAATTTTTGCGTTCACGTCCATGACACATGGCAGAAGCCTACAAGACAGCTGCATAGATTAACATAAGAACGTTTGTTTTGGTGAGACATGCGAGTTAAAAGCAAAACTCTAAAATAAAGCTATCTCTCTTTGTCTGGTCTCTTGCGCTCTCTTCACTGCACACTGCCTCAGAAAGCATTGGCTTGAAATTAAAAAAAAAAAAAACTAATGTCGTTCGTCACTCCAATCTCTGATGGTGTTTTTTGATTGTTTTCTTCAAAATGAGTGATGGACTCGATAGTCATTTCACACAGTTAAAACAACAATTAAGATATTAACTTGGACAATATATGGCAGACCACTACTCTCTCAACATGCACAGGGGTGACAGAGCCTTTGCGGTTGCAGCCCCCAGGCTCTGGAACAGCCTTCCCCTCCACATCCGTGCAGCACAGTCCCTAAATGTTTTTAAATCACTTTTAAAAACCCACCTCTTCTCTCTTGCCTTCTACTAGACTACTCCTGCAGGCATTGTCGTTTTAACCTCTGTGTTGTTGTTGTTTTTATTTTCTTATTTGTTTCTTTTTAATTGTGTTAAATCCTGTTTTTACTGCACTAATTGTTCTTTATGTGAAGCACTTTGGTGGGGCTTAGCCGTCTGTAAATGTGCTATATAAATAAACTTGACTGACTTGACTTGACATGCACCTTAAATAAAACAATTTCTAAATTACATAACTTAACCACAGCCATCAAATGGCACATAGCTCCAAAAGATGTGTGCATTTCACAAGAGCCTGATATTGAGCAGATTGTCCAACCATTTAATTTAAGCACAATCCTATTGATCATTAAAAATGACACACTCCTTCAGTTCTTAACAATATGTCAGTCAATAATAATAACCACTCTATCCCAAACAAAAGAAACATTCATACACCACCCTTCCTTCATTTGGATTTGAATATGTTCACAGTAACTCTGAAAAGCAGGACAGGAACTGACCGTGTTCAGGCTCAAGGGTTTCATCAGACAGAAGACCTTGTAGGATCCTGTTGGTCCAAACACCATCCGACTGGCCCAAAGCGGACAGCAGGCTGAGCTGAGCGATTCCATTCTCTTGCAGCTTACTGTAAGCAAACTGTACACAAGAGGAAGAACAAGAAAACTACATGACTCAATACAAAAGGTATGTGACTATCTGAGCTTTTAGAATAGTTTGGAAACGTAGAAAAAGACTAGATATCTCAACTCTCTGGCTGGCCCGAATGCCATTTTTCAGGCTTCGAATATTCGTTGGTTTTTCCGAGCGAATATTCGTTCCAGAAAAACACACCATCAAAAACAACATAAAAAAAATAATAATAATAATTATTTTATTTTTTATTAAAAAAAAACGTTAATAATCCCTATATACTCCCTGGAACCGATTTTGACAGTATCTGCATATTTTGTTGAAGATTTACGCGCTCGAAGGTGAAGTAATGGATGCGCTATGACACTTAGTGATGTAATATCCTCCTAAATGAGCAATGCTACTACTACTACTACAATATTACTAACTTTTATATCCAAATATTTTTTGTCAAAATCAGTGAATACATGTGTGCACTGAAAATAAATCTGGTGTTAACCCATGGATGACGGCTGCTGCGCCATGCCACATTGTATCTCCTGCCTGATGCTGCGTAGCGCAGCATTGTTACTTTATCTAATTTTCATGGCGTGCGCAACATAGAATGCGCCGTCATTGGTTCAAATACACATGAGGTGGGTCATTGTTGATTTTTTAAGACCACGTGACCACCCAAAAGTTTGTGGTTTGCCAAAAATCACACCAATACATTTTTTTTTTTTAAATAATAAAAAATAATAATAAAAAATACGCCAGCTGTGTCAGCGATAGTGTATTACAGAACAGTTAGTGGCGTTCGGAGCGCAGAATTTAGGTCTACTATAGGCTACTGACGAAAATCACACAACACATTGCATCTATTTATTAACAATATTTATGAATTTAGGCTATATTTTGCTGCTCCAACTCAAATTCCGCCCAGCCAGGCGATAGTTAAGTTTCAGTTACGTTTTCATCTCCGTGGTACACAGCCGTTTGGACCAGCTGATCGGCTCCCGACAGCAGGAGTCAGTCTGCGTTCCAGTTGTACTGGGAAGTCGGATTTATGGTGCCAGTGATAACTGAACTAAATAATAAAATAAAGCTAACTTTTCCTTCCTATATCTGTCTATCTTTATCCCTCCACTGCACACTCAGTCACTACTATCCATGCTAAAAGGAAGCAGGATTATAACCTCATTTAGCACATTATTTTTAAATATTTTCTATTATTTATTTTTTTTTTTTTATCCCCATCTAATTGACGATTTTTAGAAAAATTTGTTGGTTTGTAAGCGCTAACGGAGCATTAAATAAATAAGACATGTGAACCTTAACTTTTAAATGTATTTTATTTCATGTTTCTATGTGCTACGCAGGCTTAGATATTAAGGTTTTGGTAGACTTTTCGTACAATTTTTTCAGAAAACCCTCAGGCATTAAGGCCAGGACACACCAGCCCGAAAATCGCCGTCGTAGAGTCGATAGGGGGTCGGGAGACGAATCTGTTTGGTGTGTGCCGTGACGTCGGCCGACGTAGAGGTCGTCGGGCTTGTTTTGAGCCTGTCGCCGCCGATTGAACATGTTCAATCGGCGGCGACAGGCTGGCCGACCGTCTTTCATTTGGAGCAATTTGATTGGTGGAGGGCTAGCGAATCAGTGAAGCCCGGAAGTGAGGCGGGTAGCACAAACAGCTAACAACAGCTAGCCATCGTTTTAATGTGTTTGTTCGTTTCGTTTTGAGAGTACTCACATGCATCAACCCTTGTTGACTGCTCGACACCATGCTCGACACTCTCTGCTAAAAATTGTGCTCTTATGGTCCATAAATATAAATACGTATTTCTATCTATGTTTATGCTCTAGAGAGCTTTCCCATCATTTCCGGCTTTCGTATTTTTTCGGGCCACAATACAGATTAGCGCCGCCTGCTGTTATGGAGACATTACGTCCCGCGCAAGCAACAGAGCGTACGGAAAGTCAGCAGTCAGTTTGGTGTGTTCTCTGGCCGCGACGGGAAGGCTGGAGCTTCCTGAAACAGCCGACTCCATTTTTTGCGTAGTCGGAACAAGTGAGAACAAGTCGGACTGGTGTGTCCTGGCCTTTAAGGACATGCATCCTAGATTGCCATAGTCATCAATGGGTTAATACAGCCTAGGCTCTTTAAAAAGGGTACTGTATTTAAACAAAGGGGGCCACCATAGATGTAAACATGCCTGTTTACAGAGCCTAGGCTGTGTATTAACCCATTGATGACTATGGCAATCTAGGATGCATGTCCTTAATGCCTGAGGGTTTTCTGAAAAAATAGTACGAATTGTCAAGTCTACCAAAACCTTAATATCTAAGCCTGTGTAGCACATAGAAACATGAAATAAAATACATTTAAAAGTTAAGGTTCACAGGATTTATTTAAACATGCTCCCTTAGCCCTTACAAACCAACAAATATTTCTAAAAAATCGTCAAAATTAGATGAATTAGAAAATTATTAAATATTGTTAATAAATAGATGCAATGTGTTGTGTGATTTTCGTCAGTAGTCTATAGTAGACCTTGATTCTGCGCACCAAACGCCACTAACTGTTCCGTCGCCGACATAGCCGGCGTATTTTTTTTATTATTTTGTTTTATTTTTTTATTTTTTATTATTTTGATTGACGTGATTTTCGGCAAACCACACAACTTTTGGGTGGTCACGTGGTCTTAAAAAAATCAACAAAACCCACCTCATGTGTATTTGAACCAATGACGGTGCATTTTATGCTGGGAATGCCATGAAAATTAGATAAAGTAATAATGCTGCGCGATGCAGCATCAGGCAGGAGAGCCAATGTGGCATCGCGCAGCAGCCGTCATCAATGGGTTAAGACTAGATTTCTTTCCAGCGCACACAGTACGTACTGGTAACAGATTGTGAAGAGATATCACTGATTTTGAAGTGTTCTCCAGAACCCCTAAGTCCACCTTTAAGTGCACCGTTTCATTTTGTCATGATGTCACCATTTTAAAAAATGAACATAAGAAGTTGTAGGGTGACAGTGTTTTGTTTTAGGGTGAGAGAGTTTAGTTAAAATCTGGCCTTGTAATTTGACAGAAAATCCACATTGAATCCTCAGCCGTACCTGCACTGATGACTTGAATTCTTTCCATGAGTCATCTGGAATGTCCTTCAGAGAGAGCAAAAGCTCCACAAAACTCCTGCCGAACAAAAGGGCAATCAGAAAATAAACATGAGATTGATCTCCGTCTGCAATTTAACCATCAGCTCCTAAACATTGAGAAAGTTAACAGGAAAGCTATTATTTACCTTTGATAACAAGGTTACAATCAGCAGAATTTTTTATTGGACATGGGGGTATACCCTCTCTTTTGCCGTTAATCACATTCTAATGGTACTTACAATGACAGCCTCTCAACCACATAAGGAACATTTTCACACTGCAAGGACAGGTATGGAGAGGCCTGGGCGTAACTCAGCAGGGCAACTCTGTACACTTCCACCAGAGGCAAAGGCTCTTCCTCTGTCCTCCAACGGCCCGCATACTCCAGCAGTGTCTACAAAGAGAAACACAGCGATGCTCTTACTCAACAACTATTTGAAGGGACGATGATTGTACCGACATGTTTTAAATAGTCAAGAAAACGGTTGGGTATTTAGTAGGGCCCGACCGATATGGATTTTTGAGTGCCGATGCCTATGCCGATTATCTTCAGAGAATAATTACGATAACGATTAAAATCGTCCGATTTTTTTTTTTATCCACAAAATATATATTGAAAAAATTTACTTTTTTGAACCCTTAAATATATCAGTGATTCTTGAGAAGTGGGACAAAACAGGGTGCAATGTTGAAAAAATACAAACCCTATGTTTCAGCAAATTAAATTACATGTTTGTATCCAACATATACTAAAGCTACTGAGCTAAGCTTTGACAAGGTGGAGCTTTTTGCAAGTCTTGAACCACACCATAAGAGATTGTGTGGTCCACTGATTAAGTTTACACAGGTAGGTGCCTCGGTTTTGATAGTCACCCAATATAGACTGTGCCGGCGATTCAAAAAGCTTCGATTCTAAGTCCTTCCATTTAGCTGAACACTCTGGGTTGCACCGGCAGACAAGTGGTCTTAGTTGAGCGGCAGTGTAATAATCCTCTAGGCAAGGGAGGGCAAAACCGCCCTTGTCTTTGGGAAGTTGTAGGTTTTTAAATTTAATCCGGGGTCTTTTGCTATTCCACACAAACCTTGAAATCATTCTATTCCAGTCATTAAAGGCAGTAGGGGGAATAGCAACAGGAAGAGACTGGAATAGGTACAAAAGCCTGGGGAGCACAACCATTTTAACTGTTTCAATTCTATTTGACATATCCAGAGGTAGTACAGTCCATCTATTAAGGTCTGCTTTAATTGACTTAGTAACAGGGCTATAGTTACTTTCATAGACTTTAGAGATGTCCCTTGGGATCCACACACCCAAATATTTAATAGCCGTAGCGTTCCATTTAAAGTCGTATTTACTTTGCATCTCATCATTTGGATTGAAGTTGTAACAAAGTATTTGGGATTTATTCGTATTCAATTTATATCCTGAGTAAGTGCCAAACAATTCCAAAAGAGACATTAATTTGGGAATACTTTTCTCTGGGGCACTCAGTCATCAGAACATCATCCGCGAATAAGCTTGTTTTATATTCAGTACCCCCTATTAGGGCTGGGCGATTAATTGAATTTCGATTTCGGTTACAATTTTGGCTTCCCTCGATCATGAAAACAAGATAATCGTAATAAAACGGTTATTGTGCGGCACGCCGGGTCATGTGTAGTAAATGCAGCGCACCCTTCTGTCTCCACCTGCGCTCCGCCCCGCCCCCGCCCGAACACTGTCGCTTTTAGCGATTCCAGTGCAATTGTTTATTCAGCATTAAGTTAAAACGCTCGTCCAGGATGTTACACCGAAACACAAAATCCTTGCGCGATTGAAGCAGCGTTTCACTCGGTGAAACATGGTGTGAGTGAGACACTGTGATGGCGGTGGGTAACGGTGTCATTCACTGTGAGAACTTGCCGGTGTGAGCCGCAGCGCAGAAAAGCTCTGTGGCTTTACGCAGGGGTTGACACTAAGGTTTCAAAAGCACTTGCCCATAGGGCAAGTACAGGTAATGTTTTACTTGCCCGAATGTCGTGTTCACTTGCCCAAAAAAACTGTTAAACAATGATATATATAGGCTAATTAAATTATACATTTTAGCGAACCGTATCTCTTAAATGCAAACACAGCTTACTAGTCTCATCCTGACCACATACAACCAACAACAATTCATATAAGCCTATATATCATGACATCACACTACACCAAGCGCTTGGTCCTGCTGCAGCATCGTAAAAGGGCCTCTTTTTGCCATGCACCTGGCCTGGTTTTGGGGGTCTCAGAAAACTCAGTCTAGCTCAGAGTCAAGCTGAAGATAAGCTTCCACACAAAAGTGTTCAGAAAAATGTAACTTATTTTACTTATTTAAAACGGTCACATTGTGCGAAAAAGTGATAGTCTGCCATAAAATGATTAAAGTCCACCATGTTAAAGCTATTGCCCAGTTATACTGTAAGTAGGGAGGGGGATCATTAATTTCTATTCATATTGATAACATTATAAAGACTCCACAATCCAAATCTTTATTGATTCTTTTCTATTATTTTGTTAAGAGAACTGGTATTATTGCTTTAATTGCTTATAAGATTAGAAGAGCTAAGGATAGGACTTTAAGCAGGTCATAATTCCATATTTAGGCCTACTAATAATGTTATATTGCTGGGGAAACAAGTTTTTCACCCAAACTGTATTATTCAAGCAAGCTTCTCACGAAAAGCTTAAATTTCTTTTTTTCTTGATGTTACATTTGAACACATCATGATGTCATTTTATTGACTTGTGCCTAATAATCATTTTACTGAGCCGACCTGAACACATCACATTTGAACCGTTTGCGATTTTTGTTTTAAAGCCAACTAGTTCTTATCCTGCAGATTTTAATATGGATTTAAAAACTATCACATTTTTTAACTGCGGGACTTGCTACACAGTCTCTCGTTTGCGTTTGTTGATCACCGCTGCTTTGAATGAATGATGAGACGGTGCCGAGCCCGTCTGCAGCATGGTCTGCAGCGGCAGCGACTCAGCGGACGGATTTTTTTTTTTTTTTTTTTTTTTTTTTTGGAGACAGAGTTGAAGCGGGTTGAAGGAGTTTCTTCAACACAGTCGAAGGTACAACACTTTTACAGTCTATGATGCAGAGCAGTGATGGAATAATTCGCCAAAGTAGGCCTAATTAGTTTAAGATGACCCGACTCTACTCGATATTTAAAATTACATCATGTGACCTACTGGACTCCATAGCGGTATCGATAAGCTCAAACGTTATTGATTACTGGGGTTTGAATATAGCGGAACCAGGTCCGTAGCCTAATAGAGCCGGCTTTCGGAACGTAGACAGCGAAACTGCGCGCACACAGGCTGTTGTGTGTGTGTGTGTGTGTGTGTGTGTGTGTGTGTGTGTGTGTGTGTGTGTGTGTGAGTGAGAGAGAGCGAGAGAGAGAGAGAGAGAGCGAGCGAGAGAGCGTGATGCTGCTGGCTGCCGCGCGCAGCTGCTCAATAGTAAATATAGCCGATCTATTGTGTGTGAGTTAGCGGGGAAAAAATTGTTTTGCGGACTCTAAAACATGAATAAATAGCTTAGACTACTGACAACTCATCTAAAATCCACTTGCCCTGTCGGGCAACCAAAAAGCAATATCAACTTGCCCCAACATTATTTTCACTTGCCCCGGGCAAGCGGGCAAGCGTTAGTGTCAACCACTGGGTAAAATGATAGTCTGCACGTTAACGCTGTTGAGGGGAAAGGCTTCCGCTTTCTGATTGCATTTCTCGAGCCTGAATATATTGTGCCATGTCGGCAAACTGTCTGCGCGACAAGAGCAAATATACAGTGAGACGCACCCCCTCCGTTAGTTTCAGTCTACAGACGAAAAGTTACAACCAGCACCTAAGCATGGACTTCGTTTAAATAAAGCGTCTAATTTTTATGATCAGCGCTCTGATGCAAATTTTGAAGTCTGAACATTAAGGTGTCAGCTGTGGTGTAGTTTTTTTTACAGCAACTCAACGTGCACTGCAAAAAAAAAAGAAGGCAATAAGTCGATCTTTTTGTAGATTCATAGCCTACCTCCTCTTATAAGTCGAAGTACAAATCAATGAATGGTTCACAATCACATCCCTAGTAAAACATTAATTTTACTCTTAGATTCGAAGGTTTTACTGATTATTTATTTTGTGTGGCTTTTTAGTTGTAGGCTATGTTTGAGGAGCACAATTGGGAGTTTTGTTTATATAATGTTGAAAGAATTAGCTGAATTTTCATTTTGGTGCATCCCTACAATGAATAATCGTCTTTAATAACCGTGATTACAATATCAATCAAAATAATCGTGATTATCATTTTTGCCATAATCGAGCAGCCCTACCCCCTATACAAATCCCCTTTATCTCTGGATCTTCCCTCATAGCCTGAGCCAAGGGCTCTATAAAGAACGCAAAAAGGGCAGGGCTAAGTGGGCAACCCTGGCGGCACCCTCTCTCTAATTTGATGGGGTGGGACAGGTGCCCATTATTTCTTATTCTGGCTGTAGGGGACGAGTATAAAGATTTAATACATTGAACTGATATTTTGTTGAAGCCAAATCGCTCTAATACCTGGTAAAGATAACCCCACCCAACTGAATCGAATGCCTTCTCTGCGTCCAGGCCGATCAATGATGCACTGATGTTTTCCTTAATCACATAGTCAACCACATGCAGGGTGCGCCGAATATTGTCCTGTGTTTGTCTTTCACTGACAAACCCTGTTTGATCTGGGTCTATCATTTCAGAGACAATATGTTCGACCCTTTTAGCCATAACTGATGCAAATAGCTTATAATCAGTATTTAAAATAGATATAGGCCTATATGAACTACATTCCCCTTTGTCTTTGCCCTCTTTATGAATTATTGTTATTACTGCCTCGCTCCATGATTTGGGTGTCTGTCCCTCTTTTAGGCCTTTCACACCGGCGCAAAATCGGCGCTAGTTCTGGGCTAGTTCGGAGTTAGAGCCAGTGTTTTGGTTTCACACCGCCAGAAAGCCTGCTCCGGGCCGTAAAAACCGGTTCAACTCAAACCCCAGGACTGAACAGGGTTTGAGAAGAACCGCTTGCGCCAGCGGCCGGGGGAGGGATTATCCTGACCAACCAGACCAACTCAAACCTCATGCCCGCCATATTTAAAAACACCGCTACTACGAGACGTAAACATAACATAATTACCGAACGTAGCGATCAAATTGACCGGCGAGAATACGCTGTAGGGGTCCTGTTTGGTTAAGAAAGCAAAGCGAGAGCCAACACGTGTAAAAATAAGACGTATTCGCCGCTGTTGTTGTGCTAAAAGCTAGCGGTAGCTTTAGCGTTAGCCACAAGAGCAGCGGCGTCGGGCGACGTACACACGTTTACAGTGACGTCATGACGTTGCTCTCTTACCGGCTCCATGGCTGTCTCCGGTCGATGTGAAACCAACCGGTTCATAACTGGGATAAGGCTGTAACCAGTTTTGAACTGACCCCAACACCAGCCTGGAACTGACTCTTGGTTCATTTTGGTGAGAAAGGCCTATTTAAGAGTGTAGTTGAAACTTTTAAGGAGCAGTGGTGCCAACTCAGGTTTAAAGGCCTTATACCACTCACTGATGAAGCCATCAGACCCAGGCGCTTTATTAGCTTTCAGTCGTGAAATCGCTTTGTCTAGCTCAGCAATGGTTATATCTGAGGTCAAAATATTATTTTGCTGGTCACCTATAGAGGGAAGATCAAGAGATTTCAAAAATTGTTCTATCTTCAAAGTATCTGTCGTTTCAGGCTGGCTATATAAGTCCTTATAATAATTCTCAAAAGATTGTTGTATATCCTCTAGCTTGTAACACATTGTGTTATTTCCTCGTATTCCTTATTTTATAAATAGTCCTCTCGGTTTGTTTACGTAGTCTCCAAGAGAGAAGCTTCATAGCCTTGGGACCAGTTTCATAGTATTTTTGTCTGCTAAATCTCAATTTTACCTCATTTTGTTCATTGTAGATCTTGTTTATTTCCTGTTTGACACATTTTAGTTGCGTCAATAAAAGTTGTGGGTTTTTGTGGGTAGAATGTTTCATTTCTAAATCTTTCATTTTAGTCTGTAATTCTAGTAGATGTTTTTGTTTACTCTTTTTCCTATAAGCAGAGAAGGCTATACGTTTTCCTCTTATTACCGCTTTCCAAGCATCCCACAAAACATTTGGTGAAACTGTTCCATGTCATTAGCCCCTTTTACACAGAGATTGCGGCGTATTGACGGAACAACATCACTCCAAAATGCCGGCTTTGCTTGCTCCTGTGTTATTTACACAGAACCAAGCAACGCCGGCCTGCTGGCGCATCAGTAGCTCCTTTTACACAGCGTCCGGAATGAAAGAGGTGCTTGTAAACAGCGTCAGGTGTGACGTAAACATTTAGCGCCGCGCCGGTCAGCTGCTTTTACAACAACACTGGCCGGTGAATTGAGAGCAGAAGTGCTGGAGCTTGCAGTAAGACGGCCGTATTTTACTGTCCCCACAATGTGCCAGTTGATCTCGCTACGCGCTGAGTCCAACATCACTGGGACTGTTTACCAAACTGACAAAATCAATCCGCGTCACCTTTTCTCGTCTTGAGTTGTGTTAGCAAAACAGTAGCTCTGTGGCTAACAGCTGACCCGGAGCCTTCAGTCAGCTGAAGCAGACAGTCTAGCGGGGCGAGCAGACCCCCGTTACTAGGTCGTATCCTTGGTCGTTCCTATTTACTGGCGTACTACTGGCAGCAGCTTGACATAGTAACCGTTGCTACTGAGTGAGTTCCGACTGAACAAGCTTCAGCTTGTCGGTCAAGTGACCCGTTCGCTATACTTTATCCCTTACTTAGCCTAGCCTAGCTTTCCCATTGTACAACTTCTCCTGGGCAGAAATAGACTCATACACTCTGCAAAATGAAGCGCGGGGGTTTGGATTGAGCAACGGACCTTATGATCAGCTAGATACGCCGTTCTTTTTATTTGGTGATTTTTACGGGACATCAGGCCACCGTGATTAATGTTAAACACACGTCCTTCAACTGCTAATATGGTCGCATGTTTAGAACGTAGGCTAAGGAACGTCAAACGCCCCCCTGTTCCGCAACAACAAGCTGGAGCATTTAAACAGAGAGGCGGAACTGATTGTGTCGGGAATCTTACTACCCCCCGAGGTAGTAAAATTCCCGGAACAATTTCTCGCACCTTTCTTCCCTCGTTCCGCAACTGTCGCATTTAAACAGCTGGGCGGAGGGCCGAAAGGCCGGCATATTCCCGGCTTTCACTGGCTGTGTAAAAGGGGCTATTGATTAGCAAATACTCTTTCAATTCTTTCCTAATAAATTCCTTACATACTTTTTCGTTCATTAAACTTGGGTTGAGGCGCCATAGTGAATCCTTCCTTTTATTATCCAGGTGAAGTGTGAGATACACCCCTGAGTGGTCTGAAACATCTCAAATACCTATTTTACAGGCACTTATCCTGTGTCTATTCACAGTGTACATAAAGAAATAATCTAACCTAGAATATTCTTTGTGGCAAAATGAGTAATAGGTAAATTGTTTTTCTGAGGGGTGTAAGTCTCCATACATCTATCATACCAGATTCCTTTAGAAGTTTTCGCATAATTAATGAATTCCCATTTTTGCTCGTGTAAATTGGTAGAGTCGAGTTTAGACTGTAACTGAACATTCCAATCACCCCCACAGATTACTATTCCTGATGCCTCTTGAACTAGTAGATTGAATATTTTTTGATAGAGTGATCTATCTTGTCCTGGAGGCATGTACACATTTAGTAAGGTCACTTCTTTGTGGTCTATCTTACCTCTAATAAGTATAAAGCGACCTTCCTTATCTTTGATTTCAGCTGTTAGTTGGAAATGTATCTTATTATTAGGAAGTAAAATGGCCACACCCCTCTTACGCCCTGATTTATGCGAGGAGTAAAATGTATTCATAAACCCCATCTTAAAATATAAATATATAATACATCACAACATTGCACTGTTTTTAGTGCTTCAAATAAAAACAACTAGGCTACATGACTGTAAAACAAAAAAAATAGATTTGTTGGGTATAACAGAAAATAAAGCCATTCATTTTGTGCTTCAAGTAAAACATTAAATACATTTTTTTGCATAAATAATAAAGTCCTTATAAACTTTTCAAGAAGCTGGACTAGAGTGAATATTGGACAGGCTTTATAGGTCCCTGGCTTTTACCTGTGGGACAGTGCTTCACCTAACAGCGTGCTGCAACACCAACCTACAGTCTATTGTGCGACGGAGAGTTAGTTAACATTAGCATCAGCGTTAGCCGACATCACGGCAACAGCTGAATAATGGAACACATAAACACAAGTTAAACTACATGAAAACAACGGGCTGCAGGGTTCAACATAACTTTTTTTTCCTACTGGCCCGCTGGGCCAGTGGATCCGAGTTTTACTGGCCCCTTGTATATTTTCACTGGCCCTGCACACACTTTCTTTTTATTCATAATTTAGTGTCAATAATTATAATATCTGTATTAGAAAAATAAAGAAAAATAACCAGATCTAAAGGGAATATCTATACTGTAACAGTATAGATATTCCCTTTAGATTTGGTTATTTTTCTTTTAGTTAATTATGAAATGTTGATATTGCTCATACACACAATATAAAACCAGGCAAACATATTGAATAAAGATTTGGATAACAATAGTGTGAATGCTGGAAGCTCCAGCATTCACACTAATTAGAAGCCTACAACTGAAAGTATGTTGAAAGAGTGGGCCAGTATTTTAAAGTTCAGTAGTTTGATGGTTGTTTTTATTCTTGAATTTGGGAGGTTTAATGAATAGTTCACCTGCAGAAGTCATGTTCAAACATTAAAAAAAAATAAGAGATGAAGGTCTGTTCATTCTTTGTGGTGTGGTAGGCTGTTTTTATTAGGCTACTTTCTCTATATGCATTAGGGATGTGAATGTGTCGACCGAATGACCGGTTTTCCCCTTGCGCTCAAGTTGACTTTAAAAATAGAATAGAAATCCGAAAATCAGTGGGTTATGCCGTTTTTTTAATGGGAGATTTCACCGTGTATGCGAGCGCGCTGCAGGAGTGTCACTTCTCCATAAAGTGTCAGCTTCACATAAGAGTCCCGTGTGGGACCATTTTTTCAAACTATTGATAAAAAACAATGCAGTGCAAAATATGCAGCATAAGTTAAACGCTCGTCTAAGACTATGACGTTAAATCACTAGAAACACACAATGCCTTCGTCCGATCACAGCCGCGTTTCACCGTGTGATCTCGCCAGCGAGTGAGTGAGCCGCCGCGCAGAAGAACTGTGGTTTGTGGCTAAAATAATAACCGGGGATATTCTCCCCGTTAGCGATTTCAATGGGAAAGACTTCCGCGATCTGATTGAATGTCTCGAGCCTGAAAACACAGTGCCAAACTGCGCGACTATAGGAACTGTACAGTGAGCGGAGTCCCTCCGTTCGTTTCTGTCTACAACCGACACAATCACCGGAGACGCATTCTCAGCGTTTAAATAACGCCTCATTTGTATTACAGGGTTCAACATAACTTTTTTTTCCTACTGGCCCGCCGGGCCAGTGGATCCGAGTTTTACTGGCCCCTTGTATATTTTCACTGGCCCTGCACACACTTTTTTTTTCTTCATAATTTAGTGTCAATAATTATAATACCTGTATTAGAAAAATAACCAGATCTAAAGGGAATATCTATACAGTATAGATATTCCCTTTAGATTTGGTTATTTTTCTGTTAGTTGATTATATGAAATGTTGATATTGCTATATCACACATAATATAAAACCAGAAAAACATATTGAATTAGAAGCCTACAACTGAAAGTATGTTGAAAGAGTGGGCCAGTATTTTAAAGTCCAGTAGTTTGATGGTTGTTTTTATTCTTGAATTTGGGCAGTTTAATGAATAGTTCACCTGCAGAAGTCATGTTCAAACATTAAAAAAAAGATGAAGAGATGAAGGTCTGATCATTCTTTGTGGTGTGGTAGGCTGTTTTTATTACTTTCTCTATATGCATTAGGGATGTGAATGTGTCGACCGAATGACCGGTTTTCCACTTGCGCTCAAGTTGACTTTAAAAATAGAATAGAAATCCGAAAATCAGTGGGTTACGCCGTTTTTTTTAAATGGGACATGGAGAAGTGACGCACCTGCAGCGCGCTCACGACTCCCAAACTATTGATAAAAAACAATGCAGTGCAAAATATGCAGCATAAGTTAAACGCTCGTCTAAGACTATGACGTTAAATCACCTTAGAAACACACAATGCCTTCGTCCGAGCATAGCAGCGGTTCACCGTGTGATCTCGCCAGTGAGCCGCTGCGCAGATGAACTGTGGTTTGTGGCTAAAATAATAACCGGGGATATTTTCCCCGTTAGCGATTTCAATGGGAAAGACTTCCGCGATCTGATTGAATGTCTCGAGCCTGAAAACACAGTGCCAAACTGCGCGACTATAGGAACAGTACAGTGAGCGGAGTCCCTCCGTTGGTTTCTGTCTACAACCGACACAATCACCGGAGACGCATTCACAGCGTTTAAATAACGCCTCTCATTTGTATTACCATTGGGGCTTTGATGCAAATACTGCAAAATTACGGCGGCAGATAAAGGAAAAGCGCAGTGATCACTTCATTTTCTGCACCTCAACCTCTGCTGTGGGAAGAAAGAAAGGGGGCAAAGCAAGTCGATTGATTTGTCGACTCGCAGGCGGACAGTAGGCAGCTCTGCCAACGGAGCGAGAGTGCACCCGCTTGTCAAAACGCCCACGCATCGTTTGTCGACTGGCCTTTCATTAATAGAATATATTTTATATTAGGTTTATTATATTGAGTCTTAAATAAACACTGCTTTCATTCCGACTCTCAACGCGCATTTCAATGAACCATGATGTAGTCTACAAAAAGATTGATACTGAACTATGATTGGCCAGTCACTGGCCCGGGCGGGCCAGTGGCTGGCCAATCAACTTGCCCTGCATATGATTTTACTGGCCCCGGGCCATCGGGCTATACGTTATGTCGAACCCTGTATTACCATTGGGGCTTGGATGCAAATACTGTAACATTACGGCGGCAGATAAAGGAAAAGCGCAGTTATCATTTTCTGCACCTCAACCTCTGCTGTGGGAAGAAAGAAAGGGGGCAAAGCAAGTCGATTGATTTGTCGACTCGCAGGCGGACGGTAGGCAGCTCTGCCAACGGAGCGAGAGTGCACCCGCTTGTTGCGCCGCCTGTCAAAACGCCCACGCATCGGTTGTCCACTGGCCTTTCATTAAAAAATATATTTTATATTAGGTTTATTATATTGAGTCTTAAATAAACACTGCTTTCATTCCGACTCTCAACGCGCATTTCAATGAACCATGATATAGGCCTAGTCTACAAAAATATACTGAACTGTGATTGGCCAGTCACTGGCCCGGGCGGGACAGTGACTGGCCAATCAACTTGCCCTGCATATGATTTTACTGGCCCCGGGCCATCGGGCTATACGTTATGTCGAACCCTGGGCTGTAGACGCTAGAACAGGGGTGTCCAAACTTTTTTCACTGAGGGCCACATACAGAAAAATCTACGGGCCGGGCCACTTTGCAAAAATAACACATTTATCAGGACATGTAGCTGCTCTGATGTTTAGTTTCATCGTGTCTTTGTAAATTGTAATCCTTCTTCACGGCAACACTTTACTTGCACATTAAACAGATACATCCCCCCTCTTGTTAAATGCCATTGATACACCTAGTGTTTTCTGCTTTTGCGTCCAATGTCCAGCTGGGTGAAAATAGTAGCCAGCTGAGATCCCGCCCCTCCAAGGGGGGTCCGGGGGTATGCTCCCCCGGGAGATTTTTTTAAGTTTTTAAAGTGAAATGCATGAATCTGGTGCACTTTGAGAGGGAAATTAAGAGGCTGAAGAATTTTGTATGAAAAAAATGGAGACACTGTCAGATGAATTAGAAGCTATTGGAGAAGGACACATGGATCCATAATAATATTAATTTAAAATATTATGCAGTAGGGCTGGGCGATATGGACCAAATCTTATATCACGATATAGGTAATTTTATATCACGATATGGATATATATCACGATATAGTATTTTTCCTTAAAATTCAATGGATTACAATAACCGTACTGAACTTTAATCACATTAGATTATTTTCATTTTTTGCTTGGAACTTAAATTTCCATACAAAAGAAAAATGGTGCAAAATACCACACCAGTATGGCTTTAGTCAGTCAGCGCAAATTAAAAATGACAGCATCAACCAAAGAGCCTACATTTTCCAATTGATAGTAGCCTATATCAAAATAATGAAAGACTTGAATTTTCCTGCAGTATTTGCTCATCTTCATTTGAAAAAGCTGTCAAAATTAACTAATGAGCAAATGTCTGGTAATACTTTAACTCCAGCTTCAACACAAATAGTATTTTCAAGTTTGACATGTTTTAAAGTTACATAAAACCAGCCTTGCTGGCTGTCTCCAACAATAACAGCACGGGGGTGAAGCCCCGAGTAGGCTAAAGATGTCATTATTAGCCAGCTAGCTCACGAGAGCTAACCCATGTAGTTTGCTGCTTAAAACAAGCCAACTCTGCGTCACGGCAACAGCACGCTGAAGCAGCAAGCAAGTTTTCTTTGCCCGAGGACATTTTTGACCGTTAATACCAGCTGCTCTGCCACCGTGACACAGAGTTGGTTTGTTAACTGTAGTCATGTCGCACCGGAGCTAGAACTAGAGCAACAGATGAGGCTTCTTCTGTTGTGGGTAGAGAAGCTGTATTGCAGCCCAGAACTCTGCTGCTGAGCCCCCGTGTGGCGCGGCGGTGTAACTGCAGTGTAACTGTAGGGACTCGGAGGGACAGCTGCCTCCCGCTCCATCTATGCTCCCGCCACATGAACTTTTTTTCTCCGCGATATAAACGGTATGGCCAAATCTCTCCCGGTAGACACTTTCATATCGTCCACGATATGATATCGTCATATCGCCCAGCCCTATTATGCAGGGTCCTCTGGGATGGGCTTGGTGCTCTTTTTCTTTTATGGGACATATTTCTCTGTAATATAATGAGGGCATTTAAATTATTTAAAAATTCAAAGGGCCATATTACATTATATTTTTTAAATCGGCCGCGGGCCAATAAAAAGCGGGCCGCAGTTTGGACACCCCTGCGCTAGAGTTATAATAAACTCGACGTCATTGAAAATGAGGGTCACCCCTCAATTGGTCTCTCGAGGATAAATAAAAGTTAAATGAAAAAATGAAATAATTGCGTGTAAGGAAACATTGTTGAGGCTGGAATTTCGTACCGCAGCGTCCGTTCCATAATACAACAACTCTCCCTTTAGCAAATATCTAAATATAAGACTTCCCTGTGCTGTGTATCTGCGGGAGCGAGTGGCATTAATACCTTCAAAACAGTAACAACTTCTAACATGATTACGTGGTTTTTGATGCTTTAATCATATGCCGAATGTATAAACAGACCATATTATTAACAATAAATTAAGTTATGTACATGCCAGAGTTACATTTATGGATAAATTAGTAAGTAAACATTGAATAGACAGATTTGTTAAAAAGGGGTTTGGCGCAGTGTGTTACTGCAGCCAGGCTCTACTTTTCAAGGCAGTATTTTGGTCTTTAGATGTCGCCAAACCAAAATTCCTCCCTAGTTCTGCTTTAATTTCAACCGTGTTGTATCCCTTTGCCTTGGAAACTGAATTTCACCAAAATAATGGCGAATTCCGTGACATTCCGTGTTAACAGTAGATTCCGTTTTTATTGCCCGATTCTGTGATTCCGTCCGTGTTTTCGTTATAGCGGAAATCATAGGGCCCTACAAATGGAAAAACATGTGCACCTAAATAGGGCTGCAACTAACGATTATTTTAATAATCGATTAATCGGTCGATTATTTTTTCGATTAGTCGGATAAATAAAAAAAACAGTGCAGACTGCAGTGTCAAAACACCAGGTTATTGCTCCAATGTCCCGGAACAATTAAAAGTAATATTAAATTATAAAAAATTAATAATAAACCTAACTGGGATAACACAAAAAAAAACATACAATGTATGATAAACATTTATACAGCAGTGTTTCCCCTAGAATTTTTTTAGGCCCGGTGGTAAGAGCTGATGAAGAGTATGTGGATTTCAATTAAAAACAATAAACACTAAGATCTAATATAGACAGGTCCTGTCTAGGACTCATTTCTGGAATAATCTGAATCACCTAACCTTGAAGCTAGCCTACTGAAACATTTTTTTTATTTTTTTTAGGCAAATAGCCTTGTTGAAAATAAATTAATTAACATAGGCTACACGTCATGATTAGCCTATCAACATGTGTGCTACATAAGGCAAATTCCCTATTCCGACCAATATATTTCATCTAGGCTATTTCTCAATTTAAAACATAAAAATAAAGTAGCATTGAAAATACAAAAAAATAAAGCTTTTAGGCCTACTATAGCCTGCTGTTTTCAAGATAACTTAAAGATCTACTTCACCGGTTGGAATATGAAGGTGTATTGAACTCGGAGATCCTATGTAGTATAAATGTGCAAAAAAAAATTAAATCCTAGCCTGAGAAAAAGGCAGAAAGAGTGTTTTATGGTCTCACTGTCTAACCCTACATTTTCCTTCTTGTGACATCACAGTAAGGGTTAGGATTAACAGGACAGCTGGGCCAAGTGAAGATTTAGGTAAGACTGAGGAAAGAAAAACCTCATTCATTATATTATAATAGTGATTTTATAATGATAGAACGCTGGTTCCGTATGGGTGAAGTATTGCTTTAACAGTTAAAACAATAAATACATTAATATGTCCCTTGAAAATAAATGAATGTTTTTCTGAGAATGTCAAAGGCAGTAGCAGTGTGGCACTTCTGTAAACTTACTGAAACGTGAGCATGCCGTTTTTTTCTGCGCTGTCTCTGCTGTTGATACAGATTGGTTGTGTTGCCACGGCGACGTAGCGATTTTAACGAAAAAATAAAATAAAAAGACGTTTTTTTTTTGTTTTTTTTTAAGTCAGGCTGCTGTTGGCCTGGCGCCCCGCCAGGCCTGTATACTGGTAGGGGAAACACTGTATATATAAGGGATGTCCATGGTAAACCAGTCGACCGATAAGATTTTTAACCGGTAAATACTAACGGTTAAAAAAACTAAATCATCTTAATTTCTCTCAGATGACAGGAGATCATTCATTTTTATGGATAGTGATACCATTTGAGACTCCTTAACGATCCAAGTCTTTATTGATATCACTATTGATACTTTTCTATTATTTTGTTGAAATAGAACTTGTATTAAAGCTATACAGTACGATCTGAGAGAGCTAGCATGATTTGAAATTAGCTTGTCCTCGGAGTTCCGTTTAACTCCTCCCTCCCCTCGGGACTCCCTCCCCCACCCCTCGACACACAGCCGTGCACGAGCGCTGCTGGCTGCACTTCCCAATTGCACTGTTTACCAGTGATTGTTAACATTTAACTCACACACACAAACACTCACACATAGGCTACATGCAGAAAAGGCCCCAAAGTTTATAGGTTACAGTGTTGTTATTTCTTATTGAGTGTTAAGATGTGTTTTTTTCAGTGTGGATGACAGTATAGCTGTCAGTTAGTGGCCGTGACGTCAGTCGGCCGGAGGGTCTGTTTAGTAAGTTTCCTTTTCTTCTCTCTCTCGGTCAGGTGTGTGAGCGCGCATGTTGCCGCAGTAGTCGACACAGTTGAAACGTGTTTATGTGATTCACCCGTGTGTGAGTAAGTACATGCAGTCCCGATCGCTGTTATAAGTTACAGTTTATGGATGTTATTGACGGCCGCGATTCGCAGGTCGCAACAGCTGTTCTAACGTCTCCTCACGAGCGGAATGTAAGCCTGTGTCTCTTTTCCTGCGATCCATGCTGCTGTGCCTGTGAAAGAAGGAAAATAAAGAGCGGAAAAACCATACTCCTCTTCTCATGCTTATAGTCTGACGTTTTTGGCCTTAAGTGGTGTTCTGGCCGACACCTCTGAAGTGAAACCAGTGATAAGCAGATCAGCCGGTAGGCGACATCCACCAGTTTCCTCCGCTACACTAGGCTACATGATGAAAGATACAGAGCAGTAGCCTACTTAAAAATATAGCCTACTTTTTAATCTTTGGGTTTTGGGGAAAGTAGCAAGTCTTGTCAAGTCAAAAGGCTCAAGTCCAAGTCAAGTCACGAGTCATTGATGTTAAAATCCAAGTCAAGTTGCAAGTCTCTTTACATTTTGTCAAGTCGAGTCTCAAGTCATCAAATTCATGACTCGAGTCTGACTCGAGTCCAAGTCATGTGACTCGAGTCCACACCTCTGGTAACTTCTGTGTAGGTTCCATTGTGTAAGCTTGTTATGCTACTTCCACTAGGTCTAGTCCACTGCCAGGCACTACGATATGGCACGAACGCTTTCTCTGCCCTCCGTGAACGCGCTCAGGCTCGTACACAGAGGGGAGAGAACGCGCAGGATTGTGATTGGTTCTTTAGATAAGGGTCCATCGTCTCCGATTGGTCAGCATTTTAACAGGTTTATAGAAGGTACAGAATTTGGGGGTTTTTCGTTTCTTTTTCATTGCCCATAAGTCATTTATTGCTGTTGGGGTGTAAAAAGCACTTTTCACAACATATTAAAAAGTGCATATTGCAGATAATCTCCTATGATGCCTTTAATGCTTTAATTGCTGATATGATCATAGCTCAAGATAGGACATTAAACAGGTCATAATTCCATCTTTACTATCTATTTTATATTGGTGGGAAAATCACCAAAATCTCAAATTTCTTTTTTTTTTTGTTGCATTTGAACACATCAATCATATTACTGAGCCGGCCTGAACACATCATCACAGTTGACATGTTTGCTACTTTTGTTAAGCTAACTAGCTCTATATCCTTCCGATTTTAACATGGATTTAAAAACTGGATTACTATTTTTAACTGACGGGACTTTCTACACCGTTCGGTTGTGTGATTACTGCCGCTGCTTTGAATGACTGTTGATGCGCCGATGCCGACTCTCCGAGCCCGTCTGCACACCGTCTGCAGCAGCAGCAGCTGACAGAGTTTTTTTGGACTAGACGGAGTTGAAGGAGTTTGTTTTAACCCAAAGACAGCAAAGGTACAACACTTTTATATAGGCCTACAGTCCAGTGTTAGATATGACCAAAATACAAGCCACTCACACTATAGCTTTCCCGCACCGCTTCACGTGCGGAAGGCTCGCTGTGGGCGTGCATGAACCTGTCGGCGGCTGGATGTAAACAGTGCCGCGCCTACACGTGACTTATTAATCGCGCGACTCAACGAATCGATGACCAAATTCGTTGCCAACGCTTTTAATCGATTTTATCGATTCGTTGTTGCAGCCCTGCACCTAAAGGACTACTGTCCTGTTTTTGTTTGAATAATTCCTCATTAAAAAGACCATTCAAGCAGCAGGTTTTTCCTCATGTTTTTGAGAATATACTGTAGGGGTGTGGGCTTCTAGTGTGGACTGAATGGGCGGCAACAAAGCATTAAAGCAACAATGGGGAAATGCCAGTATTATGAGGGCTGTCCCCTCAATGCTGATGTAAACTCTGCTTGGATATGGATTCAAAATGAGATTAGAAGATGAAATCTGATGCATAGTTTCAGTGTTAAAACTGATACAATAATTGCTGTCTGTGGTTCTATATGGGCTGTGGCAATCATTTTGAAAAAATAATATCTTGCAGTAACATATTGAAAAAAAAAATATTAAATTTTTTAATTATGATTTATGAACTGAACTAGTTCATTGTAAAGTGTGTGAACTGAACTTTGAACTAGTTCAGGTAGAAAGTGAACTTTCCCAACACTGGCTGTGTCTCACATTGTGCCATTTCAGGAGGCGATGGAAACCTTTCATTTGACCAAATCGTTAACGAAGATTCGAGATGCTTAAAGCGGATCCGCCCTCCTCGAACTCTCATGTGCTCACACAACATGCCATACACAAACCTCTTTACCATGTATAGTGCAGATTGCTCACTTAGGGGAAACGTGCATGAGTCAAGAAAGGAAAGCTGGCAGTAAATAGTATTGCATTGAATTGATAGAAAACTGCGTGCGTCTTAAGATAAAGCTTTCATTCTATTCGGCACGTACACACACGAAATTCATCGCGATAAGCACTCAAACCGTTCCATTGTTTCTCCTTATTCAATTTGCCACATTTCAAAACAGCACTGGCTTCAACAACATGTAAAAGATTGACAGAAAGAGATTCAATTTGTCACTAAAACAATCATAGTCAATCAGCAAACATCGTTCCCAATTGAACGCGCATGTAGCCAAACATCGGCTACAAGGCTAAAGGCTAACTGCATGTTGCACTGTTTTGACAAATATGCTAACGAGTAATTGGGATTAGTAACCAGCCTTAACCAAACCTATATTTTGGAACAGCTTTGCGATATGTACCTTACACTTATGCATATATTTAAACGACTATATAACGACAATAACATACTACCTCCTGCAGTGCAGACACAGCTTCATCTAGCGTGTGCTAGTAGCTTCACAAACTAGCCATGTCAGCGGTCAGATTGAGCACAATTGGTACATTCTACTTGACCGACTAGCCTCAGTTTAACCACTTTAAGTGTTATTATTTTGTAATCGGGCATCATACTAATTACAACAACCCCTGCTCATACGAGCACAGTCCGGGTTTGAAACCCAACCTTTCTCTGGCTTGTCCAAAAGCCAGGACCTAGCTTTTGACATCAATGCCAGTTAGCTTGTAGTAGGATAAATATGTGTGGGTAAAATAACTCACCCTGCAAAACTCTTGGCAGTAGTTAGCAGAGGACTGCTCCGTAGAGTCGCCGCTTTCTCTAGCCACGACCTCTTGCAGTGCTTGTAACCGTTGTTTGAGCTCCTCTATCGTTTCTCTAATATCGTTCTCAGGACTGCGGTCCTGCTCGGCCTCCTCGTCCGCCATCTTCACACCCAGCTCCTGCGCGTACCACTCTACTACCGCGTCAACACCGCGTCGCGCTCAAGCCCCAACCACAGCGAGTTATACCCATGGACCAACCACAGCTCGTCCCCAGCATCCAATGCGGAAGTGACTAACATTGCAGTACCTGCCGGTGGCCACTAGGGGCGGTATGCAGAAGAGAGCCATTTTTCATTGACTCCAATGTTCACAGCATTATTAAACCTATTTCAGGCCTGGATCAAAACACCATTCTAGTCTGTATGTTTAGTTCATATCTCCATGACAACTCTGAGGGGGGTGAATTTTTTTCTACCAGGCTAGTTTTTACAAGTGCCCCTGACTGCAGCTCGCAGATCGAGGAGGGCTAAATGTGGGTTGGGCTAAACCATAGATAGTATAATAAATGGATAGAGCAGCATGGCCGACCTCAGTTCACCGAGGAGTATCCCTTCTCTCTTGGCGTGTGCGCGCCGCCATTTTGCCTAAGTTTGACTCCGCCTCACTTCCTCGTACCAAAAAAGGGCATGTAGTGACGTTGGGGGGAGGGAGATACTCCCATGTAGCTGAACTACCGTGACGTACACCGAGTTAGCAACATTAGCACGAGCCAGGAGCTAAGCTAACAGCTCTACTAGTTAGCCTACCGGTAGACGAGCTCAGCCTCAGTCACGTAATTCCCTGCCTACAGTTTGGTCCAACAACTCCAACAGAGCTGAACATATTCTCAATATCACCTCCGAGCTCATTAAAAAGCTCATAGCTGAAACAAATGTCTTCTAGTGTTGACTAAGGGCTGAACAAGCTGATCTCAATGTATTTGTAATAATATTGATTTTATTTGTCTTCAGACTGAAAATGTTATTAACAGTAGGCCTAATACATGACAAGGGAGGACACATTCAATCTATAAATAGATGAGAACACTAATTTAATAGCCTATGATTTTGAATATACATATATTATATAAAATATTTAGAGCAGGTTTTTATGTTAAGGTGCAACAGTTGAATTAAATGATTAAATACACTTTCTATCGCTTCTATACAGCCACTGTTGAAAGCATCCTCACCTCATCCATCAGTCTGATTTGGCAGCCTTGACTCACTCTCCCGGAAGAAATTACAGTGCATCCAAAATTATTGGCACCCCCCTCCCTTGAATTACTATCCCGCAAACTGACACTACACAGAGCCCCCAAGATCATCTCTGATCCCACTCACCCTGCACACTATGCCTTCCAGCTACTTCTGTGAGGTGTTACAGGACAATTGCCTCCAAAACAACCCGGTTCAAAAACAGTTTTATTCCCACTGCAATTAACATTCTAAAATCTGAACGCTGAGAATTAATCACGGCCCTTTTGTATTATGTAATGTGCCTGTCTGTATCTATGTCTAATGTTCAATGTTAAGTTGGAACCTGTACCAAGGAGCTGTACTGAAAACAAATTCCACTGGCTGTGTGGTCATTAAAAGTATCATCATCATCATATCAGAGAATTGACTCTTTTACAAGTCACCAATTAAAATATCACTTGAGTAAAAGTAGAACATTATGTTATATTAAAAGTACTTGTGAAAATGATTTTGCTTGTATAAGGAAGACTCAAAGATGACCCAGGTAAAGATTAAACAGTGAAGAAGGAAATATTCACATCCTTTACTGAAGTAAAAGTACAAAAACCAAACTGTTAAATTACTCTGTTACAAGTAAAAGTTTTGCATTGAAATTTTAACAGGAGAAGCTATATGAAACATTCTTGGCATATTTTCATTAAAAATTACACTAAAATAGTCAAAAGATAATACATTTGGGTCTGTTAAGTTATCAATTAATAATATTATGTTTTTTTTATATAATCAGGGCTATGTAATGTTGTAAAACACTTTACTTAAGTTAGGAACAAATCCCACAAAAAAAAACTTTAAAGATTTTCTACAGAGCAGGAATACTTCTACAAGGACGGACAGTGCAGAACAAGATATATCACAAAATATCACAATCAATGACAATTATCACAAGCAGATCAGATGAGGATAGTCAGAATGTAGGTTGACTTCAGCAGCTTGCTGCCAGATGAAGGGCCACACCGTTGCTCTTTCACCGTGGAGATCAGGGAGAACAGAGGCACACATTCATCCCTCCATGTTAACCTGGAAGAGGACAGAGAGACAACCACTGAGTCAAACAATACAGAAAGAGTCAGATAAAAGTAATGCACTAGGCAATCAATAATTTTTCCAAAAATAACGTTTGGAATAAAGGAAGAAACAGCAAAAATTGTATATTTATTTTTGAGTTAATGCAGATGTAAATATGCATATATATTTACATCTGCATTAACTCACACAGTATGATAACCGTCATAATATCCACGAATAACACAGCTGCGGAAACACAGCCACAATTGTATATTTAATTTGAATACGACTGTTATAAAGAAAAATAACCATCGTTTTATCCGCGGAACGGAGCCGGTTTTACGAATGCACATAGCCCCTTCATCTATAAACATTATTGAGCGCAAACTTGTGAGCATATATTTTGTCACAAAAGTGTTCCTACGCCATAGGTTTAACACATAGATAGTAAAAGGTTTAACTGGACCGATCAGCCCAACTTTTGTTTCTGAACCGATACCATTACGTGCCCAGGTCTGACCATAGACTGTCGTTAGCAGCATGGAGCCTTCAGCAAACCTTGGGCAGAGACACACCGGCTCCACAAGCATGCAGCCAACATGATTTATGATATGATTTAAACCGATATTCCACACGTATTCAACACAGTACCATGCCCATAAACTGTAAAACAGCGACCCTCACGGTCCAAACACCGCCCGAACCCTCCCGGTGCTCAAGTCATGGTAGTGGCTACTGGCTATAAATTTAGCTGGCATAACAGAGCTAACACTGTCACTGTGACACTCGCGAAACTAACATATTTTAATTTGTTCTATAGGCTACAGTGTACGGTTGTAACATAACAATAATAATTGTAAATACAGTGTTACTCACCGAAAAAACTGGCAACCACAGTCCTTAATCCATCGTTGGTACAGTTTACCAAAGAACAAGACGGCTTGGCCCCAAGCAGCACACGAATGGAGGAATGAACGCACTGCTGTCTACTGAGTTAGCATGCTAACCCTTACAACTAGCCTTCGAGGTTGAGTGAGGGACAGAGGCTAGCTGTCAATCAAGAGGCCGCGCCCCTAAAATTCATATATTTTAACCTCCAATAGAATAAAAACTAGCCTGCTAGAAAGAAATTCACCCCCCTCAGAGTTGTCATGGAGATATGAACTAAACATACAGACTAGAATGGTTTTTCAATCCAGGCCTGAAATAGGTTTAATAATGCTGTGAAAACGGCATGTTTAACACTGGAGTCAATGAGAGATGGCTCTCTTCTGCATACAGCTCCCAGTGGCACTTCCGGGTTACTACAGTTGTGGTCACTTCCTTATTGGATGCTGGTAAAAATCGCTGAGGTTGGGGCTTGGGCTAAACGCAGGGGTGTAAAGTAGCGAATTACATTTACTTGCGTTCCTGTAATTGAGTAGTTTTTTTGTGTAGGCCTACTTGTAATTTTTTAAGTGATTTTTAAAACCTAGGGTGAATTCGGGTAATGTGGGACACTTTTGGCAATTTTGACTTCAGCGACCTATTGCGATATCTATCCAACACATAATCTCAACATATTATACATTTCTGAAATCTGTAAAATGTTTTCTACAACACCAGAAGAAAAAAAATGTAGATATGATACCAAGAAGAGACATGCCACAACTATTAGAGTTCTTTGTGACAAATTAAATATTCGGCCTAAATTTGATAATCTGGGACAGGTGACGTGGTAATCTGGGACAGTTGTATTAGCCTTTAAAAAAAAGACTAAATCACCATATTTTCTGCAGTTTAGCCTCACTATCAACAAGTCCTATACAAGCATTGTGGAAAAATGACAAAAAGAAAGCTGAATAAGTCAAATACATTGTACAATTGATGAATTGATCTACCATATGCAATTATTCAAAACATTGTCTTTCAGTCATGGTCTCTTTTCCTGACATTGTGGGGCCATTGTACTCTGTAGGCCTAATGCATTGAATTTTGCACATTATAGGTCATATATTTTTATATATTTTATGAGATAGGCTATTGTATTGTACTTTGCAATAGTAGTTAAGCACTGTAAATGCATATTTTTCCAATTTGGATCATTTAAATGACTGTCCCAGATTACCCAAAACCTGCTGTCCCAGATTATCAATCATATTTGATAATCTGGGACAGCAACATAATGGTTGAAAAATAAAAATCTAAAACAAATATTCAACATATTATTGCATATTTTGTTTCTTTGACATATCCCAAACATAATTGCCCAAAAAAACAAGAATATGCATTATTTTTGAAAGAGTTATATCCTTAACCTTAAATTGATCAGAATCCTATGTCATTGACCAATTCTCGAAATTCTCAGGGAGCTTCTGTTTGATAAGTGCTCTTCCTCTTCCTGTGACATCCCCCCCATGAAGACATATCATTTCAGTTGCGTGACATTCATGCTAATCCTGTAGTCATTTTTTTTTTGAAAAAACTTTGTTAGATAAGGAAATAAACACATTTGAGTTTAAGTGTCCCAGATTACCCAATGTCCCAGATTACCCGAATTCACCCTATAGGCCTACTTTTACTTTGAGTAGCCTATCTTTATTTTGAAGTATTGTAGGCCTACTTCGCTACATTTTATATCACCTGCGTTACTGAGTAAAAAAATAGATAGGGAAATGAGAGAAAAGAAAAGAAATATCGCGGGGGGCTTTTATTTTTACGGCACAATACCGGAAACTAACTAACAGTGAATGATCGACAGGAGGAGAGAACACATTGCAACTAATATAAATGATAACAACAAACATTGCTTCCCTCTATCATTAAAACAAAATAATCCTAGTTAAACTATTATTGTACCGCACGTGAAGACGCGAAGGCTTTTAAATGCAGCGAACATTTCATCCAGCAGTGCGATCGGCCCCTCCCTCACCTAGCTTTCAGTTTAACAGTGCAGAGGAGGATGGAGACGGTTTGTGTTGCCGGGAGCTTTGAAAAACTTCCAGAAGACGGCAGAAAGTCAGCCTTTGGTCGAGAAGAAAGGTAAAACTAATAGACTAAACTAATGTGCAAGATATGTTACGCGCGGACACGCGAGTCAGATGATGCGCGACCGTGAGAGAGAAAAAAAGGCATATGCGATGCGACCCAGCTGCACCTCAAAACATCACGATCAATTAGTTTACTCACTTTAATTCAAATCCAAGTGGTATATGACCAAGCAATAAAGGAATAAAAAACACAGGAAGTTTAAAGCCCCTTGACTCTTGCCACCACAACAGTCATCAATTAAGAACACTGTAGCCTACAATGCAACTTGCTTATCCGGCCAGCTCCATGAGATATAAATACAATATGCCCTCACATTCCTGCTAGCAAAAGACGTGCCCTATCAACAACATTTGCAACGGTTTATTTTGATTTTGACACTTATTTTATTTAATTATTAAAAATATGGTTTACAAAGGATATTTGCATTTTCCTTGTTTTCAGTTCAATTAGGATATGTTTAAAGTCAAAAGTCATGGTTTCAAATGTTAATTAAGTGCATGTTGCAGTTCTTAAATCAATGAATAATTGTCTATAATAATTGTGATTACACAATGTCAATCAAAATAATCAAGATTATGATTTTTGTCAAAATTGAGCAGCCTAACCTTGCAATGTCCAACAGACTATTTGTTCCATATTTGCTTATCTAAAGTATAATGACACAGTATACATCCATACATGTGTGGTGACATCATTTGTTTAAGTTGTGCACTTTAATTTGTAAAAGTGTTGCATTAATTAAACAAAACTATAGTTTGAGATGTATATCCCCTTGTCTATATATATAATGCCCTACACTGAAGAGACCCCTGCCCCCTCCCGCTGTTAAAAAGTAACTAGTAACTTGTACTTTTTTTTTCAGATATTTTTGGGGCATTTTTATGCTTTATTGATAGTGCAGAGAGACAGAGGTGAAATGGGGCAGAGAGGGGAGTGACAGGCAGAGAACGACCGCGGGCGGGAATCGAACCCGGGTCCGCTGCTGGGCCTGGCCCGGGAGGGAGACGCCCTACCAACTGAGCTAAAATAAATAAATGAAATAAATAACTAAGACAAAATGATTAGGAAAATAAGTTATAAGTACACAGGAAACAAAACAAAGCTAAAACAAAAACAAAACTGGGGCAAACCTCACACCTTTTGGTTCCCTAAGTGCCGCAGCACTGGGCCCCATATAGCGGGGAATTTATGGGGGTGGCCTGACAGCTCATGTCGTAGCCTTTCCACATGTAGAATGCCCACCATTTCCCTCAGCCAGGTCTCGAATTGGGGGGCCAAGTCGGACTTCCACAGCCTCAGGATGCATCTTTTGGCAATAACCATGCCATCAGAGCCGGCCCGAGGCATAAGCGAACTAAGCGGTCGCTTAGGGCCCCCGGCCCCCTTTTTTTTTTTTTTTTTTTTTTTTTTAGTTTGTGTGTTTGATATTAACATCATATTATGCAAATGTGAGTTAACATACAAAAAAAAAGAATAAAATGTTTTGGTCTAGATAATTAATAGCCTAAAAATGTAATCAGTTCATCTGGGAGGTAATCCGAAATTATCTGATCATGTCACGTTCACATCCATGCACAGTGTGTATTGAGTTTATTTAAAAACAATTGGAAATGGGGCTGCCCTCAGTTGCCCATGCACTGTGTATAGTCTATAGCCTATTTCAGCCTTGTCTGTGGAAAAAAAGATACAGTAGCTGGACAACAGAGTTCTTCTGCTTCGTTCCTCTCACTGAATTTAAATGCATTCATTATATTACAGAGAAATATGTCCGTAAAAGAAAAAGAGCTCCAAGCCCAACCCAGAGGACCCTCCATAATATTTAATTTTATATTAATATTTGTATGGAAAATCCATGTGTCCTTCAATAGCTTCTAGTTCATCTGACCAGTGTATCCAAATTATTTGTTCACACAAAATTTCTCAGATTTAGCCTCTTAATTTTTCTCTCAAAGTGCACCAGATTCATGCATTTCACTTTAAAAAGGTTAACAAAAATCTCCCGGGGGCGGGGGGCATACCCCCGGACCCCCCTAGGAAGGTCGGAATCTCGGCTGTCTAACATTTTCGCACAGCTGCACAGTGGAGGCACTAGCGGAAAACGCTGGGTGTGTGAATAATATTAAGCAAAGATCTATAGTTTCAGCAGCGCTAACATTGGAGAGGGGCCCCCTAATCATATTTTGCTTAGGGCCCCCTGAAGGCTTGGGCCGGCTCTCATGCCATACACCATGATTATGCATGCATTGTGGTCCAATTTTTCCAGGGCTGTGGAATGTCCGAACAGGGCGGTTTCCGGACCAGACACATTTAAAACATTAGAATACCATTGAAATACAAGACACCAAAAGTTGTAAATATTTTTGCATTCCCAAAAATGGTGAGCAAGTGTATCCTCGGCAATCTTACATCTGTTACATAAAGGCGAAAGATCTGGGAAAATGTTATGCAGTTTCTAACAGTGACTCTTTGTCGGTGTTGGTCGGACCCGGCCATGTGCCTCAGGGTCATCAATATGTTCCCACAGCCTGTTGGTCCCACCACAGCCCTATGTTTTCCTGAAATTGGCGATTATGTTCAGGCATCACAGCTGGGTGGTTAGGGTTAGTTCCGCGACAGTAAAGTGTTTGTAGGGACGAGATGACAGGAAGAAAGCTAACATAATCAAATTGCTTACTTCTGCTTTAACTTAGCATGTTCACATTTTGGCAAGTAGACTATATTTAAAAGCAAATAGTAACATCCATAGTATACATGATATAAAATGTAATGCTTTGTCACAATTCTAGACAAACTACCTATACAATGGTTTTAAGGAAAAACTAATAACAAACTGCATATGTAGTGTGCCTTTCATACAAGGAATGCAGGGCAAAGTACTTTCCAACAAAGAAATTACACAAATGCATAAAAAGAATGCTTTACATTGAAATAGAATGGGATGAGGGACAGGGGTTGCAAATTAGTCTCGACTAGAAACCTGTATGCATGGCATCTATTTTATATTTTATATGAAACAATGTACAATGCATTGGTCCCTGCTCAATACACTTCTAAATAAAAATAAAAATATGAACAGAAAAAAGGGATGGAATACCATGAAAAGAAAATGAGATGAAAATAAAACACTTGACAACAGAAGAAAATAAGATTGAAAAAAGGAGAAAAACATTGATTATAAAGGCACAATAGGCAGAGCCGGCCCAAGCCTTCAGGGGGCCCTAATGTTAGCGATGCTGAAACTATAGATGTTTGTTAAATATCATTCACACACCCAGTGTTTCCCGCTAGTACCTCCACTGTGCGGCTGTGCGAAGGTATTAGACAGCCGAGATTCATACCCTCCTGGGGGGGTCCGGGGTATGCCCCCCCGGGAGATTTTTTTAACCTTTTTAAAGTGAAATGCATGAATCTGGTGCACTTTGAGAGGAAAATTAAGAGGCTAAATCTGAGAAATTTTGTGTGAACAAATAATTTGGAGACACTGGGTCAGATGAATTGGAAGCTATTGAAGAAGGACACATGGATTTTCCATAAAAATATTAATATAAAATAAAACATTATGGAGGGTCCTCTGGGTTGGGCTTGGAGCTCTTTTTCTTTTACGGGACATATTTCTCTGCATTATAGTGAATGCATTTAAATGCAGTGTGAGGAACTAAGCAGAAGAACTCTGTTGTCCAGCTACTGTATCTTTTTTTCCACAGACAAGGCTGAAATAGGCTATAGACTATACACAGTGTAGGGGAGAACGGGGTAATTTGTCACACGGGTTGGTTGTCACAATCGTTATATCTCGGAACCAGAAGGCGCTGTCTGTGAAATTTTGGTATGTAAATATCCAGAATTGGGATAAGAGGTCACCTACATAGTCTTCCTTGGAGTTAGACTGCTGAATTTGAGGTGAGAGGACTGTTTGTGTTTTTCATGTCAAATTGAAAATATTTAGCTCCTCAGTATTTTTCTTCTAGGCTTTTACAGAATGGGTTTATAACAAAACACTTGTTACCCATAAAAAGTGTGAAGGGTAAACTATAGTTTAGATTGTGGTTAGCAAGCTAATTAGTTGTCAGATGGTTGTTGGCCTTGATGCTAGCAAAAAATTCAAGTTGGGGTTGGTCGTCACATTTTGGGGGGGTTGGTTGTCACAAGTTATCCAAAGGCTACAGCCAGAAAAGGAACCCAATAACGAAAGAAATTGTCAAGCTGTATCCTCACTGACACCCAGGGCTGGACTGGGACAAAAAATCGGCCCTGGCATTTTTGGCCATGGCAGCCCACCATGATTATTTATACGATATGCGGAGGCAGGGGCGTTGCACCAAATTCTGGGCCCCTATACAGGAAGTCCTGATGGGCCCTCTGAGAGGCGGTCTTACAACACAAACATGTAAAAGCTATGTTTGTCTATAGTCCAAAACGTATGAGTGACTGGTCCCTCTCTGAGCCAGATAACAACACAATATTTCTATTGATGAATGACCAAATCATTACGCGTACTTGAACACATCCCCTGGTCTAATGACTCTTAATAAACATGCACACACACAGTGTTTCTCACAGGAATTTGGGAGACTGTGTCGTGGACCCTGGACCTTCTAGAGGGGTCCGGGGGAATGCTCCCCCGGAAGATTTTTTTTTAAATGTTAAAGTAAAATTCATCAATCTGGTGCACTTTGAGGAGAAAACTAAGGCTAAATCAACTATTTCCTATGTAAGCTATTTAGTACTATTTTCTGGAATAATTTATAGACACAGAATGACCAAAAAGCAGAAAGAAGAAATGTACATGTTTAAAAAATCCAGTCAGCTTCGGGATTTTTTTTACCTTCCTTTGTATTTTTTAATGGCCCAATATAGGCCCCTGATCTTCGTAGCCCCGAACAATGTTATTTAAAAAATAACAAATTTACTGACGAATGAAAGGCCCCTGATATCTGTTTTTTTTTCTCTCCTAAATAACATTTTTCGGGGCCTTCAAATATCAGGGGCCTATATTGAGCCAGTAAAAAAAAAAAAAAAAAAAAAAAAAATATGTTTTTATTTTTTGAGTGCAGCCCCCCTCTGCCTTGGGCCCCCCAAGCCTACCCGCCGTCCGACGGCCCTGAACGTAACTAACCATCGTCAGATGCTCATAATTACCGAGTAGAAGTTGAATGCGTGATAATACAATTCAATGCAGCCTCTGAAGGGGCGGCCCTCTGCTGTGTGTGTGATTGGGCCAGGCCCAGCCTAGAACCATTCATAATGAGTAATGGCCTGGGACAAAGTTTTATTTAACTTTCAGGTGAAGTTGACAGCCTGCACGCACATTTATATGTCCACGGCACTCCCGAGAGGGAAGGGACCTCGGCCCTCGGCTGTGTGACTTGGCTGGGCCGGGCCGAGTCACATAGCAGAGGGTCCATAAAAAAAAAAAAAAAAAAAAAAAAAAGATTTCTAATTTTTTTTTTTTTTGGACCCGGCCCGGCCCAAAATGCCTGCCGGCCCACCGGGCATTGCCCGGTACGCCCGATGGCCAGTCCAGCCCTGCTGACACCCCAAAGAAGGAAAGAATAGAGCAGGAAAAGGCAGCTAGCATGCAAAGGAAAAAAGGGCAACAAAATCAAAACAACCCAGTGCATCCCAAACTAGACAAGCTGCCAAGGCTACATTAAGTTATATAGGCCTATTTGTCAACTTGACAATGCAATTGCATTTTCAAATTTAGTTCTACTTTCTTTCCTTCTTTTCAAGATTATTCCCATTAAGATAACATTGTGACAAACAACCCCATAGTGTATGACAACCGACCCCTTGATGGGGTTGATTGTCACAATGTGTAAGTGTGTCTTTTATGATTAATTTCTTCTTTATTACAATAAGATAGAAAAAGTGAGGGGTACACATTTCAAGCCAACACTTTAAGCTTCAATGTAATGTAGGAATGACCATTGAAAGATTTTTAGATGATGAGCAATTCTCAGTAGAGTAAAAAGTGTGCCTACTTACCCCGTTCTCCCCTATGGGCAACTGAGGGCAGCCCCATTTCCAATTGTTTTTAAATAAACTCAATACACACTGTGCATGGATGTGAACGTGACATGATCAGACAATTTCGAATTTCCTCCCAGATGAACTGATTACATTTTTAGGCTATTAATTATCTAGACCAAAACATTTTATTCCTTTTTTTGTATGATAACTGACATTTGCATAATATGATGTTAATACCAAACGCACAAACTAAAAAAAAAAAAAAAAAAAAAAAATCTTTTTTTTTTTTTTTTTTTGGAGGGGGCCCCCCAGGGCAGTCGGGGGCCCTAAGCGGCCGCTTAGTTCGCTTATGCCTCGGGCCGGCTCTGATGTTGCACACTGTCATGGCTCACTGGGACACTTGAAGAAATAGTCATTGTGATGCGTATATTAGTTAGGCACTTGTGCTTTTCCTGCAACAACAAGACAAAATGTCTGCCAGGGAAAAAGGTCAATTACAGGCAACCTGTTTCAAATAAAGACAGGTTACTTGAGAGTATACGTATTGCACTTAGTTTTGGTGACTCATAAGAGAAATATCCTGTCTTGTAGTCCCTGGTTTGGTCCAAAAATTCTGGATCCTACATAGGTTCAGTAAGCGGAATGGTCAGTTTAGCTAACTTCCTGTCAGTGACTGCAGTTAGCAGTCCCCTCGCTCGTCCCCACGTCACCACATTAATGCACTGCGGTCTTCAAGCAGCGAGTTATCTAGCATCATCTCAGATCCATAAGTGTGATAAAACATGATAAAAAGTGAGACGGGTGCCGGTTTGTAGAGTTCTCTCTTCTGATTGGTTATCAGTAGTGGGATCCCTGAAAAGTTTATTTGCAGATTACATGCAGAGCGGGTGACTGAGAGATCGGCTTTATGAAACGCGCACACTATATAAGTGATCACTGTATGACTATAGAGCGATTTAACACTTATATTAACATAAATAAATCGCTTACTTCACCTTTATTGCAATTTGATAACATTTTTGATTAGAACCCCCCACCCACCTGGTAAACATTAAAAATGTTTTCACACGCTAAATACCATGCTGAGTAACATGATATTCATGTGTACAATTGGCAGAATGTCAAAATGTAACCAAAACGGATAGCTACTGAATTTGAGGTCAATAGAGAATTTATCAGATGCGAGTTAGACAAGTCAACATGACATATTTGATTTGTATTGTCCTTAATATCTGTAATTACAATCTGATCACACTAATAAATGAAACACAGCCTGCCCTAGCATTTATGAATTGAAGCCCAAAGAAGTGTATTATTCAATCTTTGTTGGTCTTTTTTTATAAAACAGGTTGTAGAAAAGTGTCCATGTTGGTTTGTCAGGTAAGACATGGTTTCACTGTGAGATGGGAACATGAGCTATCTACTCTAGGACTGGACTGGCTGGTTTTCAGCGGAGGATGTGGGCTGCGTTGTGCTGTCCTCAGCGTTTACCACAGACTCTGCAGAGACAAACTTGTTGACAATGGAAACGGGCTGCTGATAGTGGTTGGAAGTCTTCTTCTCCACTGGGATGTACCGTCGGGTGAAACATTTCCACAGGTGCTTCCATATGATGTACATGAGCTCAGCCAAATTCAGAGCGATGCACAAGATGGAGGTGCAGCCCATGATGTAGAGGAAGATCTTCTTCTCTGTGGCTTTGGAAATGAAACAGTCCACGGTGTTGGGACAGGGACTCTGGGCGCACTGGAGCAAGAGGGGCACCTCAAAGCCATTGTAGAGGTAGTAGAAGGCCAGCAGGGAGCCCACCTCGAAGGTTATCTTGACGATCAGGCTGACGGTGTAGGTGCAGAACAGACCTCCGTCCAGGCTTCCTTTGTCCTTGTAGAGCTTTTTCTTGTGCTTGGCCTCGCGGTGCTCCCTGTACGCCACATGCAGGGCCACCAGCAGGGACGGGGTGGACACCATGATGAGCTGCAGAGCCCAGAGGCGGATCTGCGAGATGGGGAAGAAGTGGTCGAAGCAGGCGTTCTCACAGCCGGGTTGCCGAGTGTTGCACAGGAAATCCTTCTGCTCATCCTTCCACACCTGCTCAGCCGCCGCCACGTATACCAGGATCCTGAAGAGGAAGACCACAGAGAGCCAGATGCGCCCGATCACTGTAGAGTACTTGTTCACCCCGCTGAGGATGTTCTCCAGGAAGCCCCAGTTCATCTTCTCCTGTCAGGGCAATACAACAACAGTTAGGTGGAACCAGACTCACAAATGTCTGGCCCCATGAAAAGGTCCAGTCAATGGGCCCCCTTCACCCATGCTTTACTCGTATCAATGTGTGTGCATATGCTCATTCCAAATGACAGTTTTTACCTAATGCTTAAACACTAAAAGTGGTTGCTATGCCCAAAGCATCACAACCTCTAACTTTAGTGACCATGCCCTAAACACAAGCACCAACCCAATAAACACAACAAGTGCTTTGCACTGTGTTTGAAATTCTCCAACACACTTCTTGCAAAACACTACACACAGTTTTTTACACAAGACACATTGTTCAAAAAGAAAATCTCCTGCAATCATTGGGAAAACACATCTATTTAAAATTCAAAACACAACTAAAATTGGAAAAGCACACAGACTCACACACATGAAAAATAAAAAATAAAGCTAATATAATACCAATCAGTGTTAGCCTTAGCATTACAAATAGACCTCAGGTGAGCTCAGCTCCTTTGTGAGACAGTAAGAGTCAGGGGAAGAGGACAAAAGAGAGCGGCAGGAGGACGATGACAAAGGAGACAACAGATGGAGACAGGGTCACTATAGTGGACCATGTTATAGATCATGGCCTAACAATATAGGAGGCTGGTCTGAGATTCCAGCCCAACAACACAATAGCTCCATAATTAGGACATTTAGACTGGATATCAGGTGATCATTTCCCTGTTGCTTCTCAAAGGATGACGCAAACGGGAGGCGGTATCCAAAGGATTCATAATCCACTCGCCCCATTCCTTACAACACTTTTTTTTTTTTTTACTGTAATTCTTTCAGAGTTCATAGTGACACACTGAATTGCTTTTTGAAATGCGATCCTACCTATTAGTTTTTTTTTTTTTTTGGCCAAAACCATGAAATTGCAATATAAACTTTTTTTCAGAAGCTTTTCTATATTTTTTCATGTGTCTAATTGAAAATATAGTGGATCAATCTTTCCCAAAAATTCTGCAAGAGGTTGGATACGGCATGCAAGGCGATATTTCCCCCGTTGCTTGGCAAGGGAGGACATTGCCTTTGACGTGGATGAGGTGATGTGGCCAGATGCCAACAGGAGACAGGATCCATATGTCTTCCAATCATTCCCCAACAACACTATGTTTTGTAGAACATTCTAGTGGTACCATTTCTTGTGTGTCTTTGTGTGTTTTTTTTTACTTTTGCAAAAACCTGAAATGGCAAAAAAAATAAAAAAAATCTGAAGCGTTTACATTTTGTTTTCATGTGTGTAGATCAACTGTAGTGGATCAACCTTTCACAAAAAAAAATCTTTATGAGACTTTTAAAGTAAAAACGCATCTAAAGTACTGAATACAGCTGTGTTTTGCATAAAGCACATTTGTGTGTTGTTGCTGCTAGGAAAGAGTAATTCAAAAGTGCATGTGTGTATTGTTTTGATGCTAAAAACAGTTTTGAAATGGGATTGTTAGGTTTTGTTTCAAGAGTTTCATTCTGCCATATAAGTTAGAAGTTTATCTCCATGTGCTTTGTCCTATTCGGCCTGTGTGTTAAGTTTTGACACAGTGGGCCAAAGTCTGCAACATGTGTGTAAGCATTCGTCAAAAACTGTAAACACAAACATGAATTTTGAGAGAGACTAACTATCTCATCACTTATTACAGTTTTTTCTATTGCTATCCCACAGTGGGCACAACTAGGGCGACATGTACAAAACTAACTACAGTCTGCACAGCAGCAGTTCATGAGGACCAAACTCATTTTTCATTGCTGAAACACAATTTTCAAAACTCTACACACTTATCCCATGGCCTTAACCACAACCTGCACAACACTGTGGATTTCCAGCACTTTGTTCAAATGCTAACACACTGCTGTCACATCTGTAAACCACACATTCAAAACAGAATGAATTTCAGCCTGGTGCATTTTAAACACTGCAGATTGGAATTTCAGCTGAAACACTAGAAGGTGTCTTGTTTTAGACTTGTTAGTGAACATATATAGTACAGTCATATGAAAAAGTTTGGGACCCCCTTCTAATTTTGGGGATTTTTGTTCATCATTAGCTGGGATTTCAAAGAAGCAAATTCCTTTTCATATATGACATACCTTAGGGAAACAGAAGCAATTCAGCAGTGTCATTTTGTTTATTGGAATAATAGAAAATATGCAATAGGCATCATAACAAAATTTGACTGGTGCATAAATTTGGGCACCCCAAAAGAAAAATTACATCAGTACTTGGTTGAGCCTCCTTTTGCAAAAATAACAGCCTCTAGACGCCTTCGGTAGCCTGTGATGAATGTCTGGATCCTGGACGTAGGTATTTTGAACATTCTTACATACTAAAGCGATCCAGTTCAGTTAAATGTGATGGCTGCCGAGCATGGAAAGCCTGCTTCAAATCATCCCATAGATTTTCGATGATATTCAAGTCATTGGACTGCAACGGCCATATCAGAACATTGTACTTTTCCCTCTGCAGGAATTTGAACTGTGTTAAGGGTCATTGTCTTGTTGGAATATCCAGCAGGCGGCGCTAATCTGTATTGGGGCCCGAAAAAATACGGAAGCCGGAAATGATGGGACGGCTCTCTAGACCATAAACATAGATAGAAATACGTATTTATATTTATGGACCATAAAGAGCACCATTTTTAGCAGAGAGTGTCGAGCATGGTGTCGAGCAGTCAACAAGGGTTGATGCATGTGAGTACTCACTGAACGAAACAAACAAACACATTAAAACGATGGCTAACTGTTGTTAGCTGTTTGTGCTACCCGCCTCACTTCCGGGCTTCACTGATTCGCTAGCCCTCCACAAATCAAATTGCTCCAACTGAAAGACTGCCCGCCGCCGATTGAACATCGGCTCAAAAGAAGCCCGACGACATCTACGACGACCGATTTCACGGCACACACCAAACAGATTCGTGTCCCCGCCCCCTCCCGACTCTACGACGGCGATTATCGGGCCGGTGTGTCCTGGCCTTAACACACTACTGCCACAACTGTAAACCACACATTCAAAACAGAATGAATGCCTAGTGCATTTCAAACACTGCAGATTGCAATTTCAACTGAAACACTACTGTAAGATGTCTTGTTTTAGACTTGTTAGTGAACATATAGGGGAGAACGGGGTAATTTGTCACACGGGTTGGTTGTCACAATTGTTATATCTCGGAACCAGAAGGCGCTGTCTGTGAAATTTTGATATGTAAATATCCAGAATTGGGATCAGAGGTCACCTACATAGTCTTCCTTAGAATTAGACTGCTGAATTTGAGGTGAGATGACTGTTTGTGTTTTTCATGTCAACACTTGAAAGTAACTCTGAACAAAATACAAAATCAAATACAACATATTATAATTCAAAAGGTTTTATAAAGATTCAAATGAAAGATAGAACCAGTTAGATTAGAACACAGTCTGGGGGTCAGAACACAGGACCCTTAGAGCCAGCTAGTGTCTGGAGGTCAAAGCATAGGAAAATCAGAACCAGCGAGAACAGCCTGGGACTCAGAACACAGGAGAAGACCCAACTGGATTATAACATCAGCCTGTCATACTCTACAACTAGGCCTACTCTACATTCCAGGTTACATTCCTGTAACCTTCAATTCCAACATTGAAGGTTACAGGGAAAGATGAGAAGGTGCTCTTTCCGTGTGGTTGCCCCAGGTCGTCTTCCTGGTGTATTTCCTTGGCATGATGGCTTTTCTACAATGTGTATGACATTAAAATAAAACATATGTCATGTAATATTACTAGGGCTGTCAAATTAACGCGTTAATTTCGATTAATTAATCACAGAAAAATTAACGCGATTAAAAAAATTAACGCAGATTAATCGCACTTCTATATTGCCCTTTGACCCGGTGCAAAAGAGGTGAGACGATAGCGGAGCTGCACTTGTATCTTGCTGACACGGCCCGCACGGGATTAAAGAGCATAGAGATGGCTCTATGGACGTGTTATGGGTTGCTCCGGGCAAATAAACATGAAGGTAGGAATACGTCTTATGTTATTCTCCGCAGTGTCTGTGCATTATTGGTTTAGTGGGTGCCTAATTAACAATAGGTTCAAAACAGTACCTCTCAATCTTCCTCTGTCTCACTTTTGTTTGCTAGCTGCGATCGACACCCGCCCCCTCTCACTCTTCCAAGCATATGCCTGTCTTTTTTCCTCCTGTGTGTGTCGTGTCACGTGTGTGTGTGTGTGTGTGTGTGTGTGTGTGTGTCAATATGTTTGGTTATGAGAAGGACGGTGAATGAGTCGGCATAGGCTATGCGCACCGCACCTGTGGCAGTGCAGCGCTGTCTGTTGTGGGAGATTGACAGTCATTTAGCCTGCTTGTTTTTTTGTGTTTTTTTCCAGCCTTAGTAGTTCCTAAATTTATTTAATGTAGTAACCTGGCTGAGAGGAGGAGACAGAAGTTACGAGAGAGAGAGAGAGAGAGAGAGAGAGAGAGAGAGAGAGAGAGAGAGAGAAACAAACAAACGGTAGCCTATACAGTTGTTTATAAACAGGCATAACAGTGTTATATAAGTATGCGATTAATTTAGATTAATTAATCACAGAGCCTGTAATTAATTAGATTAATTTTTTTAATCGCTTGACAGCCCTAAATATTACATTAAAATATGTTTAAGACTAAACTTAACGTGTGCCTTATGGTGGGGGAAAGTGAGACAGTGGCTCACTTTCCCCTACAGCATTTGGCTCACTTTCCCCCACCACCACAATTTGAGAAAAAACTACCTCTCTTAGCATTTCAGGCTAATCTTCAGTTATCAGCATCACATGGTTTCATATGTTGGTAGTTCATCAACACGTATGATAGAATTTTTTCTACGTGAATACATTTGCTTTGGCACAACAGTTGATTAAGTTGACAGCAAGAAAATTTGCTTTTACATGCAAAATACCTATTTTGGTGAAAAAAAACATGCTTATCACAGCACCATGAGGTCCTCTCTTTCAGGGCCATGGGGAAATGAGAGGGTTTGAAAACATATATCTCACATGACCACAAATGTTTTCCGTTGCCTAGATACAGGGGTGGCTCACATTACCCGATGCCTCAGATTTCCCCGTTCTCCCCTATGTTATAAAATAAACAATTTCATGTGAAAGAATTTCACCCTTTCATCAAAGAAAATATTATGTAATTTGTGTGAAATAACTCAAATTATTCAAACTGTAAAGATTAAAAGTTTGTAATTTGTGTATTGGGGTTTGATGCTATAGTGTTTGTACTCAGAGCATATTCTGAGTGACAGTGTGTGTTATCTCAATGAGGCTGGTTCATAGTGTTTGCTGCACTGAGCCTATTTTGCAGGTGAAGTGAACTGTTCAGCTCCAGTGACTGTTGGTAGTGCAGACTGTAGTTAGAGTTTTGCACATTGAGCCACAGTTGTGCCCACTGTGGGTTAGCAATCGAAAAAAACTGTAACCAATTCTGCTGAACTCCAAACACATTTCCTGCCTTAGACTCATATTCTCATTCCAAAACACACATTTTTCACAACACTACACACAATTCTCTACATCTTGCACACTCTTCCTGAATTCTCTCTCTTGGTATTCACACAGAACACACTGCCAATCACATTTCTAAACTGAAAAGGCTTTTGTGCAGTTAGCTATAGAAGGGTCAGAGATGAGCCCCTGTTTGCTGTGATTTACAGTAGACTGCACATTTAGGTACAAATACAGTTTTTGCTGAATACTGTAAACACTAAAAGTGACTGCTATGACCACAGCATCACAACCTCTAACTTTTGTAGCCATGCCCTAAACCAAAGCACCAACCCTACAAACACGATATATGCTTTGCACTGTGTTTAAAATTCTCACACACTTCTTGAAAAAAAATGTAACTAATTGAATACCAATCAGTCTAAACCTTAGCACTACAAATATACCCCAGGTGAGCTCAGCTGCTTTCTGAGACAGTAAGAGTCAGGGGAAGAGGAGGAGAGAGAGCGACAGGAGGACGAGGACAAAGAAGGCAACAGACGGAGACACATACAACAGGGACACTATAGTGGACCATGTTAGATCATGGCCTATCAATGAGGGAGCCTGGACAGAGAGTGCAGCCCAACCTCAGTCGCTCCATAATTAGGAGATTTAGACTGGATATCAGGTGATCATTTCCCTGTTGCTTCTCAAAGGATGACATTGAGTGTGATGTTGATGAGGCGATGTGGCCAGACGCAAACAGGAGGTGGTATCTACAAAAGGATTCATAAGCCTACTACCCAATTCCTTACAACGCTGTTTTTTTTACCGTTGTTCCCTAATTCTACTGTAATTGTTTCTTAGTTTATACTGACAAACTGAATTGCTTGGACTGCAGTCCGACCTATTCATTGTGTTTGTTTGAAATGGCAAAATAAACTATTTGTTATGGTTACGATGCTGGACCCAAGAGCAGACAGAGACGAAGTAGGTTTTATATAAAAAGGTTTATTTATATATGGTGTGGGGAAGCAGGTAGTGGGTGAGGGAGCCAGGGGGAGACCAAAGCCGGGAAGCTGGAGAGAGTGATCCGGATACTGCAGGCAGAGGAAAAACAAAAGTTAGGTTGCAAGAGGAACAGGAAGCAAGAGGCGAGTAAGCGAGAGCGAGGGAACAGTAAACTGGAGCCAGGTACGTAATAGTTACCACGGTAGCGCAAAGGACGATCTGGCGCCAACAGCAAGGAATCCACAGGTTATGAAGGGGAGTTGATTGGAGGTGAAGACCAGGTGAGCGTGATTGCAGATGAGGATCAGGTGCGAAGTGAGACAGACAGGGGGAGTGGCAGATACAGACGAGGAAAACACAGCGGGCTGCTGTGACCACAACAGTACCCTCCCCTCAATGGACGCCTCCAGGCGGCCTAGGCTTCTCTGGATGAGCCAGATGGAAATCCCGGATGAGGGAGGGGTCGAGAATGAGACCCCGCGAAACCCAGCTCCTTTCCTCAGGACCGTAACCCTCCCAATCCACGAGGTACTGATGCCCTCTGCCCCGACGCCGAATGTCCATCAACCGCCGGACGGTGTAAGCTGGGTGGTTGTCAATCACCCGGGGAGGAGGGGGGGCAACGGCCGGGGGGGAGAGAGGGCTGGTGGAGACTGGCTTTAAACGAGAGACATGGAAGGTTGGGTGGACGTGCATGGCTGAGGGCAGCTTGAGTGTGACCGCAGAGGGGTTGATGACAGAGACAATAGGGAAGGGCCCCACAAAACGAGGGGTTAACTTCTTAGAGCCAGTCTGTAAGGGCAGGTCTTTGGAGGACAACCACACCTGCTGACCCACCCGATAGGCAGGAGCGGGAGCCCGGTGGCGATCCGCCGTGCGCCGGCTCTGCTCAGCGGAGCGCAGCAGAGCGGTGCGCGCGCCCTTCCACACCCTGCGGCAGCGGCGGAGAGGGTGCTGTACTGAGGGAACGGAGATGTCGTCCTCCTGAGCAGGAAACAAGGGCGGTTGGTACCCCAGGGAACATTCAAACGGGGACATGCCGGTGGCTGCACAGGACATGGAGTTGTGGGCATACTCGATCCAAGAGAGATGGTCGCTCCAGGCAGAGGGGTTGCGGGCAGCCACACAACGCAGCGCGGTTCCAAGGTCCTGATTCGCTCTCTCCGCCTGCCCATTAGTCTGCGGCTGGTACCCTGATGACAGGCTGACAGAGGCCCCCAGCGCACGGCAGAAGGCTTTCCACACCTGGGAGATGAATTGGGGTCCGCGGTCGGAGACGAGGTCCGCGGAATCCCGTGGAGGCGGAACACATGCTGCACGAGCAGCTGGGCAGTCTCGGTGGCAGAGGGGAGCTTTGGGAGGGCAATGAAATGAACAGCCTTAGAGAACCTATCCAACACTGTGAGGATGACTGTATGGCCATTAGAGGGGGGAAGACCAGTGACGAAATCCAGGCCAATGTGAGACCAGGGCCGACCAGGAACAGGAAGCGGGCGAAGCAGGCCAGCAGGGGGTTGATGGGAGGACTTGGCCCGAGCACACACCGTGCAGGCCAGCACGAAAGCCCGGGTGTCAGCGTCCATCGCTGGCCACCAAAAGTACCTCTTGAGGAGTGACAGGGTGCGACCCACGCCAGGGTGACAGGCAAAACGCGATGTGTGACCCCACACCAGAACCTGGGAGCGCACCGAACTGCGGACAAAGAGGCGGTTAGGAGGGCCGTTGCCCGGGTCTGGTTCAGTGATTTGGGCCTCCCGGATGAGGGACTCTATCTCCCAGGTAACAGCAGCCACCCTGAGACAGGAAGGAGAGAGGATGGTGTCAGGGGGACCCGGTGTGTCCACAGTGCCAAACTGGCGGGAGAGGGCGTCTGGTTTGACGTTACGGGAACCGGGCCGGTAGGTGAGGGAGAAATTGAAACGCCCAAAAAATAGGGACCACCGGGCTTGGCGGGAATTCAATCGCTTGGCTGTCTGGATGTAAGACAAATTCTTGTGGTCGGTCCAACCACGAACGGCTGTTCTGACCCCTCAAGCCAGTGCCGCCATTATGTTGCCACCCACATCATAATTCCGCTCAGCAGGAACCAGCCGGCGAGAGAAAAAAGCGCAGGGGTGAATCTTCTCATCAGAGGCCGAGCGCTGGGACAGGACCGCCCCCACCCCAGTGTCAGATGCATCAACCTCCACAATGAACTGCCTGGAGGGATCCGGTTGGATGAGAATGGGGGCAGACGAAAAAAGCTCCTTAAGCCTAGAGAAGGCAGCCTCCGCTTCAGGCGTCCAGGCAAAAGGACGGGCAGGGGAGGTGAGATGAGTGAGAGGGGCTGCCACCCTGCTGTAGTCACGGATGAACCTTCGGTAAAAATTGGCAAACCCCAGAAACTGCTGCAGTTTCTTGTGGGAATCGGGGATGGGCCAGTCAGTCACTGCAATGACCTTCTCGGGGCAGGTCCTCACTTGCCCGCTCTCAATGATGAACCCCAGGAAGGAAACAGAGGCGACACTGAACTCACACTTCTCGGCCTTCATATATAGTTGTTCTCCAACAGCCGTTGAAGAACTTGTCGGACATGCTGGACGTGTTCCTTCTGATTGCGGGAAAAAAATCAGGATGTCGTCTAAATAGACAAAAACTGAGCGGTTGAGAAAGTCCCGGAGGACGTCGTTAACCAGGTTCTGGAACACAGCAGGGGCATTAGTTAGGCCGAAAGGCATGACGAGATACTCAAAATGGCCGAGGGGGGTGTTAAAGGCCGTCTTCCACTCATCGCCTTCACGGATGCGCACCAGATGATAGGCATTACGTAGGTCCAATTTGGAGAAGACTGTGGCGCCCTGCAGTGGCTCGAATGCGGAACTGATGAGGGGCAACGCATACTTGTTCTTCACTGTAATGTTATTAAGACCCCTGAAATCAATGCATGGGCGAAGTGACTTGTCCTTTTTGGCCACAAAAAAGAAACCAGCACCAACAGGAGAAGAGGAGGGTCTCATGAGACCAGCCGAAAGAGAATCTTTAATGTACTTCTCCATGGCCTCCCTCTCAGGACGGGACAAGTTGAAAAGGCGACTACTGGGCAAAGGGGCGCCGGGGAGGAGATCAATGGCACAGTCATAGGGGCGATGAGGAGGCAGGGTGAGCGCACAACACTTACTAAATACCTCTCCCAGGTCATGATAAATTTGGGGAACCAAGGAGAGGTCGGGAGGTTCCTTGGGCAAGGGAACATCTCCCACTGCCGGAGACAGGGCAGACTGTAAGCAGGTGGAATGACAAAACGTGCTCCAACTCACCACCTTGCCAGAAGACCAGTCAAATTGGGGATTGTGAAGCTTGAGCCAGGGGTACCCCAGCACCAGGGGAGTGAGGGGAGACAGGATGACATGAAACTGCAGTATCTCGTGGTGATTACCAGAAACAATTAACTCAAGGGGCTTAGTACGGTGGGTAATAAGGGCCAGGTGACGGCCGTCTAAGGCGTTAGCATTTAAGGAGAGGGTAATTGTTCCAATTTAATGCCAACCTGAGACGCGAAGCCCGCATCAATGAAGTTCTCATCCGCTCCAGAATCCACCAGAGCTGACACAGGAAAGGAATGCCCGAGGGACAGGAGAGTGGCATCCAGCAGTGAGCGAGAACAGTGAGAATCGGGGACGGAGGGGGCGTGGCTCAGCAGGGCCCCGAGCCTCACTGCCGAGCCCTGTCTTTTGGCAGTGACGGACAGGTGGAGATGAGATGCCCGGGCAGCGCACAGTACAGACACACTCCGGTCTTAATCCGATGAAGCCGCTCTGCCTGGGTGAGACGTGTGCGGCCCAGCTGCATGGGCTCCTCTTCAGTGGCACCATGCGTCACGGGGGCAGAGAGGGTAGGCTTAGGAAAGAGTGGGGAACAGGAAGCAGCGAAACTCGGAGGCACGGAGCTGCCCGCCTTCTCCCTACGCCGCTCGCGTAGGCGATTATCCAGCCGGATAGAGAGGGAAATTATTTCATCGAGAGTGTCAGCTTCCTCCCTAGTAGCCAGCTCATCCTTGATTGTCTCACTGAGACCGGAAAGAAAAAGCCCACGTAGTGACTTGTCGTTCCAGCCTGACCTGGCTGCATAGGTCCTGAACTCAACAGAGAACTCAGCTACACTGCGGGAGCCCTGACGTAAGGAAATAAGCCGCTTGGCAGCGTCCCCTCCCTCTACTGGATGGTCAAACACTTTCCTCATCTCTGCTACAAAAAGGTCAAACTTGTCATTAGCTGGGGAATCACTGTCCCATAATGCTGAAGCCCACGCTAGTGCATTACCCTTAAGTGACCCCATAATGTAAGCGATCTTAGCCTTTTCTGTGGGATAGGTGAGAGGCTGCTGACTGAACACTAAAAAACACTGAATCAAAAAGTCTCTGCACGTACCCATGTCCCCAGCATAGCGCTCTGGCGCAGGAATAAATGGCTCACGAGCTTGTGGCAGGTGTAACGGGGAAGTGAGAGCAGGCGGGGGTGCCGCTGGTAGTGGAGGCGCTGTGGTGGGAGGTAGGCCTACCAGTAAATCCAATTGGTCACCCATCTGTGTGACTCGGGTAGCGAGATTCTTAAAAGCCTCCATAGCGTCCCGGAGAGCTTGTCTGTGCTCCGCCACCTGAGTGCCTTGGGCGGCGAGAGCTCCACGAATGTTTCCGATGTCCGCTGGGTCCATCTTGGCCAGATCGTTCTGTTATGGTTACGATGCTGGACCCAAGAGCAGACAGAGACGAAGTAGGTTTTTATATAAAAAGGTTTATTTATATATGGTGTGGGGAAGCAGGTAGTGGGTGAGGGAGCCAGGGGGAGACCAAAGCCGGGAAGCTGGAGAGAGTGATCCGGATACTGCAGGCAGAGGAAAAACAAAAGTTAGGTTGTGGTCAACAGCTACAGGCAACAGGAAGCAAGAGGCGAGTAAGCGAGAGCGAGGGAACAGTAAACTGGATCCAGGTACGTAATAGTTACCACGGTAGCGCAAAGGACGATCTGGCGCCAACAGCAAGGAATCCACGGGTTATGAAGGGGAGTTGATTGGAGGTGAAGACCAGGTGAGCGTGATTGCAGATGAGGATCAGGTGCGAAGTGAGACAGACAGGGGGAGTGGCAGATACAGACGAGGAAAACACAGCGGGCTGGTGTGACCACAACACTATTCTGCAACATGTGTGTTAGCATTTGGCAAAAACCGTAAAGTATTACTATATGTGAAAGTGTATGAACATGCAAAGGCATAATTCTACTGAGACACCATTCATATAGTGGTTTGCATTTATACTACAGTGTTTTCCATTCTGCACACCAGTGTTCAATGAGTGCTAGAAATGTCTAGTCATATGATGTGTGTGTTTGTCATTTGAAAAGAAAACACCATTTAGTGAAGAGTTAACACTGTTTTAAGGGTAAAGTGTGCTTTTGCAAGAGAAGTGAAGGATTTAGCATTTTGTGTTTGAGTTTTGAGATTTGTGTTGCAAACAAACAGCTTAGAGTTGCATCCTTACAGTAAATGACAACATTACAGTAATTGATTTCTGTATTACAATTATAGAATATTCACCCAAATAAATACTACATTTGGAAATGTTTTCAATAAAATATACAAAATGTGTATCATTGAAGCAAACTTCTGATTTTCATTTATTTTTGTTTTCCTAAAAAAACTGGTATGTTATAAAATAAACAATTTCATATGAAAGAATTTCACCCTTTCATCAAAGAAAATATTACGTAATTTGTGTGAAATAACTCAAATTATTCAAACTGTAAAGATTAAAAGTTTGTAATTTGTGTATTGGGGTTTGATGCTAGTGTTTGTACTCTGAGCATGTTCTGAGTGACAATGGCCCTCATTTATCAATCTTGCGTAGACCAGAAAAATGGGTGTACGTACATTTCCACGCAAATCTCGGCATTTATCAATATGGACGTGAGCGTAGGGTACGCTCAAATCCCACGCCAGCTCTCAGCTCGTGTACGCAAATTTGAAAACAGCTTGGACTCGCAGTGCAGGCTGTGCCGGGTAGCCGATGACTTTGTTGGACAATTATTAGAAGATAATACAAATGCAGTGCAAATAAGACCGAAATAAAGATATTAATCACTTAAAAATGAGCAGCTTATGGTGTGCAACTGAGTAGGAGAGCTGATTCAATAGTGCGCACACCGGCCACTTAGGAGGGCTGCATGGGAAGGGCAGTTGTCTCCGTTTTGGAGCAGCTGGGGGGACACTGAGGCACGGGGGCTGCATTCATTCAAAATGTTAGCCTAAGTATTAAATATGTAGTAGACATACACTGCTCTTTATGATACAAAGAAATACACGGCACAACATTCAGCTTAAATTTGACGCACTTTGTAGATGTTAGTTCCTCTTTTAATGTGTCATTGATGCTAAAGCGAGCAATTTATTTCCACCGTTAACCGGCGTTGTTCTTATCTGCTGGTGGAGCAGGACGGTGGGCGCTCTCACAGCTGATCGCTGCCGGGTCGGCTTGTGCAGCTGACGGCCGGGCTGACCACTCGTGCCAAGCGCATGCTGTCATACAGTAAAACGCTAAATGTGTTATTTTTAGTTTTTAAAACCCTTTTGAATAGTGCTATCTAAAAGGGCCTATACATTCTAATCATTCAAATCTCTGCAGACGTGTATTTATTTTATGGGGACCATTATCGGACAGTTGGTGCGTCTTTTTCTCCTCCACCACTTATATTATGCCCGCAGCCCCGCACCCACAGTTGGTTGCATTTCAGAACAGCAACACGCTTTTTTTAGTGGCGATTTTGAGTCAACACCAACGCTGTTGACCGCAGCAGTTATTTCCTTCCTAACTGCTGCCTTCTGTCGTTCTTTGATGCTGCTTGTAGGCTAATGCTCCGAAATGAAACTCTTTTTTTTTCTACTTTCGCTGTTATTCTGTCAATTTCTACTTCAGGAAGTGCCGTATTGCGCATATCCATGTCGTAAAACCTCTGGGCGAGGCCTCTAAACTGAGAAAATATAGGGGCGTGGTACGATTGTTTTCAGCCGCTGCATTTATCAATAATGGCGTGGCGTACGCCGAGATTGGCGAGATACGACTGTTTGATAAATCCCACGCGATACCTGGCGTAGGGAGGTATTTGCGCCAGAATCTGCACCAGTTTCCACGCAAGTTTGATAAATGAGGGCCAGTGTGTGTTATCTCAATGAGGCTGGTACATAGTGGTTGCTGCACTGAGCCTATTTTGCAGGTGAAGTGAACTGTTCAGCTCCAGTGACTGTTGGTAGTGCAGACTGTAGTTAGAGTTTTGCACATTGAGCTACACTTGTGCCCACTGTGGTTTAGCGATCGAAAAAACTGTAATATAACATAGTCATTGCTGCTGCCTGCTTCCATGTCAGGTGGTGTATGTGCTTTCAATGTGTGTGACTATTCTCGTTCCCTTTGTCTCCTTTGTATTGTTGTTTTATTGCAAGAACAGCTTTGATGTCTTTGCTTGTGCTCGCTTCTTTGTGCTTGCTCAAATTGTGTGTGATATGTTGATATGTATTTCTCCCTTTTACTTAGGCATGCTGTAACTAGTGTATATGGAATTTATATTATCTACATTTTTTAACTACTGTATTTTAGGTTGCCTATTGACAATTGTAAAGTGAATAGACTGTCCACAAAACTATAAAGAAAGAAAGAGAGAAAATAAACTAAACACTGAATTTAGGAATATCCACCACAGTCTACAATCCAGGTAACAAAGCAGGGCTCATGTGCTCTAATGGAGCTTAAAAATATGCAAATATTCCACAAACCAACAGCAGGGCAGTGTGTTATCAAGCACACACTGGCACATTCTGTGAAATGATACACAGGTGCATCGAAAGAAATTAGAATATTATGGAAAAGCTCATTCAAAAACTTTCATATATTTTAGATTCCTTACACAAAGTGAAATATGTCAGTTCTTTCTTTTGTTTCAATTTTGATAATTAGCTCGTGAAGTTAAACATCCAGTATCTCTAAATATATGAATATAAAATCAAACTAATGAGAAGAAGGATTTATATTCCAGAAATGTCGACCTTCTGAGAAGTGTGTTTATTTTATTCATTTCACTTTGTGTTATGATTCTCATATATACCAATGTTTCACTAAAGTTGCCAAAAACAAATGCAAATGGTTCATACACATCTTAATTCATTCTGATAGCTCTTAACACCTTATGGATGAAAAACATTACCAGCTCATAGAATCTGCCCATGGCTGGTTGTTTGATAATGAGCTCAATAATTCAGTCATCTTAAATGTTGACACCGTCTAATAATAATCCTGTGTGGTTATCGCAGTAAATCATTAGTAAAGGAAAAAGAAACAATTGCCCTAAAAATGTCTGTGGCGTTCCATAGAAAGCTTTTAGGATGAGAGGCACAACATATGAAGTCGTATTACTTTGTAAGATTGTTGGCCCATAGACATATTCTCCATCTTGTGAATGTAATCACAGAACTCATATATTTACTCAAAGATGTCAAGGTATTGTATTGATAGATAAATAAACATGGAATATCAAATGTCTTTCTTAAACCTATAAGCAATGACTATGATGAAGCAGTCTTACACCGTTTACTATAGCCTAGTTATGATGTGGTTCACAATACGTTAGCTGCAGAATTAGGAAATTGTAAGGGCAAAACACATTCGTACAGGAAAGGCCTAAAGAATCTAACATCTAATAATAGCTCCAAAAAAGTCCAAAAGACCTGTCAAGAGTTTTCAGAAGGGAACTTACCGTTGTTAGAGCAGGTGATATGTTTCCTTCTATGCCTGATGCACACCTGCTGAGCCACACCTCATCCCACACACACACACACACACACACACACACACACACACTGACTGTGACGTGTTAGGCTAAGTTGACAGGAAACCATGTCAACAGAAGCCTTCCTCCAGGCCACCTGTTGAGCATGCAAGCATGAATTGGATGGTGTGTGTGTGTGTGTGTGTGTGTGTGTGTGTGTGTGTGTGTGTGTGTGTGTGTGTGTGTGTGTATGTGTGTGTGTGTGTGTGTGTGTGTGTGTGTGTGTGTGTGTGTGTGTGTGTGTGTGTGTGTGTGTACAGACAACATCACCTTGGAGCAGTCTGTCTAATGCAAATAACATGGGCTGCCTGTCCTGTTCTGGCTGAGTGGGGGTGGTGGAGAGCACAGTATCAAGCTACTCATCTAACTTTCATGAGAGTCAGATCATGTTACAGTCAGTGCGTTTACATGCAGACTCATAATCGGGTAAATAAACGAATAAGACTTCAACAGGACTTGTAAAATGCATGTAAACACCTTTACCCGATCTACTTCGCACACAAATCGGCACATTAACGGACAAGCAAAGTCGGATAAGAACACTAGATAACTCGTTCATAGTCAGCATTCTCTCTGCATGTATACAGGGATCGGACATCGCATATCGGAGTTTGCGTTCTGCGCTTGCTCGAGAATCCCTGCCGGGGATTTCACATGGAAGTGGAAGGAGACGACATAAAAAATAGTAGGGTTGCTGCCGGAAAAGAACCGGACGTGGCTCTATAACCACTTGTTGAAAGGGCTACAGCGCCACCTAGCATAGTGGAGACAGCCATGCATCGGACATTTATCCGATTCCTGAAAGGCCATGTATACTCAGACAAGTGACACGGTCCGTTCGAGTGTCTGTCTTAATCCAATCTAGTTGTGCCATGGAAACGCACTGACTGTTGATGAATCATATATGATGTGTCTCCTACTGCAATTGGAATTTAACATTTAAATTCATTTACCTTTTTGGTAACACTTTATTTTGATAGTCCACTGTTGACACTCAACAAGCTATCAGTAGATAATATGCAGTTGCATGTCAACAGTGAATTAGTTGATATTCAACAGAACTATCTCAACAGATAAGTAACATTTATCTTATTTTGGGCGACTGTGGCTCAGGTGGTTGAGCAGGTCGGCCGATGATCAAAGGGTTGGAGGTTCGATCCCCGCCCTGCCACCTGTGTCATAGTTGTTGTGTCCTTGGGCAAGACACTTCACCCACCTTGCCTCGTGTGAATGTCGATAGCTAGCCTGCTATCAGTGTATGAATGTGTGTGTGAATGGTAACGTGTAAATGGGAACAGGTCTCCCTTGAAAAAGAGTCTCCGGACTCAATGGGATATATACCTGTATAAATAAAGGTTAAAAAAAAAAAAAACGGCTATGAGTAGCATTTAAATATCTTTTAAACAGCCTCATGTTTCCTCTGATAATCATAAATTACCTTTAACAGCAAACGGGACCATCAGTGCAAAGAAAGACGTTTTTATATAGTTTTTATTACTGCTTTTGGTCTGGTCGCACACCCAGTCCGATTTTCGGTTCGCTCGTGCAGGCTCTATGGTCACATATCCGTATTGGTTGCAGATTTCAGTGTGGCGCTGCAACGTGATTTGAGAAGCCTATCCCTCCAGGTGAGGGAAGGGGAGCGGGAGCCTTGTTTGAGACAGTTATTTGTCGTCATAATGACTGATAACGGGGCTGAACCATCAAAGAAAAAAAAGAGAATGCAATGAAGAAAAGCGAAAAGGGAGAGTGACTACGGGCGGGACGAGGACGTTGCCAAGCAACGTGTATACAATTTCACGAGAGCGAAACTAGACTGTGTTTACTCCTAAATGAATGAGCGGTTGGTACTAACACAAAGTTTGCTTTGCTTCACCATCATCAGATAACCATTATCTGAAATAGTCATTATTTACATCAACAACACAAACACATTACCTCATCGTGATCCATACTAACTGCCGTCTCTCTTTCATTCGCTTTCTGTGAGGACACAGCTCCGTGAGAGAGAGTAGTTGGGTGACGCTGCTACATCAACTCATTGCAATCAGGTGTGTGTACTGACTGGCATTAGTTGATGCAATGTCAAAACCACTCTCACGGAGCCGAAAAGAGTCCTCACACTTTCAACACACGTACATATTGCGCCCTTCTCAGTTCACACTCGCGCGCCTGGCACGAGCATTTGCGACAGCGGGCGTCGTAAAAATACTACCGCTTTTGTCCAAAGGGGACGCCAACGTGCCATCTTACCGTAGTGGCTTTAACTATAAGTTGCAGTATTAGTATAATAATAATAATAACAATTAATTTTATTTGAGGGCGCCTTTCAAAGCACTCAAGGTCACCTTACAGGGCAGAGTTAAAAGAACAAAACAACAACAATAAAAAAATTATTAGAATATGCCAGTTTAAAAAGATGTGTTTTGAGATGGGAATTGAAAGTGGAAAGGGTGTCAGAATTACGGATGTCAGGTGGGAGGGTATTCCAGAGGTGAGGGGCAGGTCTACTGATCTACAAAGAGTTGAGAAACTCTGAGAATGATATAGGCTAAGAGTTTGATGAGATCTCTTCTGAAACTTAAAGGAGACTAAATTAAGATTGAGTGCATCAGTTTGGTGTCACACAGATCTCATAGTTGTCTAGGAGAAGTAAATGAAACATCTTTTTGAATTTTCTTTTCCTCTGGGAGTAGAATTATGTTAGGTGAGAGAGAGGATAAATGGGTAAGAAAGGCAGCAAGTAGATGTTTAGTTGATATTCAACAGAACACTTTCAACAGAAATTAAACATGAATTCAACTAACTGTCAGTTAACTTTAAGTTGCACTATACGTTGATGTTGTGTTGCATGTCAACAGTAAGTTGATATTCAACAGAACTGTCAACAAATATGTAACATGCATTCAACTAACTGTCTGTTAACTATAAGAACATTTTATTTTGTTAAAATATTTTAGAAAATTTCTGCAACAGACACAATTTTTACAACATGTTATTTACCAATATTCAACTATCTGTAGGGTGTCAACTTCTAGAAAGTTGACTATCAACGACTGTTATTAACCAATACTCAACTTACATTCAGTAGAGTGTCAACTTCTAATACGTTGACTATCAACTGTCCCCCCACTCACAAGGTACATATCTCATCTAATGAATGAACAGTCAATAGGCACCCTTGACAATTGTAGCCTGTGTGTATTTCTCAAACATCAGATTTCCATATGAACAGACGAACACATAAATTATTATGATTTGTATTATTATCTAAATTTCATTATAATTTATTTATTTATACAAGTAAATGGTTCAGGTTAAATAAAAGTAATAGAAGGAGGATTATTAAACTTAATGACAATGTCTGTTGTGGTCACAGCAGCCCGCGGTGTTTTCCTCGTCTGTATCTGCCACTCCCCCTGTCTGTCTCACGTCGCACCTGATCCTCATCTGCAATCACGCTCACCTGGACTTCACCTCCAATCAACTCCCCTTCATAACCCGTGGATTCCTTGCTGTTGGCGCCAGATCGTCCTTTGCGCTACCGTGGTAACTATTACGTACCTGGCTCCAGTTTACTGTTCCCTCGCTCTCGCTTACTCGCCTCTTGCTTCCTGTTGCCTGTAGCTGTTGACCACAACCTAACTTTTTGTTTTTCCTCTGCCTGCAGTATCCGGATCACTCTCTCCAGCTTCCCGGCTTTTGGTCTCCCCCTGGCTCCCTCACCCACTACCTGCTTCCCCACACCATATATAAATAAACCTTTTTTATATAAAACCTACTTCGTCTCTGTCTGCTCTTGGGTCCAGCATCGTACCATAACAGAACGATCTGGCCAAGATGGACCCAGCGGACATCGGAAACATTCGTGGAGCTCTCGCCGCCCAAGGCACTCAGGTGGCGGAGCACAGACAAGCTCTCCGGGACGCTATGGAGGCTTTTAAGAATCTCGCTACCCGAGTCACACAGATGGGTGACCAATTGGACTTGCTGGTACCTCCCACCACAGCGCCTCCACCACCAGCGGCACCCCCGCCTGCTCTCACTTCCCCGTTACACCTGCCACGAGCTCGTGAGCCATTTATTCCTGCGCCAGAGCGCTATGCTGGGGACATGGGTACGTGCAGAGACTTTTTGATTCAGTGTTTTTTAGTGTTCAGTCAGCAGCCTCTCACCTATCCCACAGAAAAGGCTAAGATCGCTTACGTTATGGGGTCACTTAAGGGTAATGCACTAGCGTGGGCTTCAGCATTATGGGACAGTGATTCCCCAGCTAATGACAAGTTTGACCTTTTTGTAGCAGAGATGAGGAAGGTGTTTGACCATCCAGTAGAGGGAGGGGACGCCGCCAAGCGGCTTATTTCCTTACGTCAGGGCTCCCGCAGTGTAGCTGAGTTCTCTGTTGAGTTCAGGACCTATGCAGCCAGGTCAGGCTGGAACGACAAGTCACTACGTGGGCTTTTTCTTTCCGGTCTCAGTGAGACAATCAAGGATGAGCTGGCTACTAGGGAGGAAGCTGACACTCTCGATGAAATCATTTCCCTCTCTATCCGGCTGGATAATCGCCTACGCGAGCGGCGTAGGGAGAAGGCGGGCAGCTCCGTGCCTCCGGGTTTCGCTGCTTCCTGTTCCCCACTCTTTCCTAAGCCTACCCTCTCTGCCCCCGTGACGCATGGTGCCACTGAAGAGGAGCCCATGCAGCTGGGCCGCACACGTCTCACCCAGGCAGAGCGGCTTCATCGGATTAAGACCGGAGTGTGTCTGTACTGTGCGCTGCCCGGGCATCTCATCTCCACCTGTCCGTCACTGCCAAAAGACAGGGCTCGGCAGTGAGGCTCGGGGCCCTGCTGAGCCACGCCCCCTCCGTCCCCGATTCTCACTGTTCTCGCTCACTGCTGGATGCCACTCTCCTGTCCCTCGGGCATTCCTTTCCTGTGTCAGCTCTGGTGGATTCTGGAGCGGATGAGAACTTCATTGATGCGGGCTTCGCGTCTCAGGTTGGCATTAAATTGGAACAATTACCCTCTCCCTTAAATGCTAACGCCTTAGACGGCCGTCACCTGGCCCTTATTACCCACCGTACTAAGCCCCTTGAGTTAATTGTTTCTGGTAATCACCACGAGATACTGCAGTTTCATGTCATCCTGTCTCCCCTCACTCCCCTGGTGCTGGGGTACCCCTGGCTCAAGCTTCACAATCCCCAATTTGACTGGTCTTCTGGCAAGGTGGTGAGTTGGAGTACGTTTTGTCATTCCACCTGCTTACAGTCTGCCCTGTCTCCGGCAGTGGGAGATGTTCCCTTGCCCAAGGAACCTCCCGACCTCTCCTTGGTTCCCCAAATTTATCATGACCTGGGAGAGGTATTTAGTAAGTGTCGTGCGCTCACCCTGCCTCCTCATCGCCCCTATGACTGTGCCATTGATCTCCTCCCCGGCGCCCCTTTGCCCAGTAGTCGCCTTTTCAACTTGTCCCGTCCTGAGAGGGAGGCCATGGAGAAGTACATTAAAGATTCTCTTTCGGCTGGTCTCATGAGACCCTCCTCTTCTCCTGTTGGTGCAGGTTTCTTTTTTGTGGCCAAAAAGGACAAGTCACTTCGCCCATGCATTGATTTCAGGGGTCTTAATAACATTACAGTGAAGAACAAGTATGCGTTGCCCCTCATCAGTTCCGCATTCGAGCCACTGCAGGGCGCCACAGTCTTCTCCAAATTGGACCTACGTAATGCCTATCATCTGGTGCGCATCCGTGAAGGCGATGAGTGGAAGACGGCCTTTAACACCCCCCTCGGCCATTTTGAGTATCTCGTCATGCCTTTCGGCCTAACCAATGCCCTGCTGTGTTCCAGAACCTGGTTAACGACGTCCTCCGGGACTTTCTCAACCGCTCAGTTTTTGTCTATCTAGACGACATCCTGATTTTTTCCCGCAATCAGAAGGAACACGTCCAGCATGTCCGACAAGTTCTTCAACGGCTGTTGGAGAACAAGCTATATGTGAAGGCCGAGAAGTGTGAGTTCAGTGTCGCCTCTGTTTCCTTCCTGGGGTTCATCATTGAGAGCGGGCAAGTGAGGACCTGCCCCGAGAAGGTCATTGCAGTGACTGACTGGCCCATCCCCGATTCCCGCAAGAAACTGCAGCAGTTTCTGGGGTTTGCCAATTTTTACCGAAGGTTCATCCGTGACTACAGCAGGGTGGCAGCCCCTCTCACTCATCTCACCTCCCCTGCCCGCCCTTTTGCCTGGACGCCTGAAGCGGAGGCTGCCTTCTCTAGGCTTAAGGAGCTTTTTTCGTCTGCTCCGATTCTCATCCAACCGGATCCCTCCAGGCAGTTCATTGTGGAGGTTGATGCATCTGACACTGGGGTGGGGGCGGTCCTGTCCCAGCGCTCGGCCTCTGATGAGAAGATTCACCCCTGCGCTTTTTTCTCTCGCCGGCTGGTTCCTGCTGAGCGGAATTATGATGTGGGTAACAGAGAGCTGCTGGCGGTGAAACTGGCCTTGGAGGAATGGCGGCACTGGCTTGAGGGGTCAGAACAGCCGTTCGTGGTATGGACTGACCACAAGAATTTGTCTTACATCCAGACAGCCAAGCGATTGAATTCCCGCCAAGCCCGGTGGGCCCTATTTTTTGGGCGTTTCAATTTCTCCCTCACCTACCGGCCCGGTTCCCGTAACGTCAAACCAGACGCCCTCTCCCGCCAGTTTGGCACTGTGGACACACCGGGTCCCCCTGACACCATCCTCTCTCCTTCCTGTCTCAGGGTGGCTGCTGTTACCTGGGAGATAGAGTCCCTCATCCGGGAGGCCCAAAACACTGAACCAGACCCGGGCAACGGCCCTCCTAACCGCCTCTTTGTCCCCAGTTCGGTGCGCTCCCAGGTTCTGGTGTGGGGTCACACATCGCGTTTTGCCTGTCACCCTGGCGTGGGTCGCACCCTGTCACTCCTCAAGAGGTACTTTTGGTGGCCAGCGATGGACGCTGACACCCGGGCTTTCGTGCTGGCCTGCACGGTGTGTGCTCGGGCCAAGTCCTCCCATCAACCCCCTGCTGGCCTGCTTCGCCCGCTTCCTGTTCCTGGTCGGCCCTGGTCTCACATTGGCCTGGATTTCGTCACTGGTCTTCCCCCCTCTAATGGCCATACAGTCATCCTCACAGTGGTGGATAGGTTCTCTAAGGCTGTTCATTTCATTGCCCTCTCAAAGCTCCCCTCTGCCACCGAGACTGCCCAGCTGCTCGTGCAGCATGTGTTCCGCCTCCACGGGATTCCCGCGGACCTCGTCTCCGACCGCGGACCCCAATTCATCTCCCAGGTGTGGAAAGCCTTCTGCCGTGCGCTGGGGGCCTCTGTCAGCCTGTCATCAGGGTACCAGCCACAGACTAATGGGCAGGCGGAGAGAGCGAATCAGGACCTTGGAACCGCGCTGCGTTGTGTGGCTGCCCGCAACCCCTCTGCCTGGAGCGACCATCTCTCTTGGATCGAGTATGCCCACAACTCCATGTCCTGTGCAGCCACCGGCATGTCCCCGTTTGAGTGTTCCCTGGGGTACCAACCGCCCTTGTTTCCTGCTCAGGAGGACGACATCTCCGTTCCCTCAGTACAGCACCATCTCCGCCGCTGCCGCAGGGTGTGGAAGGGCGCGCGCACCGCTCTGCTGCGCTCCGCTGAACAGAACCGGCGCACGGCGGATCGCCACCGGGCTCCCGCTCCTGCCTATCGGGTGGGTCAGCAGGTGTGGTTGTCCTCCAAAGACCTGCCCTTACAGACTGGCTCTAAGAAGTTAACCCCTCGTTTTGTGGGGCCCTTCCCTATTGTCTCTGTCATCAACCCCTCTGCGGTCACACTCAAGCTGCCCTCAGCCATGCACGTCCACCCAACTTTCCATGTCTCTCGTTTAAAGCCAGTCTCCACCAGCCCTCTCTCCCCCCCGGCCGTTGCCCCCCCTCCTCCCCGGGTGATTGACAACCACCCAGCTTACACCGTCCGGCGGTTGATGGACATTCGGCGTCGGGGCAGAGGGCATCAGTACCTCGTGGATTGGGAGGGTTACGGTCCTGAGGAAAGGAGCTGGGTTTCGCGGGGTCTCATTCTCGACCCCTCCCTCATCCGGGATTTCCATCTGGCTCATCCAGAGAAGCCTAGGCCGCCTGGAGGCGTCCATTGAGGGGAGGGTACTGTTGTGGTCACAGCAGCCCGCGGTGTTTTCCTCGTCTGTATCTGCCACTCCCCCTGTCTGTCTCACGTCGCACCTGATCCTCATCTGCAATCACGCTCACCTGGACTTCACCTCCAATCAACTCCCCTTCATAACCCGTGGATTCCTTGCTGTTGGCGCCAGATCGTCCTTTGCGCTACCGTGGTAACTATTACGTACCTGGCTCCAGTTTACTGTTCCCTCGCTCTCGCTTACTCGCCTCTTGCTTCCTGTTGCCTGTAGCTGTTGACCACAACCTAACTTTTTGTTTTTCCTCTGCCTGCAGTATCCGGATCACTCTCTCCAGCTTCCCGGCTTTTGGTCTCCCCCTGGCTCCCTCACCCACTACCTGCTTCCCCACACCATATATAAATAAACCTTTTTTATATAAAACCTACTTCGTCTCTGTCTGCTCTTGGGTCCAGCATCGTACCATAACAATGTCATTCTTTATGTGGTATACAGACTTAAGATGCTTAAAATTAAGCAATACGATGTCACCAGTCAGCCTGTAGCTGCCGCAGCCAGCGCTGTTCACCCACTGTCTCTGTCGGCTTGCACCGAGCCGTCTCTGCATAAATTTACCGGCGTAATATGCTCACAACACGGGGGGAATAAATATATAAGCGGCCGGTTTGGTCAAGCAAAAACTAAAGACCGCTGGCTTGACCACAGTTGTTCCACAGCCCAATACTTTGACCCATATTCTGGCAGCGGCTATCGCCGTCCAGCCTAAACCCCGCCCTAACAGTAAGGATAGGGTCATAAACCCCGCCCTGTTAGGGCTGTTAGTAAAGTGTCAGCGGTGGAAACACCGACCAGATTCTTAAAAGCGATCTGTCCCGCTCTGCTTGGTAGAAACGAGGCATAATTAGACCTGCACATACAGTATAGCCTAGTACTTTCTGAGTCATAAAAGGAATAAAATGTTGTGTCCAAAACCTGTTCTGTCAAAACTTTGTACACTTATATGTTGTAAGAATGAAATAAAATGTTTAAAGAGCACCTATTATGCTTTTTCAACTTTTATGACCTAAAGATGTTGTTATAATGATTTATAGTAATTTTTAACAATACTTAAGTGTCAGATAATGACTTACATGCATTTAGACATATTCCCTGCTGACCGTCTGGGGTGGCTGTGCAGAGCACTAAACACTAGGGACGCCGGTCGCGATTCACTTGTTCAAATTCCCGGGATTTATCTACGCAGAACAATCCAGATTTTCCATGTATGGTAATGCTGCAACGTGCTCAGACATGCTCCGGCCATGCCCCCACCTGCCTGCTCAAATCTGCCCGTGCGCCGCTGAAAGTCTTCCGGAAGGTAACCAATCACAACGAAGTGGGGTTGGCAGGAGGGGGGCGGAGAAGGACAAAGCCCAGTGTTGACAGAGAATGCTAAAAGCCCCAGATGAGAGGAAGAGTTTCCCGAAAATCTACATAGTTTTTTGTGCTGTGATTCGTGTCAGGTTGCTCTAAAGGATTAATTAATAAGAAAGTAAGACCAGAAAAAATAGTGTAATATGAGATCTTTAACTCTGGCTTTATTCAACTAGATTATTTTTTAAAACATTTTAAAGATTATTTTTTGGCATTTTCAAGCTTTATTTGATAGTACAGAGTTGAAATGGGGAGACAGAGAGAGAGGGGGGATGACCTGCAGTAAAGGTCCACGGGTCGGATTTGAACCCGCGACCGCTGCAACGGAGGCCGGAGCCAATATGGTACGCGCTCTATCCACTACGTCACCGGAGCGCCCCCTAGATATATTTTAAATAGATGCAAATGTATTTAGTTAGATGTTGCCACATTTGCATATTTTGCTGAACATTTCTGAATTAAATTTAATACAGAAATTAATTGTATTACTGTTAGTAATCAACTGGCAACGTTTCATGATGATACAGTATAAGTTAAATATGTTACCCAATTCATCAGTGTTAAATGGTCAAAAAATGGCCAGAAAATAGGAAAGACAAGGGAGATTCTTCTTTTAATGGGGTCCCATTAGAAAATAATTAACCCACACCTGTTTAATATATGATATTGTTATTTTATATGAACAAAACCCCCTTCCCTTTATTTAGTAGGAAAGGGATTATTGAGGCAGTTTTCATGTCTGTCCTTGATTATGGTGATATGGTTTACCGGCACGCATCACATTCATGTCTTAAACTCCTGGACTCTGTTTTTCACTCTGCTTTAAGGTTCATCACAGGAGATGCTTATGACACACACCATTGTGTTTTATATGGAAAGGCTGGGTGGACTCCTGGAACAACTTACAGCAACAAATTAAAACAAATAAATATAATTAAATAATAACACTACTCCTTTTCTATTCTGAGAAGGTAACGTCGTCCTCATCTCAGGTAGCTTACATTGTTTTACCACCTTACCTCAGCGTAAATCAATATGACTTTCGTGGGATGTCCCGCTTATAGCCACTGGGGACGCTGTGACCTTTCCACTAGTATATTCTCAACTTCCGTCTTCTTCTTCAAACTCCTCGCATTCGTCTTTGAAACAAACATGGCTGCGTTTGTTATTGATGCAGCGTCGACAACAGCATAGTTTAAAGTTCTGCCATGTTCCCTTTCCGAGCTCTGTAATTGTTGTCTTTGCCCAAAGAGCGCCCCACGCACTGAGCGGACATGTCGGGTACCGAGGCGGACAAAGGGAAGGAGGTTCCCGGAGAGAAGGGCTTCAGAACGCCGGGGATGAGGGGAGTCACGACCACCACCATGTTCCGAGCCTTCAACCCTGAACTCTTCATGAAACCGGTAAGATTCACACTAACACTCAATGAACTCCTATTAACACTACCTTCACCTGTGTGATAAGCCACAGCCCAGATACCCCTGTATCTAACTGGTGAAGCCCATCTCACACATGCAGCCTTTCACAGCAATTTGTCAGCCACACCTACGTCTTTAGTTTGTTAAACCCATACGGAACCGGCGTTCTATCATTATGAAATCGCTATTATAATATAATGAATGAGGTTTTTCTTCCCTCAGTCTGCCCTTGGCCCAGCTGTCCTGTTAATCCTAACCCTACATTTTCTCATGTGTGATTTCACATGGGAAAAATGTAGGACCATAACACACTTTTTCTGCCTTTTCTCAGGCTAGGATGAACCGATTTTCTAACATGTTTGCACATTTATACTACATAGGATCTCAGAGTTCAATACACCTTCATATTTCCACCGGAGAAGAAGGTCTTAATTAGACAAACACCAGAACGAGAGAGCTGCTCTCTCTACGTGCAGATGATGAGATTGTCCGTCAGCTGCCTTGATTAAACTTCTTCATCTTGGTGTTGACTGTAGCAGTGTAGACTGTGCCACTTGGTCTATATTTACCCATGAGTAAACAAGACCTTGACTGTAACAGTGCTGCTGTTGTTTTTTCAGAACAAACCAGTGATGGTGTTTGGACTGGTGAGCATCACTCTGTGTGTGGGCTACCTGGGCTACATGCACGCCATGAAGGAGAACGACCAGGTGCTGTACCAGGCTGTGGACAGCCAGGGAGAGAAATACATGAGGAGGAAGACTTCCAAATGGGACTGAAAACCTGCCAACTCTACTCTACATGCTTTCATTAAACTGTGTGTTTAGTAAACCTGCTAGGCTTTTCTCCAATCTGTAAATACCACTGTAACAATTACCACACAACAGTAAGCTGAATAAATGAAAATAGGCCGCCAAAATGATTTCAGATCCTTCTCATGTGTTGGGGGTTTTTCACAGGGGAAGCTAGTGCTATACGACTGAAATCAGCAGCTTCACCACACACACACACTTTTTTATTTATTTTTATTAAACAACATGAAGAACTCTTATAACAGCTGTGATGAAAATATGGCAGTGTGGCTCCGTTATTTGGCTTTCTCGTCCTGTAAACGGAAACACAAGGATAAAAAGGTGTTATTTGCCATTGAGGTAAAACATAGTAACAACTGCTAAAGGAGTACAATAGTGAGTTATTACAAAAAGAGTCAGTCATAAATAGTGTAATTTAAAGTAGGTATGCACAGAAACCTTTTATACTGGGGGATTTTAAGCCTATTTAATGTCTGTTTTTGAGGACAGTACCTTGATAACGTTAGCCAGCTCCTGCAGTGTTTGTTCATACCGGGCTTCCATACCCTTCAGGTTCTCTGGTTTGACTATTTGCTTTTGCATCCCGGGGCTTCCTGCCTCCGACACCATCTGAAGGAAGTTCTTCTCCTGAGAGGAAAAAACAAAAAGCTTTATTTCATACCGACTGTTTATACGATATATGTCTAGTCGGCCCCTCTCCCCTTTATTTCATTTTGTACATGTGTTATAATTATTTTACCTGCACTCCTAGCAGAAAGGTGAAGGCCAACCCCGCTTTCCCTGCCCTCGCTGTTCGTCCAATCCTGAAAATATATAAGTGTCTCATTGAGAACACTATATGATGGATCTACATCTAAAGTATATAGTTACACCATCTGTAAACGTGTCTGACAACAGTAAATAGCAGTATTTTGGTGGCCGGCTCACCTGTGAATGTAAGTCCTGATGTACTGTGGTGTATCATAATTCACAACACATTTGACCCCGCTGATGTCGATGCCTCTGGCAGCTGCGTCTGTGCTGATCAACCTTCAGGATGACATGTCAGTTTATATTAGATGCACACATACACCTATGACAAATAAAGCTCCATGTGTATGACAACAAAGAGGGTCCATTGAAGCTAGCATAGGGCCCATCTACAGAGCCTAAGCTGTGTATCAACACTGGATTTTATTCCAGTGGACACAGTACGGACAAGTAGCGGATCGCGAGGCGATATATACTGATAAAGGGATTTTACAACAAGCGTTCTCCAGAATCCCTGACTACACCTCTAACTCTCCAACAGCCCTGTGAATTAGTGAGGACCTGGCGCACACACACACACACACACACACAGCTGTAGTCGCTGCAGTAATGAATCTACAATCTTAACAAACTCACAGTTGGATCTTTCCTTGTTCGAATTCCTTGAGCGTCCTCTTCCTGTCCCCAGGAGAGAGTCTGGAGGAGAACTCAGCAGCCTGGACCCCACCGAACAGCTGCACCAGCACAAAGAGTCTGAGAGGAGAACCATATGGTGAGAGGGGCCTAAGGCACCACACAGCTGAATATATGTGTGTTGCTGTGTCCAACCTGTGTGCAGTGTCTCTGGAGTTGGTGAAACAGAGGACGGGGCTGAGCTTCATGCGCAGGATGAAGTGCAGGATGAGGAGGGGCTTCTTGTTCATGGTGCAGGGAACATAAAACTCCTGAAACCACAACAGAGCACACATTAAAGCCTTGTTTCAATGTTGCGCTTCGGTGCGGCTCTGCTTGCATTTATTGCGTTTTTGCTGTCAAAAGTTGGGAAAGGTTCCAAAATAAGAGAGGCAAATGCCTCGTTTCCACCGAGTAGAGCGGGTCGGATCGGAGTGGTTCGGTCCGGGTAGTTTGGCTTTTCATTTGCCAAAAGTTGGGTAGGGTACGGTTTAAGCGCACCTAACCGCTCTGAGCCGCTCCTAATCTCAGTACTCCTCCGTAGGGGTACTAGCCGCCTGAAAGGGTGCCGAAAAGACGGAGCTACACACTGCCGTAATTTGATTGGTCGAAAGAATCATTTACGCCTAGTCATCTCGGCAAGAGTGAAGAGAGTCTTGTGTTTTGGCGAAAATGTGAGCACAACACTGTTTATTGTGTGGTGTTTTTCCTCGCCAATAAATTAATCAGTTGGTTACACTGTGTCTCACTGTCTCCATGAGTTGCACCGAGCCGTCTCTGTGTGTTTACGCCATAGACAGTATTAAATACACGCTCACAACAACACGGGGGAATAAATAAAGAAGCGGCGGTTTGACCAAGCAAAAACGAGAGACCGCTGGCTTGACCACAGTTGGTCGAAAGAATAATTTCCGCCGTGTGTAGTCACCTCGGCTAGAGTGAAGAGAGTCTTGTGTTTTGGCGAAAATGTGAGCGCAGCACTGTTTATTGTGTGGTGTTTTTCCTCGTCATTAAATGAATCGTTAGTTACGTATTGTAACTCTAGATTCTATGAGTATAGGCGCAGCCTTTTAAGACTATCGCTATTGGGTTTGTCCTCGGCGCTAGCCGTAGCACTGAAAAATTAATAATCCCCGCCCACCAACAGCGTGGGCCTCAATCACGTCCGCAGCTCGCACATATAAGCGGGCGCCAGTGTACGTTCTGCTCCCAATAAACAGCTTTTCTTCAGCTATTTAAATGTCAATGAGGCCGATCACTTAAAAGGCTGCGCCTATACTCATAGAATCTAGAGTTACAATACGTAACTAACGTTCTATATCGTATAGGCTTCGCCTTTTAAGGCTATCGCTATTGGGTTAAAGGGCGAAGCACGATGTAGTCTATGCCTCATTGGTCCCGTTCAGTACCAGAAACACAGCTACGTACGTGCCAGTATCATGCGTCAGACGTAGCATAACATACGTCATGCGTCTAACAGCACGTCATCAACGAGCAGCTCCAGTGTGTCTGATAAGACACGAGAACTCTCGGGATGAATATTTGACTCCACATCACATTTGTTTAATATGTGAGGAATAGTCACACAATCACACTCACTCTGACAAAGCACTCAGCACTGAGTGTGTCATAGAGAGGCGCGACATGTCTCTTAGGTAAAACCTAATAAAAGAGCATGGGGAAGCCCAGGAGGCTGCTGTGTAGATATCCTCCATAGGCAGTCCTTTTGCAGAGCGACAGAGGACGAGATTCCTCTAGTCGAATGAGCTCTGATATTCTCAGGTGGCTCCGCCCCCGTTGACACATAAGCCTGTGTGATCGCTTCACACAGCCAATGTGACAGGCGTTGTTTAGTCAGGGGGAGGCCTTGTGAATGTTCTCTGTAATGCACAAATAACTGTTGAGATTTGCGCAGAGCCTCCGTGCGCCTCACATAGCATGCAAGCGCGCGCACGGGGCACAAGAGATGGGCTGTTGCTTCCTCCTCAGATTGATGAGGAGGGAGGGAGAAAGATCATAATCCCTCTCCGTGCACCATTTCTGGAAAGCCGCCCATTTAGCAGAGTAACACGCTCGAGTGGAGTCAGCTCTGGCACCCTGGATGGTCCGTACGACCTCCTGGGAGAGACCGAGCCCCTCTAGGCGCTCGCATTCAGCGGCCAGGCCCACAAGCGCTGGCCGATCTCTGGGTAATCTATGATTGCTCCCCCTGCCTGTGAGAGAGCGTCTCGCCGCCAAGGGAGCTCCTTCGGCGGTCCCGAGAGCAGCCGCTGGAGGCAGACAGCACTCAGCTGTCTGTGAGTTGAGCTGGACGAGCCGCTGTGTTTGGTCGAACACAGCATTCAGTTCTGATCTATCTACACTATCAGACTGGCATCACTCATTTCACTAAGTAACTCTAATGTTGTTAGGTATTTATCTTCATCTCTTATCTATTGTAAGAGTTTATGAATGACTGCATGTACAGTTGTCAGATCGCGGACCCCAAACAATGTCGTTGCCTAGCAACTTGCTCGAAAATATTCTATTTTCCTGAGCGGGTAGAATTGACCCAGTGCATTGTGGGGCAGTTGAGTAGGAAAAGTATCCAATCGATCCATACCCAAAATCTTCCCGGAAGTTAGTACTCATCCGGGAATTTCTCGCATACCCAAACTCGTATACCCAACCGTCACATACTCAAATTGAAGTCAAAATTAGTATGAGTAGGACGTTAGTATGGCTTTCCGAACACAGCCACTGTGTGTAGTCTCCTCGGCAAGAGTGAGAGTCTTGTGTGTAGGGAAATTTTTTGGTGTGCAGCTCTTTGTTTATCGTGTTTCCTCTGCATTGAAATAATTAGCTGGCTACACTGCGTCCCACTGCTATGATTTCACCATAGCTACGTAGCTGCTGCTGCCAGCGCCGTTCAACAGCTCTGACCCATAGACTGTATATACTCTGACCGTGGCTGTCACTGTCCAGCATAAACCTTTGTAGGTTCAAGGTATCATTATTATCCCCGAGGGGCAATTTGGTAAACAGCAAACAAACAACAAATAAGACAACACATACCAAACAACAAAAAACAAATCAAGTTTCATGTGGTCATTGACAAGACTGATAGCAGCATAAATCATTTTCTTATCCTGTTTTTTCTGCAAAGTGGCAGCTTGCATCTGCGCCCTGACGGTAACAAGCAACATGATTTCAAAGTTCAAGGGATGGGTTGAATCAGCCGTAATTGAACGGCCCTTCTTCAATGACCTGACCTTATATGGGTCATGAAGGTCACTCCCTTTTACAATCCCCTGCAGACGACTTTTATGTTTCACAGAAAGTGACCCGTGCCAGCAGATAAAACAAACAGTAAGAACAGATTCAATAAAACATTTTCATAAAAGCGGTGTCGACATAAAAACAGCAGGAATCATCCGTCGGCTTGGACAATCATGAGTGTATAAAACAAATAAGAGAGGGAAGAGGACGCATCCCTGGGGGATCGGTGGAGAAGAAAACACCATTCACAGTGATTGGTGTTTTGTGACAAAACACTATTGAGCACCATTCACTAAGTAAGGGTACTGTCAGCAGTGGAAACACAAGCCAGATCTAGGGTTAGGCAACAAGGCATAACAAAGAGAACCATGTCTTTGACACTTTGGTTGCGTTCCGAATCGCATACTCTTTCTTTTTTCTATTCTACATACTACATCCGACGATAAAAAGAATCTAGTTAGGATGCAGTAGACATACTATTGGGACATACTTTTCTCTCTTATTTCATCATAACATTGCGCCTTGATCTTGCCTCTTGCTTTTATATCCGTGGCATCCCCGTTTGTTTTCATAACATGGACCTATAGGCTTCGTCGATGTTACGTCACTTCACGTGCGCACTGGATTGTGGGTCAGAATCGCCCAAATAGGATGCACTTTTCAACACTAACAATCTTGGCCACATGAAGTAGACCATCCGGGTATTCTAACCATCCTAAATCTGGCCACAAGAATCGGGACATCCTAAATCTTTTTTCTACATACTATATAGTAGAAAGTATGCGATTCGGAACGCAACCTTTGTCATTTCTCTTGTCTGAAACCGGCCCTCCTTTCTAAGGGCCAAAGGTCATCTCTTACCGTGAGCCCCTGGGGGAAGTCAAAGCGGTCTGGATTGTGGGTGGGGTCTTCTGCTGCTGTGGTGTGGATGGAGCTGAAGAGTCTGGGCTCGTGTAGGCCCAGCTGCTGGAGCTTCTCTGGGTTCTGGGTCAGCGTGGCAGAGAACAGCAGCTTCTGCAGGGGCATCTGAGGAGGAGACAGACTGACAGCACAGACAGGTGCTTGTGTGGGTTTGATGTATCAGGAAAACATGCGATATGCGATAACGTCATTGAATATTGCAATGGCAATATCACTTGCAATAATGAAGAATAGTAGTAGCCTATTCATAATACTAAAGCAGTCGCAGATCAGTTTAGTCTGACCCAGTTGTTGAGTTCGGTGGACTTTACAATGTTGGCATCGTTGTCTGTGGTGATAGGCTACACACTTGCTCTTCATTTAAATCCAAGCTGGCTTAATCCAAGAAATATATCTTCCAATCCATGTGTCAGCCTCTAGTGTCTACGTGTGGGACGGGCATAAGAGCAGTAGGGCTTCATCTGATTGGCCAAATATATTGACATGCAGTGCGTGATTGCATAGCATGGAATAGGAAGGTCAAGCAGTCTTTGCGCCCTACATGTTTGTCATTGAGGTGGACTCACCTGGCTGCTGTGACATACGCGGGCTCAGTCCGTGTGAACATGGAGTAGTCTTCTGTTCCACTCCCTGACCTGTACACAGCCTTCACCACCTGACTGAGCCAAGACTGGTGCATGCTGTCAATCATCCTGTCAGCCTCGTCAATAATCTGGGATGGATATGAGAATGTTAGCATCTACTTTGGTAAAGTACACATATGATAGAGGGCAGACAACATGATGTGCTTGGTAAATATACTGGCTTAACTCATTTAGCTTAAAGAACTCACGAGGAACCTGAGGTGCTCCAGACATAAACCGGAGTTCTTGTTGATGTGATCCACCAGCCGACCAGGAGTTGCCACGACGATGTCTGCTAGACTGCGTCTGACGCCTCCTCTGCAGGAAAAATCACAATGACTTTCCAGGTGCCACCTTGACGTCCTTGGTGGTAGCATAGAAAAATACACCATCTGCCATCATTATACTTTTAGCACATAAAAGTGACACAATCGAACTTCTGAAAGAAGCAATGACACATTTTTCGTCTGACTTGAAGTTCTGGACATCAGTTTTTCAAACAATTTCTGAAGTACTTCAGCATCAAATTGAGCTGAACCCTTTCACTGCAATTTTTGGCATTGCTCCAAATCCGGGCTTGCCTAAAGTGAAGCTGAAGGTACTGGCCTTTACTTCATTACTTGCTCGTAGGGTTATCTTACTCAAGTGGAAAGATCCTGCTCCTCCTTCCCACTCACATTGGATTAGAGACATTATGTCATGCATGAATCTAGAGAAGATACGTTACACTACCCAGGGATCTGAGAATAAATTTGACAGAATTTGGCGCCCCTTCTTAAATTATTTCAAAAAAAAACAACGACAACAATAGAAGAGTAGCTACCCCCTCCCCTCTTTTATTTGATTTAATTTTATTTCTTTATGTGTTTTTTTTTTGTTTGTTTTTTTCATATTGATTGTTTATTTTTGTTTCTTGTAGTGTGTATTTCGTGTGGTTGGGTGTGAGGGTGGGATGTGGGTGGGTATGTTCAGGGGGGAAAAAAGGGGAAAAAATGTGTACCCATTGTGCTGTAATTTCTTTGTAACTAACATTTAATAAAAAAACCTTTGAAAGAAAACTTAAGTAGATGAATTTAGTAATCTAACACTGAAGCAAATGCTTTAGGACATTTAGTGATATTGAGACAGCTGCTGCAGCTCACCTGTGTTCTGACAGTGAGGCCTGCTCTGCAGCAAAGCTCTTCTGTCCAGCCAGCATCACCACTCTCAGACCACTGCTCTCAGCATAGCATGAGAACACTCTGCAAACCTAAACAGGACAACATGGCAGACTAGATTATTCAATCTAAAGTGCAAACATTACTTTATCACATTATGTTTTTCAGATTTTGTTTAGAAAGGCTCTGACCTGGGAGCGAGATAGGATGAGAAGTACCTTTGTTATATGTGGATGAAGGATTGGGAATCAAGGTAAAGTACACTTCTACTTTAGTTTTTGTTTTGTCAATATACACTCACCGGCCACTTTATTAGGTACAGCGGTTCATTTTCACACATATAACTAATCAGCCAATCACATGGTAGAAACTCAATGCATTTAGGCATGTAGACTTGGACAGGACAACTTGTTGAAGTTCAAACCGAGCAACAGAATGGGGAAGAAAGGGGGTTTAAGTGACTTTGAACATGGCAATGTTGAGGGTGCCAGAAGGGCTGTTCTGAGAATTTCAGAAACTGCTGATCTACTGGGATTTTCACTCTAAACCATCTGTAGGGCTTACAGAGAATGGCCCGAAAAAGAAAAAATACCCAGTGAGCTGGGTGAGTTAGTGTGGACGTAAAATGCCTTGTTGAAGTCAGAGGTCAGTGGGGGATGGGCATACTGGTTCGAGATGATAGAAAGGCAACGGTAACTCAAATAACCACTCGTTACAACCAGGGTATGCAGAATACCATCTCTGAACGCAAAACTACAGCAGCAGAAGACCCCACCAGGTGCCACTCCTGTCAGCTAAAAACAAGAAACTGAGGCTACAATTCTGACAGCATCACCAATATTGGACAATAGAAGATTGAAAAATAATGCCTGGTTTGATGAGTCTCGATTTCAGTTGCGACATTCAGATGGCAGGTTCAGAATTTGGCGTTAACAACATGAAAGTATGGATCCATCCTGCTGCCCCAGTGTAAATCACTAAACCTTTCTCCCCATTCTGATGCTCGGTTTGACTTCAGTACATTGTCTTGACCACATCTAAATGCCTAAATTCATTAAATTGCTGCCATGTGATTGGCCTGATTAGCTTTTTGTTTTTATAAGCCATTGAACAGGTGTACCTAAAAAAGTGGCCGGTGAGTGTATGCTTTTGTTTTTGGGATATTGGTTGGATGATAAATGTGGGTTTGACACCATTCTGGGATAGTATATATACTAACCTGTATATCAAGGTATTACTGTTCATTTTGTTTGTAAGATATTGTATGCATGTAAATCCTTATGGTGGAAGCATAAACAAATGTAATAAAAATAATTTTACAAAAAAATAAATAGAAAGCCTCTGACCTGCTGGGCGAGCTCTTTGGTGGGCAACACAGCCAGAGCCCTGACTTCACACACCACCCGCTGCATCAGCACCTAATACAAGACAACAACATCTTTCTGTTTTTCCTTATTCATAAATTCACGTGCAGTAAGGCCTCTACATTCTGGATGATTAGTTGCGCTGGTGGGCAGCTCACCTGTATGACTGGTATGACAAATGCTAGAGTCTTGCCACTGCCTGTCGGCGCAGACACACAAATATCTCTGGGCTTGTAGCCGCCTCGGCCAATCAGCAGCCCCTGCTGTGCGCTCTCCAAGATGGCCGGGATGACCTCCGCTTGTACTGAAGAAAAATCACAGCATTGTTCAAAAGTTGTATATCTCAAGTGGATTCTCAAAACTACTTGTATTAAAAGGTGCAGTGTGTAGAATGTATTGTCATTTTTCAGAACAGACTTGGTAGAAATGTAATATACTGTATTATTCATAAGTATGTTTTAATTAGTATATAATCGCTATAAAAAAAAGGAGCTTAGAATGAGCCTTTTATATCTACATAAGAGCGGGGCTTGCCACCATGGAGGCCGCCATTTTGCACTGCCAGGATTTTACAGTAGCACAGAAAGGACAAACTTAACGGATATATGCATTTTATAAAGTGGGTGTCCTGGGGAAATGCACCTGTTGGAGACCAAGAAGAAGTACTATAGTGGAGAACGGGGTAAAATGTCACACGGGTTGGTTGTCACAATCGTTATATCTCGGAACCAGAAGGCGCTGTCTGTGAAATTTTGGTATGTAAATATCCAGAATTGGGATCAGAGGTCACCTACATAGTCTTCCTTGGAGTTAGACTGCTGAATTTGAGGTGAGAGGACTGTTTGTGTTTTTCATGTCAAATTGAAAATATTTAGCTCCTCAGTTTTTTTCTTCTAGGCTTTTACACAATGGGTTTATAACAAAACACTTGTTACCCATAAAAAGTGTGAAGGGTAAACTATAGTTTAGATTGTGGTTAGCAAGCTAATTAGTTGTCAGATTGTTGTTGGCCTTGATGCTAGCAAGAAATTCAAGTTGGGGTTGGTCGTCAAATTTTTTGGGGGGTTGGTTGTCACATGTTATCCAAAGGCTGCAGCCAGAAAAGGAACCCAATAACGAAATACATTGTCAAGCTGTATCCTCACTGACACCCCAGAGAAGGAGAGAATAGAGCAGGAAAAGGCAGCTAGCATGCAAAAGAAAAAAGGGCAACAAAATCAAAACAACCCAGTGCATCCCAAACTAGACCAGCTGCCAAGGCTACAGTAAGTTATGTAGGCCTATTTGTCAACTTGACAATGCAATTAAACTTTCAAATTTAGTTCTGCTTTCTTGCCTTCTTTTTAAGATTATTCCATTAAGATAACATTGTGACAAACAACCCCATAGTGTGTGACAACCGACCCCTTGATGGGGTTGGTTGTCACAATGTGTAAGGGTGTCTTTGATGATTAATTTCTTCTTTATTACAATGAGATAGAAAAAGTGAGGGGTACACATTTCAAGCCAACACCTTAAGCTTCAATTTAATGTAGGAATGAATATTGAAAGATGTTTAGGTGGTGAGCAATTCTCACTAGAGTAAAAAGTGTGCCTACTTACCCCGTTCTCCCCTAGTAAAATAACTAAATACATGATCTTCACCTCATCACTTGATATTGTGGAAAAACTTGAGGCAGTGGTGGATGATGCCATCTATAGTAAACAGCTTCTTGTCCTTGAAGGCCACCGTAACTTCAGTTATTATTCGAAAGCGGAAGGGTTCCCCAGGGAGGGTTGGCTTCTAGAACTTGCCAATGGTAAAAGGGGGATCAGGCATTCTATTCCCCCAGAATTTTTAAAAAGGGTAGATGTAATTTCCTGTTTTATAGTGCCTTTTAACATGTATTATCCGGCCATAGTAAAAAACTCAAAAGTGTATATTTTGTAATTTCATCCTAAGGAAGTTGTATGCCCTAGTAGTAGTCTGACAACATTGTCTTTTTGAAGAAATTAATAAGCTCAAAGTAATGAAATTGATATGACTAATTAACAACCATTCATTCTTCAACTAAACTTGAGGATACCTTTATGCTTGCATTCAAATGCAAATTCTGTTAAATTACTTTCTGTTATTTAATCAATTAGGAGATGACAACTGTACTCAAGAGTGGATTCTCCAATAAATTACATATTCATCTTCCAATCGTTTATTTTTAAAATGAGTGAAACATATTTGACAAAAAGCATGAGTCGGACTCGCTGCTATTCTTTAGGGGAAAATTCATCACCCCTTTACACAAACCTTTAGCTTTTTGTCCGTCCTGCCTGGCTCTCGTTCAGCCTTCTCTCCCTCTCCTCAATTCCTATCTGTTTTCTTCTGTCATCCCGTCTGTGCGTTTTACATTTTTTTTATTAATAAATAAAGGTAAGAAATACGGGAGATTTACAGTAAGATATTTAAACGGGAGAACAGCTAGCGAGAACGATAAAATATGGGAGAATCCCAGTGTTGACAGGTATGCTAGATGCCACTAAATATTCAGATATTACACACTATACCTTTAAGGCCACGTTGAGGGTTAAAAAAATTGTTGATTTCTTTTTTTTTTCTTTTTTTTATGACAAATGCTGTGATATTATGAAAATGTAAGTTGTAATTTCTATGAAGAAAAATAAAACATATTACAGATAACCTAAACGATGGTAAGAGCAGAGCAGACCAATGCCAGCATCCTTGTCACCCACTGTTTGTCTCAGCCTGAAACTAAGGCCTTTTCTCATAATATAACAACTTTATTCTCATAATACTACGACTTTATATCCCTAATACTCCATCGTAGAATACAACAATAACTCCTTAGTTTAGTTTTTATAAATCCCCCTACACCCAAACAACACACAAAAGCAAAACATATAGAGGAAATGACACTGATTACACCGACTGAAAGCAACTGATTTACTAACATAATGCTCTTTCTAATCCTGTAGAATTTAGAATTGAGTCCCTACTCCATCCTGTGTCCATACCTGGAAATAGCTGTTGAATTCCATTATTTTGTAATTTCTTGACGAGCGGAGCAGAAAGTCCTGTGAGGTCAGAGATGGGGACCAGGTTGCCTTTAATGTCTCTGTGAATCACATCAGGCTGAGCCAGCCACTGAGGCAGCACTCTGTGTACCTGTCACACACAGACACACATACAGACGCACACATACACACTAGTGTTGTTTTTGGCAGATAATATATACAGTATAGGCTAATTAAATTATACATTTTAGCGAACCGTATCTCTTAAATGCAAACACTGCTTACTAGTCTCATCCTGACCACATAAAACAAAAAACAATTCATATGAGCCTATATATCATGACATCACACATACAGCCAAGAGCTTGGTCTGTTTTTATTCGTCAACAATAAAGCATTATATATTTGATTATAGTCTTTGTCACATGACCACCATTTACGTTGAGTCTCGTCTCGTTTCTGTCACGTGATAAGGGTTTGTTGACGACGATATTTTGTCATACATTTCGTTGACAAAACAACACTAATACCACACACACACACACACTCACACAATTTAAAAACATATCACTTTTGTTATATTTTAAGGTGTTTTACTCATTGTACATTCACAATGCTAGGACTTCAGTTCAGTTTCTACCAAATATAACTAATGTTTGAACTGAAAACTTTACATAATCATGTCCCTAGTTTTTATTAGGGGGCCAAGCCCGAGAAGGGCCTTAGACCGCGTTATGCAGAGCAACGCGGTTCCCAAGCTCTGCTGGGCAGGGAACCCTATTGTTTTTGCCGGGTGTTTTGTTATTATTCGTCTCTGCGTAAAACTGATGCTGCAGCCCAAACCGTAAAGGGTGGGGACATACCACTTGCATGACTAGATCTACGTCCGTGCTTGGTACGCAGACAAAAAAATCAGACATGCCGGCCACTAGGTGGCGATACATCCGTGTTTGGGGCTATAACTCCCACAATGAACATACCACAGTCAAAAACTTTATATCCACAGTTTGACTGAAGTCTGCTGCATCAAGCGATCATTGTACCTTCTGGACCAGTTTGTTTTCAAATCCTCCCAGGACTGTGAATCCAGTTGGAGCAGACGTTTTCTCCGTGGTTAGCTCTGGTGTGTGGTTCACTGTCTCTGCTTCCTCTCCTGTGTCCTCTAGTCCATCTCTTACACCCACACTGTTGCCTGCCAGACCTGCAACTGAACTTTCTGAAACAGACAAGACAGACATATCTATTAACACCGTTTGAAGCCCGGAAGTGAGGCGGGTAGCACAAACAGCTAACAACAGTTAGCCATCATTTTAATGTGCTTGTTTGTTTCGTTCAGCGAGTACTCACATGCATCAACCCTTCTTGACTGCTCGACACCATGCTCGACACTCTCTGCTAAAAATGGTGCTCTTTATGGTCCATAAATATAAATACGTATTTCTATCTATGTTTATGGTCTAGAGCATCATTTCCGGCTTCCGTATTTTTTCGGGCCACAATACAGATTAGCGCCGCCTGCTGTTATGGAGACATTACGTCCCGCGCAAGCGCAGAGCGTACGGAAAGTCAGCAGTCGGTTTGGTGTGTTCTTTGCACTTTTTCAGCCGCGACAGGAAGACTGGAGCTCCCTGAATCGGCAGTCTCCATTTTCGGGTAGTCGGACTGGTGTGTCCTGGCCTTAATGAACATTCTCCTCTTCACTAGTCATACAACAGGTCTGGACCACTCATAGCTTTGGATTACAGGCCGATAGTTTTATTTATAAATAATAGATACTATAGTAGTATACAAGTTTCATTTTCTTCTATGTTTGTCTGCGACTTAAATATTTGATTAGTGTATAAATGTAAATCATTTGGTTTATTTGGAAATAGATGTTTACGTTTTATAGCTGCTGAATTGGTATAAGAGAGTTATACGCAGTTGAAGGGTGGAATTATTAAGCTTTGGCTAGTATATTGTTAAATGACACAAATTATCTGAAGAACCTTCCTATGAGCCATGTCAAAGTCAATCTGTTTTTTTTGAGTGCTTCTTGCTCATACAAATGATGATATGCAGCATTTCCCACAGAAAAGTTGTTTGCCATGGTAGCAAGTATCTCGCGGCCCAGAAGAAGGGGTGGAGCGATATGACCTAACATTTATATTTCTGTACTTTATTTTTCATGTTTTGGATGGTGACGTTAATAAATCATAATATTACTTTTCTATGTATCCTGTATTTTAGTACCGTGGCCTATCTCCTTATGTAAATACATGTCATTTGTTGATAATATAACAGGTAAATGGTAAGTATCCTTTTCCAACAGAGACATGGTAGAGTTTCATGCATTCTTAACACCAAAGATCCTGATATTAACCGTAGGCTAAACAACAAACTTCACTATGCTTGTGATGGTGGAGGGGTAAAGTGGTGGGCAGCCATGCCTGGAATACACTGATATGATAAGATACAAGAACAAGTACCTGACTGATCCTCCTTTTTCTTCCATTTCTCATTGGCACTCTTCTTCTTGGTCTGCTTCTCTTGTGCAGACTCAAGCTGCTTTTCAGAGTCATTCAAAGGAACTGCTTCTACTTCTGCCTTCCTCTTCTTGTGTTGTAGAGGCTCTGGACTGCTCTGCCTGGGCTCAGCTTTCCTTTTCTTTTTCTTTCTGGCACTCAGCTGCTCTTCAGGCGGACATTGTCTCTGTTCAGTCAAACTCTGTCTCTGCTTGTCTTTGGCCTTCTGCTTCAGTTTGGCCAGCAGTGCCTGAGAACGAGACTCCTTAGAGAAGCTGCCGTCCTCCTCCTCTCCAAGATACCTGGGAGCCAACATGGACCAGAATGCAATGCGTCACAAATTGGGCCATCCAATCACAGCAGCTTTCATTTTTTTTAAATGATTTTGTAAATTGTTAATTAATATTTTCTATTTCAGAATTCTGAACTTGTTCTAGTGCTTGTTTTTATTCTCCCTTTGGACTTCAAGACAGAAGAACACTGACAGGTCTTTATAAGTCATGTTCCAAAAAGCTAAGAAAAGGTACATTTCATGTTCCCAAGTTAAGGAGGAAAACATATAATAATGTAAATCCATTTGTTTAATTCGGCTCGCGTCACAATAAATCAACACTGATGTGTGTCGGCACAAAGCCTTCTTCAGAGCGTTAGGGTTACAGTCTTTATAGTTTAAGCTTTTGGATGCAATATACTGAGTGTCAGTGTGGGGGAAGCTACTTTGTAAGCATAGCTTTGCAAACTACCAATGACTTCACACTGACTGAAGAAGTTAAATTCGAGCAAAGCTTCCCTAGAGAGATATCTAGTTTTTACCATATATGTTTGTAGTTTCACTGGTTAACAACACAAAAAATGGCAAAAAAAAAATGTTAATGCTGGTATGGCTTTCCGAACACAGCCGTAGAACACTACTAACACAACACACGGGTCTCTGATATAAAGACTTTTTTAATTTTGCCATTTGGTGTGAACAGTTTCAAGCTTATTATGTTAGAAGCCACATCAATGTTTGACAGTATGGCTCAAATAGGACACCAACGTTGTATGGAAAAGTATAGTAAGCAAGCCTACCTGTTCACCAGAAACAGAGACATTTCAACGACCACACGTAACGCCCCAAGGACAATATAAACACTGAATATTATTAACTCGGTCCAGATTTGCAAAAAGCTATATTTATTTTAAGAATTGGAAACTTCTACTGAACTACAAAATCCACCGCTTTCACATGTGTTTTTCGATTTTCCCATGTTGTGTACGGCGCGGTTTGATGACATCGTCTTCCTCTTCTTCTTCTTTTGGTGTAGTGGCGGGTTGCAACCATAACTTTCTTGGTGCATACCGCCACCAACTGTACCGGAGTATGTAACAACCGTATTTATGTTTTCAGATAAGTAGATAAGTGTATAGAGGAGAAAGAAAAAGGTGTGTGTGTGTGTGTGTGGGGGGGGGGGCAGAATCAGCTGCCATAAGGAGGTCGTTGGTGATCTTTATAAGTGCTGTTTCAGTGCTATGGAGTGGGCGGAATCCGGACTGGAACTGTTCGTAAAGGTAATTGTCAGATAGGCTAGGTGAAAATGGAGTTGGGAGGCAACTGTCTTTTCCAGGATTTTGGAGATGAAGGGCAGATTTGATATAGGACGGAAGTTGTTGAAGTTGGAGGGGTCTGCACCAGGTTTTTTCAGAATTGGGGTGATGGCAGCAGTTTTGAAGGATGTAGGGACAGTTCCAGTAGTAAGAGAGGAGTGGATGATTGCAGAAATGAGAGGAACTAGGGAGGGGAGGGAGGCCTTAACCAGATGTGTGGGCAAGAGGTCAAGTTGACAGGTGGATGGCTTGGATTTCCGAATGAGTTCAGTGATTTCTGAGGACTTATTATACTATACTTACTTATAGGATTAGTAGCACTCTTATATTACTTACTCTATATTCTTCTGCTTCATCTTTTGCTATCCATCCAAACCCATTACTTTGACATGTTCCATATTCCCAACATTCCTGGATTACAGTTTTGGCAGGGTTTTCATATCCACCTCCCTGTAGTCGGCTCCAGTATTCAAGCAACATGTTCTCCCTTCTGAGTTCTATCGGGATTTCTCCTAATTCTACATGTATACCTTTAATGGGTGATGACCTCATTACCCCAGCACAAATCCTCAATGCTTTATTTATTACTCAATCTATTTTATTTAAGTGCATTTTTGCTGCTGCTCCATACACCATCAGAGGTGGGTCGTAACGCGCTACATTTACTCCGTTACAAATACAAATTACATTTTTAATAAATTGTAATTTTAGGAGTAGTTTTATTGCAACATACTTTTACTTTTACTTGAGTAAATATTTGAAGAAAGAACGGTACTTTTACGCCGTTCCATTTGGCTACGTGATGGTCGTTACCTTATTTTTTTATATATTTTATTTATTACATGCGAGAGCTATTTCTCTCATGATTTCTCTCCCCGGGGACGTCTTCAGCCAACATCTCTATCACGTGACTATTTCAACCAATAAAAACCACATTACAAAAGCTTGCCAATCAAATGCAGCCACTTCAGTCACATGACAAGTGTTGTCATGTTGTCATAGGGCTCAACAATGTCCGCGGACTTTTTTAAAGGCTGAAAAACAAAATTATTCCAAGAGGAAAATTCTACTGGAATTCGCATTTGGAAAACATAAATTGGAAAAAGACGTGGCTTTTACCTCATCAATTTTGTATTTCCAACAAGGTAAAAGAAATTCATTTTAAAATTTTACATAAAATCTATCCAGTCAATTCTATAATTTCTAAATATATGGATGTTGATAGCTCCTGCTCCTTTTGTGGACTCGCTGATGAAACATTTGCCCACCTTTTTTTTTGAATGTGAATTTACGAAGACATTTTGGTCTGATTTAAGTTGTTTCATTTTCCGTCCACCCATGGTTATTCATGATTTTATTCTTAAAGATGTGATATGTTACTTTGACGATGGTAAAGATAAGTCCCTTATTTATATGGTTAATTTTTTTATTTTACTTGGGAAATTTTTTATTCACAAACAAAAATTCTTAGATTCTCATCCCTCTTTTCAGGTTTTTTTTGTAGAATTTAAATCACTTTTCAAGTCCCTTTCCCTGTTAAAAAATAAAAAAAATGCACTAGATTTATTGATTATCAAAAATTCATACCTCTTTAGATAGAATTATTCTTTATATTTTTACAAATGTTTATTAATGTTTTTTTTCATCCATCTTTTATTTATTTTGTATATTTAGGCCTATTTATATAATTAATGTGACGATTAATGTATTAAAGGTGCAGTGTGTAATATGACATCATCTAGAAAGTTCTAGAATGCAACGCTCCCTGGGTAACCCCAACCCTTTCGAATAATAACAGAAGCTACAGTGGTCTTCAAGGACAAGAACAATTCTAAATTTTAAACAATGCACCTGATGACATTCCAACTATGACACTTTCAAGATGGCGACACTAGGCCTTGGTCCAAAATATGCAGAAATATGGAAATAGACCCTTTCTGAGGGAAAAAATAATAATAAAAAAAAAGATTTCAGCTATTATGCACTAAATTAAATGTACTTATGGATATTATAATTACTTTCTACAAAATCTGCTAGGAAATAAAACCCAAAATTCTACACACTGCAGGTTTAAGTATGTATGTGTATGTGTATTGTATGTCAAATATTGTATTGCTCTCCGAGTTTGTACTGCATAATTGTTTTGTTGTAATTGCATAATTGTTTAATAAAAAAATAAAAAATAAAAATAAAAAAATAAAACTTTTTTAAAGGCTGAGGGGCTGGCAAGATGGCGGCCAGTGCACACGCTTTGTGCTGAGCTCTGAGAAGTTTTGGGCATAATTGTTCACCTAACAGGAAAAGTTGACCAGATGGTACGCTAAAAGACTGTTAAAAATAGAAAGACCCGATTTAAAACATTAGTCTAACAAACTTGTTACAATTTCGTTTATAAGGAAAACCAACGACCGGCTAACTACTTGATGTAAGCTAGTTACTCTAAAATGCTACCTGCGCGGCAACCAGGCGACATCATGTCTAAAGGCCAGGACACACCAGCCCGAAAATCGCCGTCGTAGAGTCGATAGGGGGTCGGGAGACGAATCTGTTTGGTGTGTGCCGTAACGTCGGCCGATGTAGAGGTCGTCGGGCTTGTTTTGAGCCTGTCGCCGCCGATTGAACATGTTCAATCGGCGGCGACAGGCTGGCCGACCGTCTTTCATTTGGAGCAATTTGATTGGTGGAGGGCTAGCGAATCAGTGAAGCCCGGAAGTGAGGCGGGTAGCACAAACAGCTAACAACAGCTAGCCATCGTATTAATGTGTTTGTTCGTTTCGTTTTGAGAGTACTCACATGCATCAACCCTTGTTGACTGCTCGACAGCATGCTCGACACTCTCTGCTAAAAATTGTGCTCTTATGGTCCATAAATATAAATACGTATTTCTATCTATGTTTATGTACGTCCCATCATTTCCGGCATTCGTATTTTTTCGGGCCACAATACAGATTAGCGCCGCCTGCTGTTATGGAGACATTACGTCCCGCGCAAGCAACAGAGCGTACAGAAAGTCAGCAGTCAGTTTGGTGTGTTCTCTGGCCGCGACGGGAAGCCTGGAGCTTCCTGAAACGGCCGACCCCATTTTTTGCGTAGTCGGAACAAGTAGAAACAAGTCGGACTGGTGTGTCCTGGCCTTAAGGGAGCGAATGAAAGAAGGGCAAATCTTCTGATGGAGTTTGAAGCATGGTTTGAAGAGGCACAGGCAAGTCCTCTGTGCTCACCATTACCGGAAACCCCCAAGGCAAGTCCTAACCCAAAAAAGATGTGTTCTAGCCGTGAGGATGAAGTGTCCAATGCGGACATATTGAAAGCTGTCCAAGAGTTAACATGCAGATTCACTTCCCTGGAAAAAAAGATAAGCAAGAACACAGCAGATATCGTCACTATCAAAGAAAACGTCGAAGGGATGGAACACCTGATGAAGACAACTGATGATAACGTGCATGCAGTGAAACAGCGGCTGACAGAGCAAGACGTGAAGATTGAAGAAGCGGAGCGCTACAGCCGCCGTTGGAATCTGAAACTTTTCAACCTTCCCGAAGCCACCAACGAAACCGCCGAGGATGCAAGGAAACAGGTCTTCCAGATCTTCGGCCACATTGCTCCAGATGAAAAAAGCAAGCTGGGCTTCTTAATCGATACAGTGCATCGGGTCGGACGCACCAGGGAAGACGGGAGCCCTCGTCCGGTGATCATCCAATTTACCATGCGCAACTTCAGGCAGAAAATATGGAGAGCATCAGTCAACGCTGCAGTAATGAAGGAGAAGAAGATTCGTCTCGCAGAGGATCTGACTTACATGGAGAGACAGTGTCGTAAAAAACTTTGGCCGCTTGTTGACAAAGCTCGCAAGGAAGGGAAAAAGACGTCATGGCGGGGTCCTGACGTGATCATCGATGGAAGAAGAATCGCAGCCGACACACTCAAGAACACTGCTTAACTGAACATATAGAGCCCTCGACTATGTTTTCATGCTGATGACTTTATTTCAATAGTTAAAATGCTTTATAAGGACATAAATAGTAATTTGTTGATATACCCTAGCACTACTAAACGATTCCCTGTCGGTAGATCTGTCCGCCAAGGCTGCCCAATTTCACCATTTTTATTTCTGATTGCTGTAGAGCTGCTTTCATTGAAGGTCCTAAATAGTGCTAATGTAAAAGGCTTATCCATATTTCAAAGAGAGATTCGAATAACGCAGCTGGCTGATGATACGGTTTTATTTTTAAAAGACAAACATCAAGTAGAACCAGCAATACAACTAATCAATGACTTTTCAAAGGCTTCGGGTTTACATCTTAATATAGCCTAGGTAAATGTGAAATTTTGAACCTTTATGATACAGATATTGAGAGCATATGTAACATTCCGGTCAAGAAATCCGTCAAATATTTAGGTATTGATTTAACAAGAGAAATGACAACCAGGCAACAACTCAACTTCCTCCCTAGACTTAAAAAAACACAAAATATAATGAATATGTGGCTTCAGCGTGATCTATCTATTTTTGGAAGAATTCTTTTAACCAAGGCGGAAGGTATCTCAAGATTAGTCTACCCTGCTCTATCTCTTTTTGTTCATGATTCAACTTCCAAAGAAATTAACAAAATTCTAACTAACTTTACTTGGAAAAATAAGAAACACTACCTTAAAAAAGATATACTTTCAGGATCCAGAAAAGAAGGGGGATTTGAATTACTAAACTTCATTGATTTAAATAACACATTCAAAATGAAATGGATCAAGGAATCTCTTAGGGCCCCCAACTCAATTTGGTTCTTTATTCCAAACAATATTTTTAAATCATTTGGTGGTCTTCGCTTCATTCTTACTTGCAATTATAATATCACCAAATTACCTCTGAAATTGTCTAAATTTTATCAACAAGCCCTCCTTGCGTGGAAGTTATGTTATTCCCATAACTTTTCCCCACACAAATGTATCATTTGGAATAATGAAGACATCACAGTAAAGAAAAAATCTATATTCAAACAGAATTGGATTGACCGTGGAATTGTTTATGTTAATGATCTTTTTGATACTCATGGTGAAATGCTTAGTTATGAACGTTTCCTTCTTATTAAATCCTTTCCTGTTACATATAGAGAATTTAACTTAGTAACTAAAGCTATTCCAGACGGATTATTTCTTCTCATGAAAAATCATCTTCAATTTCAAGAAGCTCTTAGAATAGAATCCCTTTTGATGATTAATGGTGTTGATATTACGAACCCAAAATGCAATAACAAACATATACGAAATGCACTTTATAACAGAAGGAAAATATCCCCAAGGGGGAAAGCCTTTTGGGCCACCGTATTCACTGACATCATTTGGCAGAAGAACTGGTTGCTCCCATATAACTATTGTATTACAAACAAGATTAGAGAAGTTCACATAAAGATTTTACACAATATATATCCAACAAATTTAAATTTTTCTAAATTTTTAGAAATAGACGACAAATGTAGCTTTTGCAATGTTGAACCAGAATCTTTAATTCATTTATTTTATATCTTGTTCTCACTCAATCACCTTCTGGATTCGACTGGAAAATTATTTATTGTGTAAAATTAATGATGCTATTAGAATTACCTGTCAAAATGTCCTTATGTACTTCGAACATAAATCCCCTAACATTGAATTTATTGTTAATTTATTTATTCTATTTGGAAAATTTCATATTCATAAATGCAAATTTGCAAAAGTTTCCCCTAATTTTATTGGTTTCCTGGCTGAATTTAAAGAATATATTAAAACATTGGCTCTAATTGACACAAAAAAAAGCAACAAAACTATTATAATATACCAAAATGTTTTTGAGGAGGAATGATATATTGTTGTTTATAATTTATAGTATGGTACTGTGTATTGATATTGTTTAATATATGTATATCTGTATATATGCATATTATATTCTTTATTTTTTTATGTACATCGTTTTGAATCTAAGATGTATGGAGTATTTTTGATTTATGTACTGTCAATTATTCAATAAAATTCATTGAAAAAAAAAAAAAAAAAAAAAAAAATAATAATAATTTGGCCATTTTATTATTTTAAAATAAACAAGTATTTGTCAATCCTCAAAAAAAAAAAAAAAAAAAAAAATAGCAACACCATCAGTTCGGCAATTAGGCCACGCCCCCTTTGGGGGGAAAACATTGAACAGCGCTCCATCCACTTTGTATTGAAGGAGACCTGTCTTCTGCAAACAAACTTAATTAAAATTTAATCAAACATCCATTTAAGAAAAAAACGTTACTTTATTGAAAGCCACGACTCTTGTTTGTCTATATGAGCTGTTTTTGTGAAAAATAATTGAGTAGTTTTCAATATTGAGGTGTTTTTGTCCGGTCGGACCCATCGTGGGGGAAACCGTTGAAAACCGTTCCATTCACTTTGTATTGAAAAGACCTGTCTTCTGCAAACAAACTTAATTAAAACGTAATCGAACATCCATTTAACAAGAAAACGTTACTGTCTTTAAAGCCACGACTCTTGTCTGTCCATACGAGCTGTTTTTGTGAAAAATTATTGAGTAATTTTCAATATTGAGGTGTTTATTCCCGTCCGTGAGGGTTAGCCTATGGTTAGCCTACAGCAGAAGGCTAACATTAGCCTAGCATTCAGCATACATTAGTTAAGAGTTTTGTCTCGATATTGAAAATTACTCGATACTTTTTCACCAAAACAGCTCGTATAGACAGGGAAGAGCCGTGGCTTTAAAGAAAGTAACGTGTATTTGTGAAAGGCATGTCATATTACGTTTTTATTAAGTTTGTTTGCCAAATACGGGTGTCATTCAATACAAAGTGAATGGAGCGCTGTGTATTGTTTTCCCCCCAAAGGGGGCGTGGTCACGAGAGTTCAGTCCAGATGACGTATTGCCGAACTGATGTATATAGGAAACTTGGGTCGAAAGGGCCTATTTTCTCCGTCACCCGTCCGGCGCGGCCACATTAATTAGATGTTTCGATGCTATCATTCCGAACCACATTTCCATAAAAGACCTTTAAAATAAAGTTGAATTTGAAATACACAAATATATAAAATCACAGTTTCAATTAGAACCATTAGAACTCAACGCGACTATTTTATTCCCCCCCCCTCATCCCAAATGGACCAGTCCACCTGATGACGTTGACCAATCAAAACAAAGTGGGAGAATTTTAAACGTAGCAAGGCAGGGAAGTCACTTATAGAGCGCTTTCTTTATATGTCCATGGCTCACTGCAGTTGAAGGCGAAATATGCATTAGTTTACCAGTTAATGTAAATGTTTGGTAGTTTAAAATCAAAAGAAAAATGTCGGAGGAGTCGGCTGTGAAAGTCTGCGTTCGAATTCGTCCGCTTATTGAGAGGTACGTTTGGAGCCGACGGCTAAGAGCTATTATGCTAACTTTTTCCGTTAGGCAGTCGTTTGTCGTTAGCTAAATGTCTGATTAATGGAACGTCTTTGTTAAACCGGTTAATAAAGGCTCCAGCAAGACTTCTGTGATTTCAGTCCGACATTGGAAGAGTGTCTGCGACTGTCAAATCGCGTGAAAAGTCGTGTAGTGTAAGCCCAGGCAACGTTGTGGCGCCATATCTATTATTTCAGCAGATGGTGCGCTTTGCGATAAAAGCATGGAACTTTGCATGTTGCTGGATTGTTGTCAATTAAACTATAAGCTAATGTGCCCAGCTGGATGCGACTCCTAATGCCCGCTAATTTGCACTCTTTCACCTAAAAACCTTCATATCTCTGGGTCTGTTGGTTATAGAAACCGATTTTTGGTGTCCAGTTGTAGGTTTCCAAGGTTATAGATTCAAATAAACACTCTTTAGATATATACCCCTTGAATACTATTAGTCCAGGCATTATATAACCTGACCTTAAAAAAATTGCAACAGAAACCATTCCAACTGTTTTTGACTCATGAATATGTAATGAATAACATACTAAAAGTCTTAATACCCAGGGGGCAAAGTGATTTTATGGACATGGAGCGTTGTAAAATGTTGTTCACCAAAAATGGGGTGGGCTAAAAGGGAATTTTTTAAACTTATATATATCAAGACAGTTCAAATTTGATCAATAACCCATAGAAAATGAATTTTTTACACTGTTTTTTTCCAAGGGAATGTCTAGCCGTTTCCTAAAATACCAGCTGGAGACTCCAAAAGGACACTTTTGGTCCATGGCACATGAAATGTAACTGTGTAAATTTTTTATTTTCTATGGGTTATTGATCAAATTTGAACTGTGATTAGGAAAGGTTTCAGGCAGTTGGAACACTTGTTTTGTTTTCAAAATGTAAAAACAAATTGACTTGGTTTTCTTCCAACATCTAGATTTTGGGGCTTTGCAGATATGCAAATTTTCGCATCATTAGTAAGATATTGATGATTTTTTAAATTTTTGGGAAAATACTATAATACAAAAAGTTTTTGTTTTAATGTCAGTAATCAACTGGCAAAGTCTCATAATGATATCTATAAGTTTAAAAAATTCCCCATTAGCCCATCCCCATTCACTTAAAGGTGCAGTGTGTAATATGACATCATCAAGAAAGTTCTACAAAGTTCTAGGCTGTGTCTTGATTCAGAGACCACGCACTTGGTAGGACGCAGTCTCGCGGTCTATGAAGGCTATAGCCTATGAAGGCCGATTTTAAGGCCGGTTTTAAGGCCAACGAGCCTTGTTAAACGGGACGGTCTCCGCAGGTCTCGGTTTACGAGCATTTCCGGTTTACGTAACAAGCCGTTACCTTGCGTGACGACTCGCCGCTCCTGTGCTGCCTAGCAACCCTGATTGCTGCCAACGGAGACAGCCCTGTCAACGGAGGAAAAAAGAAAAAGAAGTTGTCTACCAGACGAAAAGAAAAAAAAGTACAAGAAAAAAAGAAAGGAAGATAAAAGTTAAGAAGATGGAGCAACACGTTGCTGTTTTGTTATTTTTTATTTTATTTTATGCCATCTCTGAAAAAAACGCAATGAATCATGGGATATGTTAGGCTGCGAAGGATACATCTGATGCAGCCTTCAAAACTGCTTCAAAACCGTGAAACGAAGGCTGCATTTCACGACCGCATATGAGGAGCCTTGCGAGGAGCCTTGCAAATGGGACAGCCTTTGCGCGCCGCTATGACGCAATCGGTCTTCAAATGCAGCCTACGAGGCCGGTTCCAAGACCGCAACCCCTGAATCAAGACACAGCCCTAGAATGCAACGCTCCCTGGGTAACCCCAACCCTTTCGAATAATAACAGAAGCTACAGTGGCCTTCAAGGACAAGAACAATTCTAAATTTTAAACAATGCACCTGATGACATTCCAACTATGACACTTTCAAGATGGCGGCACTAGGCCTTGGTCCAAAATATGCAGAAATATGGACATATATGAGACCCTTTCTAAGGGAAAACAAATAGTTCAAAAAAAAATTTTCAGCTATTATGCACTAAACTAAATGTACTTATGGATATTATAATTACTTTCTACAAAATCTGCTAGGAAATAAAACCCAAAATTCTACACACTGCAGGTTTAAACAGTGGTTCTGATTTGCTCTATGTCGGTCCGCTGTAGCTTTCCAGCAGCTTGTTGACAAGGTTGTCCACCCAGGTTGTGATCGTGGAAGGTCCTGGGGCCGGTTTCCCGATAACGTCATCTCTTAGCGCTACGAAGACTCCTACGAAGACTCCTACGTTATGACTTACCAAAGTTGTTTACCTCTGTAGTCGTGGTTCCCGAACCGTGTCTTAGGAGAAGCACTCCTTACGTCGTTCGTACACTGCTGAAATCGGTTGCTCCGAGTTCGATTATCCATTTCCTGCTCATTTCATGCGCAGCTGCATCTGTATGCTGTCTAATCAAATCTACCCGTGCATTTCTAGTGTAATATAAAGTCATGAATTAGTTTGTTGAATCATCATCTGTGTTTTGGAACTCTTGTTTTATAATCTAAGTATCTTTAAGAACACTAATCACGTTACTTGGTGGGTCAGTAATGAAACTGAAAGTAGATATAATATCGCCAATAGCCTATATAAATAAAAACAGACGGCCCAAACAGCGTCCAAATGAGCTAAAATCCTAAATACAATAAACAGTAACATGGCACACTTATTTTAAGGTAAGCTCTAATTGATTTTTCATTCATTTTTTTCGCACGTTTACATGTTTTGAGGCGGAGGATCCGACGCACTCTGCCCGGGCTCAGCTGACAGCTGAGAGCCGGTGTGGAACACAGTGCGGAGGTTCTAGTGTTAACCATGTCGAACATACTACCATAGCCTATACCAATTTAAAAAAAGATATAGAAAATATAGAAACAGCGGAGGAGATGAAGATTGTTACAGCAATTATTTCCATCATGAATGACTTGTGGCAGTTCCATGCGCAACAGGGATGTCACTCATGTCCGTTTTACGCATGGTGCTTTACAGAAGGAAATGTGGGGGTTTGTATCTCTGGCGATGCCACAGCGATCGCAGGGACTTTCACTTGTGTCATTAAACTTATAAATCTGACTGTATTTCATATCACAGGGATACAGCGATGACTGTAGCCTATTTAATAACAAACTGATAAAAACGATCCGACTGTAGGCTATAGTGTATCACGTATTGGTATTTTCATATTGACGGACATCGCATCCATTCAGTTAATGCTGATTGTCAAGTCAGTTAGATGACTAAAAAGTAGGCTACTTGTTCATATATTTTGAACACTTTGTGAATCAGAGTTAATGGCATTCTGCTAAAATATATAATAGCCTAAGCCTACTTTAAATATACGTGATATACACTATACAGTTGGATCGTTTTTAACAGTTTGTTATTAAATACAGTCATCGCTGTGTCCGTTTGATATGAAATACAGTCAGATTTATTAGTTAAATTACACAAGTGAGAGCTGAAACATCCATACGGTAGAGCTAAGAAGGCTCTGAGGGCGCTCCAGACCAACCTTACCAACGTATGACGTACGAAAGAGATTCGTAGCAAAGAAGGTTTCGGGAAACAGGCGAAACGTTAAGTAGGAACTCTACGTAGGGGTTACGAATGACGTAGCGTTAAGAAGGCTCTAAGAAGGCTTTGGGAAACCGGCCCCTGGATATCATTTCTGGTGAACAACCTTTTACAACGCTCCATGTCTGTTTTTAAAAAAAAAGGGGTTTTGCCCCCTAGGTATAAGGAATCCATGTGGTGGAAAGTTATTTTCTAAGGGTAAGGATATGTGCCACATTGTTAACCTTTTCAGAAAAGCATGGAACTTGGTACACTTATACAGTTTGGGGCCCTAGGACATCACTAGTTATGTGTTATTATGTTTGGTTCAGGAGTTATGATGAAAAATGCATAATTAGGCTATGGCGGAAAGTAAAATGGTCGCCACGGCAACCATGATTCGATTTTGTAATGGCTAAATATCTGAAAATGTTCAGGGCCCCAAACTGTATAAGTGTACCAAGTTTCATGCTTTTCTGAAAAGGTTAACAATTTGGCACATATCCCCTCTACAATAAAACAGTACTTTAGGAAGCCTAAAATTGGCATAAAGGTATGATTAAGAAAACCCTTAGAAAATAACTTTCCACCACATGGATTCCATTTAGTATGTTATTCATTACATATTCATGAGTCAAAAACAGTTGGAATGGTTTCTGTTGCAATTTTTTAAAGGTCCACCCCTATTTTCTCACAAAATGCCTGTATATTTACATTGTTTCATGAAGACGACTTTGCATTAAGCTGGCGTGAATAAGCACATTTGTGTTGATCATGATATTGACATTTATAAAGGTGACGTCACCTCGACAATCGGCTCTGGAAGCGCTGTCAGTTTCACTTCGGTGCCCCTCTTGACCGATGTGTCCGGGCCAATGGTCCGGGCATGACGAATAAAATAAGTAACATACAATAAATTCATTCTTGAATGTGTCTCCTTGTTGCAGGGAGGAAAGTGAAACAGCAGAGAGTGGGGAGCCTGTCCAGCTCTTCTGGGAAGCCGACCAGAAATCAATCCATCAGATTGATGATGGGAATTCCACCAAGAACTTTAATTTCGGTATGGTTTTGTTTTTGACTGGCTTTTTGTGGATCTTTGAGATGTTTGAGTACAGAATGGTAGCATATCATTAGAAATCATCTTCTCTTTCCTTCTCAGACCGAGTCTTCACAGCAGAAGAATCCACAGATCAGCTGTACCAGGACATTGCTAAGCCTCTGGTGGTTTCCTCTGTCGAAGGATACAATGGTAAGTCATGGAAATGTCCATTTATTTAATTTAAAGGTGCACCGAGGAACTTTTAGTTTGTTAAATCTTGCACCCCTTTGGACAAAAGTGTTAGTGTTTACCATGCCAGCTGTTGTTCTTGGGTGAGGGACCCATGACAAAGGTGTAGTAGGGCTGCACAATTATGGCCAAAATGATTATCACGATTATTTTGGTCAATATTGATTGATATCACGATATATTTCAAGGAAGTGAAAAAGGAGATTAGGAAGGCCAAAATGAAATATAGAGAGAAGGTTGAAAAACTGTATAGTGGGGGCGATCTCAGAGCTGCTTGGAAGGGAATTAAGTCAATGGCATCCATAAATCAGAATTCTTGTGAATCCAGGCAGCTGATAGCTGTTAAAGGTGTTGATGTCTCTGATTTGCCAAATGTTTTTAATGTGTTTTACTCATGTTTTGAATCATCTGATTTCTCTGAGAATATTTCTATGTTGAGGGAATCGCTTGTCCCTCACAATGTCATTGTGATAGCCCAGGAACTAGTAACAACTCTGTTAAGGAAAGTGAATATTAGCAAAGCTGCTGGCCCTGATGCTGTTTGTGGACGCACGCTGCATTACTGTGCTGACCAGCTTAGTGTGGTATTCACTTCACTTTTTAATATGTGTGCTAAGATAGGCCAGATACCTCAGATATGGAAAAGGTCCACTATCATTCCAGTAGCAAAATCAAAAAATCCGAAAGAGCTAAAAGATTTCAGACCTGTAGCACTAACATCCTTGATAATGAAAATTTGAGAAAATTATTAAGAATGAAATCATGTCTCTGGTTAGTGGAAGACTTGACCCATTACAGTTTGCTTATCAAACTGGACAAAGTGTAGATGATGCAAAGCTCTTTATTTTAGATACAATGTATAAACATTTAGTAAAGCCTGGATCTCATGTTAGACTGTTATTTGCAGACTTTTCTTCTGCTTTTAATAAGATGCAGCCGCATATTTGAATTGAGAGACTAGCTGCAGAGTTTGAGCTACCCCATCAGATTCTGCTGTTGCTTTTAAATTTCTTAACAGACAGAACTCAGAGGGTCTCTGTAAATGGACACTTGTCCCAGGCCATTATTTCCAATACTGGTTCACCCCAAGGGTGTGTACTGTCACCCCTGTTGTTCATTATGTACACAGATAGCTGTCGGTCCTCTCAACCGGGAAGTTATCTAGCTAAATTCTCAGATGACACTGCTTTGCGGTCTCTTTTCCAAGGTCCACACTGCAACCATGGCCTTGCTTTGACCTCATTTGTTAAATGGTGTGATGACAACTTCCTAGATCTGAATGTAGAAAAAACAAAGGAATTAGTCATAGATTTTAGGAAAGTGAAGGGAGAGCCTGAACCGAGTGTTATCCATGGGGAGGAAGTAGGGTTGCCGCGGTGTGGACCTTTTCACACCGAGTAATACACTCGTGTCAACACCGGTATTACCGAGTACACCAACTGTAGGCTACATTATTGCAACGAGGGGAAAAAAACTTAAAAGGCGACACCGCACATTCAAGAAAAGACACTGTAGCGCGGCTTTCCCTCTTTAATGTTTCTGTAGATCTGCCTTACTTTTTGAACAAAACAAATGCTTAGGTTTGTATATATGTTTTTTTAATGAAAAAACACATCAACAATAAAACAGTGCAAAGACAAACAGCAGAACCTTTTTTTAAAACAAATGATGACGGCGACTTGTCTTGTGCCTCGGGCCGCGGGCTGCAATCCCAATTGCCACAACTATTTACATTTTTTTTTAAACACAAAGGGTAAAACAATATAACAAAATCAAACACTATGTAAACAAATTAATAACAAACGAATGGGCTACAATTAAATAGGCTAAGAACACAAGGCCTATGGAACAAAATAAAAAGTAACAAAAAACATCGCTACAAGTTAAACAGTTGAAAGGCAACAGGCTAATTTATTATTACTATTTAAGACTAATTTGATTGGTTTAGGCCTACTAAAAAGGAAAGAAACAAAATTCAGCTACTTACTTTCTAACTCTATAAAAAAATAAAATATGTAAAATAAACAAACAAGCCGACATGTGACGGGCCGCTTATCCTCTCCGTGCTGCCGCCCGCAATATTAAAACACTTTTAAATATCGCTAAGCGAACAGTAACAAAATGAACTAAATTTACAATTGCTTAGCTACATGTTCTTTGCTAAGAAAACCAGCATGTTGACCTTCGCCGGTTTAAGAAGGGATCTTGTGGGGGTGACGATGTTCCCTGCCGTGCTGAACACCCGCTCGGATGCGCAGCTTGTTGCGCACACGCACAGGAATTTTCTTGCGACCTTTGCCAGGAGGGGAAGCCTCGTCTGGTTTGATTTCCACCAGCCAAGAGGATCCTCGTCAGCATTGATGCCGGCCTCTTGGCTGTACTTTGCGATCTCTGCGGCTGCTTTTTGGGGAAGCGTTAATGTGGCAGAGGCAGGCGCACAATTGTTTCTCTTTAGCAAACTTGCCAAAGTAACTTTCTTTGGCTGGGGCTCGGCAGCGGCTCCCCCCTCCTCTTCATTTTCCCCTCTCACTGGCTGCGCTGCTCGCCCGAGGATGACAGCTTCTTCCTCCACCATCTGTTTGAGCTCTCTAATGTTCGAGTCGTATTCAGCCCGGTACCGCGGGTCCATGAATGTTGCCTTACGCATGAGCTCCTGGCTTGCCTGCGGCAGTGCTCTGTATTTTTCACCAAGGACATCGATGATGCCAGCCTTCAGGTCAGCAGTTAATTGCCTGTCTTCAGCAGAAGGGGCAAGAGTTCCCTCTCTCACAAGCTGCAGCACGGGGAGTAGGGAGGAGGCGGTGACGTAATTCTCCCCGGAGAGAATGTCAGTGAAGTCGCTCACCGGCTTCAGCGCTTCATTCACTGCCATGAGAACATCCTCATCTTGCCATGTGAGGTTTAAGTTGGTCTTGCGATCCTCTGACAGCACTCTGTTTATTGCCAGCCTCTGCTCTAGCATTCTGTTAACCATCTTTTGCTTAGACCCCCAGCGTGTTGCACAATCCTAGGCGAAAAAAAAGTAATGCTTAATATAGGCTTATTGTATTTTATTTATATTTTACATGTTTTCCCAAAAATAATATGAGGCTTAGTTAACTTACCGTCACCAGCGAGTGCTGTGGGAGGCCAAGCTCGACCTGGGCTTTCTGCAGCTCCCGTCTCCTCCTCCAGCTGTGCGAGAACATGCCGTTGATTGTGCGACAGACACCAAAGGCCCGGTCTGTGCGCACTTTCTCAGTCTTCTCAATGGTGTTTGACACAGCCAGGTTCAGGTTGTGCCCGAAGCAGCTCAACCAAGGCCACCCTAGGTTCCGCACCACTGCTTTAATGTTTGCTCCACTGTCGGTGGTGAGACAGGAGACTTTTTCGGCGCTCAATGCCCACTCCCGCAGAGCCTCTTGCAGCGCTTCAGCCAAATTAACGGCGGTGTGGTCCTCGGGCAAGAAGGTCGTCTGGAGGCATTTTGACACAAGCTTCCACTCCGGGTCAATAAAATGCACTGTCAGTGACATGTACCCATCGTTGTGCTCGACCACAAGTCAGTTGTGAGAGAAAACTCTTCGACGGATAAGAGGGTCCGCTGGAGCTCACTCCGGACACTAGTGTAAGCGCGCGGAATGGCAGTGGAGGAGAAATATGTGCGCTCTGGAACTTCGTACTGGTGGTCGAGTGTCGCCAAAAGCTCAACGAATGACTTCTTTTCCACGGTGTTGAATGACACCATCTCCTTGCATATATATTTGGTGACTGCATCGGTACATGCAGTCCACCTGACACTGTCCTTTTTGTACTTAGTACATTTTGCGAAGGCTCCAAAAATGGATGGCTGTGTCGGCCGCTGTGAACTCTCCGGTAGAGGCTTCGCTGCTGCAGGCCCCATCTTCGCAGCTTCAGCCTTGTGGTGCACCTTGAGGTGTGTATGTAAATTTGAAGTATTACCTCCAGTTGCTGACACCTTCATGTTGCAGAGTCTGCATATTGCCTCGTTTATGTTCTCCGGTTCCCGATTTGCGTTGGATGTGAAACCAAAATATTTCCAGATGGGCGCCTTTGCCTTAAACTTCGAAACTAAATCAACCTCCATCATTTTCTCCATCAACTCTCCTGTCTTCCTCACCGATGACAGCGTCTGGCAGCGCGCCAATTCTCGGTGACAGCGATAACATTCCATGGCAGTGCGCCTCAGAATGCTCGGTGACGGCGTAACGTTCTATGGCAGCATGCCTTTAAACTCTGCACACTCTCCTCGTCATGATCGAATGCTCGGTGAGTGTCTATGATCTTCCGCACAGAGCAGAACTGCGGCCTATTTTACACATATTTATTTTCTTTCTTATAATTATATTATTTAATGAACGTCTGTGCAGCAACTGAAAAAAACTCGGTGTTGCCGGTGTGCACGTGACGTAATCGGTGTTGGCCTCAACACCGAGTAACACCGGTAACACCCACCAGGGTTCAACATAACTTTTTTTTCCTACTGGCCCGCCGGGCCAGTGGATCCGAGTTTTACTGGCCCCTTGTATATTTTCACTGGCCCTGCACACACTTTTTTTTCTTCATAATTTAGTGTCAATAACTATAATACCTGTATTAGAAAAATAAAGAAAAATAACCAAATCTAAAGGGAATATCTATACTGTAACAGTATAGATATTCCCTTTAGATTTGGTTATTTTTCTTTTAGTTAATTAGCCTATATGAAATGTTGATATTGCTCATACACATAATATAAAACCAGGCAAACATATTGAATTTGAAGCCTACAACTGTAAGTAGGCCTATGTTGAAAGAGTGGGCCAGTATTTTAAAGTCCAGTAGTTTGATGATTGTTTTTTATTCTTGAATTTGGGAAGTTTAATGGATAGTTCACCTGCAGAAGTCATGTTCAAACATAAAAAAAAGAGATGAAGGTCTGATCATTCTTTGTGGTGTGGCTGTTTTTATTACTTTCTCTATATGCATTAGGGATGTGAATGTGTCGACCGAATGACCTGTTTTCCACATACGCTCAAGTTGACTTTAAAAATAGAATAGAAATCCGAAAATCAGTGGGTTATGCCGTTTTTTTAATGGGAGAGCGCGCTGCAGGAGCGTCACTTCTCCATAAAGTGTCAGCTTCACATAAGAGTCCGGTGTGGGACCATTTTTTCAAACTATTGATAAAAAACAATGCAGTGCAAAATATGCAGCATACGTTAAACGCTTTTCACCGTGTGATCTCGCCGCGCAGAAGAACTGTGGTTTGTGGCTAAAATAATAACCGGGGATATTCCCCCCCGTTAGCGATGGGAAAGACTTCCGCGATCTGATTGAATGTCTCGAGCCTGAAAACACAGTGCCTAACTGCGCGACTGAACAGTGAGCGGAGTCCCTCCGTTCGTTTCTGTCTACAACCGACACAATCACCGGAGACACATTCACAGCGTTTAAATAACACCTCTCATTTGTATTACCATTGGGGCTTTGATGCAAATACTGTAACATTACGGTGGCAGCTAAAGGAAAAGCGCAGTTATCATTTTCTGCACCTCAACCTCTGCTGTGGGAAGAAAAAAAGGGGGCAAAGTAAGTCGATTGATTTGTCGACTCGCAGGCGGACGGTAGGCAGCTCTGCCAACGGAGCGAGAGTGCACCCGCTTGTTGCTCCGCCTGTCACAACGCCCACGCATCGTTTGTCCACTGGCCTTTCATTAAAAAATATATTTTATATTTCATATTAGGTTTATTATATTGAGTCTTAAATAAAACACTGCTTTCATTACGACTCTCAACGCGCATTTCAATGAACCATGATGTAGTCTACAAAAAGATTGATACTGAACTGTGATTGGCCAGTCACTGGCCCGGGCGGGCCAGTGGCTGGCCAATCAACTTGCCCTGCATATGATTTTACTGGCCCCGGGCCATCGGGCTATACGTTATGTCGAACCCTGCCCACTACCGCGGCAACCCTAGGAGGAAGTCCAACTTGTAGACAGTGACACCTACAAATATCTAGGCACAGTATTTGATAACCAGCTTAAATTTCATGCAAATACTGAGGTCATTGTGAAAAAGGGACAACAAAGAGTTCACTTGTTGAGAATGCTCAACTCTTTCAGTGTCTCCAAAGTTATTTTGAGAACTTTTTATCAGTCTTTCATTGAGAGTCTTTTAACTTTTTCATTTACATGCTGGTTTAACTGTCTGTCAGTAAAGGACCAGAACAGTTTAAATAACATTGTGAAGATCTGTTCAAAGATCACTGGAATCCAGCTGAAGAGCATACGTTCATTGTGGAACAAACATGCCGTCCAGAAAGCCAAATGCATTATGAGTCAGCCTGACCATGTCCTCAGTGAGGAATTCACACTATTGCCGTGCGGGCGGCGCTATCTTTCAATCAGGGCAAGAACAGTGAGGTACTCACACTCATTTATTCCTGCAGCCATCAGGTTACTGAATGATCACAAGAGTCAGGAGTAGGTAGAGAGCACTAGTGTAGATGGGTGGTTGTTCTGACAGGTTGAGTTGAAATGAATGCGAGTTGAATTTGTGTGTTGGACTGCTGTTGTCTATTTAGGTTATTTTCTACCTTGTACTGCTTTTTATAGCATTTATTTAAATATTTTTTTTACTGCGAACTGGAACTGTAAACTAAATATCTTGGGATAAATAAAGCTTTTTCTGATTCTGACTATTACCACAATTATTCAGTAATTTTAGTGAGTGAAATATTTGAATTGGGTTGTCACGTAAACCTAACACAGCTTTCATATCCATGTGATCGACTATGCAATATTCCTGCTCCAGGACTTGGCGTAATCCATGTCTGTGAAACTGGACCATAGTGTATATTGTGGAGAAGTTTTTGTACATCTGTGGTGTGTTTGATCCACAGGAACCATCTTTGCTTATGGGCAGACTTCCTCTGGAAAGACTTTCACCATGATGGGGAGTAAGCGCAATCCTGGAGTCTTGCCGCTGGCTGTGGAAGATGTTTTCCTGACCATTAAAAATGTAAGAGCTGTAGGGGAGAACAGGGTTAGTTGTCACACAGGTTGGTTGTCACATCCGTTATATCTTCAGTGTTTCCCCCAGGATTTTTTTTCAGCAGCGGTGGCGTGGTCCCCCAACCTCCTAGGGGGGACCGGGGGTGCTGTAAATGGGAAGAGGTTCAGTAATGTCCAACACAGAAGTAGGCCTACTGGTTATTATGAGCAATTGATAAGCAGGACCTAAGACTTTAATTTAAAATTATGTGATTAAAATTACATATACAATTTATCCTTATACAAAGGCCTATAGATGCATATAAAACAAAACAATTCATGAATTTCAAGGGTGTAGGTTGTGATTAAACGTTGGTTTGGGACACATTTTAAATTGAGGGTGTGGGGGTGCCCCCCCCCCCATACATTTTTGAGCATTCAACACTTCATATCCTGCATTCTGGTGAATTCTATGCACCAAATGTATGTAAAGTAGGCTAATTGACAACACAACAAATATTTGAGTGCCGTCTTCCAAATCATTAAGGGTCGAGGCCAAAGCAGTCTCAAACTCACACAACACATCCGCAGCCATCTTTGATGTTTACTATCACGGCTTCGACGTTGCATGCACGTCACTGTCGTCATCCGGTTACTTTCCCTCCCCAGAGCACCATACAAAGGGCTCTGGCGCGCCCATATTAGATAGAACCAATTGAAACCATAGCCAGATTTCTGGTCTTCTTGATAAAGCTTCAACGGAGCGTGTCCAGACCAACACGCTCAGCAAATTTAATTTGCCAGCGCCTAGTGGCAGGTCTGGGAATGCCAGGCTACTTATCACACCCATTCTAATTATGATATTTAAGAAGAAATACACTGAATTACAATGATGTATACACCATTGTATTCAGTGTATTTCTTCTAAAATATCATAATTTGCAATTCAGTGCAAATAACAACCCCTTGAACAGCATTAACAAACATATTGGAACACATTTTTTTTATTTAAAAACCAAACCATAAAACAACATGGGGTATATAAAACAAATTAGTATTAAGGCTAAATTAAACTGGTTGTTGTAGGCCTAAATGTTTTGGGAGTCTTTCCTCCACGGCTTATTTCAGACTGTATGGAGTGGACACACTATGCCTGCGTGCAGGTGGTTGCCATGGTGCTGCTGCAGCCGAGGCTTCGTAGCGAAAATTAAAGTGAAAATGAATGACTGGCGGCTGCCACTAACATTCATGGAGGTTTTGGTGTGCGCGCAGGGTTATAAGTAGGATTTTGCAAATGACAGGCTTTCTTTTCTGTTCTTTTCCGAGTAGTCCCAGTCACAACACGGAAGACTAGTGAAGGTCGCGCAGCTGAGCTAGGAAGTGCTAGGTTCCGGTTTCTGCTTCAAAATAAAAGTCAGAATTGACTTGACGTTTTGCCAGTTAAATTATTTTAATGTGAAATTACGCTGTAGGACATGTTCCGTTTGAATTGACAGTAACTTAGATGCGAGCCATATGTATAGTTTGTGGTGTTTCAGTTGTTCTAACATTACTAGTTGATACAACAGCATGTGAAAAAACCACAACGTTTGCTAGGCCATGACGAGCGTTAATCGCGCGATAAAAAATTGACGCCGTTAAAATGGGTTTGCGTTAACGCCGTTAATAGCGCGTTAAACTGACAGCACTAGTAATTATTCATGTCTATCATTGAGAATGTAGTGGCTGGTGGTATTTTACTTGCCTGCAATCTTCAAATATTTAAAAATCTTTAAGTGCTAAACTAGTAGTGACTAGTGTGCAGTGGAGAGAGAAATATATGCAGACAGATATAGAGGGAGGAAGAGATAGCTTTATTTTATAATTTAGCTTTTTGATTTGTGAGAGTGATCATCGCTGACCTTAGACTGAGTCGGGCTGTCTGCTCCGTGAGGCTCGAGCCCATCAGCTGAGCGAACAGCTGTCCGACACGGAGATGAAAAACGAAACTAAAACTTAACTATCCAGACCTGCCTGGACTGGTTGAGCAGCCAAATATAAATTAATACATATTGTACTAAACTGTGACAAGTTATGAGTTGTGGAATTTGCAGGGGTTGACACTAAGGTTTCAAATGCACTTGCCCATAGGGCAAGTACAGGTAATGTTTTAATTGCCCGAATGTTGTGTTCACTTGCCCAAAAAACAAACAAAAAAACTGTTAAACAATGATATATACAGTATAGGCTAATTAAATTATACATTTTAGCGAACCGTATCTCTTAAATGCAAACACTGCTTACTAGTCTTATCCTGACCACATAAAACAAACAACAATTCATATGAGCCTATATATCATGACATCACACATACAGCCAAGAGCTTGGTCCTGCTGCAGCATCGTGAAAGGGCCTCTTTTTGCCATGCACCTGGCCCAGGGGCTCAGAAAACTCAGTCTAGCTCAGAGTCAAGCTTCCACAGAAAAATGTTACTTATTTAAAACGGTCACATTGTGCCAAAAAGTGATCGTGTGCCATAAAATGATTAAAGTCCACCATGTTAAAGCTATTGCCCAGTTACACTGTAAGTAGGGAGGGGGATCATTAATTTCTATTCATATTGATACTAGGGCTGGGCGATATGACGATATCATATCGTGGACGATATGAAAGTGTCTACCGGGAGAGATTTGGCCATACCGTTTATATCGGAGAGAAAAATAGTTCATGTGGCGGGAGCATATGGAGCGGGAGGCAGCTGTCCCTCCGAGTCCCTACAGTTACACTGCAGTTACACCGCCGTGCCACACGGGGGCTCTGCAGTTCTGGGCTGCAATACAGCTTCTCTATCTCTACCCTCAACAGAAGAAGCCTCATCTGTTGCTCTAGCTGTCTAGCTCATGGTCTAGCTTTGGTGCGCCGTCACTAAAGTTAACAAACCAACTCCGTGTCACGGTGGCAGAGCAGCTGGTTTTAACGGTCAAACATGTCATCGGACAAAGGAAACTTGCTTGCTGCTTCAGCGTGCTGTTGCCGTGACGCAGAGTTGGCTTGTTTTAAGCCGCAAACTACATGGGTTAGCTCTCGTGAGCTAGCTGGCTAATAATGACACATCTTTAGCGAGCAAGGCTGGTTTTATGTAACTTTAAAACATGTCAAACTTAAATATTATTTGTGTTGAAGCTGGAGTTAAAGTATTACCAGACATTTGCTAATTAGTTAATTTTGACAGCTTTTTTAAATGAAGATGAGCAAATACTGCAGGAAAATTCAAGTCTTTCATTATTTTGATATAGACTATCAATTGGAAAATGTAGGCTCTTTGGTTGATGCTGTCATTTTTATTTTGCGCTGACTGACTAAAGCCAGACTGGTGTGGTATTTTGCACCAGTTTTTCTTTTGTATGGAAATTTAAGTTCCAAGCAAAAATGAAAATAATCTAATGTGATTAAAGTTCAGTACGGTTATTGTAATCCATTGAATTTTAAGGAAAAATACTATATCGTGATATACATCCATATCGTGATATAAAATTACCTATATCGTGATATAAGATTTGGTCCATATCGCCCAGCCCTAATTGATACCATTATAAAAACTCCACAATCCAAATCTTTATCGATACTTTTCTATTATTTTGTTAAAAGAGTACTGGTATTATTGCTTTAGTTGCTTATAAGATGAGCAGAGCTAAGGATAGGACTTTAAGCAGGTCATAATTCCATATTTAGGCCTACTATTTAGTTTATATTGCTGGGAAAACAAGTTTTTTTTTTTACCCAAACTGTAGGCTATTATTCAAGCTTCTCGCGAAAAACTCAAATTTCTTATTTTCTTGATGTTACATTTGAACACATCATGATGTCATTTTATTGACCTTTGCCTAATAATCATTTTACTGAGCCGACCTGAACACATCACATTTGAACCGTTTGCGATTTCTTTTTTTTAGCTAACTAGGTCTTATCCTGCAGATTTTAATATGGATTTAAAAACTATCAGATTTTTTAACTGCGGGACTTGCTACAGTCTCTCGTTTGTTGATCACCGCTGCATTGAATGAATGATGAGACGATGCCGAGCCCGTCTGCAGCGGCTCAGCAGACAAGAGTTTTTTTTTTTTTTGGAGACGGAGCGGGTTGAAGGAGTTTCTTCAAGACAGTCCAAGGTAGAACACTTTTACAGTCCATGATGCGGTCCAGTGATGGAATAATACGCTGAAGTAGGCCTAATTAGATGAAGATGACCCGACTCGATATTTAAAATTACATAATGTGACCTAGCCTACTGGACTCCATAGCGGTATCGATAAGTTCAAACGTTATTGATTTCTGGGTTTTGAATATAGCGGAACCAGGTCCGTAGGATAGAGCCGGCTTTTGGAACGTAGACAGCAAAACTGTGTGTGTGTGTGTGTGTTGTGTTCGTGTTCGAGTGCGAAAGAGCGAGCGTGATGCTGCTGGCTGCCGCGCGCAGCTGCTCAATTGCAAATATAGCCGATCTATTTTGTGTGAGTTAGCGGGATTTTTTTTTTTGTTGCAGACTGTAAAACACATGAATACATAGCCTAGACTACTGACAAACCCTCTAAAATCCACTTGCCCGTTCGGGCAACCAAAAAGCAATCTCAACTTGCCCGAACATTATTTTCAGTTGCCCCGGGCAAGCGGGCAACCGTTGGTGTCAACCACTGAATTTGCATCAGTAGCCTACAGTAATCCACATTTTTCGCTCAGCCACTAACTTTTTCGTTAGTGACTGTTCAGCGATCTGTTTGTATCAGAGCCATGTCGGCAAACTGACAGCGCGACTAAAGGGACTGTACAGTGAGCCGCTCCCCTCCGTTAGTTTCTGTTTTCAGCTGAATAAGTTACATTCACCTCCGACGCATGGACAGCGTTTACGTTAGGCATTGCCCGTTTCTAAAAGGAGCTACATACCCCCCCCAAAAAAACTTTGAATAATGAGGAGAAGGATTTTAATAGCAGCGGCGCCGCTGCTGTGTGAAGGTGGGGGAAACACTGATCTTGCCACCAGAAAGCGTTGTCTCTGTAATTTTGGAATGGAAATGTCCAGAATTGGGATCAGAGTTAACCTACATAGTCCTCTTTGGAGTTAGACAGCTGCATTTGAGGGGACGGGACTGTCGGGGAAATAGTATTTTCCGACATGCCGAGACTAAACTCACAGAGAATTTAAGAATTTATTACATTTATAATAAGACTAAACAGAGTACAGAGTGTAAAGATTCAACCTACACGGTCAGCCCCCGATGGGACTGACAGTCCCTGCGTTCCGAATCGCATACTCTTTGTTTTTTCTATTCTACACCCGACGATAAAAATAATCTAGTTAGGATGCAGTAGGCATCTATTGGGACATACTTTTACTTATTTATTTCATCATAACATTGCGCCTTGATCTTGCCTCTTGCTTTTATATCCGTCGCATCCCCGTTTGTTTTCATATGAAGGCTCCGTCGATGCGACGTCACTTCAGGTTCACACTGGATTATGGGTCAGAATTGCCCAAATAGGATGCTGTTTTCAACACTAATGCCTCGTTTCCACCGAGTAGGTCGGGTCGGAGCGGCTCAGAGCGGGACAGCTCACTTTTAAGAATCTCGTGGTGTTTCCACCGCCGACCCTACCCTTACTGGTAGGGCGGGATTTAGGCTGGACTGCGATAGCCGCCGCCAGAATATGGGTCAAACCATCGGGCTGTGGAACAATTGTGATCAAGCCAGCGGTCTCTCGTTTTTGCTTGGTCAAACCAGCCGCTTCTTTATTTATTCCCCCCGTGTTGTTGTGAGCGTAAACGCACAGAGACGGCTCGGTGCAACTGATAGAGACAGTGAGCGAACAGTGCTGGCTGCGGCAGCTACGTGACATCGTAGCAGTGGGACACAGTGTAACCAACTGATTAATTTAATGACGAGGAAAAACACCACACAATAAACAGTGCTGTGCTCACAGTTTTGCCAAAACACAAGACTCTCTTCACTCTTGCCGAGGTGACTACACACGGCGGAAATTATTCTTTCGACCAATAAACGGACGGGATGTGTAGCTCCGCCTTTTCGGCACCCTTTCAGGCGGCTGGTACCCCTACGGAGGTGTACCGAAATTAGAAGCGGCTCAGAGCGGTTAGGTGCGCTTAAACCGTACCCTACCCAACTTTTGGCAAATGAAAAGCCAAACTACCCGGACCGAACCGCTCCGATCCGACCCGCTCTACTTGGTGGAAACGAGGCATAACAATCTTGGCCGGGTGTAGTAGACATCCGGGTCTTTCTAACCATCCTAAATCTGGCCTCAAGAATCGGGACATCCTTTTTTCTTCCATACTAAATAGTAGAAAGTATGCGATTCGGAACGCAGGGAAAATGTGTTGGTCAGACAGGGTATTTGGGTAACTAACAGATGGTAAACAGGTCTCAAGGCTTATTGTGGTCAGCCACCATTAACCTTAGAACAGTTTAAACAACTGTGTTGTCGGCACACTCTCAGAGGAAAAGCACATGTGTTATGTGATACACATATGAAAAAACGGATTAATATGATAGTTACAAATACATTTGCCCTCACAAGGACTTTTTGTGGGGTGTGTTCGGGGGGAAAAACTTAATCATTGTATTGTATTTGCTTTGCAAATTCTTTGATGAATAAAAAAACCTTTGAAGAGAAATTGTAAATATTTAGCTCCTCAGTATTTTCTTCTAGGCTTTTACACAATGGGTTTAAAACAAAACACTTGTTACCCATAAAAAATATATAGTTTATATTGTTGTTAGCTAGCTAACTAGCTGTTAGATGGTTGTAAGCCTTGATGCTGGCAATAAATTCTGTTAGGGGTTGGTTTTCACATGTTATCCAAAGGCTGCATCCTTGAAAGGAACCCAATAACGATAGAAAATGTCAAGCTGCATCCTCACTGACACCCCAGAGAAGGAGAGAATAGAGCAGGAAAAGGCAGCTAGTAGGGCTGTTGCGATAACCGCAGAAATTAAATACTGCAATATTTACAAGCAGTGCATGTTCGGTCACCTCAACAACCGCACGTGACGTCCTACCTATTATTATAAAATGTGTTTTACCACCGAAACCAGGTGAAATGGAGAACCAGCAAATTTAGACAGTCATAAAATATGTGCCAAAAAGATCGCTGCCAAAAGAGGAAATAAGACGAATTTGCGGTCTCACCTAACGTGTGACCATCCAGACATGGCGGTGAAGCTGCCTTCGTCGAAACAGAGTTAAAGAGCAGCTCAAGCCGACAGCTTGGAGTCGGTGAAGCCTTGGCCCCAGTTGCCAAATACAAAACCGAAAGTGAGATACATAAACAGGCGCTGTAATGCGCTATTCGATTGAGGAGATGGTGCTGCTTCCCACGGCGGAGAAACCGGCATTCAAGGCAATGCTTCAAAAAACTTCTCCGCTCCTGTCTAAAACCACATAAGTTCAATATAATGGTTTTCCTAGCGCGCAATAAGGACATAACCATGTGTTACAGAATGTATTTATCCAGCGCCTGTTATTTTATTTTGTTATTAAATATATCTTTTATTTTCGTAAAAAATATATGGGTACTTTTTAATTTCATGTATCATTATATGCGATTTAAAGATTAAGCCTGAACAATCTGCTTCTTTTTTTCTCTCCAACAAATGACAATTTATATATAGCGTCTGCTTAAGTTTTATTTTGATGAAGCAGAAATACTATGTATTCTGTCTGTTCATATTGCGCACCATTGCCGCCTTGTGTGTTGTGTTCCATATTTAATAAATGTTTTTTTAACATTTACAAACAAATTGTCTAAATAAATATATAATTAGGCCTAAAAAAGGGGTGGAGCAATTATATATCATACCGCATTGTTGAGCCACCCTGATTCACTGCAGGGGGTATTCCTTCACTGCGACAGCCCTAGCAGCTAGCATGCAAAAGAGAAGAAGGGCAACACAATCAAAATGACCCAGTGCAGATCTTTTTTTTTTTTTTTTTTTTCAATCTTCTCCATTTCACCTGTTTTTCACCAACACTTTTCATTTCTCATTATTTCAGTCATTTTTCATGTGAACATGAATGTTTATTCTAACCAATGACTTCTCTTTTGCCTCAAAGTGCCCAAAGAAGGAGTTCCTTCTCAGGGTTTCTTACATGGAAATCTACAACGAGACAGTGACTGATCTGCTAGTGGACAACTGGAAGAGAAAACCATTGGAAGTCAGAGAGACAATCAATGTAAGTTAACATACTTCAAAGAGTAGTCACACTGAATCTGAAAAACCTTAAAACAATAAAAAGTTGACTTCCTATTAAATTATTTCTTGGCCTTTCCTTGTACAGAAAACCATATTCGTGTCTGACTTGACTGAGGAGATGGTCACGTCTCCTGCACAAGCCTTGGCCTGGATCCGCAAAGGAGAAAGTAAGATCTGAAGTTATGACTGAGCATGACAGTCCTCTCTGTACTAAACTGTATAACCAATGTCTTTCCCTCACCATCTTCCTCTGTAGAAAACCGTCACTATGGAAAGACAAAGATGAACCAGCGCAGTAGCCGCTCGCACACCATTTTCCGAATGGTAAGCAGCACCACAACATACACCTTTTTCTGTAGTATTTTGTGAAGTCTGCATTGTTCGTGATTTGAGTTTTTTCCTAAGATCCTGGAAAGCCGAGAGCGCAGCGAACCAGCGTCAGGAGAAAACGCTGATGGGGCCATTATTGTGTCTCACTTGGTAAGCTAGACAAAAACAAATGTTTACAACAAGCATTTTCGAAACTTTTATTTGTGGTTTTACCGTTTTTTTTACATACGGACAAAAAAAAACAGAATAAGTAAACACATACAATACACACACAACCCCCACCCCCCTCCCTCACAACAAGCATTTTCCATTATCGCTGCCTCCACCTTTAACTTTGCACTCTATCTTTTGCCTGTAGACACATTGTTTGGGTTGTAAGAATGATTTGCTCACTAGCCATTTTTCTTCGTCTTCTAGAATTTAGTTGACCTGGCTGGATCTGAGCGGGCCAGTCAAACAGGAGCAGAAGGTGAGGTGGTGTTAAATCCCTGGACTGTTTTAGCTTGATATAAAATATTAATGTTTACTGAGTGCATACCAAGTTGACACATCTCCTCTGATATCCTAGGCACACGTTTCAAAGAAGGGTGCAATATCAATCGCAGCCTGTTCACTCTTGGCCAAGTGATCAAGAAACTGACTGATGAAAGTCAGAAGTGAGTAAACACCCCTTCCAAATGGCTTCTCCACGTCGTGTTGACATACATCGAAATTGTGTGTCAACCCGCTGAAATTCTTGAAAAGAGAAAGTTATAATATTTTTTTATAGCGTCATATAAAAACAAGTCATTTATCTACGGCTTACATGCAAGTAGTGGGCATTGCAGCTCTCCGTTTTGTGCAGGGGGGGGGGGGTTCCACCACCGACCCACACACAGAACTTGGCACAACACAGGTGTGCACACACTCAGTCAGAGAAAAAGATAACTACACACATTACACTCTATCGTTCATCTATGTAAATAATGAGAAAATATAGCAATTATTTGATAACCATTACAAAAAATTGTATAGGGGCCAGTAAAAATTTACTTTGGGCAAGTAGAATTCAGACCCGCCTGACTGAAGCATTGAACCCTGAGAGAGAGAGAGAGGGAAATATACACACGCACAGACACATACCTACTTTTTCATTGTGTATGTATTTGAGGCTCAATTCAGAAGTTGGTGTTTTAATTTTTCTTCTTTGCAACAAAAGTTAGTTACCAACAGCCTGTCTGTACGTGTGTGTTTTGTCTCTCTACAGAGGTTTCATCAACTACAGAGATAGTAAGCTAACCCGCATCCTCCAGAACTCTTTGGGTGGGAACGCTAAAACAGTCATCATCTGTACCATTACTCCTGTGGCACTGGATGAGACACTCAGCACTCTGCAGGTTGGTGCAATATGCAAAATTCCAAATTTATATAGTAATAATAGTAGGGCTGTCAAAATGGAGATATTTTTTTTGGAGATTAATTAATATTGTGTAAAAAAAAACGTAGTTTTGATTACTTCCTGTCACATGTTCACGTGTGCAGGGTCTGTGTGTGTGTGTGGAGCATGGACCCATTAAGAAAGTGGAGTGACCATAGTGACTAACTATGATTGACGGATGGTAACTCCTATCATATGAGTTTTGACAGTCATTTGGCCAATCAGAAACAGTGTTTGTCATTTTGGTGACCTCAGTCTGCAGGGAAGTTGACTTTTTTTCCTGTCAGTTATCGGAGCGTGCAAGTAGCCGCAGTATTATTATTTTACCGCGTTAATGGGCCAACTAAGTTAATGTGACTCACTTTTATAAGTAAATTCACGGAGTTTGCCAACCGTTGTTTTACGGCTGTTTGCATTGATTTATGCGTGTGCTGATTAACGGCCGGGATTTGTGGATTGTCACTGCAGATTAACGTGTCACCTCAAATTAATAATGTGCTTTTGTCTATTGCTGTTTTCACGGTTTTGTATTGTGCATGGTGTTCTGGCCGACACACCTGAGGTGAATTTAGTTATTATAGCAGATCAGAGCCGAAACAACAAACTCACCTGTTTCCTCCACTATCGTCATATTTTGCACCGTTATGTTCCAGCACACGATCGAGAGGTGTGTGTGTGTGTGTGAACACAAAATAAACTATGGGTAACTACAGAGTGTTTTTTTATGTGTTTGATTAATGGTTGTGTAGCAAAGATAATGCGAATCCTGTTTGCCACAATATAAATAATTTATTGTAGGGCTAGGCGGTATGGACCAAATCTTATATCACGGTATAGGTAACTTTACAGCAGGGGTCTCCAACCTTTTTTCAACTGAGAGCTACTTTGAAAAAATTAAAGTGGCCAAGAGCTACTTGTATCAAATCGCTTATATTTATTTACATAGTACACATCAAATGAATTAAGCTTCTGTTTGTACACGTGTGAAATTGCAATACCCAATGCTTATCATAAATAATTTCCCATCAAAGGTCCAAGGTCCAACACATTACTTTACACTTTTTGTGGGCCACTTATCACTGAAAAATTGACATCAATGTCTATACTACACTTCTTATTGTGACGCAACAGTGTTTCCCCCAGGAAATGTCTTAGTCAAGGTGGTCACCGCCCAGGTGCGGGAGATTTTTGGGGGTATTTTGCTCAAAAATGCCAATACGCACTACAGAAATAAACAACTGCTTATTTGAATAAAACAGACAACTGACCTTACAGTTGTACATTTTTAAAGTTATTTTTTAGATAGGGGCTGTTGTGAGATTATTGTGGACAATTAGGCCTACTGTGATGCGATAGCTTATAATTCATTAATGGTTATTATTAGCCTACTTGCTTGATTTCTTTTTAAATACAGAGGTTATTGGTCGTTTTGGAACATGTATTTCCCAATTTAAAACATAAAAATAAAGCAGCATTGAACATTCAGAAAATAAATCTTGTATGGCTGCACTAGCAGGCTGTTTTACAAATAACTCAATAGTTGAAATAATAAATACAATGTCTTTTCCCCTTAAAATGATTAAATACATTTATGCAAAGGTCAAAGACAGTGCATGCCGTAGTCATGCATGGCCGCATGCAGAGCCGCAGAGCAGCACACACACCAGCTGATAGAGAAACGCTTTGAGACACATGAACATTTATTTACCGCAAATCACAAGTTTTGACCATGGGAAGAGGTGCATTTACCTTCATCAGATTTTTAACTTGTAAAAACTGAAAGCCCGCCCGCGAGCTACCGGTAGCTCGCGATCGACCTGTTGGAGACCCCTGCTTTACAGTATATCACGGTATGGATATATATCACGGTATAGTATTTTTCCTTTTAATTTCAATGGATTAAAATAGCTGTACTGTACTTTAATCACATTAGATTATTTTCATCTTTTGCTTGGAACTTCCATCCTAAAGAGAAACTGGTGCAAATTACCACACCAGTATGGCTTTAGTCAGTCAGTGCAAAATAAAAATGACAGCGTCAATAAAATGTGTAGCCTAAATTTTCCAATTGATAGAAGCCTACAGGTGAAACTCGAAAAATTTGAATATCGTGCAAAAGTTCATTTATTTCAGTAATTCAACCTAAATGGTGAAACTAATATATTATATAGACTCATTACATTCAAAGTGAGATATTTCAAGCCTTTATTTGTTATAATTGTGATTATTATGGCTTACAGTTTATAAAAAACCCAAATTTAAATACAGAAATGTCGGTCCTCTAGAAAGTATAATCATGCATATGTACTAAGTACTTGGTTTGGGCCCCTTTTGCACAAATTATTGCCTAAATGCGGCGTGGCATGGATGCTATCAGTCTGTGGCACTGCTGAGGTGTTATGGAAGCCCATGGTTGCTTTGATAGAGGCCTTCAGCTCCTCTGTATTGTTGGGTCTGGTGTGTCTCATCTGCTTCTTGACAATAGTCCACAGTTTCTCTTTTGGGTTCAGGTCAGGAGAGTTGGCTGGCCAATCAACACAGTAATACCATGGTCAAATACATTTCTGTATTTAAAAACATTATTTTATTGATTTTATGTAATATCCTAATTCTCTGAGATTTTGAATTTGGGGTTTTTATAAACTGTAAGCCATAATAATCACATGTATAACAAATAAAGGCTTCACATATCTCACTTTGCATGTAATGAGTCTGTATAAGATATTATTTTCACCTTTTAAAGTGGAATTACTGAAATAAATACACTTTTTAACGATATTCTAATTTTTCGAGTTTCACCTGTATATCAAAATAATGAAAGACTTGAATTTTCCTGCAGTATTTGCTCATCTTCATTTGAAAAAGCTGTCACAATTAACTAGTGAGCAAATGTCTGGTAATACTTTCACTCCATTTTCAACACAAATAATATTTTCAACAGATGAGGCTTCTTCTGTTGAGGGTAGAGAAGCTGTATTGCAGCCCAGAACTCTGCTGCAGAGCCCCCGTGTGGCGCGGCGGTATAACTGTAGGGACTCGGAGGGACAGCTGCCTCCCGCCACATGAACTTTTTTTCTCCGCATGGCCAAATCTTTCCCGGTAGACACTTTTATACCGTCCACGGTATGATACCGTCATACCGCCCAGCCCTAGTTTATTGTAAGGGAATTTGGTGTGATTGATTTGAGGCTCCATGTTATTTTCTGTCTTATTTAAATCTGGTTTTTGCCAGCATTTCTAACCATTTTTCTAAGCTGTTTTTAATGTTTTTCTTGGTAAATACCTACACACTTTGTATGGGAAAAGTCAAGAAGGTTGGCTGACCAAGTTGTTTTGCTCATTTTACTATTCATCTGATAAAAATAAAAGTTTTCTTTGTCCTTAACTCTCTTTATCAGAATACACCAAATTGTAGGGCTGTCCCCGACTCGGAATTTTCTCTGTCGAATCGGATCTGCTTGTTCAAACCAGAGATTCGACTATTCGTGATACTATTTGTCAATCAGAAAAGTGCATTGGCGTGAGATATTTGACCAACCGTCAACCCGAAAACAGACTTTAAGACCACTGAAAACAGAGCTTAAAATAAACAACCTCCAGGTTGGATATATAAAAAAAATCAGTTTACTAGTGAACCGGGGAGTTGGAGCGCAGCTGAAGCGCGAGCGTGCCCGAGCCTCGGCAAGCCGGTGAGAGAGAAACAACACAGAGCTGCAGAGAATGGCGATTTGCGCGAGTAAAAAAGACGAGATGCTCGCGGTCTACAGGGGCTTAATTGTTTCCAAGGCGACCTATCTTTATTACAGCACATAGCAGAGCAGAATTAATAGCCATATATGGTGCGCAATTTGCACAGCGCAAACGTATACATCTGCTTTGGTTTTTTCTTTTGCCATTTCCTCTTTAGTTTTCACCACTCTTCTTCTATGGCGTTTGACGTGACGCATTACCGCCATTATTGGGCAGCCCTACCAAATTGCTTCTCTTACATGTTCAAATCACAAAAGAAAATCTTCTGAGGGGGGGGATGCCACCAGTCCCCCACTACAGGGGTCTGTTTTCGGACATGTCACCTTTTTCATGACTTATGAGTTTGCATGCCTGATTTTAGACCAGGTTTTAACATATATATTTCCCTTAGTTTGCCAGCACCGCAAAGAAAATGAAGAACGACCCTCATGTGACGGAGTGTTCGGACGACGGGGCTCTGCTCAAAAGGTATCGCAATGAGATCGTTGACCTCAAGCGCCGGCTTCAAGAGGCAAGTGTTCAGGGCTCTCTTTACCCTTCAGTCTGCTTCCCTGTGGCCCTTCAGTCTGTGGCCCTGTCTCCCCTCTGACTCATGTATAATACTGACCTGTGTATCACCCCGTCCCCAACAGGTTTCCTCAGCCACTCAGACCACGGACACAGAGAAGCAGTTTCTCTCCCAGATGCTTCAGGAGAAGGACCAGCTCCAGAGAGAACAACAGGACCGCATCAGAAACCTCACCAAGCTGATGGTCACCAGCTCCAACGTCATCATGGCTCCAAAGGTAAAGCTCACGCACCAAATAGAGCTGGAATAGGAGTGAGAATACAGGGTTCATAGAGAGACGGGAACGTTTTGAAAAATTGTGTTTTCGAGGTTTGAAATGTACTTCATATCTGAAAACATTACTGAGAGTGTTTCCCGCGGGGTAGTAAGGTGGGTTGTTACAGTAGCATGTGTTTTCAAATAACTCAAGTTTAATAATTAATACGTTTTTTCACTAAATTAATAAACTATGCCCTTTAAAAAAAGACGGTACAGCTGTTGGACATTGTTGTATTACTTGAAACTATCTGCTTTCATCATGAATCATCATCTGTTTCACAATTCTTATATTCCAGTTGTTGTTTCCGAAGGTAGAGTCTCAATTTCTCAGTTTGTCGCACTTTATATCAGATCACTGAAATTAAATATCTCCATTAGATGCCATTTGCATGCATTATGTCACCAATCCCGATCTGTTATAAATCTCACTGCATGCAATTTTCCCTATATGTTACATGCATCAAGCTTGCAGACATGATACAGCATGATGGTCTGATCAGAGGATTAACACTTGAATGAACAGGCACACATATATTTAGAAATTGCATTTGAGAGGTATGCATACTAAGCTACTGCTTGTATGATTAGATTGTACAGCACAAGATAAGGTTAAGCGGGTCTGTAGTCGAGCGGGAGCTTTGTGTTAGCGGCCGCCTTATTAAGCTGGGTAACTTTGAAAATGCAGTTTCTCTACTATGACTGGACATCATAAAGCATGCTAGTTAAGTTTTTTTCAATTATTAATTTTTTCAAGGCGGATTGCATATATTAAATACACCTTCGATTTTACAGTTAGTCATTGAATCAGGTAGCGATTTTTTTATTCACATTAACAGTATTTGATCTTTTTCACTAAAAACTTGATATATTTATTGAAAGTGCCTTTAAGCCTATGTTTGTATCAATTACTCAACGCTTTTTTGTCCATGGTTTAAAGATTCAAAGCGAGTTAGTGGGTGTAAGATGTCTCAATGAATGCCCTCTGGATGCTCCTCTGACTAGCTATGTAGAAAATTCATGTTCAGGTCGCAAAAGAAACATTGTTAGTCCTATCTGATGAGCGGAGAATGAAGGAGGACCGCATTCTAATTTGTGCATTTTGGATATCATCATTGAATAGATGCAAGTTATCAATATTTTAGTGTAAATGCAGGTACTTTTTTTCATTTAATATAAAGTGTTTATCCTGATGTTGTGCATTTCAATTAATGCAAAATGAAAAAAACCTTCTGATTTGTTATTACTAAATTTCCAAACGTTTTTGAAAAAAAATGTGAAATTCAATTTTTAGAGCATACATAGTGCATTCTAAATATTTTTGTGCCAGGCTTACTTCGAAATTTAACATTTATGGGGTAAATTGATTGGGTATTTATTTTATAATCCATTTTAATATGTACACATAATTTTTTACCTGCACATCATTATAATGAAAATTTTGCATAACACCAATTGTCACATTTTAGTTAATTTTTTTATAGACATTGATTAATACCCAATATGTACCCTGATTAAATTTGAAGCAATCTTGGTAACTGTCGAAGCAGAAGATTTGGAATTGTGTACTCAAAAATTAATAATAAAAAATCATTGGAAGTCTGTATATGATATCATACCATGTCTAAAGTAAAAAACAGTTTTCTAATTGTCCCTTATTATGTCAGTTTTGTATAAGCTTGTTTTATTGTGCAGCATGTGTAAGTGCATGTGTGTGTGTGAAAGTGTGCTTGTGTGTGTGTATGAGAGGAGAGAAATTACAAGGGGTACAGATTTGCAGCCCTAATATCGTATGACACATGCAAACACACACACCCCCCCACACACACACACATACACACACAATCTTATTTTGTCATGGACATGCAGACAACAGTCCCCCCCATCCATATCCAAACACATTTGACATTTTTCTTTAGATTTGTTGTCGCAGTGGCCAGTATTCCTGAAATTTTTTAAAATTATGAAAAATCCTATTTTTTTTCAGGTTTGTGTCATGAGGCAAGTTTTCCCCCAGTAATACACCATAGGATATTCATAAATCAACTAGATAATAGTTAAAACCTAAAATGTGATGCCTTACCTTCAAAATGAATGCAAAACATTATATAAATTCTGATTTTATCTTGGCATGGCCAAGGAATCAAAAATACTGGTTTTATGGCTTTCTATGAGTTTACGAAATGGCATCTTTTTAGACAAGGATTTCAGTGTATTTGATTTGAGTACACACAGACACACTCCTGGATTTTTTTTTTTTAACTTCAACCATTCCGACTAAAGATGTGTTCACTAACTACACATCAAAACAATTTTATTGTATTTTTTAATTTTTTTAACTGGTTTGCAGCCATGAATTACACAAGGATGCCAATTTGTTGTAAAGGGTCACCATAGAGGTCAGGGGGGGGGGCTAAAACGGGGCATTTTTTTTATTGACCTTATTTTTACATAACCTTATCAAGTTTACTACAGAGAAATGGGAAATTACAGTCAAAAATATTTTTCACTTTAATTTTAAGGGGGGTGTCAAAAAATGTCGTTATAATGGAAGTCAATGGTACAAATCGTGTAGCTAGCGGTCCCAGTGTAACAAAAACATCTCACACAGTCAAAATGAAGTGGAAATGGATGAAACTCAGAATATCAAAACTTCATTGTAAAACACACCTCCTTACCAAATTTTATGGCTAGGGGACAATCACAGCCAAAATTATCTCAAAAATGCAACCCCAGATACACAAATCTCCACCAACGGGGCATAAGGGTTAAATAATTAATACTGTTTTTTCACTTGAAAATAAATAAATAAATGCATTTCTCCAAAGGTCAAAGACGGTAACAGTGTGGCACTTGTGTAAACTTACTGAAACTATCCTGGGCTTTCACTCATGCATTCATCATGCTGTCTCAGCTGATCTACAGATAAGTTGTGTTGCCGTGGTAGAGTCTCAGATTGTCTCAGTTTTGCACAGCACTTCTTTCTGTCTCTGTACCTGAAACTTAAATATCTCCATGGAGCAGCGCTGCATTTATTTGTCACCAATCCAGCATCTGCTTGTTAAATCTCCCGCCTGCATGCCGTATAGTCCACATGCACAGAGCTGCAGACAGACACAGCAGCTGATGGTCTGATCACATTTATTTACCGCAAATTGCAGCCATTTGAGAGGTTATGTCCATGCACAAGCACACATCGCGCTTGCTAGTAGATTAATTGTACAGCACAAAGATGATAGGCTAAACGTCGGGTCTGTAGTCGAGGCGGGGAGCTGTTGTTGTTAAGGCGGCCGCCTTAGCCATAAAGCGCTGCGGGAAACCCTGCTTGAAAAAATGCAGGATTTCTCTACTTATTGACTTGTGGATCATCAATAAAGCACTGCCTAGTTAAGTTTTTTTCAATTACTTAAAACTTTTTTTAAGGGGGTTGCCAATACACATTAAATGAACACCCTTCGATTTTACAGTTAGATCAATGTAGGAAATCATAAGCATATTTTTTTCATTTCACATATACAGTATATTGAATGCTTTTGGGTCACTGAAAAACTTGATTTTTTTTATTTTGAAAGTGCCTTAATATAGCCTTCTGTTCTTTATCATTAGTTGTAATGACTGTTTGTCTGTCCTGGTTTTAAAGATTCCAAAGCGCAGGGTTACGTGGGGAGGAAAGATGCTCAGACTGGAAGCCCCCTCTGCTGATGGCTCCTCTGACCTCAGCTTTGCAGAATCTGTCACTCGCAAAAGGAAAGCAGAGCGCTCCTATCTGAGTGAGCTGGGTGAAGGTAAGGAGGAGCGCATTCATAATATGTGGCCTATCTGAGAATAATCATCATTGCTGATAGATGCCAATGTTATCACTTTTATTTCTAGTGATAAAGTGCAGGGAACTTGTTTTGATTTAACTAATAAATAGTTATATCCTGACTGTTTGTGACCATTTTACAAGATATACTGCAAAAGATGACAAGAAAAGGCCTTTCTGAGTTTGGTTTATTATTACTAAATGGTTCAGAATGATAGAGAAAAGAAAATGTGAATTCATTTTTAGAGGGCATCCAAGAGGTGCATTCAAATAATGTGTTGTGCCAGTGACTTTACTTTGTATATTGCTTGTTTATTGGGGTTGTTGTTGCTACAATTGGGTAATTAGTTATTACCCTATTTTATCAGTGTCTGCACATCATTTTATTACAGCACAACAGTTACAATGGTCAAAAAATACATAAACAAAATTGTCCCCACTTTTTTTCTTTTATTGTCAATAACATTGAATATAAAACTGAAAATGTCCCTTGTTTTAATTTGAGCAATCTGGTCAACTGTCGATGCAGCCACGTTTTGGTATTGTGGTACTCAAAAATAAATAAATAAATAAATCCCAAGGTTGGCAGGTCTGAAGCTATATTCATGTAGCCATGTCTTGCAGTAAGAAAAAGTTTCAAAATGGCCCACATAATTTCAGACATTTGTTAAACTTTATATTATTGTAGCCAAAGCATTTTACATTGAAGAAAAGTTCCTGTGCCAATATTTGACAGTAAAAGTATTCTTAAACAGTAATTTTCTGACTTCATTCATATCTTTGTCACAACTGTTGTTGTTTATTTTAATATACTGTGTGTGTGTGTGTGTGTATACAGTCCCCTCCATAAGTATCGGAACAGTGAGGCCAATTCCTTTATTTTTGCTGTAGACTGGAAACATTTGGGTTTGACACCAAAAGATGAATATGAGACAATAGCTCAACATTTCAGCTTTCATTTCCAGGTATTCACATCTGGATCCGATACACAACTGAGAAGATATCTTTATTTGTAAAGGAACACCACATTTTTAGGCGAGCAGAAGTATTGGAACAGATAGACTTTAAATAAATTAAAGTGAATAAAACGTACTATTTTGTCGCAAAACCTTTGCTTGCAATAACCGCATCAAGCCTGTGACCCATTGACATGGGGTTACTCTCTTAAGTCTCCTCTTTAGCAGGTAAAATGCATGCTCTATAGCGTTTAAGTCTGGAGATTGACTGGGCCAGTCTAAAACCTTCCACTTCTTGCCCCTGATGAACTCCTTTGTTGTTTTTGCAGTTTTTTTGGATCCTTATCTTGTTGCATGATGGAGCATCTTCCAATCAGTTTGGTTGCATCTTTCTTTAAATTGGCAGACCGAATGTTTCTGTAGACTTCTAAGTTCATTTTGCTGTTGCCATCATGTGTTACTGTGTTGTTGTCAAGATGAACCTTTACCAAAGTGATGGAAAGGCTAAAGTTTGGAGAAAGAAAGGATCTACTCATGATCCCAAACATACAGGCGCATCTGTGAAACACGGTTGAGGCAATGTCATGGCTTGGGCTTGCATGGCTTCTTCTGGGACGGGCTCATTATTCTTCATTGATGATGTAACAACACATGATGGCAACAGCAAAATGAACTCAGAAGTTTACAGAAACATTTTGTCTGACAATTTAAGGAAAGATGCAACCAAACTGATTGGAAGATCCTTCATCATGCAGCAAGATAATGACCCAAAACACAACAAAGGAGTTAATGAGGGGCAAGAAGTGGAAGGTTTTAGACTGGCCAAGTCAATCTCCAGACTTAAACGCTATAGAGCATGCATTTTACCTGCTAAAGAGGAGACTTAAGAGAGTAACCCCCTAACAAAAACAGCAACTGAATGAGGCTGCGGTGAAAGCCTGTAAAAGCATCACAAAAGAAGAATGCAAAAGTTTGGTGATGTCAATGGGTCACAGGCTTGATGCGGTTATTGCAAGCAAAGGTTTTGCGACAAAATAGTACGTTTTATTCACTTTAATTTATTTAAAGTCTATCTGTTCCAATACTTCTGCTCGCCTAAAAATGTGGTGTTCCTTTACAAATAAAGATATCTTCTCAGTTGTGTATCGGATCCAGATGTGAATACCTGGAAATGAAAGCTGAAATGTTGAGCTATTGTTTCATATTCATCTTTTGGTGTCAAACCCAAATGTTTCCAGTCTACAGCAAAAATAAAGGAATTGGCCTCACTGTTCCGATACTTATGGAGGGGACTGTATATATTTTTTTTACCGGCCAATATATCATATCATTTATCAGCCCCCAAAAAATCCATAACTAATTAAAAAAAAATGCATGCACACCGCAAATCCTGATGTGTTAAATGCATTCATGTCATATTTAAACAGAGGACGAGGACTTTGACTCTTCGTGGGGGACTCCTGACGGGCCGCTGGAGGAAATGGGCAGGGTGAGTGAGCTTTCTGGGAAAGTGTCCAACCTGGAGCATCAGCTGGAAGTGGAGAGTCAACAGAAAGAGGACGCTCTGACCAAAGTAGAAAGACTGGAGGAGAGGCTGATGGAGCTCGAGGAGCAGCTGACGCAGAGGGCCACTCAGCTGCAGACAGAGGAACAGCTCAAACAGGAGGCCCAGGACAAGACGCACGTGTTGGAGCTCAGAGTGGCAGACCTGGAGAGGCAGCTGGAAGAGCAGAGCCACAACACTCAGGGTGGAGCTGATAAACAGGTGCGCTTTGCTGTAGAACCTCACAAATAATCTGTTACAATTGAGACAAGGCACCTTTTGGATACTTTTATTAGTTTATGATCTGGCTTGGTTGTGTTGCTTGTTTAAGCACTAATATTCATACTATGTTTTCTAGATGAGTAGCGCCTTTGCAGAGACCCTCCAGCTGTGTGAAAGTTTGGCTTCGGAGAAGGTAATGTTTCCACATCTGCACATCTGCTGTGTGTTGATTCATCTCACAACGCATCAGTCTGTTTCCCAGACTAGGTATGAAATATACCAGGAACACATCTTTATCTAGACTCATGTACTTGTGGGGAGACTATCACTCACCCAGGAAATCAATCAGTAAGACTAGGCTAAATTTAGGACTATTCCAAACTATGCCTGAGAAAGCCAATTCAAACTTCATCTGAGTTTAAAGCCCCTAAATAATCTTCATGTAATTTCTTATATGTGTTGTAAGTGTAAGCATTATCAACACAATCCTAAAAATACCCATCCCTAGGCCAGCCTTGCTTACCGCTGCTGAACATGGATGAACTTGTGTGTGTCCAGGAGGTGGTGTCTGCTGAGCGAGATTACCTGAAGCAGGAGCTGGGCCTGTGGATGGAGCAGACCAGCAGTCTGCAGAAGGAGAACAGTGCCCTGTCCCTGGAGCTGGAGGAGAAGAGGGATATTGAGGAGTTCGAGGCTTTGGAGGAGAGTTGCAGGAAGGAGCAGAAGGTGAACCACTTCAGTCCACTTGTACCCCTTTCTTCACAGAGGCAGTTTGGGGGCCGGTTCAGAGTCGTTGCCCAATCGGGAAGCAGCTCTCTACTTTTCCACGACAAGAGAACCGGTTCAGGGCCAAACAGGTTCAAGAGTGGCACAAACTGTTTGCTGGTCTGGAACTAGGAACTAAGGGCCGGGTTATCCTGACAACCTTTGTGACTGTCATATTTAAAAAGGGAAAACTTAACATAGAAATACGACGTATCTGCTGGTGTCGGTGTTTATTTACACTATTTTGTTTGCTTGATCTTCTAGAACGAGTTTAAAATTGAAATTTCCAGCTTGAAGAAGGCCGTGGAGTCCTCTGAACTCCAATGCTTAGAGTTTCAGGTAAGATGAAATAGATCTAGAAATAGGTAGATAAAATCTTTAAGCCCCAGACCACATTGGCTCACAGTACTTTTCCCACTAGCTGTCCTCTATATGAATCATAAAAAAAATTCTACATTAAATTGAAATGATTTTGCACTTAATTCTGGGTTATGAGGTGTAGAGTGGCTTTCCCTTTCATTGTGACACCTCATTAATGCTAAGATATTGATAAAAATGTATCAGGTTTATTAAATGTTTTATCTTTTGTTTTCTCAAGAACAAACTAAAAACTCTGTCTGAGGAGCTGGAGAAGAAAAGTGACTTTGCAGAGAAACTTCAGAGTATGGTATGTATGTTTGTTTTTTTCTTATTCATTTTAGTGGAGATAGGCAGATGCCATTGAAACAGTATCTGGGGTACTGTTGAACCTAATTTTAATTCCCGAGACTTGCATTTAAATAAGTTAATGAATTAATTAGAATTTCCAATTCAGGTTGTACAATGCAAGTACAGTATAACCATTCCAAATGAGAGAATACAATTTTCTTTATCACACTAAAAACGACTCCATACATGATACTTCTACAGTGTTTCACTACTATAAAGAATATACTTAGATAAAACCTAGTTTAACAATTGACCGTAATGCTGAAAATCTGACAATATGTTGAAACGTTATACTATACACTGCATTCCAAATTACAAGGCAAATTAGATTTTCCCAGATTTTCCTAGATAGTCAATGCAAATCAGTCAGTATAATTTAAGTCATCAACCGTTAGAGTATATTTCGAATTTTATTGAACAAACCTCCCAATAATAAAAGTATTTTTTTCAAAAATAAAAAACTCAAATTTCACCGTTCCAAATTATTATGCACAACAGAGTTTCAAAACATTTTATAGGTTGTAAACAATCAAAAGCTATTTCAATCAAAAACATCTTAACAGGCCAAGTTACATGTTAACATAGGACCCCTTCTTTGATATCACCTTCACAATTCTTGCATCCATTGAACTTGTGAGTTCTTGGAGAGTTTCTGCTTGAATATCTTTGCAGGATGTCAGAATAGCCTCCCATAGCTGCTGTTTTGATGTGAACTGCCTCCCAACCTCATAGATGTTTTGCTTGAGGATGCTCCAAAGGTTCTCAATAGGGTTGAGGTCAGGGGAAGATGGGGGCCACACCATGAGTTTCTCCTTTTTTATGCCCAAAGCAGCCAATGACAGAGGTATTCTTTGCAGCATGAGATGGTGCATTGTCATGCATGAAGATGATTTTACTACGGAAGGCACTGTCCTGCTTTTTGTACCACGGAAGAAAGTGGTCAGTCAGAAACTCTACATACTTTGCCGAGGGCATTTTCACACCGTCAGGGACCCTAAAGGGGCCTACCAGCTCTCTCTCCCATGATTCCGGGCCAAAACATGACTCCACCACCTCCTGTCTGCCGTCGCAGCCTTGTTGGGAAATTGTGGCCATTCACCAACCATCCACTACTCCATCCATCCGACCATCCAGGGTTGCACGGCACTCATCAGTATACAAGACTGTTTGAAGATGAGTCTTCATGTATTCCTGAGCCCACTGCAACTGTTTCAGCTTGTGATCATTGTTTAGGGGTGGCCGAATAATAGGTTTATGCACAACTGCAAACTTCTGGATCCTACACCTTGAGGTTTGCGGGACTCCAGAGGCACCAGAAGCTTCAAATACCTGTCTGCTGCTTTGTGATGGCATTTTAGCAGCTGCTCTCCTATTCCGATGAATTTGTCTGGCAGAAACCTTCCTCATATTACCTTTATCCGAACGAACCCGTCTGTGCTCTGAATCAGCCACAAATCTCTTCACAGTACGATGATCATTGATTGATTACGATGATTCATGAAATATCTAATGTTTTCATACCTTGTCCAAGGTATTGCACTATTTGACGCTTTTAGGCAGCAAAGAGATCCTTTTTCTTTCCCATATTGCTTGAAACCTGTGGCCTGCTTAATCATGTGGAACGTCCTTGTTAAAGGTCACATATTATGCTAAATGCACTTTTTAAATGTGTTCCAACATATCCATGGGTCCACGGTGTGCCTAGAGACTGCCAAAAAAAATAAAAAATGAACAATCTCTCCTTTTCTCACTCTCCCCCTTTCTGAAACCCCCACCCCTCCCCCCAATATACTCCAGTCAGAATTCTCGCCGACTATTACGTAATAGTCGGCACAGCCACATCCCCATATTTTCTTTATATGTCCATGCTTCCCCCCCAGAAACGTCCACCGTGCAGTAGTCTGATAACCCCACCCCCCCATTTCTTATTGATCCACGGCCCCGAGATCCGATGGAAAATGTTCCGAGCGACAGCCATGTTCAGGGTTCGTACAGATGCTTGAAAGTCTGGAAAATGCTTGATTTTCAATCGAGTGTTTTCAAGGTTTGAAATGTGCTTGAAATCTGAACACTGTGCTGGAAAATGCTGGATTTTCTCTTTATTGATCAGTGTTGTAATTCAACTCGTATTTTCATTTTTTTTATTCTGTAAATTAAAAAAAAAATCTGTCGCAATGTTTTCTTAGCCGCCGTCTTGTATGCACGAGTGCAGTTGCTCCCCGTGTTTTCTTTCCTGGGACACGCGCCACACCTGGCGATCGCTCCAGGAATTATCCAGAACCACGAGTCGCTGCTCATGGACCTATTGCTCCCGATACTTCCATATCAAATATCCGTTTCCATTTGGTTATGACGAGGCCCTAATAACCGGCAGGCATAGGCGACTGTACTGTCTGCAAAAAGTAGCCTACCTCCAGCTGTTCACAATGGGGGAATCGGCACTTAGAAGTCATGCCAAAGGTAAATCAGTAAAACTTATCAGACAATGTCACTCTGGATGACTGTTCATTCATGTTCTCCTTTGTAAGTTACACCAAATCCCGAGTTTGTATGTGTTAATGACTTGTTGATACAAATAAATAGCATGCTAAATTGATGCTCAACACCGTTGGCAATTAGCTGACCTGCTAGTTCTCAATAATGTATTGCTCCAAATCAGGGCTCCACACTGCGACAATTTTTGAGACCGTGGGAGCGCCATTTCACAACCAGGGGCACGCGCGACCGAAAGACAAAATGTTTTTACATTATTATTGTGCTTTGAGAGAGAGACAGTGGACAGTCCGCGAGTGATCAGCGACACAATCAACGCCCCGGATGACGTGACCTTCTCTCCTCTCAGTGTCCCGCTGTCTTTAACATGTTACAAACTGCTGACTTTCCCCGCTATATTTGCCGACTTTCCGCCATAGCGATAAGGCTGTTTAATGCCAGAGACACCTCGCAACTTATTTTTTAAACCGCGCTCACCAGAGCCGAGTAGCAATGGCTGTACTCTCCTCCTCACCGCGGCGCTGACAGCACTCACTCGGGCAGCCCCCCGCCACCTGCAGCAGACAGACAGCACCGTGTCCGCTCTGTACAACAGCTGCCAGGTGACGTTTGTAAACTAGTAAATTGTTTCATAGGTCCACTTTCAATAGGCCACTGCATTCCTATAAAAAAGACAACCTTATAATTATATATGGCAACAAAAAAGTTTGTAAAGTGAGTGTGTAAATATGTTAATCGTCCTAGTTAATTTGTAATATTATGCAAATTAGTTGATAAGTTCATCTAGTTTCTAGTTACTTTTGGGCCAATAACGATTTTCCTTACAGGAAGCAGGGATAGAGGAAAAATCCGATGTAGAAGGGGTTGTGGTGAAAATAGGTAAAAGAAATGCCTTTTCCTAAAGGAATGTCTGAAGGATTTCACATGGTGATACAAAATCAAAAACACAATGAACTGTATCATCTGTTGTCAGTGTGTTTTAAAACATGCTGGCAATACAATATCAGTTGACCTAATATAGTTCAAATTGGGAAACATTTGAATAGCTGCGTTGCAGGTCTGTTTAAGGTGTGCCACTACATTTTCTGCTCGCGCCCCTAAAAATTCTGAGTTAGAGGCGCCAGTGCTCCTAGTAAAAATGGTTAGTCTGGAGCCCTGCTCCAAATTCATGTTGTTAGCTAGATAACGTAAGCTCGGGGGTTACTTCATTGTAACGTGATGTTACCCTCAGCGGGGTTAGCTCGATGCAGCTCCCATAACAAGTTGTATAACCTAATCCATTAGTCACACTGTAGTGATAAGTTACAGAACCAAGATCCAACATTTTAATTTTGTGAAGTTGTCGAAGTCGAGAACGGTCTTTGCTGTCAGTCGTTGCGGTGGCTGCCAAAAAGAGATTTCAGTCCACAGTCTCAGCATGTTAACGCTATGTAGCCATTTGTACTGATGCTTTAATGGACCAGAGCCCACTTAGTCCCATTTACGTTTTGAAATCATGGACATATATTGACTTAAATACCTTTTGTTATTTGACTGAAAGACCGTTTTGGGAGGATCACTTTTTGGCAACACACCAACATACACGAACTGTAATCTGGCAACCTAGCAATATTGAAAATGTCTGGTCATACACATGCTCAAGAATGTATTTAAATATATAATATCTAGGCATACTTTTATACATATTTTTATAATTCAGCCGGGGGGGAAAGGAGTGCAAAGGCTGTATTTGCCCTTTGTTATTCTTACATGTTTCGTGTGTGTGTGTGTGTGTGTGTGTGTGTGTGTGTGTGTGTGTGTGTGTGAAATAAGTTATTAATTAGTAACCATTTCCTACATCAAGACCTATTGATTACCATTATGGCATTTTCGACCGAATCACAGCAGCACTGATATAGAGTGACAATATGGTCCATCTCATGTGATATTGCTCAAGTATAGTCATGTTGTTATTAACCTGATAGATGGTCATTTTTGGCATATGAACTAAACTGATAAAGGTCTCCTTAGGGCCATACTGCAATTTGGTGATTGTCCATACACATTATATTATGAACACTCCCATTTTACAGATAAGGCAATGTATGAAATCATAAGCATTTATTTATATATTTAAAGCTTCGGCTTCCTTGAAAAAGTTGACATTTTATCTTGAAAGTGCTGGAAAAGTGCTTGAATTTTACTCTTAAAAAGCTGTACGAACCCTGCATGTTGTTTTCCCCGCTAATTGACAAGATGCCCTTAGTACAGCCTGAATGTTACATACACCAACACAGAATGCTTTTGCTCATACTCCACCAATTTATCTTAACCACAGCAGTCTATTAATACCTCGTTTTTAATAACACAACGGATAGGAAGCTACCTGTGCTTTTTTTTTTTTTAACGGTGAAACTAAAATAATAGTTTTTATTGGTAGTTTTGCCTGACTGGTGTATAGCTATTAGCTTTGGGACAAGCAACCAGCTTTTGCTCATAACACGCTGTTTATATTCCCCACAGCAGTCTGAAAATGACTAGTTTTTAACATGACAAAGGATGGGAAGATATTCCTGTAGAAATCACACTTTGAAGCTACTGTTTTCACTGGTTTAAATCGTCTGAGTCTTATTTTTAGCGTTAGCGCCCATGTAGCTTCGGTTGTAGCACCAAGTTTTGCTCCTAATACACTAACTTAGCTTTCCCCTTGCAGTCTAATAATGCCTCGATTTTAATAACACAACGGATAGGAAGCTACCTGTGCTTTTTATTAAATGGTGAAACTAAAATAATAGTTTTTATTGGTAGTTTTGCCTGACTGGTGTATAGCTATTAGCTTTGGGACAAGCAACCAGCATTTGCTCATAACACGCTGTTTATATTCCCCACAGCAGTCTGAAAATGACTCGTTTTTAACATGACAAAGGATGGGAAGATATTCCTGTAGAAATCACACTTTGAAGCTACTGTTTTCACTGGTTTAAATCGTCCGATCCTGCAATTGAGAATTACAGCACTATCATACCATCCCGCCTCCCTCCAATGCCCCCACACCCTCATTCCATGCTTGTATCACTGGTTTCACTTCAGAGTTGTCGGCCAGTACACCACTTATGGCCAAAGGCGTCAGACTATAAGCATGAGACTAGGAGAGGAGGAGTAGGGTTTTTTCCGCTCTTTATTTTCCTTCTTTCACGGGCACAGTCGCATATAGATCGCGGGAAAAGAACAAAGGTTTAAACTCCGCTCGTGAGGAGACGTTACAACAGCTGTTGCGAATCGCAGCCGTTAATAACATGCAAACTATATTATAACAGCGATCGGGACTGCATGTACATACTCACACACGGGTGATTCACATTTAAACTCAGATAAACACGTTTCCATGTGGGATGATCGCTTTCTACGGCAACGCTCACACATCTGACCGAGGGAGAAGAGAAAGGAAACTAAACGGGCTCTCTGGCCGACTGACGTCACGGCCCTAACTGACTGCTATCCACACTGAACAAAACACATTTTAACACACTGTAAGAAATAACAACACTGTAACTTATGAACGTTGGGGCCTTTTCTACAATGGTCGCTACTCGCTACTGTCTGCCGTGGAATCAAAACAAACCTTCTAGTTGAGAATGCGCAATACAGAAGCAGACCGCAAACAGACAGGTCTGTCGGCCAATCAAATCGTTCGGTCCGAACGATTTGATTGGTTGAATTTTATATATATTTTTCATAATATTATGAGATTGAAATCATTGTTTGTTTTTACTCCTGGTGGATCTGTCTTACATTTTAGAGTGTAATTACCTTATTAATACCATTTTAACCTTATCCAAAAAAAGTGTAAAAATGCAACAAAGGTAAGAGTCGCTTTAATTCCAATTTGCATAATAATTTGTGACAGACTGTATGTTGAAGCATTGAAAGGGTATGAAGTGTGAGAGCTGGACACAGTTGAAATGTGTTGGTTATCAGCGAGTTAACAGTGTAATGTTGTGTGCTTTCAGATCGGTAAGGACCTGGTGCAGGAGGTGGCTATGCTCCAGCGCTCTCTGGATGATGCTGAGGCGCTCAGCAGAGACACAAAGAAGGAATGGGCTTTACTGCGCAGTGGAAACATCTCTCTGGAGGAGACCAATGTAAGAGGGACTAACACACGCACACTTCTGTAGTGTGCACTTTACAGTGTCACTGTTAACATTTCATCCATGTTCGTACAAAATGGGTTAGGGAGGGGCTCAACGTTAAGGTTTTTTTTTCCAGTTGCCCAAAGTCAATTTTTAATGGCCCCTATACAATTTTTTTTATTAGTGGTGTTCAAATCATTTTTATATTTGCTCTTTATTTACAATGTATAAACGCGTCATGGACAGTGTTATAGATGAGTTAAGGGTCATACTGAAATTGGAGGATATTATTGAGTTGGAACATTTGTAATTTTTTAGTTACTAAACCTAGAATAACTGCAAATTAGACATGTTTTATGTTAACACATCATGGAAAAAACTTCAACAGCAGTAAAAAAAAAAAAAGCATTGGTCACACCAAGGGTTTTTTTTTTTGTGTGTGCTGTGCGCACCGGTGTTGTGCCAAGATCTCTGTGTCTCTGTGTCGGTGGTGGGGCCCCGCCCCCTTCATAAAATGGAGCAGAGGAGAGATGCAACGCAGCAGACACTACGCGCACATAATTTAGATAAATAACATAAGCGTTTATTTGATAATTAGCACCAGTTATATATGGAAAAAGGCCGTAGATAGATGACTTAAAAATAATATTATTTAAAAAAAAAATTATTCGATAATTTCCCCGTAGACTCCCGGTTGCCCGTTCGGGCAAGTGGTTTGTCATAGTTACTGGCCCGACGTGTCAATTTACTTGCCAGGGACATCAAGCAATCCTTATTGTCGAGCCCTGGTTAGGGTTAGCTTTTTTAACCCCTCCTATGTTGTACAGCATGTTTGAGCCACATCTAAAGGCCAGGACACACCGGTCCGACTACCGACCGTCGCCAGCAAATGGAGTCTGGCAATTCAGGCAGCTCCATTCTCCCCGACGCGGTCAAAAAAGTGCGAAGAACACACAGAGCCGACTACTGACTTGCCGTACGTTCTGCGCTTGCGCCGAATGAAATTAAGTAGGCTGTTATCATAACATAGACCTGTGTGCCCGCTCCTCGCCCAAACTACCTCGACTATTTCTGAAAACATGTGAAAACGTCATGCACGGACAATCTAATGTGTGCTGATTGTGTTTAGCCAACATAACAATCCGAACATTCTCAGATTCTGTTGATAGCTTAAAAATCCTCAATCATGTTTGACAAAAGTGAAAGTAATAGGCCTATCTGCTCCGCTGCTGTGGCAGAGCAGAGACCGGCAAGCCCTCCACCAATCAGATTGCTCCGGCTGAGAGACTGCCCGACGCCGATTGAACATGTTGAATCGGCTGAAAAGAAGCCCGATGACGGCCGACGTCACCGAACACACCAAACAGATTTGTGTCCCCACCCCCTCCAGACTCTCCGACCATGTCCTTAAGAGGATGTTCTGTCGCAACAGACAGTTTTCTGAAGTCTGAAAAGGATTTCACAGTAATGACAGTCAATCGTAGATAGTAGCCTACGTTTCCATCACCAATCAGTACATACTTAATACCCGCACTTTATTTACCTGGCCACCTGCAATAATGAAGAAGAAAAAAAACTTCCGCAAATTACTGCAGGTTCCGTGGGCATCCCAGTTATGCAAACCTGTTAATCTACAGTAGGCTAGGCTTCAGTAATACAGCTAATCCCCCAACCATGGCATAGTGTTTTCGGTCTTAAATTTCATCCAAGGTGGTATTAAAAAAAAAAAAAAAAAGTCTTATAAAGCAGTGTTGGGAACGTTGCTTTAAAAAAGTAATTGGTTATAGTTACTCACTACTGGTTCCAAAAGGTAAATGAGTTAGTAACTGAATTATTTTGTAATAGAAGTAACTAGTTACCAGGGAAAGTAACTATTTGCGTTAGCCTACTGTCAAATAATTTGGATTCTTCTGAGCAGTTTTCACAAGTCAGTTGAAATTATGTAGTCTACATCTTTGATATTTATTGCACATCAACAGACAAAAAGAGGTTTATCCTGCACTACAAGTATTTTGTTCTCAACAAAAGTTCTCAATGAATTTGAAGTAGTTCTTATATCTCCACCTTTGTAATAGAGGAAACTGGTGGATGTACCGTTACAGCGCTGATCTGCTAATATCACTGGATTCACTTCAGAGCTCAGTGGTGTCGGCCTGGACATCACTTAAGGCCAAAAACGTCAGAATATGAAGCATGAGACGATGAGAAGAGTTTATTTCCTTCTTTAACAGCATACAGATCCAGGGAAAAGAACAATAGTGATACTCCACTCATGATGACACGTTAAACAGCTGTTGCGAATCGCGGCCGTTTATGAAGTGCTTGCTGACATCTGCAGATACTCATGTGAGAGAATAGAGCAAGGCTTTGTGCTCCATCACCATGACGCAAACAGTTAAAATGATTAAATAAAAATGTTTTTTCCTCTTGAAAAGAAATGCATTCCTCCAAACTTCAAAGACAGCAGTCTGGCACTTCTGTAGACTTACTGAAACATGCTTGGCCTTCACTCTCATGGCTCAATTTTACTATGCCAAGGTGGCTGGCAGATGAAAACATTTGGCAGCCAGCCAGATTTTTTACCAGCCAGAAATAATAAATTAGTTTTTTACTATTGCATTTAGCTATTACTACCTTTTTAGCATGTCATCTTGGTATCATTGGAGATTCTCAATCAATATAATACTGGTGTGAAATATGTTACAAAATGCAGATAATGGCCAGTGCCTAACCACACCGAGATCTACCAGCATCCTATGCACAAGTGACAAAACAAAAATGCAGTTCACCAAGTGGCCACTAAGGGCAGGTACCAAAACAGAGCAATTTCTCATTGACACCCATGTTAAATAGTCCGTTTTAACAGCATTATTGAATTTAATTAAGGCCTTGTCCAAAAAAACATTCTAGTCTGTATGTTTAGGTCATATCTCCATGACAACACTGAGTTTTTATTCTATTGGAGGCCTCTTGAGTGACAGCTAGCCGCCCACTGGCCCTCACTTCGCCTCGGAGGTATACGTCGGCTAGATGGGCGTATCTCCCTCCCCTCGACGTCACATCAATGCCCTTTTTCGGTACGAGTAAAAATCTGACAAGCTCAGCTGGAGAGGCGCATAGGTCAGGACGATTGGATGCAGTTGAAATAACCGAGGTCAGCCCGGATGCTACATCCATTTGATATACATTCTATGGTATTAGCCTAATCAGTGCCTTTTTATTGGGCATCAAACTGGGCTCACCCGCATATTATTGAAAATATAAACTTGATTCATAATGCCTTTACACCCGTGAGACACAGTTGCATGGAGCCTAAGCGTGCCGGTGTGCTTCTGTTGTGTGAGACAGACGGGCTGCAGCCTAGGATTCAGACGCCCTTCATCGCATTGGCATTACAGTATATGCAGTGTTTCCCACAGAATTTTTTGAAAGTGTGGGGGTGGACCCCGACCCCCCCCCAAGGGGGGTCCGGGGGTATGCTCCCCCGGAAGAAAATGTTGTACCTTTTTAAATGTTAAATGCATCAATCTGGTGTACTTTGAAGAACACTATTCCTATATAAATGGTGATTAAAATGGAGTTTAACACACTTATCAATGGTTAATGAATAAATAATTTTCTATGATACACATTTGAGCCATCAAAAAAATGAAGCAAAGGTGGTGGTTACCTGTCGTTCAAAAGAGTGAACACAAGCGCCCTTTTGTTTTATTAGATTGGTGAATTACTAGTACTCAAATAACTGTGACTACAATCACGAAGGATAGCTCACAATATTCTTTCCAGCAGAGGGTGCTCAAAGAGCGCAGAATGAATTGTGATGGAAAAATTGCTCGCGATCAGACATACAGACGGTAATTTACTTACTAGGGATGCACCGAAATGAAAATTCTTGGCCGAAACCGAATACAATTAAACAGTTGGCCGAAACCGAATACCGAAAGAGGCTTTTGCAGTTTTGTTTATTATTTAGTCAATTATTTCAACATTGCATACATGAACTCCCAAATGTTCTCCTTAAACATAGCCTACAACTAAAAAGCAACCCTAAATAAATAATTAAACAGTAAAACCTTCAAATCTAAGAGTAAAATTAATATTTTACTAGGAATTAATTTGTGAACCTCTCACTGATTTTTACCTTGACTTAGGCCTATATGAGGATGAATTTACAAAGATTGACTTATTGCCGTTCTTCATTTTTTGCAGTGCAGGTTGAGTTGCTCTAAAAACAACTGCACCACAGCTGCCACCATAATGTTCAGACTTCAGAATTTGCTTCAAAGCCCTGATCATAACAATGAGAGGCTTTAAACGATGTCAATTCTTAGGAGGTGATTGTAACCTTTTTGTCTGTAGACTGAAACTAACGGGGGAGGCGGCTTGCTGGACATATATTTAGTCGCGCTGTCAGTTTGCCGACTTGGCTCTGTGTATTCAGGCTCGAGAAATGCAATCAGACCGTAGGAGCCTTTTCCCCCAACAGCGCTAACGAACAGGATATCTCCGGTTATCATTTTAGATGTCAAACTAAAGTTTTTTTTGCGCGGCGGCTCTCACCGGCGAGGTGTCACTGTGAGACACCATTACCAACTGTCACAGAGTTTCACCGGGTGAATCGCTGCTTCGCTCGCGCAAGGCTTTTGTGTTTCTATGGTGATTAAACATCAGTGTTGGACGAGCGTTTTAACTTTATGCTGCATTAAGCATTGCACTGTCTGCGCCGTGTTTCATCCAGTTTGAAAACATTCTCCCACACTGGACTCTGACATTTTCATGCACGCTCCAAACTGCTCCTGCTGCGCGCTCACAAAGAGACGTGGACTCGCATACACGGTTACGTCTCTCTTTACTGCCATTTCCTGGTTTACCAGCGCGCAGCTCTTTTAAAAACATATTTCCTTAGTGTCATTTAGTTCGCCAATTTTCGGTAATGTTGTTCGGCTTTTTAACTGTTTCGGGGCGAAACCGAAAATGACTTATTTTGCCATTTTCGGCCGAACTTTTTCGGTGGCGGAATATTCGGTGCATCCCTACTACTTACCTCAATAAGTTTCAGATGATCCTTGTCAAATTAATGCGCTGATACCTCTTCTCGTAGGCTACCTGGCAATACAGTCACAGCGCGTGTTGACACCGCAGGGGGAGGGGCTGATTGACTCGGGGAGATTGAAGCCTCGATCCCTCAAGCAGCGCTTTGATAATACGTCCATGATTGAAGGAAATATTGTTTCTTGAGATCACAGCACGAATCACACGTTAAATATTGTTATGCGGAAATTCTATTGTTTCCAAGTGAAACTCACGCATTGCAAATGAAATGTATACATGTATATTTTTTAAATATTAAAATATACATATATAAAAAAAAAAAATGAAAGTGTGGCGGGGCAAAATGAAAGTGTGGCGGGGCAAAATGAAAGTGTGGCGGCCCGCCACGGAATGATACATTAGTGGGAAACACTGATATGTATTCAGTGTTTGTTGTCATAACCTCCCCTCTAGTCGACTCTGTCTGCCAACCATGAGAAGATGGACGCCGAGGTGAACAGCCTGCGCCTCCAGCTGGAGACGGAGAAGACGCGCTTCAGGAAGATGCAGAGTGATCTCCAGAAAGAGCTGAACGTTGCCTTCGAAGAGAACACCAAACTCACCACTCTGCTGGATGGAAAAGTCCCAAAAAGTAGGATTAATATTTAATGTTCTTCTGCTATTCCAGGTTGTTTATGCCCATGCAGACAGCCTGTAAAGTCAGACTGGAGTTGTAAGATATTGGATATTTTCTCCAGATCTGATAGACAGCATGGAGCTGGGGAGAACAGTGGCCACCCTGAACAAAGAGCTGTCAGCGTGTCATGGAGAAGAGGAGTTGCGCCGACCTCAGCTGGAGGAACTAGCCTTACTGCAGACTCTTCCTGATAAAGTGGACAGCCTACTGAAGCAGGTCAGTACTCCAAACACCCTCTAAGAGCAGGGGCAGTGACATGGGGAGCATGTATGCATGTATTCAAGCTGTCAACAAACACCAGGTATTTCCCTGTTCTGTTCTACTCTCGTCTCTACCGTGCCTCCACCCCCACCATAGGCATATCAACAACCGGGACAGCAGCACCAAATCTCCGGACAATGTTCGGTTGCACGCCAACTAGGGATGAGCCCGAATCCGAATAGGCTATGTATTCAGAAAAGCACGGATAATTAGGGCTGGCCCGAATTATTCGAATATCCGAGTATTCGTTTGATAAATTAGTATTCGGAGCTCAATTCAGTATTCGGAATATATATTTATTTTTTTATATTATTATTATTATTATTATTTTATTTTTTTTGCAAAAGCACCTCGAACTGCAACATATTTCGTCAGTAAATAATGATTAGATACACAAGTTATAAAACAATTGTAAAATACACATTAGACTTTCATTTAAAATATATTATCGAATTATTTGAACGTTGACCTAGTTGGCCGCTGCCCTTTCAAAGCACAACCGGTGACATCAGCTGTAGGCTACATGATGTTACCAGAGCGAGGCAAACTAAAGCAGCACCAAGCGCAGCAGGGAGAGAGAATAGATGCTTGGCGTAATGCTAACGTTAGCTTACCTCTGTTTGTTTACGTTCGTAATGCAGTGCTGCTATCGCCCATCATCAACAGTGACTTGCTTGCATCATGGGGATACGCGGTCAATAATGGATATAATATGGACACAAAAGACTATCAATATTGGATCTTTGTATGGATTTATAAATCCCCGAAAAGATGCATGTTCCGGGATGAATCGAAAAGCTCCTGTAAAGGTGAGAACACACCGGGCGCGTTGGCGCTTTGGGCCAAAGCGACCAACGCGCCCGATCTGGCGCTTGGTCATTTTGTGTCAAAAAATGGTCCAACGCGCCACCAAAGCTTCAACGCGCCACCAAACAGCTAGTCTCCCCCCGATATATTTATTCCCCTAATCAACCGTGGCTGCGATCAGATCCGACCCGACACAAAAGCGTTCATGTCCGCACAAAAACAACAACACGGCCAACAATTGTGCCAAAAGACAAATAAACAGCAAGTGAACGGAACAAATAGCCTTAAAACAGCATTGAAGATTCACGCCACTCGAAATGAACACAAACAGCAAGGCAGCAGCACCATACCAAACACATTTACAGCAGCATTGTGCGCAGGGCAGTAGAAAATTAAGGCAAGTAGCCTACATTACCTGGCTGTGACGGGACCGTGGCTGGCGTAGATATAGGCATAAACACCGGTGCTTCGCTGTAGCCTACTCGTTGTGAAAGTTCCCCGGACTTTAGCCGTTATGTTTGGGTTCATTATATGGAGGTGGTGGCCGCACACAGCCGGGTGAGTTAGCTAACGCTATCCGACCGGTGCTAACTTGGTTTATCGGCTTAAGCACAGCCACACATATTCACTGAATTAACCAGGAAGCCCATTCTCCTGGCTCACTTTCCCCACCCCGAGCGGCTTCATATCACCAGCCAGCCGCAAATACATTTCCTCCACGGTGTTTCGCACACACAGCGGTGATAATTTGCTCCTCCATCTTGTCTGAGATTTTTCTGTCCTCCGGCTCTCTGCTTGTGACGTAGGGTCAAGCTCACCGCTGATTGGCCAACGCGGCTAAACGTCTCGCGCCGGAGCGTTGAAAGTTCAATATTTTCATCTTTTTTTGACGCTTTGCCGGCGCGGTGAAGCTTTGGCAACGCTTTGCCGGCGCGGTGACGCTTTGGCAACGCGCCCAAACCGCCAAAAGCAACGCTTTGCCGCGGCCAACGGATCATCGCGCCTAAACCAATGGTTCCCTATGCAAAAATAGGATTTTTCAACGCGGCCACCACACCCAACGCGCCCGGTGTGTTCTCACCTTAAGGTTGACGATGGCACAGGACAGCTGATTTGGAACGGAACAACAGCTGTTCGCTCGGCTCACGCTCGGTTTCAGGGTGTACATTTGGATTATAAATGTTGGTTTGATGGTGTGTGTTTTTAGTAGGGCTGCAACTAACGATTATTTTGATAATCGATTAATCTGTCGATTATTTTCTCGATTAATCGATTACTATTTTGGCCCGTAAAATGTCAGAAAATTGTGAAAGATTTTGATCAATTTTCCAAAGCCTATGTTGACTTCCTCAAATGTATTTTTATGTCCAAATCACAATGATATTTCAGTTTACTGTCATAATAGGATTAAAGAAACCAGAAAATATTCACATTTGAGAAGCTGAAATCAGAGAATTTGGACATTTTTTATTAAAAAAGTACTTGAAAGGATTAATCGATTATCAAAATAGTTGGCGATTATTTTAATAATCGATTCTTCGATTAATCGTTGCAGCTCTAGTTTTTAGAACGAGTACTCGAATACTCGCTCGGAAAATCTAACGAATATTCGAAGCCTGTAAAATGGTATTTGGGCCAGCCCTACGGATAATGAGATCGGTCCGAATATTTTTACTTCCCGAATAGTCTGGTTATTTTTCGGGGGGGGAATCTTTATTTTTTTAGCCTCTTTTTATGAGCTAAATTGACTCGGCGCGTTCCGCCTTCACTAGAGTGGCACTGATCAGCTGTTCATCTCCGCTGCCGTGGCGGAGAAGAGAAAGACCGGCCATGTTTATGCAGGGCTCCTTGACCCGGTCTCTCTCCACACCGCTGGAATTTTCTGCACCGTGTGTCCCCTTCAGCCCTTCATGTTTTCATTTAATTCAAACCTCTGAAAATGAACCACGTCTCTCTAGTAGCAGGCAGCGGGCTGTGTAATAGCATTAAATAGACAATATCGATCTTTAAATATTAGATCTGCAAACACTTCACCCGTTAGGTCATACAATCTGTTTTATATAAAGGAGATGAAAAAATCTAATAAAACTGAAAAAGTTAATGAATCTCTCTGATGTAATACTGTTTCGTTTCAGATTCTGAATGTTCAATGTCCCCCAGTCAAAGGGATAGTGGGGCTAGTTGGTGTTAAAGTGCCTCGTGCACCCAGTTTGAGTGTACAGTGAAGCCACCGCAAAGTACTTCATTCCTCTGCAAAGTTGATCGGGCAGCTAAAGCTAGTCAGCCCTGCAGCTTGGAATCAAAACAAGAACACTTGCGTAGAGAGCAGCACGCTCTCAACTACGGTTCTGGGCAAGAAGCTGACGGAAGGTTATACAGCGTTCACTGACAGCCTCTGGGATCATTAGAGGAGAAAAAACAGCACATTACGTGATGTGTTCAAGTGCTGTTGGAATGAATGAGCATTTGGCAGAGGTAGGGTTGCAAAGGGGTGGAAAGTTTCCGGTAAATTACCAGAAACTTTCCACGGGAACTTTCGCTCGGGAATTTTGGGAATATTCAAAATTGGAAATTATAGGAATTAACTAAATTTCGGTAATTTAAATGATTTTTTTTTCACATCCAAACATAAATCTAAACATTTAAACACTATGTTTGGTCATAGGCAGACATCCATGCAAAATAATACAATTAAAAAAACATTACATTTGAACAGATTTATTTGTAAGAAGAACTTTATCAAGTTTTGATTATTTTATGAACAATCAATAATTTCACTGAACAACAAAAAGATGAATGTTGAGTTAAATATTAGTCATCTGTCTGACCCCACCCATTCAATAAATAAAGTGAAATGCCCCCCTCCCCCCATGTGATGGAGGAATGCACAGAGCATGTAGGGGGCATGGCCTCAGTACCCCTGCAGTAGGATGTGTGCTAAGTGCAAGTTGCCAAGTGTACTTGCATAAAATCTGGTTGTTTTAGTCAAGTTTATGCTAAAATACATTGTCCCCAACTATATGTAAAATCACAGTTTAAGCCTCTGTAAACCTGGTCTAGTAAAAATCAATATATGATATCAAGTTGGGTGTCTCAATAAACTTAAAAAAAAATCTGATTTGAAATTAAATATTCATAAATATATTAAAACTTAGTTGAAAAAACTGCTTTTTACAGTCTAGAACGTTTGCCTGGACTGAAATAACATAGTTAGGAGAATTTAGTGCATTTGGGTGGCTTTAAATTTAGTAAATTCCCGTTTATTCCCGTAAATTCCCGTTAATTCCCATGGAAAGTTTCCAACTTTGAAAATTCCCGGAATTTTGCAACCCTAGGCAGAGGTAATGTCATCGTGATTAGTTCAATGTGATCTCGTAAAATGTAGTGTTAGGCGAGAAACTGACTAAACCTTGAGGACGATTAAAAGTTATCAAAAATTGGATACCCCCCAGCATATAGTCTGATTGGTTTAATATGTAAATAGGTATTCCTTTCTGAATGATTAAAACATATTTGACTCATTGTTTATCAATAAATAGTTCATAAACCTTTGTTTGACTAGTTTATTACTGAACCTGCCCATCACACGCCATGCTGTCACACTCTGCACACCATAGCAAGTCCATTCTCAACCTGTTGGAAACACCGATGTTGACTGGTTCATTTTTCAGTTCCGTATACAAGACTACAAAGGAATTACTCAGACGCCTATAAAATGGTATTTATGACTTCCCAATGTGTGTGATTTCATTCTGTGTTGTCCCTTACAGGAGTGTGAGCTGAAGGAGCAGCTGTGTGCAGTTGAAGCTCACAGAGACGGCCTGCTACTGACCCAGGCTCAGTGTTCAGAGGAGGCTGGGCAGCTGAGAGACGCTCTGCACCTGGCCCAGGAGCAGATCCTGACGAGCCAATCAGAGCTCAGTGCTGCTGAGCAGAGAGAGACAGAGCTGAGAGAGCAGTGTGCATTCCTAAGGCAGCAGCAGGATTCACTGAGCTCAGCCGTGGAGCTCTCTGATGCTGAGAAGAGTCAACTGATGACCAACATGGAGGAGACGGCTTTGAAAGTAAGCTATGCAAAAACAAATATGACTGCTCTATCAAGCGCCACTCTGAAAAGATTGAATGGTGAAGTCTTCAATCTAGGCTTCAGTTGATCATTTCCTCACAGTAGAACATTGTCCAGATGTTACTCCTCCTCCATCTAAGGCATTTTAAGAAATATTGGCCTCAGCTCCTGATGTCATGGACCTCATCCAAGTTAACAGTAGTTTAAACCATCAGTATCCAGCTAGACAGAATATCAGTCCTGCTCTAATACTTACTCTTGGCCTTTCTAAAAGGATTACTTCTCAGTCTTCCCTTGGCCCAGCTTTCCTATTAATCCTAACCCTACATTTTACCATGTGTGATGTCACACATGGGAAAATTTAGGGTTGGATAGTGAGACCATAAAAAGTCTAGCTGCCTTTTCTCAGGCTAGGATGAACCGATTTCTAAAAATGTTGCACATTTATACTACATAGCAGGGTTTTTCCTGGCTCAGAATGGGCCTTTGGGGGGGTCAGTACGCCGACCGACTTTTTTGGGGTTGCGACTGTGCAACAGTAAAGGCAAAACGTTTGTGTATTTTAAGGAGGGATGGGCATAATTGATCGATTAATCGATCATTGCTCGTTAAGAATATTGTCGATCACGTGAAATTGTTATCGATCATATAGCCGTTGTGTTGCGCAGTGTGAGTCCGGCAGCACAGTAGGGTTGCCGCGGTGTGGACATTTTCATACCGAGTAATACACGTGCGTCAACACCGGTGTTACCGAGTAAACACCACCAGACAGGGTCTTTAAAAAAAAAAAAAAAAAAAAAAAAAAAAAAAAAAAATTATTAGGCTTCACCGCAGATTTCAAGAGAAGACGGTCCGTCGGCTCTGTAGGCGCTTACTTTGATCTTAAACATTAGATCGCGCGATTTATTCTTGAACGAAACAAATGCTTAGTGTTTGTAGATCATTTGGTTAAATTATTATGCAATTTGTTCAATATGAGCCACCAGAGCCACCGTACTGTGTTGCCTCATCGAATCAGAATGACTGGTGGGCTACTTCACTTTTACCTGTCTGTAGGCTATCAGAGCCATGATCGGAGCGCAGTTTATTGAATGCTTGGATTAAATTCACTCGTTTAAACTGGGTGTGATCCTTGACTCATACCAATCCATATGAACTTTCTACAGTGTTGTCAATAACTGTTGTCGTGCACTTTGAGGTGTGTCGGTGACGCAACGTCATTTTACCGGGGCTTCAGCTCCAAATGTTTTAAGTGAAGCTACCACGGATAGGCCTATATTTGCGGCGTGATTTCCACTGGGGACTTAACATGTTCTCTCCCCCCCACACTTTACAATTTATAATTTTTTCACCGCAAGCTGTCATCGACACGGAGCAGCAGCACACAGACAGCCTGCCGCTGTGTAGGCGCGGGTGTGTGAGTGTGTGTGTTACCTCCGGTTACCTCCCGTTGCTGAATCTTCAACAGTTTGCAGACTACCTAGTTTAGCCTACGTTTTCAGGTTCCCTAGTATTGGGGTTTCATCAAAAATATTGCCAAATAGGCGCGTTTGCTTTGGGCTTTGAAGCCAACTCCTCCGCCATCGTCTTATAAACTCTCTACGGGAGACTCCGCTGCTGTGACGCGGCTCTGCGCTGCACGGAGCGGAGCAGACACTTTCATTTTCATTGTTTTCTGAGTAGCTTTATTATAACTTAGAAGTTAGAGTAGCCTTAGACATACTAGTTTTTTATTTAGCCGAATGAACTGCCGCCGTCACGCAAAATTTAACCAATTGGCTTTTATGTCTATTTTTTTTTAATAGGCATAGGCCTATGCCTAGACTATCCGGTGTTGCTCGGTGTTGAGGCTCCCACCGGTGTGAGCCTTCAACACCGAGTAACACCGGTAACACCTACTACCGCGGCAACCCTACAGCACAGCAATGAGTTTCACTATGTGGCAGCACCGAAGACTGTATGGGCAGCAATTAAACATCCTACCAGCAGGGGGAGATACTTAACTAGTAGTAGAAGACAACAGAACAGGCTCAGGCAGCAGCCTGCGAGCTGCCGTAGATGTCAAAACATAAACAGGAAGAAGTTAAGGAGAAGTTTGGCATCGGACCGGACAGCTTTCGAACCGAAAGTTCATTAAGCATTGTGAAACCTTGTATACAGTATCTCACAAAAGTGAGTACACCCCTCACTTTTATTCAAATATTTAATTATATCTTTCCATGGGACAACACTGAATAAATGACACTTTGATACAATGTAAAGTAGTCAGTGTACAGCTTGTATAACAGTGTAAATTTACTGTCCCCTCAAAATAACTCGACACACAGCCATTAATGTCTAAACTGCTGCGAACAAAAGTGAGTACACCCCAAAGAAAAAATGTCCAAATTGGGCCCAAAGTGTCAATATTTTGCGTGACCACCATTATTTTACCGCACTGCCTTAACCCTCTTGGGCATGTAGTTCACTAGAGCTTCACAGGTTGCAACTGGAACCCTCTTCCACCCATTCATGACAGCATCAAGGAGCTGGTGGATATTAGAGACCTTGCGCTCCTCCACCTTCCTTTTGAGGATGCCCCAAAGATGCTCAATAGGGTTTAAGTCTGGAGACATGCTTGGCCAGGCCATAACCTTTACCCTCAGCATTTTTAGCAAGCCACTAGTCGTCTTGGGGGTGTGTTTGGGGTCGTTATCATGTTGCAATACTGCCCTGCAGCCCAGTTTACGAAGGTTGAGTGCACATGCTCAGCGTCATACACAGAGGTTGGTTTTGGAAAATAGACCTATGAATACTGCCAGCATTGCTGCAGGTCTTGAAGGGGTGGGGGGTCAGCCTGTCAGTGCTCTGACCATACGCCACACACTGGTCTGCATGGCTGTCGTCCCAGAAGAAAACCTATTCTAAAGATGATGCACAAGAAACCCACAAAAAAATTTGCTGAAGACAAGCAGACTACGGACATGGATTACTGCAACCATGTCCTGTGGTCTGATGAGACCAAGATACATTTATTTGGTTCAGATGGTGTTAAGAGTGTGGGGTGGCAACCAGGTGAGGAGTACAAAGACAAGTGTGTCTTGCCTATAGTCAAGCATGGTGGTTGGAGTGTCATGGTCTGGGGCTGCATGAGTGCTGCCAGCACTGGGGATCTACAGTTCATTGAATTCTAACATGTACTGTGACATACTGAAGCAGAGCATGATCCCCTCCCTTCATAAACTGGGCCGCAGGGCAGTACTGCAACATGATAACGACCCCAAACACACCTCCAAGAAGACCACTGCCTTGCTAAAGAAGCTGAGGGTAAAGGTTATGGACTGGCCAAGCATGTTTCCAGACCTAAACCCTATTGAGCATCTTTGGGGCATCCTGGAACGGGAGATGGAGGAGCGCAAGGTCTCTAATATCCACCAGCTCTGTGATGCTGTCATGAATGGGTGGAAGAGGGTTCCAGTGGCAACCTGTGAAGTTCTGGTGAATTACATGCCCAAGAGCGTTAAGGCAGTGCAGGAAAATAATGATGGCAACACAAAATATTGACACTTTGGGCCCAATTTGGACATTTTCACTTAGGGGTGTACTCACTTTTGTTGCCAGCAGTTTAGACATTAATGGCTGTGTGTCGAGTTATTTTAAGGGGACAGTAAATTTACACTGTTATACAAGCTGTACACTGACTACTTAACATTGTATCAAAGTGTCATTTATTCAGTGTTGTTCCATGGAAAGATATAATGAAATATTTGAAGAAATGTGAGGGGTGTACTCACTTTTGTGAGATACTGTAAGTACAACACTTAAACAAACCGAATTATGTACCACTTGTACATTGAAGCATACATCCGACCCTGTGTGACGTTAGCGCCGCTAGCATTAGCGGCTAACTTTAGTGTCTATGCTTTCCTACTTCGCCTAGCATTAGCGGCTAACTTTAGCGTCTATGCTTTCCTACTTCGCCTTCATCAGGGAACTAATTTGCACATTTTAGATGATGATTAGATGAAGTAACGTTAGGTCCTTTATCACTCAGAGACTAACTACTAACGATTATTTTAATAATTGATTAATCGGTCGATTATTTTTTCAATTAATCGATGAATCGGATAAAAAAAGAAACATTTGTAATTGTCGCATCTTTATTCAAAAACTGAACATTACTTCAAATTGTCAAAACACCAGGTTATTGCTCCAACGTCCCGGAACTATTAAAAGTAATATTACATTATAAAAAATAAACTTAACTGGGATAACACAAAAAAAACATACAATGTATGATATACATTTATACAGTATATAAGGGATGTCCATGGTAAACCAGTCAACCGATAAAAAATTTAACCGGTAAATACTAACGGTTAAAAAAAAAAAATCATCTTAATTTCTCTCAGATGACAGGAGATCGTTCATTTTTATTGATACCATTTTCGAGACTCCTTAACGATCCAAGTCTTTATTTATCACTATTGATACTTTTCTATTATTTTGTTGAAATAGAACTTGTATTATTGCTTTAATTGCTGATATGATCATAGTTCAAGATAGGACATTAAACAGGTCATAATTCCATCTTTACTATCTATTTTATATTGCTGGGTTCGCCAAAATCTAAAAAAAAATGTTTTTGTTGTTGCATTTGAACACATCAATCATATTACTGAGCCGGCCTGAACACATCACATTTGACATGTTTGCTACTTTTTTTTAAGCTAACTAGCTCTATGGATTACTATTTTTAACTGACGGGACTTCGGTTGTGTGATTACTGCCGCTGCTTTGAATGACTGTTGATGCGCCGATGCCGACTCTCCGAGCAAGTCTGCACACCGTCTGCAGCAGCAGCTGACAGAGTTTTTTGGACTAGACCAGGGGTGGCCAACCAGTCAGAGACAAAGAGCCACATTTTTGACTGTGTTACTGCAAAGAGCCACATTGTACACACGGGTACACACAGTGGCGATTCCAGGACATTTTGACTGGGGGTGGCCAAGGTGGGCCACAGAGTTAGAGTGGGGTGGCCATCGCACCCCTGAATGAATAGCATGTGATATGCTGTACAACCAATTCAAAGATGATTTATAATCCCAAATGCCCAAATCATGTTAGTATCCATTGTAATGTTTGTCAGAAAGCTAAACCCCTGAAGGGGGGTCTGGGGGCATCCCCCCCAGAAGATTTTTTTGTGTTTTTAACATGTAATCTAAGCATTCTGGTGCATTCTCGCGAACATAATAAAGGAAAAAGTCAATATTTATTTCAGCTCAGATGAATAGTAAAATTAGCAAGACAACATAACTTGCTAGCAGCCAGATGCCTAACAACTGGACAGAGGGACGGATGACCACTAGCTTTTGACCAAATATCTTGCTAAAAAAATAAACCTTTATTTATGAAAGTCTGCCCTTGCTAAGAACATGTTACACTCGCTAACTACAAACTTTAATTTTTTTATTCAGATTTCAAAAATCTGCTGGGACACGTGCCTATACACATGCATGGGTGGCACGCATGTCACAAGCACACTTATGCTGTTTTCAAGACCTTTGCTGAACAGAGACCAGTTCTAGTGGCCACAGTCCTACCATTAATTTAGTAATTAAAAATTGCAAACTGATCTCATATCAGTGGATTAGAGTGTTTGTGTGATGAACTTGGCAACTACCTATCAAAAAAAGTTAAGAAAGACAAAAAAAATACATATCATCTCTGAACTAGGATACATATCAGGAAAAAAATGTAATAAAAAAAATAAAATTAAAATTAAAAATAACATTTGAACTGGGGGGGGGGGCACTGGGGTGGCGTTTTTATTTTCGCAGAGAGCTTGCACATGCATGCACAATCATTATTTATTAAAAAAAAAAAAAAAAAAAACAGGGGGCCCCACACTAGGACTTGAAACGGGCCCCCAGATCGTTAAGGCCGCCCCTGTGATAATGACAGGACTGGATTAAAGACGACAGGGCAGTCATTTTCAACAATGAACATTGTGTGCACTGTCTCACATACAAACTCTCAGTTCAACCAAGTCCACAAACAAAAATATAACAATTTAAAATAGCATTTTTCTCTTACTATGCATGTTGCTTTGTGGGACTTACTTTTAGCATGGAGAGAGCTGAAGTGGCGCTGAAGATTTGAAGCCTTGAAATGCACAAATGACGCCTGGCATATAAGGCAGAATGGCTTGGCATAACGTTCAACAAAAAATATGAACTCTCCCACTCTGTTTCGGAGCGAACTTGACACAAATAGTTTACTCACGGAAAACCTCCCTCCAAGCTGAGCGGGCAGTTTTATGTTGCATCCGCACCAAACGTTTGCGAACGTTATGTTGCGTCCTCAATTAAACATTTGCGAACAGGCATACACATAGGGCCTACACATTAATAAAATAAAAAATGAAATAATAGACAACATGTAAAACGAACGTAAGAGCCGCATGAAACGTTTGCGAACATGCACACACATAGGCCCACACAAAAAAAAAAGTATAAAAAAAATAAATAATTATAATTATAATCACATAATTTGATATGAACTGAAGAGCCGCACGAAGCTGGGCAAAGAGCGGCTCGCGAGCCGCGGGTTGGCCACCCCTGGACTAGACGGAGTTGAAGGAGTTTGTTTTAACCCAAAGACAGCAAAGGTACAACACTTTTATATAGGCCTACAGTCCAGTGTTAGATATGACCAAAATACAAGCTGTGGCCGCTCACACTATAGCTTTCCCGCACCGCTTCACGTGCGGAAGGCTCGCTGTGGGCGTGCATGAACCTGTCGGCGGCTGGATGTAAACAGTGCCGCGACTACGAGTGACGTATTAATCGCGCGACTCAACGAATCGATGACCAAATTCGTTGCCAACGCTTTTAGTAATCGATTTTTATCGATTCGTTGTTGCAGCCCTACTGTAAAGGCAGATATCCTAATGTAAAGTGTTCACATAGTCATTCTCATGTCTTGATTTTAGCTGGAGGAGAGTGAACGACACAGATCCTCACTAAGCCAAAAGCTGGACGAGCTGCAGCAGCTGCAGATGGACAGTGAAGTATCCAGAGCTACAGAGGGGATCAGCAAAGAACTTCAAGAACAAGTACCACAGTTTGCTTTTTGAAATGAAATTTGACCTGACTTGATTGCTGGATTCCTTCAAGACAGCATATTCCTTGGCCTTTTGCTGGATGTCCTCTTTTCTCCTCTTAACATGGGTGTCCTCCAGTGGAAAAACTGTAAATCAGTTCATTGTGCACTATATCACTTTCTAAGATTTGCAGTGTTTCCATAAGTCAGTGTTTCCCCCAGAAAATGTCTTAGTCAAGGTGGTCACTGCCCCGTGCCAGGGGAGGCGCGGCGCAACGCGCCGCGGCGAAAATTTTAGGGGTATTTTGCTCAAAGATGCCAATGCGCCGTAAATAAATAAAACAGACACTGACCTTACAGTTGTGCAATTTTGTTTGCTATGTGCAGGTACAAATTATGTGTAAACGTGCAGACAGTACAAAGCACAATTAAAGAAAACTTCTACTGTTTTGGTGCAATACTATACAGACACACTAAATACAAATAATGGACCATACATTCAGAGCCGGCCCAAGCCTTCAGTCCAATGTTAGCGCTGCTGAAACTATTGATCTTTGCTAAATATTATTCACACACCCAGTGTTTTCCGCTAGTGCCTCCACTGTGCAGCTGTGTGAAAATGTTACAGCCGAGATTCCGACCTTCCTAGGGGGTCCGGGGGTATGCCCCCCCGGGAGATTTTTTTTAACCTTTTTAAAGTGAAATGCATGAATCTGGTGCACTTTGACAGAAAAATTAAGAGGCTGAATCTGAGAAATTTTGTGTGAACAAATAATTTGGATACACTGGTCAGATGAATTAGAAGCTATTGAAGGACACATGGATTTTCCATACAAATATTAATATAAAATCAAATATTATGGAGGGTCCTCTGGGTTGGGCTTGAAGCTCTTTTTCTTTTACGGGACATATTGCTCTGTAATATAATGAATGCATTTAAATTCAGTGAGAGGAACGAAGCAGAAGAACTCTGTTGTCCAGCTACTGTATCTTTTTTTCCACAGACGAGGCTGAAATAGGCTATAGACTATACACAGTGCATGGGCAACTGAGGGCAGCCCCATTTCCAATTGTTTTTAAATAAACTCAATACACACTGTGCATGGATGTGAACGTGACATGATCCGATTCGGATTACCTCCCAGATGAACTGATTACATTTTTAGGCTATTAATTATCTAGACCAAAAAATCGTATTCTTTTTTTTTGTATGTTAACTCACATTTGCATAATATGATGTTAATATCAAACACAGAAACAAAAAAAAATTAAAATACATTTTTTTTTTTTTTTTTTTTTTTTTGAGGGGGCCCCCCTGGCGGTCGGGGGCCCTAAGCGACCGCTTAGTTCGCTTATGCCTCGGGCCGGCTCTGACTCTCATGCATTCATCAAACTTTTCTCTGCGCTGTCCTAGCTGATAGAAAGGTTGTGTTGCCACAGTGATGTGGAGTCTTAAACTATTCTAGCTTTGCAGAGCACTTCTTTCTGTTCAGCTAAATATCCCCATAGAACTGCACTGCGTTTATTATCGCCACCAGTTAAATCTCGGTTTGCTTCTGCTCGTTTAACTCTCCCGCGTGCATGCCGTAGTCGCACGCGGTGCGGTACGGTCGCGCGCGCAAAGCTGCAGACACAGAGCAGCTGATAGAGAAACGCTTGGGGACACATGCTTTTTACCGCAAATCGCGGCCTTTCGCGCAGTTATGACCATGCACAACACACACATCGCGCTTGCTATTACATTAATTGTGCAGCACGAAAAAAAAAAAAAAAAAAATTATTTTTTTTTTTTTTGGGGGGGGGGGGGGGGGTCGGTTGGTAGTCAAGGCGGGAGGCTGGCGTTGCTAAGGCGGCCGCCTTAGCTATAAAGCGCTGGGGGAAACACTGCATAAGTGAATAAACAAACTTTAGCTCCTTGGAACACAGTTTGAAGTTAGAAAGCTTCCTGAAAAGTTACTGTTTCACTGTTGTGTACAGCAGCAGGGCCCACAGTTTGGTTTACTAACATATTCTAGTCTAATCCCCATCCCCTGAAACTTCATAATGAACCTTTAGTAGAATTGCCATTAGGGCTGCAACTAACGATTATTTCAATAATCGATTAATCGGTCGATTATTTTTTCGATTAAAGGCCTACTTCACCGGTTTGAATATGAAGGTGTATTGAATTCTGAGATCCTATGTAGTATAAATGTGCGAAAAAAAATTGAAATCGGTTCATCCTAGCCTGAGAAAAGGCCTTCTCGTGACATCTGTGATGTCACGAGAAGGCCTTCTCGTGACATCACAGAAAGAGAAATATAGGGTTAAAAAAAAAAACTTACTTTGTAAATATTACTGTGATGTCTTTTACTGTGACATCACAGTAATATTTACAAGTACGTTTTTTTTTTAACCCTATATTTCTCTTTCTGTGATGTCACGAGAAGGAGAAGTATAGGGTTAAAAAAAACACTCTTTCTGCTTTTTCTCAGGCTAGGATGAACCGATTTTAATTTTTTTTGCACATTTATACTACATAGGATCTCAGAATTCAATTCACCTTCATATTCAAACCGGTGAAGTAGGCCTTTAATCGATGAATCGGATTTTTAAAAAAAGAAACATTTGTAAATGCCGCATCTTTATTCAAAAACTGAACATTACTTCAAATTCACAGAGCAGACTGAAGTGTCAAAACACCAGGTTATTGCTCCAACGTCCCGGAACTATTAAAAGTAATATTAAATGATAAAAAATTAATAATAAACTTAACTGGGATAACACAAAAAAACATACAATGTATGATATACATTTATACAGTATAAGGGATGTCCATGGTAAACCAGTCAACCGATAATATTTTTTTAACTGGTAAATACTAACGGTTAAAAAAATTAAATCATCTTAATTTCTCTCAGATGACAGGAGATCGTTAATTTGTATTGATATTGATACCATTTTCAAGACTCCTTAACGATCCAAGTCTTTATTGATATCACAATTGATAATTTTCTATTATTTTGTTGAAATAGAACTTGTATTATTGCTTTAATTGCTGATATGATCATAGCTCAAGATAGGACATTAAACAGGTCATAATTCCATCTTTACTATCTATTTTATATTGCTGGGAAAACAAGTTTCGCCAAAATCTCAAATTTCTTTTTTTTGTGTTGCATTTACATCAATCATATTACTGAGCCGGCCTGAACACATCACAGTTGACATGTTTGCTACTTTTTTTAAGCTAACTAGCTCTATATCCTTCCGATTTTAACATGGATTTAAAAGCTGACAGAGTTTTTTTTGGACTAGACGGATACTGAGTTGAAGGAGTTTTTTTTTAACCCAAAGAAAGCAAAGGTACAACACTTTTATATAGGCCTACAGTCCAGTGTTAGATATGACCAAAATACAAGCTGCTAGAAGCAAGCCTTCACGTGCGGAAGGCTCGCTGTGGGCGTGCATGAACCTGTCGGCGGCTGGATGTAAACAGTGCCGCGCCTGCAAGTGACTTATTAATCGCGCGACTCAACGAATCGATGACCAAATTCGTTGCCAACGCTTTTAGTAATCGATTTTAATCGATTTTATCGATTCGTTGTTGCAGCCCTAAATGCCATAAAGGTAATCAAGATGTTTTTTGTGATTACTTAGCTGACTAAGCTGACTGAAGAGCTTGAGTGTGTGCGTGCTGAGAGAGACTCTGTGGTGTGTGAGCAGAGAGCTTCTTCAGAGCTGCTCGCTACAGAGAGAGACCAGCCCAGGAGGGACCTGCAGGAGAATGTGGACATAGTAAGCCAAAGAATTGCTTCTTCTAAATGTTAAAATAACACTAATCTATTAATATTTCTTACATTTGTAAAGGTGCGGCGTGTAAAGGGAATTGACGTTTTTCAGAACAGGGTTGAAATATTTATTTATAGCACTGCCATGTTGCACTGCCATGTTGCACCGCCATGTTTCTACACAGAATGGAAAAACGGCCTTACATTTTTATATATAGTGGCCGTCCTGGGGAAATGCATCAGTTGGAAGACCAAGAAAAAGTACTATAGAATAAATAACTAAATACATCTTCACCTCATCACTTGATATTGTGGAAAGGCTTGAGGCAGTGGTGGAAGATGCCAACTATAGTAACTAGCTTCTTGTCCTAGAAAGCCATTCTCCAAACTGATAGGGTTGGCAGGAGCTAAGCTAGATTTTTGACACTAGATGATGCAAAAATACACCTATAATGCACACTAGGGTTGCCGAAATTTCCCGAAATGGCCCCTTTTCAAATCCCGGGATTTCAGAGCTCCTCACGGGATTTCCCGGGAATTCCCGTTGAAACCGGAAGTGCCTTTTTAATATTTTATTTTGTACCCACGTACTCGGCCGAGTGGTTTATTGGGCACGTTATAGCCTCATGCGCAGGGCAGACTGGATGCTAGCTCTAGAATGAACTACGGGCATTAAAAGTTAAGTCATCTAAAGGCGTTTTCAGACGGGAGGAGACGTTCTGTCTGTGCACTCGACACGGACCGGCGGAGATAGGAGGCTCCGCGAGGAAACGCCGTGCGGTAACCATGGACACAACTTTTGTTTACAACCCTGTGTCGCTGCTGTTAAATATCTACTCATATTGTTAACATTTGTTTAGTTAATAAGTGGATTAGTTATTCAGTTTGGTTTGGTTTAAATGTCTACTGTGTGGATTAGGTCTAGGTTTCACTTTAGTGTTTGGTGGAAGGAACGGGGCGAACAGCGATGCTCCAGCTGTTTCATCTCATTAGATTCATGTCGCTACAAGAGAAAGCAGCAAAAGAAACAGGCTGCTTTATGTTCATCATACAATCTTGACTTGAATACAGAAGAATGGTGAATATCACCATCTCATTGAGGAGAGAAAAGTAAAACACTGTTTAGCTGTGCCAGGCTGCCAGCGTGTGTGTGTGTGTGTGTGAAAGAGAGAGGAGCACAGACGTGACTGCGGACTCTCTCTCTCTCTCTCTCTCTCTCTCTCTCTCTCTCTCTCTCTCTCTCTCTCTCTCTCTCTCTCTCTCTCTCTCTCTCTCTCTCTCGCATGTCAATAGCTGCGTTACAGACGTAACAACAGTTTAGTACGTCTGTAGAACGGTAGTGCGTCTCTCTCCACTCGCATGTCATTGAAAATGTATTACCAGACACGTCAAAAGCCTCCCTTCTGAAAAGGCCATGATGGCGAGAGTATATTTTATTAGTAAAGGCCACTATTAATGAATTAAAATAATTAAAAAAAAAAAAAAAACGGGAGGACGGGTCCCGTGGCCAATTCCCAGTACTCCCGGACTGACTCATTTCACGGGAATCCCGAAATCCCGGGACCCGTCCGGCAACCCTAATGCACACGTTACCTTTTTAATGGCGTTTATGAACAATTTACAGTCTTGTCCTCCCTCACAACAACTTTAACTTGTGTTTAGGCTGCAGAGACACAAGTTCCCCTACTGGCTCTTCAGGACCAACTCCAAGGGCAGAGGTGTGAAGGCTCAGATCTGCTAACACACCATGAACAGAAGCCGTCTGATTCAGGGCAACATGTGAGTGAAACGTTACTGAAGCCCTTTGTTTTAAACTTATCATTTGTTGCCAGTGATCTGACTGTTGTTTGTACATCTCCCCAATAGAGCCAGAGTCTACCACAGGAGTGTGTGGGAGATGATAGAGAGACAATGGCCCATGTTCAGACCGCTGCAGAGGAGAGCGAGAAGCTGCTCTCCACATTGGCTTCTCTCACGGAGGAGAGAGACCAGCTCAAGATGGACCTGCACGAGAATGTGGAGATGGTGAGTCATCATCATGTGACTGCTGTGCCAGTCAACTTCAAAATGTTTTTCCAAAAAGTGGCTCCATTCTGCTGACTGCAAACAATGGCTCATCTGCTAGCTGGGATAAATGGCTAATGTACATGTCCAAAGAAGAGGCAGAAATGTAAAATATTGTTTATGTCTAATGCAGATTGTCACCCAACAGGCACTGTATCCCTTTTTATTTTCCTTTTATTTACATATTTTATCTCTTTCTCTATTTAACTACTGTATACTCTTTTAAAAAAGCAATAAAAGAATGTAAAAAATGTTTTTTTATTACTTTCAATCCGCCTTGATCGGCTGTTTTGTTATCACCCCAAAGAATCCAAATGTTTTTTTCTCCCATACAGATGATAGAGATTCAGGGTGAGCTCAGGACGGCCCTGGAGAAGAATTGTAAAAACAAGAAGCGGATCAAAGAGCTGGAGACGTCACAGACACCTGCTGCTCATCCCAGTGCACAGGTAGAGGAGCTGCAGACAGCGGTAAGAAAAACTAGTATTCAAATTGTTTTTAAAAACACTACCCCTTTTATCCAAAGGAGCTGCTATCAACTGAATGTTGCTTATTAAAAGATAGATATAATATTCACATCACTCTCCCAGTATTTGACAGTGTAATTCTTTGCCGACAGATTGATGGCTTGAAAAAATAGATTAAAAATAGAGTTGATACACAATTAAAACACAGATATATGGGAAGTGATCACACTATTGTTAAATTATTTTTATTTTATGCCTAGTCTTACAGTTCAGGGCTCCAGAGGGCGCCTAATTTGGGCGCACGTGCGCCCAAAAATCTGGTGAGTGCGCCCAGATATTTTCACTGGTCGCACCAGTGCATCTGAAATTTCTCACGTCATATTATGTAATATTGGGTGCTGTGCTGCACGATTCATCTAATCACGATGTGAGCTAGAGCAATTACATTCCTCACAAATGGCTGCCATTGCGATTTAATGTAGCAGGGTGTCCGCGGAGGTCTTAAAAGCCTTAAAAAGTCTTAAATTCATGTATCTAAAATTAAGGCCTTAAAAAGTCTTAAATTCATTAAAAATGTGATATGCTGGTCTTAAATCCATTACTCAAAGGTCTTAAATTTGTCGGGGCAGGACTATTCATTGTTAGCCTATATATATTTTTTCTTCCGCGACTTTCCGAGAAGGAGCTACTTTCTAACTAACGGCTGATATAAAAGTCCGACACTAGAGGCAGTACGGCCGTGTGTGGCTGTGATCCGCATATAAACGTAACATAGAAGAAGAATGTGTGTCCCCTGCCTCAGAATTTGAAGTCGGTCATGTTAAAGCAAGAAAGGGGAGAACGACCCAGCGAAATGCATGCCCAGCTTTTATAAATTCAGTGAGGTGGAGGGAGGACGACAAATATCATGGCTGGCTTTATTCACCCCGCGACCACACACTGCCACTACTCCGTAGGTGTGCAACCACCCGCCCGCTGGCGATGTAGGTACTGACCCAAACGCAAATCACACAGAAACAAACAGATTGATTGTGTTTAGTAATTTTTTTTATTTATCTATATTTATTAATTAATAGCTGCTCATCAGACGGTCATTCAGGTCGCTTTGCTGTGAGCTCACAGAGTGAGACGCGAGTCTCTGCTTCTCTCTCTGTCTGTAGCTTTATTTCTCTCCACTCTGCCCTCCCTCTCTGACGGCTAGTTAAGAACTATTGACGATCGTCCCGTCAATCGCAGACAGTAGCCTACATTTCCATCACCATTCGGTACAACCCTAATACCCGCAGTTTATTAACCTGGCTGCCTGCAACAATATGAAGAAAATAAAACATTTCGCAAATTACCGCAGGTCCCGTGGGCATCCCCCAGTTATGCAAACCTGTATACAGTAGCCTATGCTATTGCTATGCCTACTTTACAGTAGCCTATTTCCCGATTTTGAAAGTGCAAAAACATTCACCTGTGGAACCAATTTTTAAATAGTTTCTGCCATAAGTTCTAAAAAATAAAGTTAATGGACTAAGTTTGTTGTTTATTGAATAAGTAGGCTAATTTAAATTTGAAGACATTCTTCCCATAAATGACCAGATTTTTCTATTTCATTCTAATACTGCATGCTGCAGCTAACACATTTTCTTTATTGATTAAACTGTTCTTGTGACTCGATTAATCAGAAAATGTCAATCAATTGATACAGCTCTATAATAGGTTGAAAGGTGGTAATGATGGGTTTTCACGTTGCCTTTACAGTGATCTTATATTTATTTGATGGTAAATGCGGGGGACATTGTCTTCATTCAGACTGCTGAATTTTTTTTATTTTCTGTAATTAGTGCATGAATATTTGATATTCAAACTTAATAAACCTCTACAGAGCATATAGGCTACTGTAGTGTAGTTAGTAGATTTATGTTGCCAAGGTATTGGTGTTCATTAGAGGTCTTAAAATGTGCAGATACCCTGAGAGAGGCTACTTTCTTCCTAGCTTCTGATATAAATGAGTATCACTTTATGTTCAATAAACAGACAAAGTAAACTTGAATGAGTCTCATTGAGTGACACACAAGCTATGCTTGGGTTGTAATACAGCTGGACCCCCCAAATATCGCCTATATGTATTGTGTTTTAGGTCTTAAATTTCATTCAGGGTGGTATTAAAAAGGTCTTAAAAAGTCTTAAATTTGACATGCTGAAACCTGCAGATACCCTGTGTAGGATAAATGTGCGCGCGTGTGTCTAAACGTTCCAACCGCACCTGTATGTGTGTAGCTGCGCGCGCACCTACACGGCGTGCAAGTCAGCTGCAGACTATGGTGCAGAGTAAACAAACAAACATGGACACCGACGCGCATCAGCATCCACGCTGAACTGTGACGGAAATCAAAGCCAACGTCTGCTATATGGGAATATTTAGGATTCAGTAAGGTGATGTTGAACACATTGAACTGCTGTCTAAAACTTGGAAAGTTATAGTCGCTATATGTCGCGTGGCAACCAGTGGCAACTCGCCCAGTCTATCAATTCAGTGCGGCGAAAAGTAGAATGCATGAGAGTGAAGGGCCACGCAAGTTTCAGTAAGTTGATAGACTATTGTCTTGAGGAATGCCTTTTATTTTCATGGGGAAATTATGATTATTTTTTAATTAAGTGTTTTATTATTTTGAAAACAGTGTAGGTAAGGGGTGTGCACGAGTACACGTTGGTAAATCATAAACGTTTAGGAAAAAATCAATAAATGAAAACCGTTTTTTTTTTTTTTTTACTTTGGGAAATGATTATATTTCCAGGAGTGGAGGGCGATGTGATTAACTGTAGGCTACTAAAGCAGATAACACAACACATTATTGTGTTTGGTTACAATATTTATTAATTGAATATTTAACTGCACGCTCCACCTTCAGTTTCACTTTTGTTTTCATCTCCGTCTCAAACAGCTGATCCGATCAGCTGTTCGGCTCGCGAGCCCAACGGCCCCGACAGCGGGAGTCAGTCTAATGACAGATGATCACTAGGCAGTTATGATCACTTAAGTCAAAAAGCAAAATCATGAAATTACTGCCTCTCTCTGTCTGTCTGTCTGTCTGTCTGCTTGTCTTCCTCACTGCACACTGTCACTCCAACAGCCCCCCCCCCATATTACGGTTAAATGTGTACCATTTAGACATTTATGTAAACATTCACACCCCTAGTGTAGGCTGCTAGCCTAGTACAAGCTTTATTTTCTATATATTTTCAATGATTCTTAATATGTGTTTGTTTTAAATTGAGATCAAGTTTCAAAACTATCAATAATCGCAAATTTTCCTTGAACCAAGAATCATAATACCATTTATTTATTATATTGCATCGCAAATCGCAATATTAGCCACTATAATCGCAATCGCACAATTTCTCCAAAACGTGCAGCACTAATTTGGTGCACCCAAAATATATGCTGGTGCACCTAGATGAAAAAGTTAGGCGCACCGGTGCACCCAATGAAAAAGTTAGTCTGGAGCCCTGCAGTTACAGACAAGTGCCTATATTAAAGAGGACCTATGATGCTTTTTGACTTTTATGACCTATAAACGTTGTTATGATGATTCATAGTCATGCTTAACCATACTAAATTATCAAATAATGACTTGCATGCATTTCGACGTATTCCCTGCTGACCGTCTGGGGTGTCTGTGCAGAGCACTAAACACTATTCTAGCCAGTCGAGAAGTCACGTGTTCAGAGCGGTCTAACCCTTTGTATCCGTGTGACGTCGCATGTAACCTTAGGTCGTCACACGCGGATGTTTCCATGTACGTATAGTAATGCTGTCACTTCCTTGCTCGCGTCTGCCTCGCGCCCTTATAGGTCCATGCTCGCGCTTCCCGCCACTGAAAGTGTTCCGGAAGGAAGGTAACCAATTCACAACGGAGTGGGGTTTACAGGAGGGGGCGGGGGGGAGCGGAGATTGCCGAAGCACAGGCAGAGGGAGCGGAGATTACCGAAGCGCCAAAATAAGAGAAAGAGCTTCCCGAAAATCTACATAGTTTTTTGTGAAGTGATTCGTGTCAGGTTGCTCTATAGCAGTGTAAAACAAGAAATTAAGACCAGAAAAGTAGTATAATAGGTCCTCTTTAAGTATAAATTGAACATTCCTATTTCGGTTTCAATGGCCCTCATTTATCAACCTTGCGTAGACCAGAAAAATGGGTGTACGTACATTTCCACGCAAATCTCGGCATTTATCAATATGGACGTGAGCGTAGGATACGCTCAAATCCCACGCCAGCTCTCAGCTCGTGTACGCAAGTTTGTAAACAGCATGGACTCGCAGTGCAGGCTGTGCCGGGTAGCCGATGACTTTGTTGGACAATTATTAGAAGATACAGGGTTCGACATAACGTATAGCCCGATGGCCCGGGGCCAGTAAAATCATATGCAGGGCAAGTTGATTGGCCAGTCACTGTCCCGCCCGGGCCAGTGACTGGCCAATCACAGTTCAGTATCTTTTTGTAGACTATATCATGGTTCATTGAAATGCGCGTTGAGAGTCGGAATGAAAGCAGTGTTTATTTAAGACTCAATATAATAAACCTAATATAAAATATATTTTTTAATGAAAGGCCAGTGTCCAACCGATGCGTGGGCGTTTTGACAACAAGCGGGTGCACTCTCGCTCCGTTGGCAGAGCTGCCTACCGTCCGCCTGCGAGTCGACAAATCAATCGACTTGCTTTGCCCCCTTTCTTTCTTCCCACAGCAGAGGTTGAGGTGCAGAAAATGATAACTGCGCTTTTCCTTTATCTGCCGCCGTAATGTTACAGTATTTGCATCCAAGCCCAATGGTAGCCTAATACAAATGAGAGGCGTTATTTAAACGCTGTGAATGCGTCTCCGGTGATTGTGTCGGTTGTAGACAGAAACAAACGGAGGGACTCCGCTCACTGTAGGCTACAGTTCCTATAGTCGCGCAGTTTGGCACTGTGTTTTCAGGCTCGAGACATTCAATCAGATCGCGGAAGTCTTTCCCATTGAAATCGCTAACGGGGAGAATATCCCCGGTTATTATTTTAGCCACAAACCACAGTTCTTCTGCGCGGCGGCTCACTCACTCGCTGGCGAGATCACACGGTGAAACGCTGCTGTGATCGGACGAAGGCATTGTGTGTTTCTAGTGATTTAACGTCATAGTCTTAGACGAGCGTTTAACTTATGCTGCATATTTTGCACTGCATTGTTTTTTATCAATAGTTTGAAAAAATGGTCCCACACCGGACTCTTATGTGAAGCTGACACTTCATGGAGAAGTGACACTCCTGCAGCGCGCTCGCATACACGGTGAAATCTCCCATTTAAAAAAACGGCATAACCCACTGATTTTCGGATTTCTATTCTATTTTTAAAGTCAACTTGAGCGCAAGTGGAAAACCGGTCATTCGGTCGACACATTCACATCCCTAATGCATATAGAGAAAGTAATAAAAACAGCCTACCACACCACAAAGAATGATCAGACCTTCATCTCTTATTTTTTTTTAATGTTTGAACATGACTTCTGCAGGTGAACTATTCATTAAACCTCCCAAATTCAAGAATAAAAACAACCATCAAACTACTGGACTTTAAAATACTGGCCCACTCTTTCAACATACTTTCAGTTGTAGGCTTCTAATTCAATATGTTTGCCTGGTTTTATATTATGTGTATGAGCAATATCAACATTTCATATAATTAACTAAAAGAAAAATAACCAAATCTAAAGGGAATATCTATACTGTTACAGTATAGATATTCCCTTTAGATCTGGTTATTTTTCTTTATTTTTCTAATACAGGTATTATAATTATTGACACTAAATTATGAATAAAAAGAAAGTGTGTGCAGGGCCAGTGAAAATATACAAGGGGCCAGTAAAACTCGGATCCACTGGCCCGGCGGGCCAGTAGGAAAAAAAAGTTATGTTGAACCCTGAGGTAATACAAATGCAGTGTTTGCTCAGACCGAAATAAAGATATTAATCACTTAAAATTGTGCAGCTTATGGTGTGAAACTGAGTAGGAGAGCTGATTCAATAGTGCGCACACCGGCCACTTAGGAGTGCTGCATGGGACTGCGTAAGGGCAGTTATCTTCGACTTGGAGCAGCTGGGGGGACACTAAGGCACGGGGGCTGCATTCATTCAAAATATTAGCCTAAGCAGCCTATTAGATATGTAGTAGGCCTACACTGCTCTTTATGATAAATACACGGCACAACATTCAGCTTAACATTTTATTTATTTGAAGCACTTTTTAGATGTTAGTTCCTCTTTTAATGTGTCATTGATCGCTTAAGCGAGCGATTTATTTCCACCGTTAACCGGCACGTTTTTCCGATCTGCTGGTGGAGCAGGACAGTGGGCGCTCTCACAGCTGATCGTTGCCGGGTCGGCTTGTGCAGCTGACGGCCGGGCTGACCAAGCGCATGCTGTCATGAGTAAAACGCAAAATGTGTTATTTTTATTTTTAAACCCCTTTTGAGTAGTGCTATCTAAAAGGGCCAATACATTTTAATCATTCTGCAGACGTGTATTTCTTTTATGGGGACCATTATCGGACAGTTGGTGCGTCTTTTTCTCCTCTACCACTTATATTATGCCCGCAGCCCCAGCCCAGTTGGTTGCATTTCAGAACAGCAACACGCTTTTTTTAGTGGCGATTTTTGAGTCAGACCACTTTTTCTTCGTCTATTCAAAGAAATGGCGACATATAATTGTATATGCTGTTTTATAGCATTTGAGCAATAGCCATTATGTTAACCTAAAATGCAAAATCCTCAGCTGGAGATCGTTTGTTGTCAACACCAACGCTGTTGACCGCAGCAGTTATTTTCTTCCTAACTGCTGCCTTCTGTCGTTCTTCGATGCCGCTTGTAGCCTAATGCTCCGAAATTAAACTCTTTATTTTTCTACTTTCGCTGTTATTCTGTCAATTTCTACTTCAGATAAGTTCCTCTTTTGTGCCGTAATGCGCTTATCCATGTCGCAAAACCTCTGGGCGAGGCCTCTAAACTGAGAAAATATAGGGGCGTGGTACGATTGTTTTCAGCCTCCACATTTATCAATAATGGCCTGGCGTACGCCGAGATTGGCGAGATACCACTGTTTGATAAATCCCACGCGATACCTGGCGTAGGGAGGTATTTGCGCCAGAATCTGCACCAGTTTCCACGCAAGTTTGATAAATGAGGGCCAGTAGGTGTAATTAAATTCTTTAAAAAAGCAGTAGAGAAGCAGTGTCTTTGGTTTGGTGATAATTGTTAAAATCTCTCAAACACTTCTTCATAATAAGATTTATAAAGTTGAATTATTCTTGATTATTTTTATTTTAATCAGTGGTACAACATTGTTGCATCCCTACCCGGGAGTTTAAACAAGTGTGTCTGTATACGCCTTTTTCCAAACCAAATAGACAGTTCCATGCAACTTCAGACATTAATTATTTTGAGACCAGAGAAAGTAGCATTTCCACAGGATAAGTCTTGAATATCACCTTTTATTAATATAATACTCAATTACACTCCAAGAATATAATGCTGTAATTCTATTCAAATATGAAAGTCAAATTTTAAAAACATTTGAATAAACACGTTAATGATTAATTTGCTGCGGTTCTGTATTGAATACTAACTTTCTGAACCCAGTATAAAAGCTTCAAAGCGTTTACAAACTTCTTTCCTGTTGTTCAGATGCAGTGTGAGTTCCAGCAGCAGCTGGGCTCTGCGCCGCAGACACTGAGAGAAGAGCAGGACACACAACAACTTGAACAGGTGGGATCACCTCACTCACTAGTTTCCATTGTTCCACCAAAGGGACACTTTCACATTCTAGTTTCATTTGTTACATCATAACAAATTAATTTTTTATAACATGGAATAACACTCTCGTTAAGAAAGAAAAAGTTGCTCTATTCTTTGCATCAGGCAATGTTGTTACTTTGCCACGCAGTGAGAACACATGCAGCTATTTTCTTAAACTAATAAAGACCTTGTTGGAATATCTTCTACTCTATCCCTGACCTGGTGCTTCAGATCCAACAGCTGGAGAAAACTAAGGAGGAGGTGAGCCAGCTGAAGTCTGACCTTCAAGAACATGTAGAACTGGTGAGCTCTTTTATTTTTATTTCAACTACTAGTTCACATTGGGGCTTTTAATCGGAGAGAAGGCATTGAATGTCATTTACAGTTCGGATTTGAACTAACAGGGTTTCCCTCTGAAAAGTTGTTAGGCCTGGTCGCAATAGTGCCGCACAATTTGGTGAAATCCTTTGATTGCGATAATAGTGGATAATATTGCGATTTGAAATTGCGCTATTATGATTGTACTTGCTTGGTTTTCAAGGAAACAATTTAAAATGTAAGGTTTATTTCTCAATTTAAACGCACAATATTTCATATTCCTCCGTTAGGGTTTGATCCAAAACAATAACCAAAACCAAGTTTGAGGTCATGAATCATGAACAGCTCAGGTGAGAGAATAAGGCAAAGCTTTGTGCTCCATCATGATGCAAACAGTTCCAATAATTAAATGAAAATGTTTTGTTTCCAGCCAGTAGTAGTCTGGCACTTCTGTAGACTTACTGAAACTTGCCTGGTGTTCACTCTCATGGCTCAAAATGTATTTGTTGGTTTGTTAGCGAAGGTGGTAGGTGTGAAAAAAAAAAATGCTTACTTTTTTACCAGCCAGAAATAATAAATTAGTTTTTTACTATTGCATTTTGCTATTATGACCTTTTAGCATGTCATCTTGGTATCATTGGAGATTCTCAATCAATATAATAGTGGTGTGAATATTCTGTGAATTTTCTGTATGTGGCCCTCAGTGAAAAACGTTTGGACACCCCTGCCATAGGATGACTAGATCCAGGACCGGGCTGGGTACGCAGACAAAAAGATTCAGACATGCCGGCCACTAGGTGGCGCTACAACAAAGGAAAACGTGTTTGGGGTCATAACTCCCACACCGACATCACATCCCACAGTCAAAAATTTATATTCAGAATCACTGGAGTCAGCTGCATCTTTTGGCAAAAACTTCAAAAAAGACTTTTCATTTCAGCTCCCACAATTTTTGCACAATTGACACCAAACTTTGCACAGAACATCTACCGAGGCACATGGAAAAAAATTATTTAATATAATTTTTATGCGACCTTCGAAACAGTAGCGCTTTGAATATTTGTTGATTAGCTACGTTTTACGTAAAAAAACATAAATCCAAAATTATAAATCGGATCAAGTCCACATTTTAGACTTGTGTTGGTTCAAAAAAGTGTCTTTACAGTGGAGAGGCTGACAATCTCTTTTTGCTCATAACTCCCCAACCAAACATCCCACATTCAAAAACTTTATATCCACAGATTCACTGAATTCTGCTGCTACTTTTAGCATAGACCACGCTCATTTAAGCCGTTAAGGATTATTTGCAAAATTGCAACTGCAAAACTGACTTTTCATTTCAGCTCCCACAATTTCTCAGATTTTTTTGCTTTTCGGTCTTTAACTCCCGAACCAAACATCTCACGTTCAAAAACTTTACATACCTGGTTTCTGTGAAGTGAGCGGCCGGCGCCGCGGTCGAAGATGCAGGGGTCCCGAGTTTGCGTCGGACGCTTGGCCCCCGATCATAACTGCTTGCAGTTCTAGTTTTATTTTGTAACTTTCCGACCATCTAAAGTTATTATGAATTTTGGTCTGATTCTTTTGAAAACTGCATTCAATATGCTTATTAGAATACAAATAATATATCCACATCACTCCCAGTATTTGACAGTGGAATTCCCTCCCGACAGATTGAGAGGCTGAGTGGGGAGCTGCAGAGTGTGCAGGCAGAGAGGGACAGTCTGTGTGAGAGGAGCAGCAACACACACAGTGACATGGAGCTGCTGCTCAGAGTCAAGTCTCTCAGTGAGGACAGAGATCAGCTGATGGAGACACTGGAGGGACTGAGAGAGGACAAGAAGCAGCTCAGAGACCAGCTGGACCACCACATGGAGACGGTACGTTTGGATGAAGTCAAGTAACTGAAAGCACAAACATTCAACTTTTATTTTGTAAATTGATTTATGTTCTCTTCCACCTAAAGACCTCGGCCATCCAAGAGAAGTTGAGCAGACAAGAGCAGCAGCAAGCTAAAAGACAACAGCAAGAGTCTGAGCTGCAACAACAAGTAGGTCACACTCATTACTGCCATAGTCACCACAGTCACATCTGTTGGCTAAATATGAAGTTGCAGCTGCTTAGCTTAGCATGACACTAGGACTGGAAATGGGGAAACGGACAGCTTGGCTCTAAGTGGGGGGGGGGGGGATTCAGTGATGTTATATCCCCCGTTTGTTAGTGGAACAAAGCCCTGATTGGTTCATGTAGGTGTCAATCTAGCCTCCAGCCAGACTGGACCCTCCCACTTTCCATCCGTTAGTAAAAGGCAGCCCCTGATTGGTTCTTGTAGTCGTTGTCGTCAACATGGGTCGACAAATAAGCTCCTGAGATATGGCTGGTCTCACCAGGCTAGATTGACGACTAACATGAACCAATCAGAAGCTGTCTTCCACTATAAAGCATGAACATTAGGTCTGAACACGGTTTAGCTCTGACAATTTTTGACCGGACTCCTCCCCACAGAGATTGGAGAAATGCCAGCAGAGTTAGCTAGTTGTCAAACCATCCAATGGGGGGTTTTGATTGCTAGTTGCCTCCATGCCTCTGCTAATATTTCTATTGTTGCTATTAAACCTTGTATCACCAAATTTGGTTCACAGCCTTTATTATGGGACTGACATAACACATGTGTATAAACGTTGCGAGGTCAAGAATCATCGACCGCCAAAATGTTTCCGCAAGGGCGAGGCTTACCTGCTAATTTGCCATAACTGTTTGACGAACTCGCTCATCTTCAGAACAAGTGTGGCAGTAGTTTCACAGAAGCATAAACTGCTTTGAGCTGCAGTTAAAGACAGACACATGAATAATCTAATTATCATTTTTAACGTCTCTCTTCCTCACAGGTGAGGAGTCTCACTGAGAAACTGGAAAGCATTGAAGCAGAGAGGGAGGCTCTGCTTTCTGAGAAGAATATTAGCATTCATCAGTCCAGCCAGGAGCTGGATGAGCTGCTGCTCAGAGTCAAGTCTCTCAGTGAGGACAGAGATCAGCTGATGGAGACACTGGAGGGACTGAGAGAGGACAAGAAGCAGCTCAGAGACCAGCTGGACCACCACATGGAGACGGTACGTTTGGATGAAGTCAAGTAACTGAAAGCACAAACATTCAACTTTTATTTTGTAAATTGATTTATGTTCTCTTCCACCTAAAGACCTCGGCCATCCAAGAGAAGTTGAGCAGACAAGAGCAGCAGCAAGCTAAAAGACAACAGCAAGAGTCTGAGCTGCAACAACAAGTAGGTCACACTCATTACTGCCATAGTCACCACAGTCACATCTGTTGGCTAAATATGAAGTTGCAGCTGCTTAGCTTAGCATGACACTAGTGCCTCGTTTCCACCGAGTAGAGCGGGTCGGGTCGGAGCGGCTCAGAGCGGGACAGCTCACTTTTAAGAATCTCGGTGGTGTTTCCACCGCCGACCCTACCCTTACTGGTAGGGCGGGGTTTAGGCTGGACTGCGTTAGTCACCGCCAGAATGTGGGTCAAACTATCAAACTATCGGGCTGTGGAACAACTGTGTTCAAGCCAGCGGTCTCTCGTTTTTGCTTAGTCAAACCAGCCGCTTCTTTATTTATTCCCCCCGTGTTGTTGTGAGCACAGAGACGGCTCGGTACAACTGATAGACAGTGAGCGAACAGTGCTGGCTGCGGCAGCTACGTGACATCGTAGCAGTGTGACACAGTGTAGCCAACTGATTCATTTAATGACGAGGAAAAACACCACACAATAAACATTGCCGCGCTCACATTTTCGCCATAACACAAGACTCTCTTCACTCTAGCCGAGGTGACTACACACGGCGGAAATGATTATTTTGACCAACTGTGGTCAAGCCAGCGGTCTCTCGTTTCTGCTTGGTCAAACCAGCCGCTTCTTTATTTAGTCCCCCCGTGTTGTTGTGAGCGTGTATTTACTACTATCTATGGCGTAAACACACAGAGACGGCTCGGTGCAACTCACAGAGACAGTGAGCGAACAGTGCTGGCTGCGGCAGCTAGCCTACGTGACTAGCAGTGGGACACAGTGTAACCAACTGATTCATTTATTGATGAGGAAAAACACCACACAATAAACAGTGCTGTGCTCACTCTTGCCGAGATGATTACACATGGCGGAAATGATTCTTTCGACCAATCAAATGACGGCAGTGTGTAGCTCCGTCTTTTAGGCACCCTTTCAGGCGGCTAGTACCCCTACGGAGGAGTACTGAGATTAGGAGCGGCTCAGAGCGGTTAGGTGCGCTTAAACCGTACCCTACCCAACTTTTGGCAAATGAAAAGCCAAACTACCCGGACCGAACCGCTCCGCTCTGACCCGCTCTACTCGGTGGAAACAAGGCATAGGACTGGAAATGGGGAAACAGCCAGCTTGGCTCTATCTAAGTGTGTGGGGGGAGGGGGGAGAATCTCAGTGGTGTTAAATCCCCCGTTTGTTAGTGGAACGAAGCCCTGATCGGTTCATGTAGGTGTCAATCTAGCCTCCAGCCAGACTGGACCCTCCCCACTTTCCATCCGTTAGTAAAAGGCAGCCCCTGATTGGTTCTTGTAGTCGTTGTCGTCAACATGGGTCGACAAATAAGCTCCTGAGATATGGCTGGTCTCACCAGGCTAGATTGACCACTGCATGAACCAATCAGAAGCTGTCTTCCACTATAAAGCATGAACAATAGGTCTGAACACGGTTTAGCTCTGACAATTTTTGACCGGACTCCTCCCCACAGAGATTGGAGAAATGCCAGCAGAGTTAGCTAGTTCTCAAACCATCCAATGGGGGGTTTTGATTGCTAGTTGCCTCCATGCCTCTGCTAATATTTCTATTGTTGCTATTAAACCTTGTATCACCAAATTTGGTTCACAGCCTTTATTATGGGACTGACATAACACATGTGTATAAACGTTGCGAGGTCAAGAATCATCGACCGCCAAAATGTTTCCGCAAGGGCGAGGCTTACCTGCTAATTTGCCATAACTCAGGGCTGTACAGTGCAACAGTTTTGATCGCATTTGCTACTGAAATTGATCACGTGCGATGATGAATACAAATCCTTTCGCACTCGTGCGACAGGCTGCTAATGAGGAGAGGCTGTCTTTGAAACACAGAGGAGCGCTGCACAATTACCGGAAAGAGACGGCACATTACCGCAGTTAAGTTAGCGCGTGTACAAACAGAACATTTCCTGTGCGCCTTCACATTAAAAGCCTGTTACTAGCCAAACGTGAGTTGACTTTTATTTTGAAGCCGTTAAGAACAGGAAGTTAGCGCTTTTTTCTAGCTTGAAAGGCAACTCATTCAGCTGCAGCGAGCAGTCAACAGTAGTCTAGTAGTCTATTTACAAAGTTTTAAATAAGCCACTGAAAAGCTACTCCCAACACATTCACAACAACCTATTTCATTTATCCTAAATTGTACCAATATGTATACTTATTTATTTAATAGGCTATGTTTAATGTTTTAAAGTTTGGTTTTAATTAACAGAAGGACATTATAACGATAATAATTCTGAATCAGCAAAAAATTGCAATTGGCAGGTTAGATTATTTTGTCTAAATTGCAATCAGTGCACCCCTTTTCATTTTTCCATAATTATTACTGCACACACTAGGACAGGGGTGGGCAATATGTTTTTCCAGTGGGCCATACTGACTCCGTTAAAGTAAGTGAAGGGCCACACAATTGGAAATAAAATTTAAACATGAAATATTTAGTGCAGAATTACTTTAAACTACCGGTACATAGATTTGGTGGGCTTGATTGTGTTATTCACTAGCCCTTTTTAAATATTACAATTAACAACTCTGCAACAATTAACTATGATTCAGTGAGACTGTTATATTTGTGTAACAGACCTGCATCACTCAATGAAGAAATAATTATTTAAAAAAAAAAAACGGGGGGGCCCCACACTAGGACTTGAAACGGGCCCCCAGATCGTTAAGGCCGCCCCTGTGATAATGACAGAACTGGACTCCTACAGTACTAAGACGACAGGCCAGTCATTTTCAACAATAAACATTGTGTGCACTGCCTCACACACAAACTCTCAGTTCAACCAAGTCCACAAACAAAAATATAACAATTTACGTTTTTCTCTTACTATGCATGTTGCTTAGTGGGACTTACTTTTAGCATGCAGAGAGCTGAAGTGGCGCTGAAGATTTGAAGCCTTGAAATGCGCTAATGACGCCTGGCATATAAGGCAGAATGGCTTGGTATAACGTTCAACAAAAATTATAAACTCTCCCACTCTGTTTCGGAGCGAACTTGACACAAATTGTTTACTCACGGAAAACCTCCCTCCAAGCTGAGCGGGCAGTTTTATGTTGCGTCCACACCAAACGTTTGCGAACGTTATGTTGCGTCCTCAATTAAACATTTGCGAACAGGCATACACATACACATTAACAAAATAAAAAATGAAATAATAAACAACATGTAAAACGAACGTAAGAGCCGCATGAAACGTTTGCGAAACTCACACTGTTTTAACAACTCTGGCAGTTATCTTGCTGCCGATTGATAGTGCACACATTGTCTCTGTATCCGTGAAGCTCCAAAAAGTTGGTAACCTACTATATTATATTATACTATATTATATTCTTTGAAAACAGAAATTGCATTTTGGCATATTAGGCATACAGCCTTTGAACCCACATGAGTAACAAAATATTTAGAAGTCCACTCGGTGTTAAAAACACGACATTCCGAATCAACTTTCCTCTTTTTCACAGCACTCATCCTGATGATCATCAAACTGTCTGCAAGAGTCAAGGAAGCGCATTTTCACCCATTCCAAATTAAAATAGCGCCCTCTGTTGCAATCAGATTGTATAGCAGTTCAAACTCATGCCTCTATAATGCGGGATTTTTTCTTCTTCTTCTTCTTTTCTCCGTGGATGTCGCGGGCCGGACTGAGACAGCCCACGGGCCGGGTCTGGCCCGCGGGCCGTAAAATGCCCATGTGTGCACTAGGATATAATATTAATTGAGAATCTCAAATGAGACCAAGATAACATGCTCAAAGGTAATTAGAACGAAATGTAAGGGTTAAGGACGGTTATGCAAGTTTTCGATCATACTTTGTGTTAGGGCTGCACGATATTGCCCAAAATGATTATCACGATTATTTTGGTCAATATTGATATCACGATATTTTACCACGATTATTCAGTAATTTTAGTGAGTCAAATATTTTTATTGGATTGTCACGTAAACATAACTTTCATATCCATGTGACCGGCTATGCAATATTACTGATAATGTACATATATTTGCATAAATATAATAATTATTTACCTGAAGTCAATGCATTTCCACAAAGAAAATATAAAAAATATTGCACCAAAACTTTACACAAAATCAAATCAACAGAGCACTGCTTTAACTTTTCCTTGAGCTACATTTCGGTTAAATAACACATCTTTGTTTCCTCATCTGACCTCATTGCATCTCCTAAAAGCAAAATATAAAATATTTTACTCCATTCATTGTACCTGCATGATGGATGTGTATAAAACTTGATTGTGAACTAAATAAAATTGTGCCCACAATGTATAACTAAAATAAGTATATTACGAGCTGCGCCCTTTCAAAATAAATCACAACCTATATGGCTCTACTATGTCGGAATTTAATTTGAAAGGACGGAGACGGGAAGTGGCAGGTAACACTCAGCAACACGTTAGTTAACTGTTGCTGCCTCTCATGCCTTTACTCGCGACGCGAGGTTTCAGGTCGTGTACGCCGAGGCACTGACTGTAAGGAGTTATTAGCAACCCTGAGAGCTTGTCTAATAACTGGAATAGTCATTGCAAACCCACTAAGTTCTTATGTAATGAAAACGTAGTTCAGTACGCCAGTAAATAGGAACGACCAAGGATACGAACAAGCAACGGTGGAATAGTCTACTCGCCCAGCTAGACTGTCTGCTTCAGCTGACTGAAGGCTCAGGCTCAGCTGTTAGCCACAGAGCTACTGTTTTGCTAACACAACTCAAGACTCGCACACTGTACAAACAGTAAATGTAATCGGCCAACATGTTTAACAAGAGCTCCATCTAGCTAACAAAGCAATAGCCCCCAACATCAATAACACAATTCACGGAGAAAATGACTACCGAACATTTACATGGCGGGCTGCAGCCTGAAGTTACTATATCTAGGCTAACTGTCAATATGCGGCCAAACGTACTCACGTCGTGTTGACTGGAGTCCTGTCGAACATTAACCATGACTCCTGTGTTCCCTGCTCTCCTGATACATGCAAAGTCGTGTTGAAAAAGTATTCCATTGTTTTCTGAACGAGTAGTAGCCCTGTTTGTGGACGTCTATCGATCAAAACTATGACGTAGGTCCGTTCACTATACATTATACTCTTGACAGAGGTCTGTCGTGCTGGAAATAACAGACCTGGCAAAGTGTCATGTAATAATGGGTTATAAATCCGGCCCCACACAAAAAAAGAGACCAACAAGGGGATGTATGTGATTTTACAAGCGCAAATATCTGCTCTCGCTCGCGCGATAAGCAGCAGCATCTTGCTTCTTCGCGCGGCTCTTGGAGTGCTTTCTATCTATGCGGGCAGAAAATTGTTCACACTTTGGGGGCGGAGCCACTGGACTTTGATTGACAGCTCTCGGGGAACCTGGGGTTGCCAGGTTGGAGCATGGACAGGCACATGATCAGCGAGTGGTTTGGGGAGTGATTGATTTGCTTCGCAGCTGAGCACACATTTAAAATATTGCACATTCATCCTACACGTCATCGTGGGAAGCCAATATCGTCATCGCGATGAAAATTCGATATATTGTGCAGCCCTACTTTGTGTGCTACCAAATTTATTTTTGTGCTACTGAATTTTTTTGCTTGCTAGCACCAGTGCTACCACCTAAAAAAATAAGCGTACAGCCCTGCATAACTGTTTGACGAACTCGCTCATCTTCAGAACAAGTGTGGCAGTAGTTTCACAGAAGCATAAACTGCTTTGAGCTGCAGTTAAAGACAGACACATGAATAATCTAATTATCATTTTTAACGTCTCTCTTCCTCACAGGTGAGGAGTCTCACTGAGAAACTGGAAAGCATTGAAGCAGAGAGGGAGGCTCTGCTTTCTGAGAAGAATATTAGCATTCATCAGTCCAGCCAGGAGTTGGATGAGCTGCTGCTCAGAGTCAAGTCTCTCAGTGAGGACAGAGATCAGCTGATGGAGACACTGGAGGGACTGAGAGAGGACAAGAAGCAGCTCAGAGACCAGCTGGACCACCACATGGAGACGGTACGTTTGGATGAAGTCAAGTAACTGAAAGCACAAACATTCAACTTTTATTTTGTAAATTGATTTATGTTCTCTTCCACCTAAAGACCTCGGCCATCCAAGAGAAGTTGAGCAGACAAGAGCAGCAGCAGGCTAAAAGACAACAGCAAGAGTCTGAGCTGCAACAACAAGTAGGTCACACTCATTACTGCCATAGTCACCACAGTCACATCTGTTGGCTAAATATGAAGTTGCAGCTGCTTAGCTTAGCATGACACTAGGACTGGAAATGGGGAAACAGCCAGCTTGGCTCTATCTAAAGCCCCTTTTACACAGAGATTGCGGCATATTGACGGAACAACATCACTCCAAAATGCCGGCTTTGCTTGCTTCTGTGTTATTTACACAGAACCAAGCAACGCTGGCCTGCTGGCGCATCAGTAGCTCCTTTTACACAGCGTTCCGGAATGAAAGAGGTGCTTGTAAACAGCGTCAGGTGTGACGTAAACATTTAGCGCCGCGCCGGTCAGCTGCTTTACAACAACAACACTGGCTGGTGAATTGAGAGCAGAAGTGCTGGAGCTTGCAGTAAGAGGGCCGTATTGACCAGGGCCCCAGGACACTGCCTTCTCCGAGCAACCAGCATGGACAAGTGGCCAAACCATTAGTACTGCATGCTGTGAATGGGGCTGGGGGGTGGAGCTTATTTTCATGCTGTCCTGAGGTAGATTTCCCCGTCCACACAATACAAGCGGCGAACAAGATTGTGTCTCCGCAAATTTTTTCTGAATATCAAACATAGGCTCATACTTATCATTAGACCATATACTATTAAAACTGAAGTTTTTTCATTTCAAAACGCCACCTCAAGCGTCTTATTAGCCCAACGGCTTTTAACGGCTTTCAGTTTGTTTTCGAGGGAGGAGGAGGGAGGGGGCAGCCGTGGGCAGCTGAACAGAGTCGTAGTTTAGAACTTATTCACCACTGTTTTACTTTACAAAAACGGAGTGTAATTCAAAGATCACATATAGCGGTTCATCGGGGGGTTAGTGACTTATACGACCATGGTCGGTAAGCAATACAACTTTGCTCGCTAAGACCATAGATAGTATAATAAAGACCTTTAGCTTACAATGCTAGATGCTACGGATGCTACAGAACGAGAATGATTCTACATCCGCTACCAGTCCGCTACGTCATTGCTACGCTTGCCGCCCTCTTTCTTGATAGGTCCATAATGCCGCTACGTCATGCTCATGGACCTATCGCCATGAACCATGGACCGCATGAATTTCCGCATATCACTTCCTTGTGGCTTCCCTGCGCCAATGAGCAGTTTCATAGGAATGAATGAGCGCCGTGTTTCAGTCCGGTGTCCATTTCTTTATATGTCCATGGTATTGACAGACCGCTGTCAAGGGTATAATGACCGTTGCTAAGGATCTACGTCATAGTTTTGATGGATAGACGTCCACAAACAGGGCTACTACTCGTTCAGAAAACAATGGAATACTTTTTCAACATGACTTTGCATGTATCAGGAGAGCAGGGAACACAGGAGTCATGGTTAATGTCCAACAGGAATCCAGTCAAGACGACGTGAGTACGTTTGGCCGCATATAGACAGTAACTTCAGGCTGCAGCCCGCAATGTTATGTTCCGCAGTAATTTTCTCCGTGAATTGTGTTATTTATGTTGGGGGATAATGCTTTGTTAGCTAGATGGAGCTCTTGTTAAACATATTGGCCGATTAGAATTATTATTTGTAGAGTGTGCGAGTCTTGAGTTGTGTTAGCAAAATAGTAGCTCTGTGGCCCGTTCGCTATACTTTATCCCTTACTTAGCCTAGACTAGCTTTCCCATTATACAACTTCTCCTGGGCAGAAATAGACTCATACACTCTGCAAAATGAAGTGCGGGGGTTTGGATTGAGCAACGGACCTCATGATCAGATAGATTATACGCCGTTCTTTTTATTTGGTGATTTTTACGGGACATCAAGCGGCCGTGATTAATGTTAAACACACGTCCTTCAACTGCTAACATGGTCGCATGTTTAGAACGTAGGATATGGAACGTCAAACGCCCCCCTGTTCCGCAACAACAAGCTGGAGCATTTAAACAGAGAGGCGGAACTGATTGTGTCGGGAATCTTACTACCCCCCGAGGTAGTAAGATTCCCTGAACAATCTCTTGCACCTTTCTTCCCTCGTTCCGCAACTGTTGCATTTAAACAGCAGGGCGGAGGGCCGAAAGGCCGGCATATTCCCGGCTTTCACTGGCTGTGTAAAAGGGGCTTAAGCGTTTGTGTGTGTGTGGGGGGGGTGGGGGGAGAATCTCCGTGATCTCATATCCCCCGTTTGTTAGTGTTACGAAGTAGAGCTGTAACGATTAATCGACGAATCGATTATTAATCGATTATTAAAATAATCGCCAACTATTTTGATAATCGATTAATCGTTTTGAGTAATTTTTTAATAAAAAATGTCCAAATTGCCTGATTTCAGCTTCTCAAATGTGAATATTTTCTGGTTTCTTTAATCTTCTTATGACAGTAAACTGAAATATCTGTGTGTTTTGGACATAACAATACATTTGAGGACGTCAACATGGGCTTTGGAAAATGTATCAACATTTTTCACCATTTTCTGACATTTTACGGACTAAAACACTAACCGATTAATAATCGATTAATCGAGAAAATAATCGACAGATTAATCGATTATCAAAATAATCGTTAGTTGCAGCCCTAGAACGAAGCCCTGATTGGTTCATGTAGGTGTCAATCTAGCCTCCAGCCAGACTGGACCCTCCCCACTTTCCATCCGTTAGTAAAAGGCAGCCCCTGATTGGTTCTTGTAGTCGTTGTCGTCAACATGGGTTGACAAATAAGCTCCTGAGATATGGCTGGTCTCACCAGGCTAGATTGACCACTGCATGAACCAATCAGAAGCTGTCTTCCACTATAAAGCATGAACATTAGGTCTGAACACGGTTTAGCTCTGACAATTTTTGACCGGACTCCTCCCCACAGAGATTGGAGAAATGCCAGCAGAGTTAGCTAGTTCTCAAACCATCCAATGGGGGGGTTTGATTGCTAGTTGCCTCCATGCCTCTGCTAATATTTCTATTGTTGCTATTAAACCTTGTATCACCAAATTTGGTTCACAGCCTTTATTATGGGACTGACATAACACATGTGTATAAACGTTGCGAGGTCAAGAATCATCGACCGCCAAAACGTTTCCGCAAGGGCGAGGCTTACCTGCTAATTTGCCATAACTGTTTGACGAACTCGCTCATCTTCAGAACAAGTGTGGCAGTAGTTTCACAGAAGCATAAACTGCTTTGAGCTGCAGTTAAAGACAGACACATGAATAATCTAATTATCATTTTTAACGTCTCTCTTCCTCACAGGTGAGGAGTCTCACTGAGAAACTGGAAAGCATTGAAGCAGAGAGGGAGGCTCTGCTTTCTGAGAAGAATATTAGCATTCATCAGTCCAGCCAGGAGCTGGATGAGCTGCTGCTCAGAGTCAAGTCTCTCAGTGAGGACAGAGATCAGCTGATGGAGACACTGGAGGGACTGAGAGAGGACAAGAAGCAGCTCAGAGACCAGCTGGACCACCACATGGAGACGGTACGTTTGGATGAAGTCAAGTAACTGAAAGCACAAACATTCAACTTTTATTTTGTAAATTGATTTATGTTCTCTTCCACCTAAAGACCTCGGCCATCCAAGAGAAGTTGAGCAGACAAGAGCAGCAGCAGGCTAAAAGACAACAGCAAGAGTCTGAGCTGCAACAACAAGTAGGTCACACTCATTACTGCCATAGTCACCACAGTCACATCTGTTGGCTAAATATGAAGTTGCAGCTGCTTAGCTTAGCATGACACTAGGACTGGAAATGGGGAAACGGACAGCTTGGCTCTAAGTGGGGGGGGGGGAAGATCTCAGTGATGTTATATCCCCCGTTTGTTAGTGGAACGAAGCCCTGATTGGTTCATGTAGGTGTCAATCTAGCCTCCAGCCAGACTGGACCCTCCCCACTTTCCATCCGTTAGTAAAAGGCAGCCCCTGATTGGTTCTTGTAGTCGTTGTCGTCAACATGGGTCGACAAATAAGCTCCTGAGATATGGCTGGTCTCACCAGGCTAGATTGACGACTAACATGAACCAATCAGAAGCTGTCTTCCACTATAAAGCATGAACATTAGGTCTGAACACGGTTTAGCTCTGACAATTTTTGACTGGACTCCTCCCCACAGAGATTGGAGAAATGCCAGCAGAGTTAGCTAGTTGTCAAACCATCCAATGGGGGGTTTTGATTGCTAGTTGCCTCCATGCCTCTGCTAATATTCATATTGTTGCTGTCAGGTGCAGCAGCTGGAGGAGCAGCTCCACCTGTGCAGAGGGAGATTAGCCCATGCTGAGGCTGAAGCTGACACCAAACAGCAGGTTTGTCAAGAGTCCTACTGGATTCATTAGTTTTAACTAGGGCTGTCAAACGATTATTGTTAATTTTCTCTTTATATTGTTATATGAACGGAAATATAAAGGACAGAAGGTGGATATGTACATTTAAAATTAGTATTTTTATTAATTAAAAATCCAAATGGTTTTAATACTGAAAATAAATTAAAATCAAACTAAAATATATACCTACCACACCATAATTCAATTGGTCTGGCTCTTTACTATGTCTTTGGGCAAATATAGGCTATATAATGGCATTTATTTGGTGAATCTATAGGTTGTGCATTCTTGAATACAACTTGATTACAGTCCTGTGTGTGTGTGTGTGTGTGTGCGTGTGTGCGCGCGCGTGTGTGTGTACTGTTTGTACGCGCAAACACGTCCTAGGGGACTGTTCATTTGTGCCAGGAAGCCGACGTTATGTTGATGTCTAATCACACACACCTCTGAAAACTACAGACGTTTGTGTCCTCTCGGGCACTGAACAGAGCCGACAATGTTTCTCCTTCTGTAGCTCCCGACATCAACTGCCACCCGCGGCAGTTGATTTTATATACTATCTATGCCCGTGACACAGACGTGACCGTTAGCAGATTAAAACACGGCATGAGCTAACGTGCTGTGATGTTTGGCTGCGCGCAGCTACTGATCCTGGGTCAGCCATAACGTTAGAGTGACTGTAGTACAGAGCCGGTGGGATGCACGGGGCGGGTCATTTTGGACATGCGTTAATTGCGATTTAAAAAAAAAAAAAAAAAAAAAAAAAAACGCCCAGTATTAATTCTAGAAATTAATCACCCTGCGTTAACGCGTTAATACTGACAGCCCTAGTTTTAACACGTCTGTTTTTATCACCTTTATTTATCCAGATAGTCTTATTGAGATCATTACTTCTGTAACCTGGATGTTTAAGATAATGACACTCATAAATGTATCGCATACAAACCACACTGCACACATGTAAAAGGTCCCCAATTCAAATGTATCCAATGGAACAAGACTGTCAAGTTTGACAGTAGGCTAGCATCCCAAGGTACTTACTTAAAGCAAAAAAGATTACTATAGGTTTTAGGTTTTATGTTTTTCTCCTGGCCTTTCAGTTGCTCAGTGAAGCCACCGTGAGAGAGCAGCGGAGCACTTTGGATCAGAGCAGCAGTGCAGTGAAGGAGACTCTGTCATCAAGGCTGCAGGAGTCTGCTGAGCAGCTTCAGGTACGTTAACCAACTGCTCAAAGCCCACCTTTCCAACATAAGAGTTTAATAGAACTCTGATGAACACTCTTTTTATTATTGCAGGGCTCTTTTGGAAAATTCCTCCAATTCATAGAGTACTGTTCCGAGAATGACAAAGAACTGGAAAAGTCCCTGCCACTGCAGCCAGACCCGCCCTCGTTCCCTAAACGCAGCACCGTCAACCAGCTTAAATACCAGAATTTGCAGAGCCTGGGAAACATATTGGTAAATGTTGATAGAATTCTAATTGTTTTCATTTGAAAGGTCATAACAGTCTGATCAGGTGATGACCCCTGTTGTAGCTCACAACACAGAGACATAGGTCGCTATGTTTGAAACGGCCGTTCTTTAATGGCACGTTGCATCCACACAATGATCACGCCATGACTCCTTCCCCACCATCACAGCTCACTTTTATGTCTTTGAAGCTGTGAAACCTAATACAAAACGGCATCCGCAAATGATACAGCATTCACATGGGCATCAAATTATACAGAAAAAGGACACTGTGTGGCACGTGATATTACGTGCATAATACAAGAAATGATGGAGAATTAAGGTTCGGTCCAGAGTCCTGTTTACTGTCCTTTTATCTTGGCCGTCTGTTTTGGCTTGAGACGCAAACGTAATACAATATCGTTGCACTTTACGAGCGACATTCATCCACGCTTGGTCAAACTTTACACATCAACTCAATTGACAATACTGAACTAGTGAAACTAGGAAGAAAACATGAATTAGCAGCACAAACACATTTTTAACTTTAACTTAAGATGAATTATTTACATATTTTTATTTATTACATGAAATTAAAAATGAAGTATGCAACATGAAATACAATTAACCCATTGATGACTATGGCAATCTAGGATGCATGTCCTTAATCCCTGAGGGTTTTCTGAAAAAATAGTACGAATTGTCAAGTCTTCCAAAACCTTAATATCTAAGCCTGTGTAGCACATAGAAACATGAAATAAAATACATTTAAAAGTTAAGGTTCACAGGTTTTATTTAAACATGCTCCCTTAGCGCTTACAAACCAACAAATATTTCAAAAAATCGTCAATTAGATGAATTAGAAAATATTGTTAATAAATAGATGCAATGTGTTGTGTGATTTTCGTCAGTAGTCTATAGTAGACCTTGATTCTGCGCAACAAACGCCACTAACTGTTCTGTCGCTGACACAGCTGGCGTATTTTTTTTAATTATTTATTTTTATTTTTATTTATTTATTGATTGACGTGATTTTCGGCAAACCACACAACTTTTGAGTGGTCACGTGGTCTTAAAAAATCAACAAAACCCACCTCATGTGTATTTGAACCAATGACAGTGCATTCTATGCTGGGAATGCCATGAAAATTAGATAAAGTAACAATGCTGCGTGACGCAGCATCAGGCAGGAGATACAATGTGGCATCGCGCAGCAGCCGTCATCAATGGGTTAATGTATGCAACGGCACTTCCACCTGTTGTCTGCGTCCAACAGAAGCAGCTGGTGCAGTGGGCACAGAGCTACAGGACTGTGTTTGAGGAGCTGCTAGAGAAAGACCTGGCTGTGTTTGAGGAGAGGAGCTTGCAGGACGTGTTGCTGTGCAGAGTGCAGGCTCCCAGCTGCTCTGTCAAAGAGCAGGACTCCACCACACTGTGGGAACACAGACTGACTGAGCTGCTGGACAAGAGGCAGCGCTACCTGCAGGTGAGCTCTGAAAGGTCCACTGTGTAAAGGGGCCTGGTGTATTTCAGAATGGACTAGGTAGAAATTGAATATAATATTCCTAAGTATGTTTTAATTGGTGTATATTCACTTCATGATAAAAGGTTTATTTATTTAATTGACCTTTAGAAATGAGCCTTTTATATATAACACAAGAGCGGGGGCACTGAGGCCGCCATGTTGCACCACCATGTTTCTACAGTACGCATTTTAATACATAATGGACGTTCGGGGGAAGAAGTACTATAGACTAGCGTGGAAATCTAGACCTGCTGCTGGCAAATTAAATGTGCTGCGCCTGTTGGTCTGGACACTCTCCATGGAAGCTCATTAAATATGTCAGAAAATTCTGAGCTTAGTTTCAATTGGTTGTATCTGATATGGGCGGGCCAAAGCCCTATGTATGGTGCTCTGGGGCGGACGTAACTGGATGATGACAGTGCTGTGCATGCACCGTCTAAGCCGTGATAGTAAACAGAGATGGCTGTGGATATGTTGTTTGAGTTTGAAACAGCTTTGGCCTCGACCCTTTACGATTTGGAAGACGGCACTCAAATCTTTCATTAGCAATTAAGAGGAATGTTCTGTTTTGCAGACCGACGATTGGTTGTAGTGCTATCCAATTGCGTGCAGTGGTATTCAGGTCTCCCTTGCAAAAGAGTCTTCGGACTCAATGGGATATACCTGTATAAATAAATTAAAAAAAATAAAAAGTTCAACTGCAGCATTAATTAAATGACAGCTTATGTATTTTCAGTATAAAAAAGAAAATACTGTCTGGGTTTGCACAGCTCGTTTCTTCTTCACAGTAAGGGTGATAGTAACACCTGGATGGTGCCTTTTCAAATGTGTATACATGTTTGACGTGTTGGCTCCCTTTTTATATGTCCATGGTTGGCTCCTACATAGGCGATCGCGGTGAAACAATAACATGTGCCGACATTTTTCCACACGTTTATCACTGTTTTCATAATTCTACTGGAATCCGAAGTTATCCCTCAAACGGGATTTGAATGACGGGGGCGCCTGTAAGCTCCGGTTTTCTGTTGTCTTTCGCCATGCAGTTCGCTCTCTGTTCGATAGCACTGTAACATTTTTATTTGCACTACTCATAGTCTGTAAAAGAGGGGGGAACGCTGCTACTACAACTGCTAATAGGGATGCAAACGGAACACTAGAGCGGAGAGGTGTGTATCTCTTGCGCTGACCGCAGCTGGGAGGGACTGCTGCGGGAGGACCCGGCTGCCTGTCAGTGCTCCGGGACGGGGGAGGTGCCGCAGAGGCAGCCGATTTACCGACAGTCTCCAAAAGTCACCAATAACAAGTAAAAAAGTAGCTAGATTTTCGCTAGAGGGGTTTGAAAAGTCGCTAAGTTGGCAACACTGCACCCTCGTGCTGTGCTCACCATGGAGATAACAGACTTTAAATCGCTGGCTGCTACTGCGCACGTGCGAGCCGTGCCGGAGCCTAAATGGTCTGGGGGGAATTCCGACGACAGGTTTTAAGTTCCACACCGCAAAACAAGCCTGTACATTCGCCATATATTAATGCTTTGTACGCCCAAATGGATGGTCCACCCCTGTAACCACCCAGAGGTGCCTGTACCGTCACGGTACGGTACAAATACGTATATCGTTACACCCCTACTAGCTTCTTGTCCTCTATTTGCTTTTGTAGAAAATGGCCAGCATTTTGGAGAAGCTGTGGGCCAACATGAGGTTCTTACCCAGAGAGCTGGCTGCTGAGATCAGAGAGTGGGAGAACCTCAAGGAGCTGCCAATGTCCAGCAGTGAAAGTGTGGCGGACGCTGTCCTTAGCTCTGTGCTGGACCGCTGGACTGCAGTGGCACCCCACAGGAACAGCATCCTGCAGGTAACCATTCACTTCTACAATTGTTTAGGGATGCACCCAAATGACGATGCTTGGCCAAAACAGTTGGTCGAAAGCCAACTGCATGTGGTTTTTGAAGTTTTTCATAATCTTGCCAATTTTTTCACCATTGCATGGCGGCCGCATGCATGTACAGTCGTTGCATCCCTACAATTGTTCCATGTTTGTGGTCATGCCAATCAGGAACAGCAGTTCTAACTGAAGATGCTTATCATTGACTTGAATGTTTTTAGATGATTTCTTTAATAATCCACAAAATCCTTCTTACTATATCATTTGGGGAGTTAGTTGAATGATAGTAAGCATCAGTAAGGAGTTGGGTATATCTAAATGAAAGATATTGCCATTTAAGTTTGATAAAGTTTACATAAGTGTGATGAAGTAGAGACGGGCTATGCTCTGTTTCTTCTGGTACAATAAGTATTTTGAACAAATCACAGCAGTTTTCTGCCCGAACGTTCTATAAAAACAATGACTGTAGTTTGCCATGGAGACCGTTTGATAAGCCACTCCCACATGGTCAAACGGTCTGCAGTAAAATATATCCTTTTTTTAACTACCGTACTTTCCGCACTATAAGACGCACTGGACTATAAGCCGCAGGTGTTATTAGGGCTGGGCGATATGACCAACATCTCATATCCCGATATAGAAATGTCTTATCCCGATAACGATACATTTGACGATATAGCATATTTTCTGTAAATTCAATTAATAAATATTTCATATACATAATTAAATACTCAACAAATAAAGTATTTACCCATATTTGATTATTTTCAGCTTTTATTAAAAACGCACATTTTCAAGCATTCAACAAAATAGAAAAATGCAATGTGACATTTGAGTAGTTTTGGGCCGTGTGGGGTTTCAGGGCACTGAATTGACTGAATTGGTGGATTCCTCCCTAGCTTAGCTCATTAGCCTAATGGAGCTATCCTCTTTAGCTGAGGCTGCGGTGGCTTGTAAATTCACCCCGCGGAGAGGGTGACCGCCCCGGGGAGCGCAGGAGCTTCTCACCGCTGAGAGAGCAGCCGAGCTGCTATCCCCGCGAGCCTGTCGAGCGCTGCCCGGGTAACGTCGGTTCGGCTAATCTGTCAGCGGGGACATATTATCCTCTCGCTATGGAATACTCGTCTACACGTGTGCAAACACCGACATGTCTGTTACCGATGGATTTTAGTGTCCGAAATGAACTTTGATTATCACACAAGCTAACTAAACTATTTGAAATGTAGACTCATCAGACCACAGCACACTGTTCCACTTTGAGTCAGTCCACCTCAGATGAGCCCAGGCCCAGAGAAGTCTGCTGCATTTGTGGATGTTGTTGATATATGTCTTTCACTTTGCATGATAAGAGTCTTATCTTGCATTTGTGGATGGAGCGATAAACTGTGTTTACCGACAATGGTTTTCTGAAGTGTTCCATGGCCCATGTAGTAATACCCTTTATAAAATAATTTATTCTTAAATACGGTGCCACCTGAGGTAGGGCTGGGCGATATGACCAAAATCTCATATCCCGATATAGAAATTTCTTATCCCGATAACGATACATTTCACGATATAGCATATTTTCTGTAAATTAAATTAATAAATAATTAAATAAAGTATTTACCCATATTTGATTATTTTCAGCTTTTATTAAAACGCAAATTGTCAAGCATTCAACAAAATAGAAAATTGCAATGTGACATTTGAGTAGTTTTGGGCCGTGTGGGGTTTCAGGGCACAGAATTGACTGAATTGATGGATTCCTCACTAGCTTAGCTCATTAGCCTAATAGAGCTATCCTCTTTAGCTGAGGCTGCGGTGGCTTGTAAATTCACCCCGGGGAGAGGGTGACCGCCCCGGGGAGCGCAGGAGCTTCTCACCGCTGAGAGAGCAGCAGAGCCGCGCATTACTGCGAGCCGGGAAGCGCGCGACAGCCCGTGGGGATAACAGCTCGCTAGCTCGGCTGCTATCCCCCCGCGAGCCGGTCGAGTGCTGCCCGGGTGACGTCGGTTCGACTGCTCTGTCAGCGGGGATATATGATCCTCTGAATACTCGTCTACACGTGTGCAATCACAGACAGGTCTGTTACCGATGGATTTTAGTGTCCGAAATTAACTTTGATTATCACACAAGCGAGTAAAGCCTGGTGTGGTCGGGCGGAAGTAGTGTGATGGAAGAGCAGCGGGGCTAGGAAGCGCTAAGTGTTTCTGCTTCAAAATAAAAGTCAAAGTTGACTTTGATTTCTCATATTTCACCAGTTAAGGCTTTTAATGTGAAGTTACGCTGTAGGAAATCATCGGTTTAATTAACAGTAACTTAACTGCGAGCTACATGTATAGTTTGTGTCCTAAAGAGTGGGATTTGCAACATAACGAAATAAACGATATTGCATAAAATGAAACGATAGACGTTTTTGTTTCGTCAGACGATATATATCGCCATATCGCACAGCCCTAGGTGTTATAATGTTTAATTACCTTACGTAAGAATTTGTGCACAGAGGGGATTGTCGGGAAAGAGATGGCTGCTTGAGGAAGCTCCCATTTATTAACATTTCAACAAACAAGTTGCATATTTGCAGAACGTATTCAAGTGTTACCATTTAGTGCAATAGCTACTATAGGGATGGGCACGAGTGTTTTCACTACTCGTGTGATCGCTTGCATTCCTCGAGGATCAATCGATTCCTCGTTCAACTTTTTTCAATTTTTAGAACGCAGCGCATCTGTAAGCAGAACGGTGCATCGCAATAAAGCCAATAACCTGCGCTTAATGCTTCTTGTCAAACAGTCAGTTACCATATGATTGTAAGGATTTATTTTCCACAAGTTTAAAACACATTTTCCTAACTGAAAGTAATTAAATTGGGCCACAATTTAAACCGATCGAGTAGGTCTGCGGTGGAGAGAAAAAAAAGAGAGAGAAAAAAAGCATGGGCTGTAGTTGGCTAACAATCAAAATAGACATCATTTAAAATAAGAAGGGCAGCAAATACAATAAAATTATTGTCCTACAATTTAAACACATAGATAGGCTAAATAACTCACCAAAGCAGTAGAAGTAGGCTAGTAGTTGTAGACTATATCCAACCGCGTATGCTCACTCCGTGTCCGTGACTAATTACCGCGACTAATTCCTCGTTAACGGAACGTTACACCGGTCGGCTTTTGAATCTCAATCCTATATTCCATAATAAAGGCTTCTTAACTGTCGTTTGCTCGAATGTGCCCGGAGTCAGCCTGGCTTCTTTACGTAACTTTCCAAGTTTTCCAGCACCGCATTCAGCTCCGCGGTGCTGTGGAGACCACACACTGGCTGCGCTGCACGGAGGTGGCAGTTATTTGCGGTTGCTGTTTGACACAACGCTTAGTTTATTTAACTTGGATCAAAATATTTAATTTTGTTAAACTTTATTTTATCCGTTTTGTACACGTAGCCTATATAACATTTTAAAATAGGGGCGGCCCGCCTAAAGGCTACAGACACTAAAAAAAACAAAAAACTATTTTCCTCATCCACCAATCGAGATCATTTGAAACGAGGAGTACTCGAGTACTCGATTACTAACGCCCATCCCTAGTAGCTACAGAACATATACTGTGCTGTGTAATAACAGGGTCGAAAAACGGGGGAAAAGTCGCGGCTTGTAGTCCGAAAAGTACGGTAGGTTTTATAATATATTTAGGAACATTTATTTTAAGTAGTTATGTTAACAATAATAATAATAATTATTATTATTATTATAAATCTTATTTCCAGAGGCTTTAAAAGTCAAGGTAGTGGCACTAATGGTTTTCCACAGTGTGTGTATTCCAGTGATATTGCTTGTCTCTCTAACTACATATCATCCACCGGACTGTTGCAGGGCATCAATACTGACCACAGGGCTGTGTTTGAAGAGCTGAAGCTGCTGGCGGCCCAGGCTGACTGTGAGCTCAGAGAGGAGAGGAGCAAGAGGTCCAGTCTGCTGCAGGGCCTGGAGGGAGCAGCTCTGCAGACAGAGCTGTCCCTGCTCAACCACAACCAGCTACTGCTCCGTCAGCTCCAGCACACGCAAGAAAAAGTCAAAGTATGTTAGGACCGCCTCAGGTCATTTAAATATTCTGCCATACGTTTGTTAGTTTATTTGAAGCCAAATCCAGTATTCAGAATTGTTTTGAACAAGTAGCCTGTAAAATGGTATTCGGGACGGCCTACTTTTATTTTTGCTTATGTAACATCAAGTCGTATCATGTAGTAACAGTAAGCTAAACCTAGATGAGGTTATTGATCTTATGGCAGGGAAGTATTGAGACATACTAACACACTGTAGGTTTGAATACTATAATGGGACCATCTAGCATAGCTTGTGCAGCTAAATTAAATTGCTCCATAACTCTCCATCAAAGTTTCATTACATGTCTTGAATTAACCCATTGATGACTATGGCAATCTAGGATGCATGTCCTTAATGCCTGAGGGTTTTCTGAAAAAATAGTATGAATAGTAAAGTCTACCAAAACCTTAATATCTAAGCCTGTGTAGCACATAGAAACATGAAATAAAATACATTTAAAAGTTAAGGTTCACAGGTTTTATTTAAACATGCTCCCTTAGCGCTTACAAACCAACACATTTTTCTAAAAAATCGTCAAAATTAGATGGGGGAGAAAAAAAAGAATAAATAATATAAAATATTTAAAACTAATGTGCTAAATGAGGTTATAATCCTGCTTCCTTTTAGCATGGATAGTAGTGACTGAGTGTGCAGTGGAGGGATAAAGATAGACAGATATAGGAAGGAGAAGATAGCTTTATTTTATTATTTAGTTCAGTTATCACTGGCACCATAAATCCAACTTCCCAGTACAACTGGAACGCAGACTGACTCCTGCTGTCGGGAGCCGATCAGCTGGTCCAAACGGCTGTGTACCACGGAGATGAAAACAAAACTGAAACTTAACTATCGCCTGGCTGGGCTGAATTTGAGTTGGAGCAGCAAAATATAGCCTAAATTCATAAATATTGTTAATAAATAGATGCAATATGTTGTGTGATTTTCGTCAGTAGCCTATAGTAGACCTTGATTCTGCGCTCTGAACGCCACTAACTTTTCTGTAATACACTATCGCTGACACAGCTGGCGTATTTTTTTTATTATTATTTATTTATTAATTTTGATTGGCGTGATTTTCGGCAAACCACACATTTTTTGGGTGGTCACGTGGTCTTAAAAAATCAACAAGACCCACCTCATGTGTATTTGAACCAATGACGGTGCATTCTATGTTGCGCACGCCATGAAAATTAGATAAAGTAACAATGCTGCGCGACGCAGCATCAGGTAGGAGATACAATGTGGCATCGCGCAGCAGCTGTCATCAATGGGTTAAAAGGTTGTGGCTGGGGAAAACCCCTCTTGTGTGTTTCAGGCTCTGTGTGGTGAAGTGCAGCGTCTGGAGCAGGCTCAGGTCAAAGCCAGCCACAGAGTGTCTAACCACAAACAGGCCACCCAGCTGCTGCAGACAGAGCTGCAGGACAGCCGCGCACACCTGGAGGAGAGAGAGAGGACCATCCAAACCCTCAAGAGCCAACTGAGAGAGCCTGAGGTGAGCTATAGACTTGTAGTCCACTGAACCTTACTGGAAAACCTTTGTGTTATATTGCTAGTTTTTTTGTTTAAAGGTTGAGTCAGCGATTCTGGAGAATGTTTGTTTTAAAAAAAATCTCTTTTTGTTAATATATTTAATATCTCCTCAGTGTGCGTTTAAAAAAATCCAGTGTTAATACGCAGCCTAGACCTGCGTTGAGCCCCCGTTGAGCCCTTTTGTTTACATACCAAAATTACAGAGCCTGGGATGTGTGTGAACATAATATTTTTTTCAGTGCACCACACAGTGTGGACAGGTTGCAGATTGTGAGAAGATATTCACTGATTATCACAAAAAGAGTTTTGTCAACAAGCTCTCTAAAATCACTGACTACCTTTTTTTTAAGTGGGTAAAAGTGTGGCCTGTTGTCTTACACTGAGCATCTGTCTAACAAATGTTTTTGTCTTTTTCCTGTTTAGAAAAATGAATCAGCCAGTGCTGCTGAGCTGGAGCAACTACGGAACAAACTGTTCACAGCGGAGGTGGAGCTGAATTCAGTCTCTGATAAACACCAACAAAAGTAAAGATGCATTCTGAGCCACTGTGCCTCATAGCTTTCTGTGCCTGCCTTCTCTTTAGAATGTGTGGGCAGGTGGTTATAGATGCTCCCCATCATGTTATGGTGCTTTTCCATGATGTTGTGTTGTCTCTCCTCTACTCTAGTTTGGTACCAGGTCCTTCTCTGTAGGGGGTTTTCCATGAAAAGATGGAACACATAATAGTGCTGTATCTGTGTAGCTGGTGGTCAAATCCACGTTAGTGGTAATCTCAAAACACTGCAACCGCTGCAGCAGCGTGGCTGTTTGTTGTGCAGGATAGGGTGCCGGCCGCTGATGACGCTCTGACCAATCAGTGGTCTGCACACTGTTTAGACCCTTGTACCAGCAACCTTGGAAGCGTAGGGACCGAAAATGGTAAAAAGAAAAAAAGTGTGCCATTTGAAATGGTTGGTTGCGGTCTAGCTGTTGTATTGTGTATCTCTAGATGTATTAAGGTCATAAGCTGACCATCACACCTCGCCCCTTTCTCCCCGTTAGTAGACAATACTAGGAGCTTTATTGTGTCTGTTCCATGACTGTTCTGACTGGAGGTTTGCTGTTCTCAGGATCCTGATGATGACCACACTGTTAAATGAAAAGGAAGAGTCTGTGAGGAAGCTGAAGGAAAACTTGAGGAAGTCACAGCAGCAAGAAGATGAGTCCTGTAAGTCAGCTGTGTGTGCGTGTGTGTGTGTTGGGGCAGCAAAGTTCATTCCTTCCCATTTTTTAACATGTTTTAACGACAAATTAACTGAACACTTGAGGAAAATGAAACTCCCGGTGTGTGTGTGTGTGTGTGTGTGTGTGTGTGTGCGCACACCGAAAATGAAACTCTGTAACCGGGAGTTTCATTTTCCTTAAGTGTTCAGTTCATTTGTCGTTAAAACATGTTAAAAAATGGGAAGGCGGGGCGCTCTGGTGGCGTAGTGGATAGAGCGCGTACCATATTGGCTCCGGCCTTCGTTGCAGTGGTCGTGGGTTCGAGTCCGATCCGTGAACCTTTACTGCATGTCATCCCCCCTCTCTCTCTGTCTCCCCATTTCAACTCTGTACTATCTAATAAAGCTTGAAAATGCCAAAAATAATCTTTAAAAAAAAAAAAAAAAATGGGAAGGCATGAACTTTGTTGCCTGGGTCCAGCAGTGTACAGAGAAGTTAGTAAAAACGCCAGTCGACAGTAACTGAGAAGCTGCTGTGCGCTGCCATAACCGTTATGTCCATCAATTGTTTATATTACACATTACACGTTGAAGCTGGATCATAACATATAAACTAAGCATGTAGATTAGAAATGAGTTTCTCCCTTGAACAGTGTTTCTCTGTTTTCCCATATTCCTCACAAATATATAAATTCACTATAAGCTGAGCTGCACGTCATTGTTTGATGAAAACATAACCAAGCCCTATGTCACCACATCAACACGCTGCGAGTCATTTAGCGTCACCTCGGATCCATAAGAACAATAAAACCTACAATCCCAATTCCAAAAGTTGGGATGTTATGTAAAACGTGTATACAACCGAATGTGATAATTTGTCAATCCTTTTTCACATACAATCAAGTTTAAAACAAAAAAAGCAATGTATTTTGTAGCATCCCCGGCTGAATGATGATCTGCTCTTGAACTGATGTTTATTATTCCTTTATTTTTAGGTTGTAGTTTTACAAAATAATAAAGCACCGTAAAAGCTAGTGCCCTACAGCCAGGTGCTAGACTGTTGTAAAGAAAAAAGACATCGCCGATAACAATTTTCCGTTTTTCAATGACAAGTAAACAAAAAACACTCTCAAAACCGTTCATTTCCGTTTCCTGTAAAATAATCCTTCAAAATAAAAGCACTCGCGTATAATGTATACAAAAAGAATACTAAAAAATAAAAGACTGTAATACTAAAGTAAATTTGACCGTGCGGTCCTTTACATATTTTATGTTTTATATGCTTATTCTGAATTTGATGCCAGCAACACATTTCAAAAAAGTTGTGACGGGCATTAAACGATTGGGAAAGCTGTAGAATGTTAAAACAAAAAAAAAAAACTGTTGTAACATTATTCACATAAACATGTTAACTGGTAACAGGTGATATTATCATGAATGGATATAAAGGGGCATCCTGTAAAGGTTCAGTCTTCACAAGCAATAATGGGGCAGAGGCTCACCACTTTGTGAAGAACTGGAGAGGAAAACAGTCCGACATTCCTGCAAAGAATTTAAGGATTTCACCATCTACAATCCATAATATAAGTAAAAGATTAAGAGAATCTGGAGAAATATCTGCACGTAAGGGGCAAGGTCCAAAACTACAATGTAGTGTGGATATCACTACATGGGTCATGGAACACTTCAGAAAATCATTGTCAGTAAACACAGTTCATCTCTACATCCACAAATGCAAGATAAGACTCTACCATGCAAAGTGAAAGCCATATATCAATAACATCCACAAATGCTGCAGACTTCTGAGGTGGATTGACTCAAAGTGGAACAGTGTGCTGTGGTCTGAGGAGTCTACATTTTAAATAGTTGTTGTAAATCATGGAAGTTGTGTCCTCCGGGCTCCAGAGGAAAAGGACCATCCAGATTGTTACCAATACAAAGTTGTAAAGCCAGCATTTGTGATGGTATGGGGGTGGGTTAGTGCCCATAGCATGGGTAACACATCTATGAAGGCACCATTAATGCTGAAAAGTACATACAAGCTTTGGTGCAACATGCTGCCATCCAGACAACGTCTATTTCAGGGACGTCCCTTCTTATTTAAGCAAGACAATACCAAGCCACATTCTGCATGTCTTAGGGGCACTTTACACGGTGAAAACTCACGTTTTCCCGTTTTTGGTTTAAAAAAAAAAAACCCGTTCAGACACAATTTATCTGACATCTTCACCCGTACACAAAGTTTTCAGAGGAAACGGGCCGAAATCTCTGAAGTAGCAGCCATGCCAAGCCAATAGCAGCGGTGACAGCCTAGTAGATAGCTCTTCCGGTACAATTTGATGCATAAAACCTTACTGTAACCGAAAATTAATGCCACTAACGTTCATAAAGCGGTTGGTGTAAGCTTGGGGTTACAAATATTGTAAAAGACAAGCTTATTTCACTGCATTGAACTCGGAAAAACAGCAGACTTGCTGATAGTGAAGGGGCTTCGTGAGCGGATATTTTCCTGTTAGGCGTACTTCAAAATAAAAGTCAACTCACGTGTGTCCAGCGAAATGCTTTGAATGTTTAGCCAGTGAAATGCTTTTACTGTGAAGCCGTAGCCTTAATGCTCCTTTTGTTGAACAGTAGCCTAACTTAACCGCTGCACGCTGATAGTGTTTTTTTAATGTAGAGAGAGCCGTGTCCCTGGCATATAGAAGTGACACACGTTTATTTAGCTAGAAAAACAGGCAGAGCACAACTCTTTCCCTATTTGCTTGTAGGAGCGATTGGTGGCACGATAACAAATTCATCAGCAACAGCACAACGTCCATGAGCACAATGAATACAGCTCGGTGATCCGCCATTGTTGTTGTTGTTTTCCAACTGGCGCACATGGACCTACAAAGACGGCGCATGCCTATTTATATCCAAACGCAATGCGCATGTGTGAGGGTGGAGCCGTGACGTCAGCGTTATCAGGGGAAATGGTTTCGGTGTTTACAGGAAACCAAAACCGTTAAGTTTTCCAAAAAATCCTCCCTCGGAGGTGATCTCAAAAATCTGCGGTTCATGCCTGCGTTTGCGTTTGCGTTTGCTGTTTTCCTGTAAATGATATAGTGCAACCGCAGAAATTTTTCTGCGTATGCACCGTTTTGCGTGGCCGTGTAAAGTGCCCCTTAAAGGTCACATATTATGCTAAATGCACTTTTTAAATGTGTTCTAACATATCCATGGGTCCACAGTGTGCCTAGAGACTGCCAAAATATAAAAAAAATAACAATCTCTCCTTTTCTCACTCTCCCCCTTTCTGAAACCCCCACCCCTCCCCCCCAATATACTCCAGTCAGAATTCTCCTCGTTTCTGACGTCAAAAACTGGAAAGCCAGAAGCTTCCACTGTGCAGCCCACACCCCTATTTCTTATTGGTCCACGGCCCCGAGATCCTCTGGAAAAATATTCCTTTACCCCCATGTTGTTTGCTTGTTGCTAAGCGACAAGATGCCTGTAGTACAGAAAAGCATGGTGAATGTTGCATAATCCACTCATTTATCTTAACCACAGCAGTCTATGCCTCGTTTTTAATAACACAATGGATAGGGAGCTACTTGTGGTTTTTTTCAAACAGTGAAACTGAAAGAAATGTTTTTATTGGTATTTTTGCCTGACTGGTGTATAGCTATTAGCTTTGGGACAAGCATTCAGCTTTTGCTCATAAAAACATATTTCTATCCCCCACACCAGTCTGGAAATGCCTCGTTTTTAACAGGACAAAGGATTGGAAGTTAATAGCGTATTAGTCAACTTTGAAGATCATTTTTTCACTGATTTTAGTGGTATTTTTAGCCGGTAGCTCCCGAGCTAGCCACCATCTTTTGCAGCATTTTTATTGTGAACATGCCGTTTCCATTAAGGCCGAATTCCACCGGCTGCCTCTCCGGTCCTTCTCTGCTCTGGACAGGGGGCGGGGAGAGCTCAAAGATTGGATATTTACGAGGGGAGCTGCAACTCTTTTTAAAAAATAGGCCATCGTGAGATTAGCTGAACATCAGCATAGTACAATAAATTATCTGAAAGTTTTTTTCAGCAAACAATTAAAGAAAAACGTATTAGGGACCACTAAGACCATATAATATGGTGTATAATATGTAATATAAATAATATGGGAGCTTTAATACAGCTTGGCTTCATAGGAACAGAGTGCAGGTACTAGACTGGCCTGTCTGCAGTCCATACCTGTCTCCTATTGAAAAAATGTGGTGCATTATGAAGCACAACATGTCACAATGGAGACCCTGGAATGTTGAGCCTCTGAAGTTGTATTTCAAACAAGAATGGGAAATAATTTCCCTTTCAAACTGTCAACAATTAATGTCCTCAGTTCCCAAACACTTCCTCAGTGTTGTTAAAAGAAAGGGTGATGTAACACAGCGGTAAAAATGCCACTGTCCCAAATGTTTTGACACGTGTTGCAGGCAATTAACAATTAAAAAGTGTGTATATTATTTACAAAAAACTAAGTTTATCAGTTTAAACAAATACATATGATGTGTTTGTATTGTTTTATATTGAATATATGTCCAAAAGGATTAACCTTCCCAACTTTTTCGGAATTAGGGTCTTTGTTAAGAACCACCATTATAACGTTCAGCTCTCTGAGAGTTCACTGGCGGAGCGACCCGCCTCTTTGTATCATTCACTCTCCTGATTGGATGAAGGGTTGTGGGACACAAGAAAAGTTTCTGCTGTAGTTACTGCAGAACGGAGTGACTGAGACCTGTGTTATGAAGCGTACACACTGAAGTGATTGCGGTATGAATAAAGAGCGATGTAACTCGTTAACAAAATGATATTGATTATTTCAGCTTTTATGTTTGACGTGTTGCCTATTTAAAGAGGATGAAGACTGAATGTGTCATGTTGGCTTCAGTCTTTCAGGGTAAGGCCCTTCATGCCAGACTCACTCAGCCCAGAGGAGTGTTAATCCAGAGCAGCGCTCTGCTGGAGAAAGCCAAACTGGAGGAGGAGATCAAACGGCTACAACTGAAAATAAGTGAGCTGGAAAGGTAAGATGAGCCAGTTTGAGTTAGTGGATCTGCTCTGACACTTTTCTGATTCTTTTGTATTTGAATGTACCACTCCTGACACCCTATCCCTTCAGCCTGGTGTCCAATCAGCACGATGAGATCAACAAGTGGAAGAGCAGAGCCCTCAAGCTGAAGGGGAAGAGCAAGCCGGAGGTGGACAGGCCTTCATCCCCATGCACTCCCACCAAGAGAGGCTTTGCCGTGGCCGCAGACTGCTCCGATTTCATCGGCTCTCCAAAGAAGTACCTGATCACCCCCAAGAAGGTCCTGGACTCTGCCAGGAACCCTCTGGACTCTCCAAATGCCTTTCGGCTCGACTCCCCAAAAAGAAGCCTCTTTGACCTGGGCGCAAGCTCTGATCTGCTGTCCAGGGCCTGTCCCAGGCAGTTCTTTGACAACTCCAGCCTCGGAACCCTTCCAGGTAAACTTCAATTCAAAGTTCTACTCCATGTGCTATTGTTTGTCTGCTAGTCTGGATGTCTTAAAGAACTGAGCTGTTTGTTTTGCCAGATGTGTCCAATGTCCCTGATACATCAGATGGAGAGAATGGTAACGGCTGTATAATCACTGTGTGTGGGGGTACTGAGGGGTCACTAACAGAAGCATGGGGTGATGGGACTTAAACCTTAAAACCTTAATCGGGACAGATCCACCTTTTTTAATCCCAGCAATTTTTGGCAAAATTATCCTTTTGTTAAATATCATTCAGTGGTTGACACTAACGGTTGCCTGCTTGCCCGGGGCAACTGAAAATAATGTTTGGGCAAGTTGAGATTGCTTCTTGGTTGCCTGGACGGGCAAGTGGATTTTAGAGAGTTTGTCTGTAGTCTAGGCTATGTATTCATGGGTTTTACAGTCTGCAAAACATTTTTTTTCCCGCTAACTCACACAAAATAGATCGGCTATATTCGCAATTGAGCAGCTGCGTGCGGCAGCCAGCAGCATCACGGTCGCTCTTTCGCACTCGATCCCTCTATCTCTCTCTCTCACACACACACACACACACACACTACACACACACACACACACACACACACACACACAGCCTGTGTGCGCGCAGTTTCGTTGTCTACGTTCCAAAAGCCGGCTCTATCCTACGGACCTGGTTCCGCTATATTCAAAACCCAGAAATCAATAACGTTTGAGCTTATCGATACCGCTATGGAGTCCAGTAGGTCACATGATGTAATTTTAAATATCGAGTCGGGTCATCTTCATCTAATTAGGCCTACTTCAGCGTATTATTCCATCACTGGACCGCATCATGGACTGTAAAAGTGTTCTACCTTGGACTGTCTTGAAGAAACTCCTTCAACCCGCTCCGTCTCCAAAAAAAACTCTTGTCTGCTGAGCCGCTGCCGCTGCAGACGGGCTCCGCACCGTCTCATCATTCATTCAATGCAGCGGTGATCAACAAACGAGAGACTGTAGCAAGTCCCGCAGTTAAAAAATCGGATAGTTTTTCAAAATTATTATGCATTTTACCAAGTTAGAAATTAAAAAAGAGGGAGAGAGAGAAAACAAGAGGGAGAGCGAGACAGAGATAGCGCGACAGAGGGAGAGATAGATAGAAGAGGGAAATACAACGGGCGAAATAAATCTTATCTACCGTACTTTCCGCACTATAAGACGCACTGGACTATAAGCCGCAGGTGTTATAATGTTTAATTACCATATGTAAGAATTCGTGCACAGAGGGGATTGTCGGGAAAGAGATGGCTGCTTGAGGAAGCTCCCATTTATTGACATTTCAACAAACAAGTTGCATATTTGCATAACGTATTCAAGTGTTACCATTTAGTGCAATAGCTACTAGGGATGGGCACGGGTGTTTTCACTACTCGTGTGATCGCTTGCATTCCTTAAACTTTTTTAAATTTTTAGAACGCAGCGCATCTGTCAGCAGAACGGTGCATCGCAATAAAGCCAATAACCTGCGCTTAATGCTTCTTGTCAAACAGTCACAGTTACCATATGATTGTAAGGATTTATTTTCCAGAAGTTTAAAACACATTTTCCTAACTGAAAGTAATTAAATAAGCGGGCCACAATTTAAACCGATCGAGTAGGTCTGCGGTGGAGAGAAAAAAAAGAGAGAGAAAAAAAGCATGGGCAGTTGGCTAACAATCAAAATAGACACCATTTAAAATAAGAAGGGCAGCATACAATAAAATGATTGTCCTACAATTTAAACACATAGATAGGCTAAATAACTCACCAAAGCAGTAGAAGTAGGCTAGTTGTGTAGGCTATATCCAACCGCGTATGCTCACTCCGTGTCCGTGACTAATTACCGCGACTAATACCTCGTTAACGGACCGTTACACCGGTCGGCTTTTGAATCTCAATCCTATATTCCATAATAAAGGCTTCTTAACTGTCGTTTGCTCGAATGTGTCCGAAGTCAGCCTGGCTTCTTTACGTGACTATCCAAGTTTTCCAGCACCGCATTCAGTGCCGCGGTGCTGTGTAGACCACACACACTGGCTGCGCTGCACGGAGGTGGCAGTTATTTGCAGTTGCTGTTTGACCCAACGCTAAGTTTATTTAACTTGGATCAAAATATTTAATGTTGTTAAACTTTATTTTATCCGTTTTGTACACGTATATAACATTTTAAAATAGGGGCAGCCCGCAGGCCGGCCTAAAGGCTACAAACACTAAAAAAAAAAAAAAAAACGATTTTCCTCATCCACCAATCGAGATCATTTGAAACGAGTACTCGAGTACTCGATTACTAACGCCCATCCCTAGTAGCTACAGAACATATACTGTGCTGTGTAATAACAGGGTCGAAAAACGGGGAAAAAGTCGCGGCTTGTAGTCCGAAAAGTACGGTAGATCAATAGATCATAAAACTTAGTTTTAATTAAAAATAATAAGGGAGAAAGAGATGAAAAAATAAAGTGGGCAATGTTTATGATTTACTGTGATGTAATAGGCCTACTGTTCTGTTTCTGATTCTGAATGTTCAATGTCCCACAATCAAAGGTGTAGGGGCTTAGACAGTTCATACAACTTATAATTAGAGAAAGAAACAGATGAGAAGTACAGAATGAGGTAAATACATCTCATTATTAATAATGTGCCAATATTAAATCAATTTGAGGCTCTGAAGGGACAATAATGTTGGTGAAAAAATATTAATACATAATCCCAGCTAGGGCTGGGCGATATGGGCAAAAATCAATATCTCAATATTTTTTTACTATATCTCGATACACGATATATATCTCGATATATTTCAAATCTCCTCTAGAGCACATCCTAAATGCTCAATTTAATTAATTTTTTGCATAACATCACACCAGTAATATGATTTAAATAGTCCCTGCAAAATGTGTCTGCACTAATGATGCATTAGGCTACATGAAACATGTTTATATTCTTTAGTGCTTTCTATTGGAACAATTTGAAACTTGCACATGGCAAAGAGTTTGCACATTGTATTGATTATTCCACATCCTTCCGCTCCCATACAATGGATCCAGCATTATTTTATTTGGAAACAGTTTTTTCCATCTTCTGTTAATCTGTAAACTGAGAACACTAATTATGACTCATTACAACCACTTACTAATTGTTTATCACCACTAACCCCCTGAAGATAGCAGCCACACTTTAAATGCAGAACCGGTTTTGATCCATAATAGTAGTCTATGTGTATAAAAGGCTCTGACATTTATAATGGTTACTGTCGCTTTAAGAGCAGTTGCTCCCAGTCTATAGTGTAAGTTAAGTTTCGTTTTCTGCCTGTTAGTCCGAGAGAGAGATTCATGCGAGCGCAAACAGCAGTTGGCTCATCGTCCCTCTGTTACCTGCCTTATTGTTTAATTCTCCTGTATTTAGTTAATGAAAATAAAACTGGAAGACAATCAGAGGATTTAAATAAATACGTCTAAAGAAAGCAAAGTCTCATCATCATCATTCCTTGCATTCTAACCGATGCACCATTCCTGGATGCTATTCATACCTATTGATCTAGCCCTCCTGCATTATCACTAAAACACTGTTTTATTTTATAAAAAATACTCGCAAATGTAGCCTACTTTACATAGACGTTTAGTTAATACACGGTGTGCACCTCCCTTGGTGCTGACATGGACCTATTATTATAAGAGGCTGCCCGTAATAAATGGGATGCCGTGGTTGTGTGACGTTGGACCAAAAACTCCCCCGGCGCTCGTTCGCCTTCCTCTCATAAGGACCAGGCTCTGTACAGCGGCCGCTTATGCTGTCAAGCGCCCGTCTACAAAAAAGGTCCATGCTATGAACGACGGCCACCATCGCCGTCTTTCGCGCCCCCTCCACCCGCTCGTTCGGCTGTCATAAGAGCACAAGAGCCCTCGTCTTTTTTTCTCCCCCTCTCGTCGTTGTTTTCACATGGCGATTAAAGTAAACACTCACAAGGCACAGACTACGTCACAGGTGCGCGCCCAGGAGACTCTGGTTGGGAGGGGTGAGTGAGTGAGTTGCCAATGCATGTAGTCTGAGGCAGAGAGCCACAGGAAAGAGCGAGAGAAGCGAACACCAGCGAGTTTGCCGGTGGCGGCGGCGGCTAAAAAAAATACATTACGTGCCAATTTGTATTCGATGGTCGCGATAGGGTCATTTTATACATCCCCTGGAGCACATCTCGCGATACATCGAATATATTCGATATATCGCCCAGCCCTAATCCCAGCCCACTTCCGGTTTCATATCCTAGTACAGATACATACAGGCTACAGGTAATTTTGTTGGTTGAACAGATACAGATAATGACGTCTCCGCACACCCCTACTGCACAGTAGTAGCACCATGGCAGCCACCTGAGTAGGCTACACAGGCATTTGAGTCCACACACAATCTGAACTATAGAGACAGTGCATAACGCATCATAATCTGAGGCCACGCCCATCGTGGGGGAAAACAATACACAGCGCTCCATTCACTGTGTATTGAATGACACCCGTATTCGGCAAACAAACTTAATAAAAACGTAATACGACATGCCTTTCACAAATACACGTTACTTTCTTTAAAGCCACGGCTCTTGCCTGTCTATACGAGCTGTTTTGGTGAAAAAGTATCGAGTCATTTTCAATATCGAGACAAAACTCTTAACTAATGTATGCTGAATGCTAGGCTAATGTTAGCCTTCTGCTGTAGGCTAACCATAGGCTAACCCTCACGGACGGAAAAAACACCTCAATATTGAAAATTACTCAATAATTTTTCACAAAAACAGCTCGTATGGACAGACAAGAGTCGTGGCTTTAAAGAAAGTAACGTGTTCTTGTTAAATGGATGTTCGATTACGTTTTAATTAAGTTTGTTTGCAGAAGACAGGTATTTTCAATACAAAGTGAATGGAACGGTTTTCAACGGTTTCCCCCACGATGGGTCCGAGCCGGTCCGACCGGACAAAAACACCTCAGTATTGAAAACTACTCAATTATTTTTCACAAAAACAGCTCATATAGACAAACAAGAGTCGTGGCTTTCAAGAAAGTAAAGTTTTTTTCTTAAATGGATGTTTGATTACATTTTAATTAAGTTTGTTTGCAGAAGACAGGTCTCCTTCAATACAAAGTGGATGGAGCGCTGTTCAATGTTTTCCCCCACGATGGGCGTGGCCTATTTCATGCACTGTCTCTATACGTGGAACTATTCAGAAACATTATAAACAACCAATTGTTTTGGAGCCTTGAGTGTTGTGTAACAAAGTACTTCAACTCCAGTACTTTAAGTAGCCTACAAGTCTGAGGCACTTGTAGGCCTAGTTTACTTAGTATTTTATTGTCATGCTACTTTCTACTCCACTATAGGCCTACAAGCACTGATAAAACATTGTAGTCATTTTAATGCTAAATAAACTGTGCCTGCAGTTTAATTCCAGCTACATACCCTGCTTTTACATTAATGCACAAGTAATAGTAATACTCTTGATCATTTAATTTAATTATTTTAAAATCAGATACTTTCTCACTTTAACTCAAGTGGTGTGTAAAAGAAGATTTGTAACTTGTAACAGAGTACAATTCCTAGTAAAGTATCTCTACTCTTACTCAAGTATGTTTCAGGTACTCTTTACAACACTGCCGAAGATGTACAAATACTTCCTACTAAGTACTAATCTGTTTTATAAATGTTAGCCTGTATGTTTTATAGTTAAGTTTTCAAGAAAAAAAAGGTAAATTGCTGTGAATTATACTGTAGCCTATTTCTAAAGGAAACAAATCTACGTTGTGAAGCAACACTTATTTGCACTGAATTGGAAATATTTTAGGAAAAAAACACATAATTACAAGGGTGCAGAGAACAGTGCACTTTCACAGACACACTTATTAAGGTTGTCCTTACATTATATACCATTACCATTATATTATAATATATATTATATTACCATTGTCTTTTATATGAAAAGATTGGGTGGTCCTCCCTTAAAGAGAGACGTGACGCACATTGGCACATTTTTATTTACAAAGCCTTGACCGGGAAGCTTCCTCGTTATTTAACAGAAATGCTGCAAATTTCAGATGGGCTTTATCAGACCCGCTCCACTGACATGCTTATGCTTTATGTCCCACAAGCCTGGTCTGAGCTGGGAAAGACAGCTTTTAGCTTCAGTGCCCCTGACTCCTGGAACAACTTACAGCAACAAATTAAACTAAATAACTTCATATCCTTTAACCAATTTAAACAAACTATCTTAAATCTGCCAAACTCTACCTGTAACTGTTTTAATTAGGCTGTATTGTACTTTCACCCATTTCATTTTAATTGCTGCCACTCTTCACCACTGTGTAAATGTTTCAATTGTTTTTCTCTTCACCTGTTGTTGTGTATTTGATGTATTTGCATTGAATATTGTTTATGTATTGTTGTTTTTCCTTTGAATTTGTTTGAACTCGACGCAATTGTAAATGAGGGTCACCCCTCAATTGGTCTCTCGAGGATAAATAAAAGTTAAATAAAAATAAAAAATATTAATAATGTCGGTCGTGAACTAAAGTGGGCCGGTATGAGGCATAACACTCCAGAGGGGTATACTACGAAGCGAGATTAAGGGCTGAGCGAGCTCTGTTGAGTCTAAAGCGGTCTAAAGCCAGAATTTTCAGTATCACGAAAGGTGGCTCTCTTTCTACCTGGCTAGATCACCGTGGTAACAGAGGCTGCACGGCTAACCTGCTCAGAGCAGTTTTTGTTCCAGAGTTTGAGCTTAAATTCGGCTCTTAGAGCGCTGCCCTTCAAGGAAACTACACATTTAGAAATCCCGCGGACCTGACAATATTGTCTGAGCGCTACATTCTTACTGAGGAAACTGTTACATCTAAATTTATTGATCAGTAAGTTAATGAACGAAACGAAGCCGTGACATTAGGCTTACAGCAGAGTGAACTGTAACATCGCGCTGGGGCTTTTTGCCACATGCATACAGTTATTGAAAATGTAAAATAGCCCACACCTATACTGTATGCAGCGCCACTCTATGCTCTCACCTCAAATGATTTTACCTGGCGATCTACACACACTGGCTCTTAATAAAGTGTTCTATAAAATCACAGTTTGCAACATTATTTCACTGTAGGCTTCTTTCTTTTCATAAGTAGCGATTACAGTTGGGACGTGACAGGTGACAGCTGTTACAGTTCGGACATCGTTGCAGACTCGCAGGTTAAGCTTCTCACAGTTCATATTTGTCCTCCAGACTACAGGTTTTTTAATGTATGCCTATTGGTATTTGTAAGATTCAAATAAAAGGCTAATAGTCTAAATCAAAATTGTATTCATTATGATGTGGCCCAAAATTAAATGATTTTCCATAGGCTATTCATTTGGGGACAGTGTCAGACTTAAATTACATTCTTAAGTATGGGACTATAGGCGTAGTGCTATAAATATAGCAAAGTAGCCTATATATAGCCTATTAGGCTAAATGGTATAGTGTTTAAATCCGAGCTCAACGTTTCATTGTTTTATAATGTCACGTTACGCACTGCGAGAACGATCGGCAAGATAAATAAATAATTTCCATGCTGGCAGCATTCCACTCTCCTTAGCCTATTTGCAGTAAGAGTTTTTTTCGGCTCTCTGTTTTCTGCTGTAATAATTCAGACTGACAAACTCTTCCTCTTGAATGAAGTTGGCGACACACTTTTGTTTTACTCAGCTGCTCACAATCAGTCCGTTTGTGTAAAGTTAGCGGCACAAGATCAGTCCAGTCTGTGCGGAAGCAGAGTCAAATGACGGCCAAACGCCCCCTCTCATGGGGACGCGCACAGAGCCTGTAGCCGAAACCCTCGTTCAACATAAGAGGTTGATAACTGCCTTCGTGATACCGGTTAGCTCTGAGCGAGGGTATGTGTTATGTTGAACCAGATCAAAAAAAGAGAGCCGGGCTCTGTTGAGTTTGCTTCGTAGTATACCCCTCAGGTCTGAAAATTAATCCCACTCCGTCCACGATGGTTAGTCCTTTATACACACTGTGTATTAGCTTGAAATCCTGCAGACTTATACCCATAATATACAGTCTCTGTGTTTTTAAAAAAGGGAGAATTATGAAAGGAGGTGGCAAGTTTGAATGTGTTGATGTGACTCACATGTGACCCTTTATGAACCTCACAGATCTTGGTGAGATTAGTTGCAAGTACTGTGTCCATATCTTCCTGTGTGTGATGAGAGTCTTTTGTGTTGCAGACGCCGACAGAAGAGAGGGTTGTGGCCTTTGTCGCCAACACAGGAGAAAATGTGTTCAACCCAGTAAATGTTGTGAAAACGTGTGCAATATTTTAAATGTATTTGTAATGTATCTAGCTTTTGTTCTATCTTTGTTTTTATTATGTCCCCCAAGTTCTAATAAAATAACATTTCTCCTGATAAAGTCATCTGACTCCGTTTTCTCATTCACAATTCAGCCTTTGTTTCCATGAGCCGAGTAGAAACTATAAATGAGAATATTTGGAGCCACTTTATTAACTTTGATCATGTGCAGATGTGTCCGACTTGATAAATAAGTCGGTTATAAGGTTTGATGATAATGGAAAGTTTAGTTGATGTAAGTGCTTCAGAAGTTTAGACTTTTGCTTCAGAGTATGGAAAAACTAATGTTAAGATAATGTCCGTTAAAGATGATTGTATAGGAGAAATATACCAACACAAACAGATAAGGAAGGTTAAGTCCAATAAACACCTAAATGTACATGTTTACCTTTTTATATATAGTATGAAAAAAGACATGTTATGGGAGCAAAATAGACAGAATTTACCAGTGTTCGAAAAAACACTCCTTAAAAGAGTGAAATTTGGAAGGGAACGCCTGAGCCAAAGTTCTATCTAAAGGAGAGAGCATATTCTTTCTTCAATATGGACTTGGTTGAATGAGATAGCGGATAGTAACTTATTGAGGAAAAAAAACTGTGGCCTGTGACCCCTAAGACACATCCTACAACTTCTTAAAGAAGTCAAAACATTAAAAACATAAGAAAATAGATAACATTGAATTTGAATTTATTTTATTTCAGACATATCAAAAACAATACAAAACTAAATGAAAAGCATAAAAATACAATAAACAAAATGTATGTTTAAATGACTTCACAAAAATAAAACAAATTATCTGTATTGATGTGATATGCCTGAAAAGGAGCAGGAAGAAGTGTACACTTATTTAATCCTACCCTTTTCCATAGTAAAAAAAAATAAGAATATTTATTATATTCGCTTCTTGTATTCCATATAATCTCTATACTATCTATCTATACAATTGGCGATACTATGTTTGACACTTACGATCTATACATACATACAACTTAATATACTATGATTTTTTTATATATTTATACAATGCATATATCTATATTTATACACAATCAATATATCCATATCTACATACATATCTATACAATCAGTATATATCAATACAACCCATATATATATATATATAATATATATATATATATATATATATACATACATTCACACACCGTTATACATAAAAAAAGAAAGAAGTAGCAGCCAGCTAGATGGGAAGAGCTTTGCTGAGGTGGACAAGGTTTTATCCCCCTGCACTGCCATGAGGAGCCTTCATATGAGCACACACTTCACCCAAGAGACGGCTGGATTCTTCCAGGAAGTGACAGGCTCGGATCAGAGCACCAGGCCCAGTAGCACGGTTACAGCTACAGGACATCATGCTATACTGTATATCCATACATCCATCATCAAACATCACTTGAAATGATGGTACTAACGTATCCAGTGCCAGTGTGACATGAACTTAACATTCATTGCTTTTTCTATCACTACCCATACCTATTTTAATTACATAACAGTTGCTTTGATTCCTGTGTTAAATGTAAGAAATAAACAGACTTCCCTTTTTTAACAAATGTAGTAATTCAAACATTTGACAATCAGAAAAGCATTAAAAAATACCTTTTTAACCATAAGAAGGTTACATAGGAAACAGACAAACACTAAAATATAGTCAGGAATCAACATTTTTAAGTCTTTAATAAACATGGAAGGCTTGTCTGAATTTGACATTATTCAAAGTTGTATTAGAATTAAACAGTGGATTGATAAAAATATTGGTTTGGATTATTAAAATTAAATATATGGATACTTGTTTTGCCATTACAATTAGACTTATTTACATCACTTCTATTTTTTGTCCTGCATAAGCGTTCCAAATGTAATATCATGATATTCTATTTTGGGTAAACGTAAAAATATCCAATCCGTGAGTTTTACTTTGAAGGATAGTTCAGTTGTGTTGTGACCGGATGTGACGTGGATTTCCGACGTCATTGCGTTCGTACGCTGCGCGCGGGAGCTTTGATTATCGAACAACCGAGTTTGAGGGAAACGAGAAGGCAGCAGGTATGTGAATCCTGCAGCGTTGTGGAGAGAATAATCCCTTTCATATCAAATAAATAGAATACACAGGTTAAATATGTGTATTAGCTTGAATTGATCGTGTGACTTCGATGTGACAGCAGTCTCAGCTATCTCGCGCGTAGCTAACGCCAGCTCAAGGCTGAAAGACAGCGAAGTGATGTGAAAACAGCTCCAATGCTAACGAGCTGGCTAAAAGTTTGCTTAATGCGATTTAAATGCTTGTCAGACTTAAAATAACGCTGGTTCTGATTAAAACACACGTGAGAGTGCGCGTGAAGCTAACGGTTGGGCTTATTTGAAGGTTTTCACCTTAGTTACGCTAAGTTATCGGCTAATATTTTCTCATGTGAAATGTAGCAAATGTTCTTTTGTTACCTTAGCTATGTAGTTGTTGTTGCTATACGTTGGCTGATTCTGCAGATTGTTGTGTAACGAAATCAATGTCACGATTTCCCACTTCTGACTTAATAACATTACTTTGACATTCTTAAATGTTCAACAACAACAAAAAGTTACTTTGGCATTTCTAATTTGAGGATAACCACTTACTGCTAGCCAATGCTAATATTATCATACATTTATGTCGTAAGAAAGGAATGGAATTATTTCAGTCCAGTGTTGAAGACCCCGTGAATCATACCTCCTAGAAAATAAATCCCTGACCTAATTTATTGACACTCTATCAGTCAGCTCTTCCAGTGTCAGCCATCTTTGTTACCTCCCCCTCCTGTGTTCTAGGACTCAACACTAGACACCATGGCTATGAGGAGTGAGACCCGTGTGGAGGCAGAGGCTGAAGAGGAAGAAAGCTTTGGCCCACAGCCTCTGTGCAGACTGGAGGTATGCATTGTTCTCAACCGGCAGGCTGTTTTTAAATTTTCTCACTTTTCCTGCTAAGGGCCAATAGCAGCTGTGTTCCCAACAAAGTTTGGAGTTTTCCTTCTCCCAGTGAATTTAAAGGTGCACCATGTGGTTTCAAGGGATGGGTTTTGTTGACATTTTCAGAGCCTGCAGTTAGTTTACAAAACGAATGTATCTTCAATCTTTTAATTGAATCATTCTATCATCATAAATCAAAATTATTTTGAGCCACCTGCTTGAACCAAAGGTAAGACTAGACATGTTTGTAACCCAAACTGAGGGCCCTGCGGCTCTTTTCTGCTTCAAAATAAAGCTAAACCCACGTTTGGCTAGTAACAGGCTTTTAATGTGAGGGCGCACAGGAAATGTTCTTTTCTTGCACAAGCAGTAATTTGTCTGCGTTAATTTAGAAAGCTGTGTGCCGGTGGTGGTGATTTATCAGAGGCAGACGTTAGAATAGCCGCCTGAGCACAGAGATCTTTCACCAGCCAAAGTGGCTTAATAACTTACTCGCCTAAGACTATTTACCCACATTTGGCGAGTGTTAATGGAGAGCCCTCTAAGCAGTGTTGTGCATCACTCCTCTGTGTTTAAATAAGACAGTATCTCGTCAACCTGTCACAAGTGCGAGTAGCCTTGTATTTATCTTCCTACGTAATAGGCCTACATTTTAACAGCAAATGTGATTAAAACTGTGGCACTGTACAGCCCTGTATGTGTACTTGTCTGAACCCCACCGGTTAAAAACACCAATGCAAACGGAAATTATCTACGTGTTAATTTACAAACAGAGCGGGGAAATGGATTCAGATCACAAGTATACAGAAACTCACAAGTGAAACTCGAAAAATTAGAATATCGTGCAGAAGTTCATTTATTTCAGTAATTCTGAAAATAATAAATGGTGAAACTAATATATTATATAGACTCATTACATTCAAAGTGAGATATTTCAAGCCTTTATTTGTTATAATTGTGATTATTATGGCTTACAGTTTATGAAAACCCCAAATTCTAAATCTCAGAAAATTAGAATATTGCATAAAATCAATAAAAAAAGGATTTTAAATACAGAAATGTCGGCCCTCTAGAAAGTATAATCATGCATATGTACTAAGTACTTGGTTTGGGCCCCTTTTGCACGAATTATTGACTGACTGCAGCGTGGCATGGATGCTATCAGCCTGTGGCACTGCTGAGGTGTTATGGAAGCCCAGATTGCTTTGATAGTGGTCTTCAGCTCGTCTGTATTGTTGGGTCTGGTGTGTCTCATCTGCCTCTTGACAATAGTCCATAGTTTCTCTATTGGGTTCAGGTCAGGAGAGTTGTCTGGCCAATCAACACAGTAATACCATGGTCAGTCAACCAGTTACTTGTGGTTTTGGCACTGTGGACAGGTGTCAAGTCTTGCTGGAAAAAGTAATTCAGCATCTCCATAAAGCTTGTCAACAGACAAGAGCATGAAGTGCTCTAAAATCTCCTGGTAGACAGCTGTGGTGACTTTGGACTTGATAACACAGTGGACCAACACCATCAGATGACATTGTGCCTCAAATCATCACTGACGTTGAAACTTGACAGTGGCCTTCAAGCCCATTTGATCTTGTGCCCCTCCACTCTTCCTCTAGACTGTGGGACCTTGATTTCCAAATGAAACTCAATAGTTAATTTGGATCAGTGATGATTTGAGGTATCATGTAATCTGCTGCTGTTGGTCCACTGTTTTATCAAGTCCAAAGTCACCACAGCCATCAACCAGAAGATTTTAGAGCACTTCATGCTTCTGTCTGTTGACAAGCTTTAATGTGATGACAATTTCCATTTCCAGCTAGACTTGGCACCTGCCCACGGTACCATAAACCACTAGTAACTGGTTGACTGACCATGGTATTACTGTGCATGAATGGCCAGACAAGTCTCCTGACCTGAACCCAATAGAGAAACTATGGACTATTGTCAAGAGGAAGATGATACACACCAGACCCAACAATACAGACGAGCTGAAGGCCACTATCAAAGCAACCTGGGCTTCCATAACACCTCAGCAGTGCCACAGATTGATAGCATCCATGTCACGCCGCATTGAGGCAAGAATTCATGCAAAAGGGGCCCAAACCAAGTACTTGGTACATATGTATGATTATACTTTCCAGAGGGCTGACATTTCTGTATTTAAAAAACCTTTTTTTATTGATTTTATGTAATATTCAAATTCTCTGAGATTTTGAATTTGGGGTTTTTATAAACTGTAAGCCATAATAATCACAACTAGAAATCCCGCAGAGATTTTGAAAGTACGGGCAGCCCTGCGCAGGCCGCCAATCCCCGCGTCGGCGGTGCCCCGCCCGTCGGCCGGGCCAGAACGCTTCTACGAACCGCCGCCGCGGGCTTTCCGAACTCCAGTCCCGAGTTGTGGCCGATCGAAGGTCGCAATCGTGGCAAAACGTCAGGAAAATGGCCGCTCTTAGGGAAGACGTTTTCGTTAAGGGCGGCCATGTTTTTTGAGCTATCTGGCTAAAACGTTATACACACGGGTATGTCGGTCCCCTGATGCTGTGTACACAATTGGGTGATGATAGGTTGGAAATCCACAAAGTAGATGTCACTTGACTGAATTTCAGGGCACTCAAATTTGGGATGAAAAAAATAATCATGGCTGACCCCTATGGTCCAAGAGGCTTTATTGTAGAGCACCATGAGCTGTACATGTGTAAGACATTTCAAGTCAATCATAGTCAGTGGGAAAAGGGCGTGGCCTGTCAAACATTGCATTTTTGAATTATAGTTTTCGCATTTGTGGCGCCCCCTATAGGTTAATCTCGACAAGGTTAGAGGGCCATGCTACAACATGCCTTTTGCACATATCCTGCAAGTTTCATGATGATAGGACCTACGGTCAATTAGTTATGGCCAATTTGTTATTAAGCCCCGCCCCTGCGTAAACGTTTTAGTCAATGGCGGCCATATTTTTCAAGCTTTCTTACTAATCATTTACGGGCATGTGTGTCATAGTCCCCCGAGGCTCCGTGAGAAATTTGGTGTCGATAAAGTAACATTTGAGAAAGTTGTGGTTCAAACCCTGTTTTTCAGTTTATGCTAATTAGCAAAAAATATTCCCTGGCGGACTTGTATGGTCCCAGAGGCTTTTTTGTAGAGCACCCTAATATACACCAGTGTGAGAAATTTCAAGTCAATCGGACTTACGGTGTGAGGGGCGTGGCCTCTCAAAGTTTCTTCAGTCGGGGCTTAATAACAGCGCCCCCTAGCGGAAATTCAAAACACTGTATAATAGCACACGATTCGGGGTAGGGGCGCACGTTGTGCCAAATTTTTGCATGTCTGCGTGTAACGGTGTGGGAGGAGTAGCAGCTCGAACTTTGCGGCAGAAGTAAGAAGAAGAAAAAGTATGGTGGAGAGTAGGGGTGGGAATCTCTTGGCACCTCACGATTCGATTCCGATTCAGAGGTCAACGATTCGATTCAAAATCGATTTTCAATGCATCTCAATGCAAAAATTTTTTATGTACATACCCATGTGTGAATTTCAAAAATATATTTATATGCACATCTGAGTTTGCTCCTCAGAGTTTGCTAATCACTTCCTACTTTTGTGATGATCATTAAAGATAATCAACAGATGAATTACCTTCTCTAATATTGTATTAAGAGAAAAAGCTTTTCTTGTCACACATATGACTTTCTATGAACAGTGCAATAATCAATGCAGCTTGCATTTCAACACAATATGGAAGTATGTAAAAACTAAACCGATTCAGTTTTATTTTATTTCTAATCTCGTAAATCATGTTTCTATAGGATTTCTATTCTATTATCTAGTATTTTCTATGTCATTTCAACACATTGTACAAAAAGTATGGCTTGGAATTCAGCTCTCATACAAAAACGTAAACAGAGATAAAGCCGGTGCAGGTCACATGGGTTTGCTGCTCTCAGCCCTTTTGAAGCCACTTTGGAGACAACTCGCACATTGTGTGGTGTGCATGCGCAATGGCGCATGAAGTATTAGTATTTACAAAAAAAAAAAAAAAAATCATTAAAAAAAAAAAAAAAAAAAAAAAAAAAATCGATTATTAACTTTTCTGAATCGATTCGAATCGATTCCGTGAGTGAATCGATTTTAATCGGAAAATCGATTTTTTTTCCCACCCCTAGTGGAGAGTAATAATTACGGGCTCCCAGTAAACTGTGAGCCCGTACTTAATTATAAGAAATAAATTATATGCTTCACATATCTCACTTTGCATGTAATGAGTCTGGATAAGATATTATTTTCACCTATAAAGTTGAATTACTGAAATAAATGAACTTTTGCATGATATTCTAATTTTTCGAGTTTCACCTGTATGTGTACTGCCAGTTGTGAACACACGGACTGACGGCTGTCCACTTGTGATCGGATCACTCAAACCACATCATAATCCCCGGTGGAAACAGGGTCATAGTGTACCTTTTTTAATCTGTTGTCTTGTTCCTTTAATGTCTCCTCATGCAGCAATGTGGAATCAGTGGCAGTGACATCAAGAAGCTGGAGGAGGCAGGGTTCCACACCATCGAGGCCGTGGCCTACGCACCAAAGAAAGAGCTGCTCAACATCAAGGGCATCAGTGAGGCCAAGGCAGACAAGATTCTGGTGAGAGATGGCAGTCTTCTTCTGGGGGGTTTTCACACCTACTGTTCCTTGTATGCTCCGGACTTGAGGACTTTTCAGAATCAGATGCCCCTTTTACACAGAGATTGCGACATATTGACGGAACAACAGTTTGTTTGCTTCTGTGTCATTTACACATGCCGGCCTGCTGGTGCATCAGTGTGCCATTTTACACAGCGTTCCGGAATGAAAGAGGTGCTTGTGAGCAGTGTTAGGTGTGACGTAAACATTTAGCGCCGCGCCGGTCAGCTGCTTTACAACAACAACACTGGCCGGTGAATTGAGAGCAGAAGTGCTGGAGCTTGCACTAAGAGGGCCGTATTTTACTGTCCCTGTGATGTGCCGGTTGATCTCGCTACGCGCTGAGTCCAACATCTCTGGGACAGTTAACCAAACTCACAAAAATCACTCCTCACTGCTTCACCTCTGTGTCTGTGTGTGTTTGTGTGACAGGTTGGCTGTGAGCGAGTCTCTTTGAGAGCAGCGCATTCAGACATACACAAACACATATAGACTAGCAGGAGGGGCCCTCAGATTTTCAGGTACCCCTACCCGAGGTAGAACAAACCTCAACAATGATTTTTCTTATCTTTAGAATGTCCTGTTCATGAAATTGATTCTTGAGCACTTTTATCTTTGGGCGAAATATGTTTTTTTGGTTATTCTTTAGAACTACCCCAGTCCCTCAAAAAGAGCCAAATTAGGCCATTCCGAATAGGGGATATGTGACAAAAAAGCCCATAACTTGGGAATGCTCACTCTTTTCTTCACCAGATTTGCTGAGGTACTAACCAGGTGTCTGTCCCACATCACCAAAAAGTTAGAATGTAATTTACCAAAACATTTATTGAAATAGAGTCCTGTATACATAGCTTTAGTTTAGGCGGAAATGGTACTTTTGTGGTGATAGGAAAAGAGGGTTCCTTTACTTTTCTCTCAAATATCACCAAAACATAAATCCCTGTATATATAGCAGCTGATGTGTTTAACTGTTGAGATGTATAGTCACTGGAGCAGTCTATTTGTTCAGCTGGACATACAATCATATGAAAAAGTTTGGGAACCCCTCTCAGCCGGCATTATAATTGACTCTGCTTTCACAAAAAAAATATAAAAGTGGTCTGTCTTTAATTTACCAGGAACAGCTAAGTACTGGGATGTTTTCCAAACAAAGATTTTTTGAAAAGCAGTATTTGGTTGTATGAAATAAAATAAAATGTGAAAAACTGGCTGTGCAAAAATATGGGTACCCTTGTGGTTTTGTTGATTTTAATGCCTGTAACAGCATGTAAAACTGATGACTTTAAACACAAAGTTGGTTGGATTATGTTGTTAAGCCTTGAACCTCATATCATTGTCTGTTTAATCATGAGAAAATGTATTTTAGGTGCCTAAATGCAAGTTGCACTTCTCTTTGACTCTCTGCTGAAGTGAGACAGAATGGGATCATCAAAACAGCTCCCAAAAGATCTGAAAAACAAAGATTATTCATTGTCATGGTTTAGGGGAAGGCTACAAGAAGCTTTCCCAAAGGTTTCAATTGTCAATTTCTACTGTAAGGAACGTTGTCAGGGAATGGAAGGACACAGTTGCAGTTAAACCCAGGTCTAGCAGACCAAGAAAAGTACAAGAGCAGCATATGCGGCGGATTGTGAGAATGGTTGCACACAACCCAAAGATCACCTCCAAAGACCTGCAAGAACATCTGGCTGCAGATTGTGTATCTGTACATGGTTCTACAATTCAGTGCAATTTGCACCAAAACATCTGTATGGCCGGGTGATGAGAAGGAAGCCCTTTCTGCGCCTACGCCACAGATACAGTTGCATGGAGTATGCAAAAGCTCATTGACAAGCCAGCTTCATATTGGAAGAAAATGCTTTGGACTGATGAGACAAATTAAGTTATTTGGTCTTTATAAAAAGCAGATGTTTTGGTGCAAATTGCGCTGAATTGTTGAACGATGTACAGATACACAATCTGCAGCCAGATGTTCTTGCAGGTCTTTGGAGGTGATCTGTGGGTTGTGTGCAACCATTCTCACAATCCTCCACCTATGCCGCTCCTGTTTTTTTCTTGGTCTGCCATGCCTGAGTTTAACTGCCACTATGCCTGTGTCCTTCCATTTCCTGACAACATTCCCTACAGTCGAAATTGACAATTGAAACCTTTGGGAAAGCTTCTTGTAGCCTTCCCCTAAACCATGACAATGAACAATCTTTGTTTTTCAGATCTTTTGGGAGCTGTTTTGATGATCCCATTCTGTCTCACTTCAGCAGAGAGTCAAAGAGAAGTGCAACTTGCATTTAGGCACCTAAAATACATTTTCTCATGATTAAACAGACAATGATATGAGGTTCAAGGCTTAACAACATAATCCAACCAACTTTGTGTTTAAAGTAATCAGTTGTACATGCTGTTACAGGCATTAAAATCAACAAAACCACAAGGGTACCCATATTTTTGCACAGCCAGTTTTTCACATTTTATTTTATTTCATACAACCAAATACTGCTTTTCAAAAAATCTTTGTTTGGAAAACATCCCAGTACTTAGCTGTTCCTGGTAAATTAAAGACATACCACTTTTATATTTTTTTTGTGAAAGCAGAGTCAATTATAATGCCGGCTGAGAGGGGTTCCCAAACTTTTTCATATGATTGTATCTAATGCTTTGTTAGAATGTGTCTGGCATATGGACTTGGTTGTATTTGTCATTCTATGGGAACTGTCTCTCCCCCGTCTCTCTCAGGCTGAAGCAGCCAAACTAGTGCCCATGGGTTTCACCACAGCCACTGAGTTCCACCAGAGAAGAGCAGAGATCATCCAGGTCTCTACAGGCTCCAAGGAGCTAGACAAACTGCTGCAGGGTCGGTGCATCCTCCTGTATTTCATTGATTTCAAGTTTATTGAGCAGGGACAATGCACACTAATAAAACATTAAAGGTGCACTATGCAGATTCAGTGGAGGGGGATTTGTTTACATTTGCAGAGCCTGCAGTTAATTCACAGAACATACTTTCTCTGCATGTAATAATTAGTTAGTTACTGAAGTTATTTTGAGGAACCTGGAACCAAACGTAAGACTAGGATATGTTTGTAAACCAAACTGTGGGCCATGCTGCTTTGAAACAACATTGAAACAGTAACTTTTCAGGAATCTTTTTTTTTTTTAAACTTCAAACCGTGTTCCAGGGATCACATTTTCCTGTGAGGAAAGTTTGTTTATTCAGTTATGAGAATAAACCTTAGAAAATGTTCACTTCTCTGACCCACCCAAAGTAAGGCCACGTCTGAATGCAAGTGCTACAAAGTGGACTTGTTGTTTCTCCTGCAGGTGGCATTGAGACGGGCTCAATCACCGAGATGTTTGGAGAGTTCAGGACAGGGAAGACCCAGCTGTGCCACACCCTGGCTGTCACCTGTCAGGTACAGTCCACTCTGTTACACGGTCATGTAGGGACAAGTTGCTTTAAATAAGCCACACCTCATTTCATGAAAAATGTTAATTTAATTAATGATGAGTTTCGACAGAAATCAGTGTATCTAATATTTTTTTTTATATATATATATATATAAATATATATATATATATATATAAATATATATATGAAGGTGTTTTTGTGTGCCGTCACTTACCCACTTGAGGCTCAAATAATGCGATGTGTGTTAGCGCTGCGCATTCTGCTGGAGTAAACAGCGGAAGCGAAACACGGCGACTTAATGAGCCCACAGCAAAAAAATCTGTTTAGAGAATCACAAACTAAAATACGAAATGAGGTTAACCAGCCCCGAAGGCCGGCTTTTGTTGCTTGCTGAAAAACAAAAATTATTTAGGTTTGGGAAAAGCAGCAGAGAAACGTTTGGGTCAAACAAGCAGAGAGTCACTCAGGCAATCCAGCAATTTACACGTGATGCAAAAGATGAGATGGTTGTACTTTGCAGCCTTCAGGGAGTGACCAACACCTAGTTGTGTGAGCCCCCATCAGACCGGTTAAATCACAATAGAAATGCTAGACAGAAAAGCAACAATAAGAGCAGATATGCTAGTCTATTTAATTCCAAAAAGGTGAGCAGGCATTTTCCTTGTATATCTTGTTGATTTATATGTAGCAAATGAGGTTTAGCAAATAGCTATAATGTGTGTGTGCCGTTTCTTACCCAACTGCAAGTGGGCACGAGGCCCCGTGCACAAAATATATTTATCAAAACAAGATAGCAGTTTCTTGATGCTCTAAAACTACTGCTTTCAGTAATTTGTACTACTTAAAATAAGTTTTGAGTTGCAAAGAAAATAGTCTACACCCTGAACACAAGTGTGAACAATAGACACATCACACATACACATACCCACGCACACAACAGACAAAGGGGTCATGTTAGTTCAACTATTGTTTGAAAAATACTCCTGCAAAACTAACATTGGTCTGTAAAAGGGGAAACATTTTAACTATCTCTGCCGGCTATCTTTATAACTAAAAGCCTCACTTGGCTGAATTCTTGTTCTATCCGTCGATTTCCAGAAACAAGAAACGTTTAAAACATCCTACCCCAGGACTAGCTCTGTCCCTCCCTTGGACTTTAAGACTAATTCGTCAACTTAATCGCGTGCTACTTTAATCGGAAGGCCTTTCCTATGCGTTAACAGTCACAAACTACACTCAGTGCCAAACAAACCAAGGTCAGTCCACTCTGGGTTTATGATATTTCCCTGCAAATGAATTTAACGGAGAGTTTCAGTGACAGTGACAGACTGTTTACTGTTGCAGGGGTGGGGGGGAGGGGGGTATCCAAGGGAGGGGGGGTTGGGGAGGTACAGTCTGAGTACTCTTTAGCCCCTTTTACACAGAGATTGCGGCGTATTGACGGAACAACATCACTCCAAAATTCCGGCTTTGCTTGCTTCTGTGTTATTTACACAGAACCAAGCAACGCCGGCCTGCTGGCGCATCAGTAGCTCCTTTTACACAGCGTCCGGAATGAAAGAGGTGCTTGTAAACAGCGTCAGGTGTGACGTAAACATTTAGCGCCGCGCCAGTCAGCTGCTTTTACAACAACACTGGCCGGTGAATTGAGAGCAGAAGTGCTGGAGCTTGCAGTAAGAGGGCCGTATTTTACTGTCCCCACGATGTGCCAGTTGATCTCGCTACGCGCTGAGTCCAACATCACTGGGACTGTTAACCAAACTGATAAAATCAATCCGCTTCACCTCTTCACGTCTTGAGTTGTGTTAGCAAAACAGTAGCTCTGTGGCTAACAGCTGAGCCGGAGCCTTCAGTCAGCTGAAGCAGACAGTCTAGCGGGGCGAGCAGACTATTCCCCGTTACTAGGTCGTATCCTTGGTCGTTCCTATTTACTGGCGTACTACTGGCCGCAGCTTGACATAGTAACCGTTGCTACTGAGTGAGTTCCGACTGACCGGTCAGTGACCCGTTCGCTATACTTTATCCCTTACTTAGCCTAGCCTAGCTTTCCCATTGTACAACTTCTCCTGGGCAGAAATACTCATACACTCTGCAAAATGAAGCGCGGGGGTTTGGATTGAGCAACGGACCTCATGATCAGATAGATTATACGCCGTTCTTTTTATTTGGTGATTTTTACGGGACATCAAGCGGCCGTGATTAATGTTAAACACACGTCCTTCAACTGCTAACATGGTCGCATGTTTAGAACGTAGGCTATGGAACGTCAAACGCCCCCTGTTCCGCAACAACAAGCTGGAGCATTTAAACAGAGAGGCGGAACTGATTGTGTCGGGAATCTTACTACCCCCCGAGGTAGTAAAATTCCCGGAACAATCTCTCGCACCTTTCTTCCCTCGTTCCGCAACTGTCGCATTTAAACAGCAGGGCGGAGGGCCGAAAGGCCGGCATATTCCCGGCTTTCACTGGCTGTGTAAAAGGGGCTTTTAATACACATTTGAGGAATTTAACTTTAGACATACAGGAGCAACACAAGACAAACACAATGTTTCCTATTACATTAATAAGCATTCCAACATTCAATATCTGCCACCACATGCTTTTCTCAAAAAGTGCACAATTGTTGTGCTTATCCGCTGTACTAATAGGTTAAGACATGAATGTGATGCATGCCGGTAGACCACAGCACCGTAATCAAGGACAGACATGAAAACTGCCTCAATAATCCTTTTCCTACTAAATAAAGGGAAGGTGGTTTTGTTCCTATAAAAATGTCCAATTTTTTTTGTCGCAGACGACATACAGGATTTTTTTATGTGAAACTTAAAAGTGAGTTTATCATCTATTCAGATGCCGAGATATTTATATTCAGTGACTCTTTCAATTAGAAATCCATTTTGTCGAAATATATTGAAATCATTCAAATGTGCAGCTCTTGCTCTGGAGAAACACAAATATTTATATGAAAAAGTCCAAAAAAAACATCGCCTTTTTTCTTTTGTCTGTAATGTGGAAATGCCGTGCCAGGGCTCATTTAGTCTTGTCTGTTAACAGTTAATATCCGGTTAAGGTGTATTTAACCGATTAGAGAGAACATTCTAAATGGACATCCCTAGTGTTCTATTACGTGTTCATGACATTAAATACAATCATTTCTGGTCAAGTTTTGCATTCCTGCATACAACTTGATTGCAGTCCACGGTGTGTTATGTTGATGTCCCGTATTAATCACACACACCTCTGAAAACTGCAGACATTTGAGTCCTCCCGTACATTGAACAAAGAAGACAACCATGCTCCTCCTGTTGCTTCCTGGAGCAACTGCCGCCCCACCATAGACGTGGCCACTGCACATCAGAAAATGAGTGCATTAATTCCATAAATCAATCAGCCTGCATTAACACGTTCATTTTGACAGCCTTTATATATACAGTATATACACTCACCGGCCACTTTATTTCATTTCATTTTTCATTTAACTTTTATTTATCCTCGAGAGACCAATTGAGGGGTGACCCTCATTTGCAATGACGTCGAGTTCAAACAAATTCAAAGGAAAAACAACAATACATTAACAATATTCAACGCAAATACATCAAATACACAACAACAGGTGAAGAGAAAAACAATTGAAACATTTACACAGTGGTGAAATTAAGTGGTAGCAATTAAAATTAAATGGGTGAGAGTACAATATAGCCTAATTAAAACAGTTACAGGTAGAGTTTGGCAGATTTAAAATAGTTTGTTTAAATTGGTTAAAGGATATGAAGTTATTTAGTTTAATTTGTTGCTGTAAGTTGTTCCAGGAGTCGGGGGCACTGAAGCTAAAAGCTGTCTTTCCCAGCTCAGACCGGGCTTGTGGGACATAAAGCATAAGCATGTCAGTGGAGCGGGTCTGATAAAGCCCATCTGAGATTTGCAGCAATTCAGTTAAATAACGAGGAAGCTTCCCGGTCAAGGCTTTGTAAATAAAAACATGCCAATGTGCATCACGTCTCTCTTTAAGGGAGGACCACCCAACCTTTTCATATAAAAGACAATGGTGTGTGTCATAAGCATCTCCTGTGATGAACCTTAAAGCAGAGTGAAAAACAGAGTCCAGGAGTTTAAGACATGAATGTGATGCATGCCGGTAAACCACATCACCGTAATCAAGGACAGACATGAAAACTGCCTCAATAATCCTTTTCCTACTAAATAAAGGGAAGGTGGTTTTGTTTCTATAAAAATAGCCAATTTTTTGTCGTAGTCGACGAACAAGATTTTTTATATGAAAATTAAAAGTGAGTTTATCATCTAACCAGATGCCAAGATATTTGTACTCTGTGACTCTTTCAATTAAAAATCCATTATTTGTAAAAATATTAAAATCATTCAAATTTGTAGTTCTTGCTCTGGAGAAACACATATATTTGGTTTTGTCTGTATTTAGAACCAGCCTGAGGTCCACTAGACAGTCCTGCAGGGTGTTAAAAGAGCTTTGTAGGTTCTGAATAGATTGGTGCATCGAATCGGAAATGCAATACAGTACTGTGTCGTCAGCGTATAGATGGGCGTGACAGTTTTTTAGCGATGAAACAATGTTATTTATATAAATTGTGAAAAGAACTGGACCTAAAATTGAGCCTTGTGGGACACCATTTGTAACAGTTAAAAACTCAGATTGGTATCTTCCGAGTTTAACTGACTGCTGTCTATCAGAGAGATAATCCCTAAACCAGCTACATGCAGAATGATCAAAGCCAATGTCATGCAGCCTTTGTAAAAGCAAATGGTGATCAACAGTATCAAAGGCCTTTGAAAGATCAATAAAAAGTGCTGCACAGTGCTTTTTCTTGTCTAATGCTGTAAACAATGTTGTCTACAACCAAAGTCACAGCAGAGACAGTACTGTGGCCTGCCCTAAAACCAGATTGGAATGGGCTCAAAATGGAAGCACTAGTTAGAAATGTTTTTAACTGATTATTAATAAGTGATTCTAGAATTTTTGCCAGGCATGGGAGTTTGGAAATTGGCCTGTAGTTATTAAGATTATTTTTGTCACCACCTTTATGTAAAGGAATTACGTGAGCTTTTTTCCAAATTTTAGGAACTATTCCAGAGGAGATGGAAAGATTAAAAATATGGGTTATTTGTTTTGATATTATATGTGTCGAAAGCTTGATTGAAAACGGGTCCAAATTGTCCTCTCCCATGTACTTCTTGGGGTTGATGGCGAGGAGCGCATCTACAACAACACTTGTGGGAAGAAGATCAAAGCTGAAAATAGGAGTTTGAGAGACAGGCGGTACGTTACTACTGGTTGTAGAAGGTGTACAACCTCCATTTTGAAAGAGTTGACCAGCAGCTACAAAATGTTTATTAAAAGCTAAGCCAATCTCTTTTTGATCATTGAGAGTGTGACCATTTAATTTGATCTGAGTGGGAACTGTGCTAGAATTGTTTTTATTATAGTTCACAGCTTTCCAAAATAGTGCAGGGTTAGAGTAGCAGTCGGAGATTAATTCAAGGTAATATTCGGATTTGGCTTTCCTGACCATGGCTGTGCACTTATTCCTAAATTGTCTAAAAATAGTCCAATTAGTATTATCTCCAGAGCGTCTAGCTAGAGACCATGCTTTATTTCTTTCAGAAAATAAATCAGACAGTTCACTTGTAAACCAGGGGTTTGATCTATTTTTTACTCTATGCTTTTTAAGGGGCGCATGTTTGTTTATAATTGAGGTGAAAGTATTGATGAAATAGTCTAAGGCTAACTCAACATCCGAAATTTCCGTAGTGAGTTGAATGTCACTATGACGGAGATCACTTAAAAAGGCTTGCTCATTAAAACCTTTAAAATTACGCTTAATTATGATTTTAGGTTGAGATCTTTTTAAATGAATACTTCTGATACAGGCCACTGGGCAGTGATCACTAATCCCGAGCTCAAAAACACCAGCTGAGACTATTTTATTTATTTTATTTGATAGGATTAAATCGATTAAAGTTGATTTTGCTGGGTTTTTTAGATTGGGTCTTGTGGACTCAGTTATTAATTGTGTAAGATTAATGTTGCTACAGATTTCTTTGAAAGGTTCAGAGGCACCAGAAAGCCAATCAACGTTAAAATCACCCATCACAATTACCTCTCTATTTACATAACTGGAGAGCATATGTGCTAGATCGTTTAAGGAGCTAGTAACAGCAGAAGGGGGCCTATACACACCAATTACAACAAAACAATCATTTGTTATCATCATTTATTAGGTACACCTGTTCAATGGCTTATAAAAACAAAAAGCTAATCGGCCAATCACATGGCAGCAATTTAAATGCATTTAAACGTGGTCAAGACAATGTACTAAGGTCAAACCGAGCATCAGAATGGGGAAGAAAGGGGGTTTAAGTGACTTTGAACATGGCATGGTTGATGGTGCATGGCAGGATGGATCCATACTTTCATGTTGTTTATACCAAATTCTGAACCTGCCATCTGAATGTCGCAACTGAAATCAAGACTCATCAGACCAGGCATGATTTTTCTATCTTCTATTGTCCAATATTGGTGATCCTGTGAGAATTGTAGCCTAATTTTCCTGTTTTTAGCCGACAGGAGTGGCACCCGGTGGGGTCTTCTGTTGCTGTAGCCCAGGGGTGTCAAACATACGGCCCGCGGGATGATTTGATCAGGCCCGCGACGTGTAGAGCATAAATTTCTGAGTATGTCAAAAAAAAGTAAGTCTCTAGCCCATTCCTGTGAGGAGTTATGAATTTTTAAAGAAATAACCAAAATGCTCACTCCTGCCGCTAGGGGGCAGCCAAAATTTTAAAAAAGCACATTTTAGCAACCTGGGAAATGGTAAATGGCAATCTTGCTTCACCGCTATTAATGTTTCTTCCAGTGCTTTATGGCAAAGTAAAAACCGAAAAAATAATTAAAATAAAACAATTTTTATTTTTAGTACATTTTATTTTGTTATTTTTTAATAAAAATAAAACTATTTTTAATTTTAGTGCTGAACAATTGTACTAGCAAGAGCGGTGTTTCTGCGGCTCTGTGCGCGCAAAACGAGCAGGAGCATGCTAGTGTAGGCCTACAAGATTTATTTCCTAATTTTCCATGCTGCTTTATTTTTATGTTTTAAATTGGGAAAAATGAATTCCAAAACAACCAATAACCTCTGTATTTAAAAACAAATCAAAACAGTAGAAGTTGCGCATTGGCATCTTTGAGCAAAATACCCCCAAAATTTTTGCTTTTAATTTTTCGCCGCACCTCCTATTCCCATGGCCAGCAGCAACCTTTACTAAGACATTTCCTGGGGGGTACAGAGATCCCTTGTGATCCGTGATAATGTAGGTTACAAATGTAGGCTGAGTGTTAAAGCATATTGCTGAAAAACAAAGTTAGGGATTTCGAGTTATTTTGCCATTATTTTACTGGTCCGGCCCACTTGAGATCAGAGAGGCTGTATGTGGCCCTCGAACCAAAATGAGTTTGACACCCCTGCTGTAGCCCATCTGCTTCAAGATTGGTCGTGTTTTGCGTTCAGAGATGGTATTCTGCATACCCTGGTTGTAACGAGTGGTTATTTGAGTTACTGTTCCCTTTCTATCATCTTGAACCAGTACGCCCATCCTCCTCACTGACCTCTGACTTCAACAAGGCATTTTACGTCCAGACAAATGCCACTCACTGTATATTTTTTATTTTTCGGACCATTCTCTGTAAAGCCTAGAGATGGTTTAGAGTGAAAATCCCAGTAGATCAGCAGTTTCTGAAATACTCATACCAGCCCTCCAACATTGCCATGTTCAAAGTCACTTAAAACCCCTTTCTTCCCCATTCTGTTGCTCGGTTTCAACCTCAATAGGTTGTCCAGGTCTACATGCCTAAATGCATTGAGTTGCTGCCATGTGATCGGCTGATTAGTTATGTGTTAACAAGAAAATGAACCGCTGTACCTAATAAATTGGCCGGTGAGTGTATATGTATGTATATGAACCTACCTTCTGCTACAGCCAAATATTTCAAAGCATTCTTAGTTTAAAGCACTTTTGCACAGTACTGTATATACGGGATAGAGTTAGTCACTGTATATGTTGTGGTCATGAGTGGGGGCTGAACATTTCTTATGTCCTGTTCTATGCTCAGTGGATTATTCAGTATTGTACTGTGTTGTCTCCACAGCTGCCCATAGACCAGGGCGGTGGAGAAGGTAAAGCCATGTACATCGACACAGAGGGAACCTTCAGACCGGAGAGACTCCTGGCTGTCGCTGAGAGGTGACAACACACACACCTATATGCTTTCCTATTCACCCAGTTCAGCCCTGAGAGATTAGCATTCAACACAGCAGCACAGCCCTCTGTACTGTTTGGAACATGTTTTTGTTGTTGAAATGGTTCAGTGAAGGCAAATTACTGTTATTATGCAAAAAAAGGACACCTCAAAGTGAGATAGTTTAGAGAGTTTTGGGGTTAAAAGGTACGTGAAAAGGCATGTTGAAATTGGGACACGTAAAAGTGTTTAGTACTAGTCATGCAGTGTGAGTACATGTCCTGATGTTGGATTGTGAGTGTCCTCTCTCTGTGCTGTCAGGTACGGGCTGGTTGGAGCTGACGTCCTGGACAACGTAGCATACGCCCGGGCCTTCAACACAGACCATCAGACACAGCTGCTCTACCAAGCCTCCGCCATGATGGCTGAGTCCAGGTCAGTCACAACCTCACCTTCCTGCTGCTAGAGTGCAAACTATCAAAACTAATGGATTTGAAAAAATAGTAGGGGAGAGTGGTGTGAGTTGTGCCAGTGGAGAAGTTGTGCCACCCCTTGTTTCTACACTGCATTCCAAATTATAAGGCAAATTAGATTTTCCTAAATAGTCGATGCAAATCACAGTCAGTATAATTTTCAAGTCATCAACCGTTGGAGTATATTTAGAATTTTATTGAACAAACCTCCCAATAATAAAAGTATTTTTCTCAAAAATAAAAAAAACTCCAAATGCACTGTTCTAAATCATTATGCACAACAGAGTTTCAAAACACTTTATAGGTTGTAAAGAACTAAAAATGGTCATTTGTTGAATTTGCAGCTCTAGGAGGTCATATTTAGTGAAATCAAAAGCTATTTCAATCAAAAACATCTTAACAGGCTAAGTTACATGTTAACATAGGACCCCTTCTTTGATATCACCTTCACAATTCTTGCATCCATTGAACTTGTGAGTTTTTGGAGAGTTTCTGCTTGAATCCTTTGCAGGATGCCAGAATAGCCTCCCATAACTGCTGTTTTGATGTGAACTGCCTCCCAACCTCATAGATGTTTTGCTTGAGGATGCTCCAAAGGTTCTCAATAGGGTTGAGGTCAGGGGAAGATGGGGGCCACACCATGGGTTTCTCTCCTTTTTATGCCCAAAGCAGCCAGTGACACAGAGGTATTCTTTGCAGCATGAGATGGTGCATTGTCATGCATGAAGATGATTTTACTACGGAAGGCACTGTCCTGCTTTTTGTACCACGGAAGAAAATGGCGATTCAGAAACTCTTCATACTTTGCCGAGGTCATTTTCACACCGTCAGGGACCCTAAAGGCCTACCAGCTCTCTCCATGATTCCGGCCAAAACATGACTCCACCACCTCCTGTCTGCCGTCGCAGCCTTGTTGGGACATTGTGGCCATTCACCAACCATCCACTACTCCATCCATCCGACCATCCAGGGTTGCACGGCACTCATCAGTAAACGAGACTGTTTGAAGATGAGTCTTCATGTATTCCTGAGCCCACTGCAACTGTTTCAGCTTGTGATCATTGTTTAGGGGTGGCCGAATAATAGGTTTATGCACAACTGCAAACTTCTGGATCCTACACCTTGAGGTTTGCGGGACTCCAGAGGCACCAGAAGCTTCAAATACCTGTCTGCTGCTTTGTGATGGCATTTTAGCAGCTGCTCTCCTATTCCGATGAATTTGTCTGGCAGAAACCTTCCTCATATTACCTTTATCCGAACGAACCCGTCTGTGCTCTGAATGAGCCACAAATCTCTTCACAGTACGATGATCACACTTAAGTTTTCGTGAAATATCTAATGTTTTCATACCTTGTCCAAGGTATTGCACTATTTGACGCTTTTCGGCAGCAGAGATATCCTTTTCTTTCCCATATTGCGTGAAACCTGTGGCCTGCTTAATCATGTGGAACGTCCTTGTTAAGTAGATTTCCTTTGATTGGGCCAAAGCGCCCTGAGACACAATACCATCCAAAATGTAATGTTTATGACACTTAATTCCAATTTGCATAATAATTTGTGACAGACTGTAGAAAACCATAGAAGTAATTGAAAATGTGACCACATATTTAAGAAGAGCCATCCATTTGACTCATCCTGTAAATAAGGGAGAAACATGGAATAAGATACAAGCACATTTGAGCTCAAAAAACAGTGTGTTGCCTTTCAAAGTAAAATTTCCATGATCAAGGTTTTTTATTATTGTTTCTGAAAAATTATAGACACATTTGAAAACATTTGACACATGTTTTAGTGCTTTAGTATGCTACACTTTGTGTCTATATAGTTAGCACAATGTCAGCCCTAAACTGCTGCATCATGCTTATTATCCAAAATTCTGGGGTTGGGGTGATTTGTGCCAGAGGGCCTGGGGTGAGTTATAAGTAAGTAAAATGTATTTGTAAAAGCACATTTATGACAGTTTGCACTGTCTTAAGTGCTGAACGTAGTGCATTCAGTAGGTAATCAATGAAGGTAAAATAACAATAACAAAAATAAAAGACATAAAGCCCATACATCCACATATAAACAAAGATAGTAGTGCAGAGGTAAGATAGTTAATGGGGAGGAAAAACCAGGTTGTACGGATGGGTTTTGAACCTTGATTTAAAGGCAGAAATGGAGGGGGAATCGCATATGCTAGGTGGCAGTTGGTTCTACAAGGGCGGAGCAGCTAGTGCAAAGTACATTTCTGAGAGTTGTGCCCGAGGCATGGCTGTATACGCTGGTCACCAAAAGAAAGTGATTGTCTACAGTAGCTCAGAAGAGGCTGACATCTCCATTCCACTTAACGACACCACTATGAGAGTTCAGATGGCCAGAAAGATGATGATGGTGGCTTTGTCATTGTGAGCTTTGCAGGTAAAACCATTATATCTGCTAGGCCTTGTTTAAGAAAATTGTCCTTCAATCTTTGTAAAATATTTACTCTAAATAAACCTTAAATAAGTAATTGTCTTATGGATTTGTCTTGCATTACAGTTTATGAGATATATATCAATGGCACAATTTACCCAATGGAATGTAACAACTTACACCACACTGGGGGCAAGTTGTGCCACAAGACAACTTTTTTTCCGAAAGCGATATTTCTTAAACAGTTTATTTCAGATCCAAAGTTATTGTTGCCGGGGATGCACAACACCCTGAAATATATGTACATATTTGAGTTGGAGACTTTACTGTCAAGGCCTCACTTTAAAGTCACTTTGAGTAAAAGGTGGCACATCTCACCCCACTCTCCCCTATATGCAGAGAAATCCTGATCTTCAACAAATGCAGTCAATAGTAAATTGTTTGATTCTTCAATTTAATCTTGTTTGAGTTCTACGAAGTTGATGTCATTTCACTGCTTGTCACAATAAAAAAATTATTTACATAGATTTTTGGGTCAGCGAGATCATACAAGTATTTGAAACTCATTTGGTTTCACTGAATGATGTACTTTTCATATAATCATCTTTTTAATAAATTAACATTTCCAAGAAGAGACGAGAAGGCATTTACGCATTAACCAATGAATATGTTTTTATACTTCCTTCCAACTGTAATGATAACAGAGCCTTTCTTGATCCATGACTAATGGCTCGCTCTGTCACTGTCATGTGTGTGTGTGTGTGTTGTGTGTGTGTGTGTGTGTGTGTGTTCAGGTATGCTCTGCTGATAGTGGACAGTGCCATGGCTCTGTACAGAACAGATTACTCAGGCAGAGGAGAGCTGTCAGCCAGACAGGGACACCTGGGACGCTTCCTCCGCATGCTGCTAAGGCTGGCAGACGAGGTGGGACACTGGACTCGATGTATTAGGGCAAAGCAACAAACTTAAAGGTCACATACACTCCTGAACAAACTCTTAAGACCAGAGGATTTGCATTTCGCTGTGGTGGATCGTAACCAAGTAGAGCTTCAAAATGCCATCAGGAGCAAGAGACAAAAAAATATATAACAATTTATTGAAAACTGAATTTAAACTCAAACGGACAGTTCAGCATCTGATCCAAAGTTTAAGACCATAGCCTTTAAAACTCAAACAACACAAACAAAAAGTTTCAAAAAAGGACTCAGCAGGGGTTAGTTTAGGCCTGATGCAAGTGTTTCCAGGAGGCTGCTGGGAACGTTGCTCCATGTGGTGAAGATGGCATCCATGGTCTGGAAACTGGAGTCTGTTTGTGTAGACTTCCCTTGCCATCCATCCCCAAACATTCTCTCTTATTTAATTTAATTTTTTTTTTTCAAACAAACATCTAAGATTTATAACCCCCACCCACCCAAAACATTTTTTTTTAAGTAGAAGACAATGCAATAGTGTTATTTGTTAGCAATCTGGGAGTGAACTTAACTTATTGAAAAATTAAATAAAAGTGAGCCATCTACAATCAAATTTATACTAACAACCTTTCAAAGAATATTTAATTTTCTAAAGTTTAACAAAAAACATAACATCGCTCAACCAAGAAGAAAACAGGGGAGGCTTTAGGGACTTCCACTCAAAATCCCCAAACATTCTCAATGGGTTTAGATCAGGAGAACACGCAGGATGGTCCAAAAGAGCAACGTTATTCTGCTGGAAGAAGGCCTTGGTCAGGCGGACGTTGAGAACTGCAGCTGTTGAAAGACCCAGCCATCACCACACAGACGAAGGCCCTCAGTCAAGAGGGATGCTGCTGCAACATCTCCACATAGCCAGCAGCCGTTTGACGCCCCTGCACAACCTGAAGCTCCATTGTTGCATTGAAGGAAAAAGCACCCCAGGTCATGATGGAGCCTCCTCCACTGTGCGGCGTAGAAAACATCTCCAGTGGGAGCTCCTTGTCATGCCAGTAGTGTTGGAAGCCATCAAGACCGTCCAGGTTAAATTTTTTCTCTCAGAGAATAAAACTTTCTCCCACCTTTCAATGTTTGGTGCTGCCCTTGCAAAGTCCAAACAGGCAAGTTTGTGGCGTGGGAGGAGACGTGGTCTTTTGAAGAGGTTTTTTGTTCTTAAAGAGCACCTATTATGTTTTTCAACTTTTATGACCTATAAACGTTGCTATAATGATTTATAGTCATGTTGAACCATACTAAAGTGTCAAATAATGACTTACATGCATTAAGACATATTCCCTGCTGACCGTCTGGGGTGGCTGTGCAGAGCGCTAAACACAGGAACGCCGGTTACGATTCACTGGTTCAAATTTCTGGGATTTATCTACGTAGATCAATCCGGATTTTCCATGTATGGTAATACTGCAACGTGCTCAGGAACGCTCCTGCCATCATGCCCCCACCTGCCTGCTCAAATCTGCCCATGCGCCGCTGAAAGTCTTCCGGAAGGAAGGTAACCAATCACAACGGAGTGGGGTTTGCAGGAGGGGGGCGGGGGGGCGGAGGAGGACGAAGCCCAGTGTTGACAGAGAATGCTGAGAGCGCCCAGATGAGAGGAAGAGTTTCCCGAAAATCTACATAGTTTGTTGTGCTGTGATTCGTGTCAGGTTGCTCTATAGGAGTCATTAATGAGAAATTAAGACCAGAAAAGTAGTATAATAGGAGATCTTTAAAGCCCTTGTCTCACAGATGCCATCTGATGGTTATTGGGCCTCACTCAGCATCAGTTAGGGCCTTCATTTGGGTCGAGGATTGGCCTGTGTCTTCACAGACTGCACCTCGGATCCTCCGGCTCAGCGCAGGTCACATTTGTTTTGGTCTACCACTTGACTTTGTTGTCCCTCAGGATCTTTTAAGAAATGTGAAATGACTGTCTTACTGCGTCTAACCTCTGCAGGGATTGCGCTTTGCGAGAGTCTTTAGATTTTGTTCACGAGTGTACAGTCCCCTCCAATAGTATTGGAACATTGAGGCCAATTCTTTTATTTTTGCTGTAGACTGGAAACATTTGGGTTTGACACAAAAATATGAACATGAGACAATAGATCAACATTTCAGCTTTCATTTCCAGGTATTAACATTTGGATCTGATACACAACTGAGAAGATAGCATTATTTGTAAAGGAACACCACATTTTTAGGTGAGCAAAAGTATTGGAACAGATAGACTTAAAATCAATTTAAGTGAATAAGACTTAAAGCTCACATATTATGCACTTTGCTGTCAATTTTATATGGTCTAAGTAGTCCCTAATACTTATTTTTTTAGATGTTTGCTGAAAAACCCGTTCAGATCATTTATTGTAGCAAGCCTCTATACCCTGATTGTCCTCTGGTCTCAGGATGACCTATATTTGTGCAATCTGGCTGGCCCCTCCCACCTCTCTGCCGGGCTTTCTTTATATGGCCATGGGGCTCTCCCACCGTCTCTGCCGTGCTCTCGCGATACTAGAGAGACACTGCGTGACTGCGAACACAGTGTTTACCCGGAGTTAAGCCATAGCTGGTTGCTTGTCCCAAAGCTAATAGCTATACACCAGTCAGGCAAAACTACCAATAAAAACTATTATTTTAGTTTCACCGTTTTAAAAACAGCACAGGTAACTTCCTATCCGTTGTGTTATTAAAATCGAGGCATTATTAGACTGCAGGGAAAGCTAAGTTAGTGTATTAGGAGCAAAACTTGGTGCTACAACCGAAGCTACATGGGCGCTAACGCTAAAAATAATACTCAGACGATTTAAACCAGTGAAAACAGTAGCTTCAAAGTGTGATTTCTACAGGAATATCTTCCCATCCTTTGTCATGTTAAAAACGAGTCATTTTCAGACTGCTGTGGGGAATATAAACAGCGTGTTATGAGTAAAAGCTGGCTGCTTGTCCCAAAGCTAATAGCTATACACCAGTCAGGCAAAACTACCAATAAAAACTATTATTTTAGTTTCACCGTTTAAAAAAAAGCACAGGTAGCTTCCTATCCGTTGTGTTATTAAAAACGAGGTATTAATAGACTGCTGTGGTTAAGATAAATTAGTGGAGTATGAGCAAAAGCATTCTGTGTTGGTGTATGTAACATTCAGGCTGTACTAAGGGCATCTTGTCGCTTAGCGGGGAAAACAACATGGCTGAAGCTCGGAAAATTTTCCATCGGATCTCGGGGCCGTGGACCAATAAGAAATGGGGGGTGGGGTTATCATAGACTAGTGCACGGTGGACGTTTCTGGGGGGAAGCATGGACATATAAAGAAAATATGGGGATGTGGCTGTGCCGACTATTACGTAATAGTCGGCGAGAATTCTGACTGGAGTATATTGGGGGGAGGGGTGGGGTTTTCAGAAAGGGGGAGAGTGAGAAAAGGAGAGATTGTTATTTTTTTTTTATATTTTGGCAGTCTCTAGGCACACCGTGGACCCATGGATATGTTGGAACTAGGGCTGTCAAAAGATTAAAATTTTTAATCAGATTAATCACAGGGTAGCTGTGGATTAATCACGATTAATTACCATTCGTAAACATGCCCGGAATTTCTCAATTTCTCTGTCTATTGTTGTAGGAACGGAAAGATAAATGACAGAAGGCGGATGTATAGGCATTTAGTATGTTCTTTTATTCATGGAAAATCCAGATGATGGTGTTATTAGGGCTGCAACTAACGATTATTTTGATAATCGATTAATCTGTCGATTATTTTCTCGATTAATCGATTATTAATCGATTAGTGTTTTGGTCCGTAAAATGTCAGAAAATGGTGAAAAATGTTGATACATTTTCCAAAGCCCATGTTGACGTCCTCAAATGTATTGTTATGTCCAAAACACACCGATATTTCAGTTTACTGTCATAATAGGATTAGAGAAACCAGAAAATATTCATACTGGAGAAGCTGAAATCAGAGAATTTGGACATTTTTTATCAAAAAATTACTCAAAACGATTAATCGATTATCAAAATAGTTGGCGATTATTTTAATAATCGATTAAAAATCGATTCATCGATTAATCGTTGCAGCTCTAGGTGTTATCAACAATGAAAAATAAAATCAAACTTAAACATACCACACCATATTTCAATTTGTGTTTTGTGTCTCTTTGCAATGTCTATGAGCATATTATTATTATTATTATTTTAAATCAAACTTAAAGATAACCATAATCCCAAACGTTATGGGCATTTTAGCCATTGCTCTTAAAAAAAAAGGAGTTTAGAATGGTTAAACATTGGTTGAACATTTTCCCTTTTTTAAACATTGGTTGAACATTTTCCCTTTTTTAAATGAACAAACTACCACACCTTCATACAATAAAATGTGGCTCTCTTGGCTATTCTTCTTTTAGCCAGTTGCTGAGGCAAACTAACTGGTTGACATTTTCTGAAAGTAAGGCTGACCGTTTCTTTTGCACAATGTGGCCTGCCACTGAGAAGAGTCTTTCGCATGGAACTGTGGATGCAGGAGTCGCTAGATATTTGCGAGCCAGCAGGGCCAGCCTGTCATGGGCTCCTGAATGAGCAGACCACCACTGTAAGGGACAGTCCTCCATACTAATGCTGGGCTCTGCCCTGTACCTGTGTATGTCTCTGCCAGGCTGCACCTCCTCCTCATCAGAATCTGAATCTGAGCCCATTTGTAGGAGAGGCTCATTCTCTTCTTGGGTGGCCCATCTTCAGAAGTCTGTGGAGACCTTCTTGGTGATTGTTCATGCAGCATGCCTCCAAGTGTGGTCCACACCTCTTCTCTTTCACTCTTGGGCAGGCTCTTCAAGTCTTTAAAGCGTGGATCCAGGGCCGTTGCAAGCTTGAGCCATGCGTTGTTGGTCTTTTCTTGGCGGGAGGCTAGGTCTTCTTTGAATGCTGTCTTAAATCTCACCACATATGCAGGGTCCTCATCAGATACCTCCATTACATGACGCAAGTGGCAGAGGGCAGGCAGTACAACAGAGCAGGAAACATAGGCCTCCCCACCCAAGATCTCAGTTACATACCTGCAGTTGAAACACACACACACACACACACACACACACACACACACACACACACACACACAATCATTAAGTTATTACAACAAAAGTTGGTAGTTTACAAAAAGGTAACATCATTTCAATTAATCAATTTATAGGCCTATTAATAATTAAATATGTGGATTACTTACCGACAGGGCTCTAGAAGTGTCTCCAGTCTCTGCAGCTTGTCCCATTCTTGTGGCGTAAGCATAACGAGTTTGTGCTGCTGTTGGTCCAGGGTTGCTTTTATTGCAGCTTGATTGCGGTTCAGACGCTTGACCATGTCCACCGTCGAATTCCAACGTGTTGGAACGTCCTGAACCAGCGGCTCCTGCTGCTGTCCAAGGGCAGCTTGTTGTGATTGAAGCTCCGCGGTGTTTGCCGGACTATGTTTGAAGTGGCCCACAATTTTGCGTGACTTGGACAATGCATGCACAAATCCGCTGTCAAGAGAGGCTCACCGTGATGCTTCTCTGTAGGATGTGAGCTATGCAAGGCATGTGCTCAAACGGCAAAAGTCTAGCCGCAGCTATCATATTGCGTGCGCTGTCGGTCCCTATAGTTGTGACTTTTCCTTCAACTTCCCACTTGCGTGCTACCGTTAGGAACTGCTCTGCACATGCTTCAGCAAAGTGACGCTCTTCTGTTTTCATTGTAGTAAGCGCAAACGACTTCAGTTCCCATGTTTTAGTGATATGATGTGCAGTTACACCCAGGTAATTGTTGTTACTCACAGAGGTCCAGTGGTCTCCTGTCAGGGCGACATAGTCAGCTACAGCCAAATTCTCTTCTTTCTTTTTCTTTTCCGTTTTGTAGAGGTCGTGTATTTTAGTCATTACTGTGCCTCTTGATGGTGGCTTGTAGAATGTGTCGCGTGAAGCCACTTGTAATACTTCCGCGAGGCCTTTGTCCTCGACAATATTAATCGACCGACAGTCTTTAGCAATCCATTTCGCAATTTTGTTGGTCAAGTTCTCAGAAATTGACTTACTTAAAGCCCGGTGTTCGGTGAGCGTTGTTTGAAGCAAGCCCGGACTTGCCCCAGAACTTGAAGCGCCGACAAGCGCATGCTTAGCGCTGATATGGTACTTTAAGCTGGAAGTGCTTCGGTGAAAGGAAAACTCCTTCTTGCAGAGTGTGCAAATCACTGTTTGTTTTTTAAGTGTTCCATCTTTGTTTTTTTTATACTCAAACTTTCCATCCAGAGGGCCAACAGCTTCTTCCGGTTCGGTATCCATCTTGTGTCTGAGCCAAAATGCTAGAGAGCAATGAGGACTAGTGCAGAGCGGCTGGAATTCTGGGAAATATTGGGCGGGTCATTTTGCGCATGCGTTAATGCGATAAAAAAATTAACGCATTAATTCCACAAATTAATCACCCTGCGTTAACGCGTTAATTTTGACAGCCCTAGTTGGAACACATTTAAAAAGTGCATTTAGCATAATATGTGACCTTTAATGTTTTGTTGCAAATCCTTCGCTTGCAATAACTGCATCAAGCCTGTGACCCATTGACATCACAAAACTTTAGCATTCTTCTTTTTTGATGCTTTTCCAGGCTTTCACTGCAGCCTCATTCAGTTGCTGTTTGTTTTGGGGGGTTACTCTCTTCAGTCTCCTCTTTAGCAGGTAAATGCATGCTCTATAGGGTTTAAGTCTGGAGATTGACCTGGCCAGTCTAAAACCTTCCATTTCTTGCCCCTGACGAACTCCTTTGTTCTTTTTGCAGTTTTTTTGGATCATTATCTTGCTGCATGATGAAGGATCTTCCAATCAGTTTGGTTGCACAATTTTTTAAATTGGCAGACAAAATGTTTCTGTAGACTTCTGAGTTCATTTTGCTGCCGTCATCATGTGTTACTGTGTTGTTGTCAAGATGAACCTTTACCAAAGTGATGGAAAGGCTAAAGTTTGGCGAAAGAAAGGATCTGCTCATGATCCCAAACATACAAGCTCATCTGTGAAACACGGTGGAGGCAAATGCCTCGTTTCCACCGAGTAGGTCGGGTCGGAGCGGCTCAGAGCGGGACAGCTCACTTTTAAGAATCTCGATGTTGTTTCCACCGCCGACCCTACCCTTACTGGTAGGGCGGGGTTTAGGCTGGACTGCGATAGCCGCCGCCAGAATGTGGGTCAAACCTATCGGGCTATGGAACAACTGTGGTCAAGCCGCGGTCTCTCGTTTTTGCTTGGTCAAACCAGCCGCTTCTTTATTTTTCCCCCCGTGTTGTTGTGAGCGTAAACGCACAGAGACGGCTCGGTGCAACTGATAGAGACAGTGAGCGAACATCGCTGGCTGCGGCAGCTTCGTGACATCGTAGCAGTGGGACACAGTGTAGCCAACTGATTCATTTAATGACGAGCAAAAACACCACACAAAAAACAGTGCCGCGCTCACATTTTCGCCAAAACACACTGACTCTCTTCACTCTAGCAGAGGTGACTACACAAGGCGGAAATGATTCTTTCGACCAACTGTGGTCAAGCCAGCGGTCTCTCGTTTTTGCTCGGTCAAACCAGCCGCTTTTTTATTTATTCCCCCGTGTTGTTGTGAGCGTGTATTTACTACTATCTATGGCGTAAACACACAGAGACGGCTCAGTGCAACTCATAGAGACAGTGAGCGAACAGTGCTGGCTGCGGCAGCTACGCAGTGGGACACAGTGTAGCCAACTGATTAATTTATTGACGAGGAAAAACACCACACAATAAACAGTGCTGTGCTCACATTTTCGCCAAAACACAAGACTCTTGCCGAGGTGACTACACATGGCGGAAATGATTCTTTCGGCCAATCAAATGACGGCTGTGTGTCGCTCCGCATTTTCGGCACCCTTTCAGGCGGCTAGTACCCCTACGGAGGAGTACTGAGATTTGGAGCGGCTCAGAGGGGTTAGGTGCGCTTAAACCGTACCCTGCCCAACTTTTGGCAAATGAAAAGCCAAACTACCCGGACCGGACCGCTCCGATCCGACCCGCTCTACTCGGTGGAAACGAGGCAAAAGTCATGGCTTGGGCTTGCATGGCTTCTTCTCGGATGGGCTCATTAATCTTCATTGATGATGTAGTAACTCATGATGAACAGCAAAATTAGCTAAAAAAAAGTTTACAGAAACATTCTGTCTGCTAATTTAAAGAATGATGCAACCAAACTGATTGGAAGATCCTTCATCGTGCAGCAGATAATGACCCAAAACACAACAAAGGAGTTAATCAGGGGCAAGAAATGTAAGGTTTCAGACTGGCCAAGTCTATCTCCAGAGTTAAACTCTATAGAGAATGCATTTTACCTGCTAAAGAGGAGACCGAAGAGAGTAACCCCCTAACACAAACAACAACTGAAAGAGGCTGCAGTGAAAGCCTGTAAAAGCATCACAAAAGAAGAATGCAAAAGTTGTGTGATGTCAATGGGTCACAGGCTTGATGCAGTTATTGCAAGGGAAGGATTTGCAACAAAATATTAAGTCTTATTCACTTTAATTTATTTTAAGTCTATCGGTTCCAATACTTTTGCTCACCTAAAAATGTGGTGTTCCTTTACAAATGATGCTTTCTTCTCAGTTGTGTATCAGATCCAGATGTAAATACCTGGAAATGAAAGCTGGAATGTTGATCTATTGTCTCATATTCATATTTTGGTGTCAAACCCAAATGTTTCCAGTCTACAGCAAAAATAAAGGAATTGGCCTCACTGTTTCAATACTTTTGGAGGGGACTGTATATTTTCAGGTTGAAAATTGTAATTTGTGTTTCTACTGGATCCTGTCTTCATGTTATAGTGTCCACAAAAAAAACTTTATATTTCAGGGGGGGCCCTTAGCTCAGTTGGTAGGGCGTCCCCCCCCCATGGTCCTCGGCCAGCAGCGGACCCGGGTTCAATTCCAGCCCGCAGTCATTCTCTGCATGTCACTCCCGTCTCTGCCCCATTTCAACTATGTCTCTACACTATCAATAAAGCATAAAAATGCCCAAAAAATATATATATATATTTTTTTTTAATAAACTTTATATTTCCCTGCCTTTATAAAGCCCAGTCTGCTCTGATTGGCCCTGAATCTAACTGACAGTTGGATTCAGGGGGATCTGGGGATGTGGCTCACATGTGGAGATAGTGCTAAGTTAGGTTAGTAATGGGGGTGTGGCTTCTCCACATATGACATCATAAGGGGAGAGAAATCTGACTGGGGATTTTGAACACAGGTTTACAGAAAGGTGGAGGAAGAGACGGGGATGATTTTTCTCAAACTCTGGGAGTCTAGTCACACCAGGGGGACCCATATTAATGTGAAAAAAACATGGAAAAGACCATTTTGCGTTTATAGGTTACCTTTTAAAGTAACTCTGGCCTCAGAACTTGGTGGAGATATAATGTATGTTAACTGAGGTGTTTCTAACATTGATATTTTTCTCGTCTCAATCGGATGGCACAACAGTTTGGCGTTGCCGTGGTGATAACCAACCAGGTGGTAGCACAGGTGGATGGGGCGGCCATGTTTTCTGCAGATCCCAAGAAACCAATTGGAGGCAACATAATGGCTCATGCCTCCACCACACGGTAAGTGTGTGTGTTGTGTGTGTTTGTGTGTGTGTGTGTGTGTTGTGTGTGTGTGTGTGTGGTGTACAGCATTGTGATACTTTGAATGTATCTTGATAGCAGTGGAGATGAGATGGGTTACAGTGAAAGGTCAGTAGGAACTATAGACTGATTATAAGGTTGCAACACGCATAACAGCTCCTGGGAGGCAGTTTGATTAGGGCTGGGCAATTCATTTAAAATGAATCTAACCTTTTCACATGGCAATATTTGTTTACAAGAGATTCAAGTTATTTCTAATTTGAACATGGCAATATTACAGATTATCTGTTTGCAAGTTATTTATTTTCTACTGTTTGAAATCAAAGTGTAAAAAAAAAATCTCAGTCAGAAATATTGAATAAATAACCACCAGCTCAAGTTTGTTTCCTGGAATTGTTTTTAGATGAGAATGCATTCTTTCTTTAAAACAAATTCCCAAGCTTTAATAGTTAATGGTCTCATTAATCATAATCGAGGCAAAATGTTCAATTAGCTGCAATGGTGTATATTGATTTGGGGTAAAGTTGCCCAGCAATACGTTTGATGGTTGTGTCTTTGCAGCCTGTACCTGAGGAAAGGCAGAGGAGAGACGAGGATCTGTAAAATCTACGACTCGCCCTGCCTACCGGAGAGTGAAGCCATGTTCGCCATTAACCCAGATGGAGTGGGAGACGCCAAGGACTGAAGTGTGTTTGTGTGTGAGAGAGATATCTAGAACCATACTACTGCCTTCACACAGAGCCTCAGACTAGTAGCTAGTCTACAGAGGAAGGTCAGACTTTGTATGATTTAGTTGATGAGGTGAAACACGCTGCACATTTGGCCTTCTGGAGCTCAGTGCCTTTATTTTTCTGTAAACAGAGCAGAGGGCCCTTACTCAGTGAAGCACATTGCACTCAACTAAGAAGCAACACTTTGGCTCTCATTGTGACAGTGTATCTGATCATTAGAGTGTGACGCTACCACGAGATACAACTTCACAATCACAAGGTAGTTATTTGGATGACTTAGTTTGGCCATAATTACAGGATCATAACCTAACCTTCAAAATAATATATATTTCTATCTGAAATACAAGGTCTGTACCTCATAGCTCACTCAAAACATAACTGTAATACCCCTCTCATAAACTATAAGATATAATTATGAGATCGTAAGCCATAATTTGTTAGTTTCTTTGTTGAATGCAATGCACCTCTGTAGTTTAATGTAAGGAGTTGTCACAAAGAAAACGTTTGTAACTATTTAAAGAATCTTTTTTTCCCTTCTGTGAACTATATGTTGGTTAATGTTTCTGTTGAGTGTTGTCTCATTGTTTGGATGTCTGACAGTAAAGTATTTTCTGTGGATGCTCTGGAATGCATTATTTTTGCAGTGAAAGTACCGGTGTGTGATTTAGAACATTTCTAAAAAGCAATGTTTTATGCTCTTGCCAGCTACATCTGTCCTTTCTGTTTACCTTTACCAGAACCTTCTGTACATAAGCTTCATAGCTCAATTAAATATGTTTTACCATTACATTGAGTTGTCTCATTTGTTTGCATCACCATACTGTGTGTATCCATATCTTGTATGTCTTATGGATGGTTACGTACATTTAACTACAAATGAACAAGTCAGACATAGAAAAGAGAATTTTATTCAGCGTTAGCCAAGAACTCTTTCTTGTTGGTTTTAACATGATCTCAACGCAGTGACTGCAATATGAACTCAACAAGAATAAATAAAAAACAAGTCATTTATTTTAGATCACAAACTCACTTCAGAAAACCATGTCAAAGGCAGCAAACCCCTTCAAAGGAAAATGGGGCGGGTACAAAAATATTAGGATACTTTTTCACAGTGACAACCAAAACAAAGGCTCCATGCATTTAGTCATTGCACTAAGGGGTGTTAATATAGTTAAAGTCAGAGCATAACTTAAACAAATACTACAGTAGTATTACATCTACATAAATGAAATGTCTTTCTTCTTCACAAAACAAAGTGCCACTGAGATGGGTGCACAATACAAACAAGAATAGAAGTGATTCCCAAAGTCCCTCCTTCCCTTAAAGCTCTTCAAACATCCCTGTGTGAAATGGATCCCCAGCTGTTTCCACACCAGTTTTACTTTCCATTTCCCTCTGCACCCTGTGTAAACACGCTTTGGTCCTGTTAGTACACACTGCTCTGTCATCTCACCTCATTTAAACAATGTTAACACCCCAAATTATTATTAAGAATAAAAAGCTATCTAGCTATGCTGATCATAAGCACGCGTGTGGGTGAACTGATACTTTCACTGCCTGTTGAATTAAGAGTATGGTGTTAAAGATAAGAAAAGGCTGTTTGATCACTTAAGAAAGCAAAAAAAAAAAGACGAATTACAATATCACCGGCCACTTTATTAGGTACAGCGGTTCATTTTCTTGTTAACACATAACTAATCAGCCAATCACATGTCAGCAACTCAATTCATTTAGGCATAAAGACGTGGACGGGACAACTTATTGAGGTTGAAACAGAACGGGCAAGAAAGGGGTTTTAAGTGACTTTGAACATGGCAATGTTGAGGGTGCCAGGAGGGCTGGTAAGAGTATCTCAGAAACTGCTGATCTACTGGGATTTTCACTCTAAACCATCTGTAGGGCTTACAGAGAATGGTCCGAAAAATAAAAAATATCCAGTGAGCGGCATTTGTGCGGATGTAAAATGCCTTGTTGAAGTCAGAGGTCAGTGGAGGATGGGCATACTGGTTCGAGATGATAGAAAGGCAAAAGTAACTCAAATAGCCACTTGTTACAACCAGGGTATGCAGAATACCATCTCTGAACGCAAAACACGACCAACCTTGAAGCAGATGGGCTACAGCAACAGAAGACCCCACCGGGTGCCACTCCTGTCAGCTAAAAACAGGAAAATGAGGCTACAATTCTCAAAGGATCACCAATATTGGACAATAGAAGATAGAAAAATCATGCCTGGTCTGATGAGTCTCGATTTCAGTTGCGACATTCAGATGGCAGGTTCAGAATTTGGTGTAAACAACATGAAAGTATGGATCCATCCTGCCGTGTACCATCAACCATGCCATGTTAAAGTCACTTAAACCCCTTTCTTCCATTTGATGCTCAGTTTGACTTCAGTACATTGTCTTGACCACGTCTAAATGCATAACATTTCTGCCATGTGATTTGCTGATTAGCTTTTTGTTTTTATAAGCCATTGAACAGGTGTACCTAATAAAGTGGCCGGTGAGTGTATATTACTCCGTGACACTGACTCATTAAGCCATTATTAAAGTTATCAAAAAAATAAATATACATCAATTACCTCCATATCAATTCAGTGACAGCTGAACAAAGATATCCACCAGTAAATGGTTTGTAGAGCCCCATCTGATTGGATGAATAAGAAAATATTCTTTTCAGATGTTTATGTCCTTCAACACCATAAGTTGAGCCTCAAGTTTAGAACTTTCTTCATTCTGGGAAAAGTGAAAAAGACTTGAGTTACATGTATTCAGTCTAAAGTATGTACATGGTGACAAAAGGATCACGCAGCTCCAAGACACGTCTGAAATATTCACCAGTAGTTCACTTTTCATTGTACATTGAGCTCTTAATGTACAAAATGAAATACAGTTTGTATGCAGCTACTGCAGTGTTAAAATGGGGAGAGAGGGAAGTGTGCTCTTACATCACTAGAGTTTGTGGGCATGTTCAGAGCCAGCTCAGTCCAGTTTGTGGCCTCGGAGATGTTTCCCAGCTCCTTGTGACACTACAAGTTAAACAACAGTAATCATAGTGTGAATGACATATTATTGTGCATGGCAGATAATGTTTTATGTAAGATTGAATGTTCTGATGTTGGTGATTGAGGGAGCATGTGATGATATATACACTGTGGAATGAGTGGATGTGAATGTTTACCTTTGCAATGTAAAGCCTCAGGGTCTTGGAGAAACCTGGACTGAGTTCCTCTGCCTAGAGGTTTAAACAAACACAAAGCAAAAATAGTTGATGTGGAAATTGAATAGAAAATGAAAGTTGAATGTAGCCTGGAAATCCAGACCTGCTGCTAGGCGCTGGCAAATTAAATGTGCTGCGCCTGTTGGTGTGGACACTCTCCATTGAAGCTCATTAAATATGTCAGAAAATTCTGAGCTACCAATCAAATCGTTCTTTCTGATACGGGCGGACCAGAGCCCTTTGTATGGTGCTCAGGCGTTAACAGTTAATCCCGCTGTTCGCTAAACGAATGGGGCTTAATACGTCACCTTGTTCATTGCTCTGATTGGTTGTAGTGCTATCTAATTGCGTTCAGTGGCATTTGAAATGCAAAAGTAGGAGCCGCCCGAGAGTTGGGAATTACTATTGATCGTGGCCAGACCCTCGATCGTTGTAGATATGGGTCTGGATTTCCAGGCTAAGGTGAATGCCCACAGAATGCAATACCAAGTTGCCAACTATTCATTTTTCTCAAAGCATTATAGGAAAATGGCACCCAGGTTAATGGGTGAAATACTTCAATACTTATCATTTCATATTGGAATACTAGAGGTTTTTTTTAACCCCATTGTGGCACAGCTAGTGACAAGTAGTGAGTATTAGCTTGACAACATGGATTCTTTACATCGGTTGCATTGCTTCCTCTTATGTAACAATGTTATTTATAATGAAAGGCTGTTTGGCAAAAAGTAATTTAAATTGTTGGAAAAAGTTGTAGGATGCTTTTTTTTAGCATAATGTTTGCTAACCATAAGACTTTACACTCCCACAGCAATGAAGTATCTCACAAAAGTGAGTACACCCCTCACATTTCTTCAAATATTTCATTATATCTTTTCATAACACTGAAGAAATGACACTTTGATACAATGTAAAGTAGTCAGTGTACAGCTTGAATAATAGTGTAAATTTACTGTCCCCTCAAAATAACTGAACACACAGCCATTAATGTCTAAACTGCTGGCAACAAAAGTGAGTACACCCCTAGGTTAAAATTTCCCAATTGGTCCCAAAGTGTCAATATTTTGTGTGACCACCATTATTTTCCAGCACTGCTTTAACCCTCTTGGGCATGGAGTTCACCAGAGCTTCACAGGTTTCCACTGGATCCTCTCCCACCTATTCATGACGACATCTCGGAGCTGGTGGATATTAGAGATCTTGTGCTCCTCCACCTTCAGTTTGAGGATGCCCCACAGATGCTCAATAGGGTTTAGGTCTGGAGACATGCTTGGCCAGTCCATAACCTCATAACCTTTACCCTCAGCTTCTTCAGCAAGGCAGTGGTCATCTTGGAGGTGTGTTTGGGGTTGTTATCATGTTTGAATACTGCCCTGCGGCCCAGTTTCCAAAGGGAGGGGATCATGCTCTGCTTCAATATGTCACAGTACATGTTGTCATTCAGTGAACTGTAGCTCCCCAGTGCTGGCAGCACTCATGCAACCCCAGAGCTATTCAAACATGATAACGACCCCAAACACACCTCCAAGATGACCACTGCCTTGCTAAAGAAGTTGAGGGTAAAGGTTATGGACTGGCCAAGCATGTCTCCAGACATAAACCCTATTGAGCATCTGTGGTCCATCCTCAAACGGAAGGTGGAGGAGCGCAAGGTCTCTAATATCCACCAGCTCCGTGATGTCGTCATGAATAGGTGGGAGAGGATCTAGTGGAAACCTGTGTAGCTCTGGTGAACTCCATGCCCAAGAGGGTTAAAGCAGTGCTGGAAAATAATGGTGGTCACACAAAATATTGACACTTTGGGCGCAATTTGGACATTTTCACTAAGGGGTGTACTCACTTTTGTTGCCATCACTTCAGACATTAATGGCTGTGTGTCGAGTTATTTTGAGGGGACAGTAAATTTACACTGTTATACAAGCTGTACACTGACTACTTTACATTGTATCAAAGTGTCATTTCTTTATGAAAAGATATAATGAAATATTTGAAGAAATGTGAGGGGTGTACTCACTTTAGTGAGATACTGTACATCAGTGGTGGAAACTCTTTGTATATGGAGCAGATCTCCAGCAGACTGCTACCTTGAGGAAGTTCTCCAGAGCCTCATGCAGTGTGGAGGATGGGGGGCTCTGGTAGAGGGCTGCAGCCGCCTTCTTCTCCAGCCAGTCCAGAGTGGCTACCTGCGCACACGTACACACACACACAATCAGCACAGAAGCTTCCCCAGGTTGTGTCTTGAATGAAGAAATCCAACTGTTTGGATGATAGAGTCTGCATGTGACCAGAGCAGAATCAATAAGATAAGAGCGTAAGGTGGAGTCAGAGATTCTGGAGAAAGCTTGTTGTCAGAACTGGTGATGTTTCCCCACGATCCGCTACCTGTCCATACTGTGTGTGTGTGTGTGTGTGTGTGTGTGTGTGTGTGTGTGCTGAATAAAAATACAGTGTAAATACACAGCCTAAGCTCTGTAAATGGGCATGTTGCTTGCCACGGTGGGCCCCTTTGTTTACATACCAGTTTACAGAGCCTAGGCTGTGTATTAACACTTGTTTTTTTCAGCGGATCGTGAGGAGGTATTTACTGATTTTGACAACAAACATTGTCCAGCTTTCACCAGCCGGTCCTGTCTGACCTGGTAGCACCATCTGCCCAGCAGGTAGAAACACATGGGGTCATCGTCTCTAAGGGCCAGCGCACGGTCCAGATGCTCCTGAGACCAGCACGAGAAGAAAATAATGAGAAGAATATATGCCATATAGAATAAGTCATATGCTGTACACAACTCTACAGATTAAAATACACCCAAACTGATCTGGGAACACAACATTAGCTATAAACCCAAAAGCTTAACATACAGTAAGTGAGCCTGACTCTTTTACCTTTAATATGTGGCTGCTCTTCAGTTTGCTATGCATGCTCTCATGATGGGAGATCAGTCCTGTCAGCACAGCAAACCTGCAGCCAAAGACAATGCTTAACGGTGAAATCACAATACAACCAAAAGCTCACTGGTGGGAGCAACATCAGACACAATATCAACAATGACACAGTGTGTGTCCTGCTCACCAGCTTACCATTTGTGACAATCGGCATTCAGGCCGTTCTTCTTCAGGGCCAACTCCGCCTCCTCTCGGCCTGCAAAGCCAGCCCACAGTTTAATGACCAAAGCTACCATGTAGAATACACTAGAAGACCAAACAAGCATTGTGGAAGGTGGAACCTGTTTGTTTTTCACACATGAACCAGAATATCTTGTGGTGCTCTTGACTGAGGCAGTAGGTTTCCATCTAAATGTGAAGCAATTCTTTTCAAAGTGCTGTCTATTACCTTGCTGGGCGTAGGTCTTCTTCTCTTGTTTGTCCTCAGTGGACTCGTACATATCTCTATAAGCCCGAGCCAGTCGCCATAGAAACTCCCTGCTGTCTCCATACTGCAGGCATAGCATCAGGAGGAGAACAGGTTACTTTCCCCGCCCATATTAGGTCATCACAGCACATAAGTCATGAAACTCTACTGCTAACAATGATGTAGTATATTTGTGTGGACGTTTCCAATTTGACAGCTTGGGTTTTGAGGAAATCAATAACTACAATTGGATTAAAAGTGCTGTATAAATAAGCTTTCTTCTATGATTCTTATTGTTATTATCAAGTAGTTGAGCATTATGTGAGCAGTGATTGAGAATCATTTTGATGATTGAAAATCACTCATCAAAACTCACCTCTTCAGAAAAGCCTTCAGCCAATTTGACATATTACATTTTTCCATGTTCACATTCCATATTTACTGAACAGCTGCTTTTAAATGCTGATTTGAATGTTTCACTTAGTTTTAATATGCTTGTCTTTGCTTTTGTTCATTTTGTGTTTTTATTGCTACACCTGTTCTTATTATATTATTGTATTGTAAGTGTCTTTGAGTACATATATCAAATAAATGTATTAGTGTTGTTCTAAAGTCCCTGACCTGTGCTCTGTTGTCCAGCAGCAGTGTGAAGCCCTCAGTCTTGAGGCTGGCGTCTCCTGTGTGGAGGATGTCAGTCTGAGCCAGCAGCAGAGCCAGCTCTCCACTGGGAGGAGAGGTGAGCAGCTGCAGCCCTCCGTCCTGGTGCTCCTCCTCCTCCTCCAGGACTTCCTCCTCTTCCTGTCTGAGGGTGAGGACCGTAGCACAGCTCCTGTCCTCCTCTGAAGACTCCCCCTCAGGCTCCTTGTCCCCCTCCTCTCTGTCTGTGTAGTCCGACTCAGCGTAGGCCGTTGAGTACCTGGAACACACATTCAAATTATTACAGATGTGTTAAAGTAGCCACGAGAAGCCTTCCGTTTTAGTTGAATATAGTGCCCCCTTTGGACAAAAGTGGTAGTTTTAAAGACGGCGGCACATTCATTTATTTTATTTATGTGACCTTGTAAAATTAAGAATGGTTATACGATGATGGCGAAGCAAAGACAACGTTGATTAGTATTGTAATAAACATTGGCTTTTCCAGTCCCAATGCCGTTTATCGGTTGGTCTAAGTTCCTGGGGAACAACACCAAGCTTGGCCCTACCCTCCCTCGCTGGTCTCTTCATTGTTACTGGTGAGTCCCTGGCTGGCAGTGAAGTAGACAGAGCTGGAGCTGGTGGACTCAGGACGATCTCTGTGGACAGCATGGCGCCGCCGACGCACACGCTGACTGTCCTCCACTCCCTTCCTGAAAGAGAACACATACACAACAGTCAAACTTCATTTCACCCAGAGGTGGAAAGAGTACTAAATGATTCTACTCAAGTAAAAGTACAGTTACTTTGACGACATTTCACTGAAGTCAAAGTCAAATACTAGTCTAAAAATATACTCAAGGGAGTTCCGGTTACGCCATGTTGGAGTAGGCAGCGCGGCACCTCAGCTCCCGACAGTCAAGTTTGAAAATTCCCCTAAAAACTCGAAACTTAAACCTTATAAATACAGAATTGCAGACATGAGTGGGAAGAAGAAATCAAGGAGTCGGAGAAACCGAATCAACACGCCGAAAATCGCGGAGAACAGTGAAATGGAAGACACTCTTGCTGCATGCGAAACTGATGAAGACGGCCGCCATGAAAATTCAGGCGAGTCAGGCAACGAGGCCGAGACCCTCTCGGGCTTACAAAATATAAGCAAGGAGATAAGAGGGATGAAAACTGAGATGAAAGAGCACTTTAACTCGTTTGGGGAAACGTTGCGACGTGACATGAAAGCGGACTTTGAAAACTTCAAGCAAGGAATAGACCAAAGATTCACTTCATTAGCCACCGAACAACAACTACAACACGGAAGAGTGACCGAGGCGGAGTCGCGGTTGGAAAAACTTGAGCACTGGGCGCAGGAAGCAAACGAAGCCCTCTTGCTCTCACTCAAACAACAAAAAGTCCTACAAGAAAAGCTCACCGATCAAGAATCAAGATCGAGGCGAAATAACATTCGCATTTACGGAGCTGCAGAGGGGGCGGAGGGTGAGTCGGTCATCAAGTTTGTGGAAACTCTGCTCAAGCGTGAGCTTTCTCTACCGGGGGACTGTAATTTACGCATACAGAGAGCTCACCGATCACTCGCACAGAAACCTGCAGAGGGTGCTTTGCCCAGGCCTATTATTGTGAACTTTCTGGAGTTTTCTACAAAAGAGAGAATCCTGAGAGAAGTGTGGAGGAAGAAAATTCACCTGGGAAATAAAGCCTTGTCATTTGACCATGACTACGCTTCAGAGATTGTGCTGAAAAGGAAACAATACAACCCCGCCAAACGAGCCCTACAGGAGAGAGGAATCAGATTCCAGACGCCCTTTACCAGGATGCGGATCCATTGGGACACGGGCACACGGACGTATGACAACCCGAAGGAGGTGAGGGACGAGCTGGAGAGGCGCGGATTCGCGGAGGGGATGCCTCCGGCGGCGGCGGTGGATGATACATCACGGGAGGCGAGGCTCAGCATGGCGATGGATTGGCAGCGCAAGGAGGGGACACGGAGGAGCAACGCGACTACAGCACTGCGGGCGAAGGAGAGGCTTCAAGAGTTTCAGAGATCCGATAATTGACATATTAAGCCGTGAAATGGGAAAAACAGTTCGGTAAGAATGTTCTTTTATAATTGTTGTATCTAGGATAGTATTGGAACCCGAGGGATGCGCAACATATCGACTCCATGTTTATTTAACGTAACTGTCGGGAGCTGGGTGTTATAAAGATGTACATGGCGTACATGAACGTTGGACTCATTTAGTATGACTGTAACCCACACCGTAGGCGCAGACGTCATTTCTAAATTAGGGCCCTCTTCTTATAAGAGGATTTCCCCTCGATCTACCAGCGAGATCGTCACTCTGGAGGGACTGAAGATTCCCTCCTTTTGGAGCTCAGCTGTTTTTTTGTTTTTTTCTGTTGTTTCATGTTCATGTTCAGGTGGGGCCACTGCTGTTTTATTTTTTCTCCCTTCTCTTCTTTGTCCACATAAATGACACAGTGTAATATTGTGAAGATAGCATCCTTAAATGTTAACGGGCTCAACAATCCGGTTAAAAGAGCAAAAGTACTAGCCAAAATGAAAAAGGAAAAGAACCAAGTGATTTATTTACAAGAAACGCATTTGTCTAAGCAAGAGCATGACAAATTAAAGAAGTTTGGATATAAAAACACTTTTTTCAGTGCTTTTGAAAAGGGGCCTAAAAGAGGGGTGGCCATATTGATATCTAATTCCCTCAATTTCGAAGTCACAAAAGTATTAAAAGATAAAGAGGGTAGATACGTAATAGTAAAGGGGAAAATAGAGAATAATGTGGTTACCTTAATCAATGTTTATGTACCACCCGGTACTGATAAATCCTTTGTACAACAACTGTTTGAAACAATAGCTCTGGAGAGTGAGGGAACACTAGTTTGTGCTGGGGACTTTAATTTGATTTTAAATGCTAAACTTGATTCAACTAACAATAAGAGAATCAGGACCCCGCTATCCAGGCTGGTCAGTACCTGCCTAACAGAGCTTGGGATGTTAGACGTATGGAGGGAACTTCACCCCCTGGAAAGGGACTACACTCATCTTTCAGCACGTCACTCAGAATATTCTAGAATAGACTACTTCTTTATGAACAAAATTGATAGACACAAGATTGAGAATTGCAGCATTGGGGTAACGGACTTGTCAGATCATAGTATAATTTATCTTAGCATACATTTGAATGGAAGGCGTAGAAATACGTTATGGAAGTTAAATGTGGGCATGATAAATAATAGGGAAGCAAAAGAGGAAATTAAAAAAGAAATTAAAAATTGCATAGAAGAGAATAATGATGGTCTAGTTGATTCAACCATACTCTGGGATACATTAAAAGCAGTTATGAGGGGGAGGCTAATAGCAAGGGCAGCATACCAAAAAAAGGTTAGACTGGGAAACTATGAGAAATTGATTACCAAATTGAGAAATTTAGAACACCAACACAAAAACAATAAAGATAGGTCAATATTACAGCAGATATCATTAACCAGGCAACACATAGATGATATTCTTAGTGACGAGATAGAGAAAAAACTGCGGTTCACTAAACAAACTTATTACGAATCTGGCCCTAAAGCGGCTAAATATCTAGCGCGGCGTCTTAAAGTACAACAACAATCCTCAACAATCCATAAGATTTGGGACCCCCAGACAAAACAAATATTATATAAACATGAAGAAATAGATATTGTGTTCAAAAACTACTACAAAGAATTATATTCACAACCTCCAACAGAAGAGGAACATAAAATAAAGGAATTTCTTAATTCACTGGATTTACCGTGTATAGGGGAAGCACAAAATGAAAAATTAACTTCTAGCATCACCAAGAAGGAATTAGATGACGCGATTAGTAGATTAAAAACAAACAAATCGCCTGGTAGCGATGGATTCCCGAATGAATGGTATAAGACTTTCAGAGAGGAATTGTCTCCCCTTCTCCTCAACTCTTTTAATTTGACACTTAATCAGGGAAAGCTACCACCTTCCTGGAAGGAAGCTGTAATATCAGTTATCCCGAAAGAGGGCAAAAATAAAGAATATTGTGAGTCCTACAGACCTATTTCCATTCTCAATGTGGACTACAAATTATATACTTCTATTATTTCTAAAAGGATAGAACACTTCCTGCCAGATCTTATTGATGAAGATCAGACAGGGTTTATCAAGGGTCGGCAGACTCAAGATAACATTAGGCGCACATTACATATTATAGACCACACTCAAAAACAGGAAGTTAATGCGTTATTAGTCAGCCTTGACGCAGAAAAGGCTTTTGACCGTGTTAATTGGAATTTTTTGTACCAGGTATTAGAGAAATTTGGATTTAATACACAAGCAATACAGTGCATTAAGACTCTTTACCAAGAGCCAACAGCAAGGATTAAAATTAATGGTAATTTAACTGATAGATTTACTCTACAACGAGGGACTCGCCAAGGTTGCTGTCTTAGCCCCACTCTTTTCGCGTTTTATGTTGAGCCCCTGGCACAATTAATCAGACAGAGCAAAGGTTTGAAAGGTATTCAAATAGGAGGGCAGGACCATATTATTGGATTATTTGCTGATGATGTCATTGTGTTCCTTCAAGACCCAGATAGATCATTTCCCAACTTAATGTCGATTTTAGAGGAATTTGGCCGGTACTCAGGATATAAATTGAACGTAGCAAAGACTCAAATTCTCTCGTCACACTACTTCCCTGCCCCGAAAATAAGAGAAAAATACAAGATTAATTGGAAGGCAAAAACAATTAAATATTTGGGTGTGGTAATTGCAAAGAAACTTGATAAAGTATTTGAGATTAATTATAACCAAATTAACGCCAGTATTCAAGAGGATTTCAGAAGATGGTCGGCGTTCCCATTGGACTTTGGCTCACGAATTGAGGTTATTAAAATGAATATATTGCCAAGATTGTTATATTTATTTCAATCTATTCCACATATAATTTTAGAAATCCAGTTTAAAACCTGGGACAAATGGATATCCAGATTTATATGGGCTGGTAAGAGGCCAAGAGTCAAATATAAAACACTGCAGTTAAGTAAGGATGAGGGAGGATTATCTGTGCCTAATTTAAGGGAATACTTTTTTGCAGCGCAATTGAGGTTTTTAGTATGTGCATCCTGCCCTTTATACAATGCGAAATGGAAAGATATAGAAAATATCATAGAAACGTTTCCAGTTCATGCTATATTAGGAGATAAAGGGAATAAATTACATAAAAACAGCCAAAATGAAATTATTAAACAAACATTGAATATTTGGTGTAAAATTGTTAAGAAGTACAACATGGAGGGAGATGCCAAAATATTAATTTGGCCGGCACTAGACCCTAAATTCAAACCAGGAACCATAGATGTCGGATTCAGACAATGGTGGGATAGGGGCATAACAGCGTTATGCACTTTGACCAAAGGGAATATATTTAAGAATTTTGGAGAACTACAGAAGGAATTTGAATTAGGAAATAGAGATTTTTACAAATATTTACAAATGAGAGATTATTATGATAAAGAGATCAAACCTGAATTATCTGAGGAAGGCAATGAAGTTATTAATGTTTTCATTAAAGCCTATAAAGAGGGCAGTAAAAAAGTAATTTCCAAACTATATCAGGGTCTTCAAAAACAGAAAGGAAACAATACTGAATATATTAAGCTAAAATGGGAAAAGGAATTAGAAATTGAAATATCCCAGGAGGATTGGCATTTAATTTGGGAAACACAACATTCAACAACATTCTCCAAGAGGTGGAGAGAATTTGGCTGGAAAAACCTGATCCGCTTCTTCATCACTCCCCAAATTAAAAGTAAATCATCAAAGTCACAACAACAGTGTTGGAGACAGTGTGGACAAATAGATGCCAATCACTCGCACATTTTCTGGACATGTCCCAAAATTAAAATATTTTGGAGTAATATATGTTTAATTTTGAAAAAGGTTCTGGGATACGATCTACCTATTGATGTTAAGGTCCTGTATTTAGGTATAATAAGAGATGATGTTATTGATAAAAAGGACTGGTATTTGTGTAAAATATTGTTTATTGCTTGCAAAAAAGCGATTACAAGGAATTGGTACAAACCTGAGCCTCCAAGCCTTCAACAATGGAGGGATATAATCAAGGAGATCTTTACGATGGAAAGGATTACTTTTTCTCTAAGATCTAAAGGAGACATTTTCCTCAGAAAATGGGAGAAATGGACTGTCTTTATATCAGAAGAATTGGAAGCTTCTTCACTGTGAGAGTCTGTGGACATTTAAAGGTCATTTGACGTGGACATGTGGAATTATCTATGCTCAACTGTAGTGCCCCACGCTATGTTCTGTGTGTTGTTTGTACTTTGTGTAAACATTTAAAAATGCTATAAATAAAGAGTTAAAAAAAAAAAAAAATATATACTCAAGTAAAAGTACACTGTGTGCAAAATGTTTAGGCAAGTTGTATTTTTGAGGATTCATTTTATTATTGAACAACTACAGTGCTCTCGGTCAATCCAAAATGTTAAAGAACCTAAACCTGAATGTTTCCGAAAGTAAAAGTGAGGTTTTGTCTTTCTTACGAGAATATATATATATATATATATATATATATATATATATATATATATTATATATATATGTTTTGCTATTATTAGGCAACTATTAGTATGCAGAATTATTCTGCAACTAATTAAAAAAAACTAAAATTTTCCCATCTCATCTGTTGAAGCGAGAATAATAAAACAACTAAAAATTTACAAATAAAAATTTCCGACATGTCAAAAAAAAAAAGTGACCAATATAGCCACCCTTCTTTTCAATAACTGTCACAAGCCTTCCATTCATGGAGTCAGTCAGTTTCTTGATCTGTTGACGATCAACTTTTTGTGCAGCAGCAACCACAGCCTCCCAGACACTGTTCCGAGAGGTGTACTGATTTCCTTCACTGTAAATATCCCGCGGCATGCACGCGGCAGAGTTAAACGAGCAGAAGCAAACCGACATTTAACTGGTGGTGATAATAAACGCAGTGCGGTTCTACGGGGATATTTAGCTGAACAGAAAGAAGTGCTCTGCAAAGCTACAATAGTTTAAGACTCCACATCACCGTGGGCAACACAACCTATCTATCAGCTCAGACAGCGCAGAGAAAAGTTTGATGAATGCATGAGAGTGATGGCCCCTGCAAGTTTCAGTAAGTTTACAGAAGTGCCACATTGTTACTGTCTTTGAAATGCATTTAGTCATTTTAAGGGGAAAACACATTGTATTTATCATTTCAACTATTGAGTTATTTGTAAAACAGCATGCTAGTGTAGGCCAACAAGATTTATTTTCTGAATTTTCAATGCTGCTTTATTTTTATGTTTTAAATTGGGAAATACATGTTCCAAAACGACCAATAACCTCTGTATTTAAAAAGAAATCAAGCAAGTAGACTCAAAATAACCATTATTGAATTATAGGCTATCGCATCACAGTAGGCCTATTGTCCACAATAATCGCACAACAGCCCCCCATCCAAAAAGGAACTTTAAAAAGTTGAATTTGCACTTTGATGTGCATACACATGTTAAGTGTATGGTCCATTATTTGTATTTAGTGTGTCTGCTTAGTATTGCACCAAAACAGTAGAAGTTTTCTTTAATTGTGCTTTGTACTGTCTGCTTGTTTGCACAAAATTTGTACCTGCACATACCAAACAAAATTGCACAACTGTAAGGTCAGTGTCTGTTGTATTTTTGTATTCAAATAAACAGTTGTCTATTTCTTTACTGCGCATCGGCGTCTTTGAGCAAAATACCGCCAAAACCTTCGCCGAGGCGCGTTGCGCCGCACCTCCTGTACCACTGGGCAGTGACCACCTTGACTAAGTCATTTCCTGGGGAAAACACTGTAAACAATTTAGGCTTATCTTTGCTTATGTTGACATGTGTGAATAGAATATGGATATGAACATTCATCAGCGACACGTTTAGTTCAGCCCGAATTTGACAGCAGACAGCTCACCCTTGCACTCACATATAACTGAAGGTAATCACTTTGTCACGGGTACAGCAGTGGAGGAGGGCAGGGCATAATTCAGTGTTTCCCCTAGAATTTTTTTTAGGCCCGGTGGTAAGAGCTGATAAAGAGTATGCGCGCCGCGTGCGTACCAAATTTCTAGAAGAAATTGACCAAAACGAACCCCATTTGGGATGAGCCTCTTTTGACAGCCCCGTTAAAAATGAGGGCATAGGGTTATACTTTCACATTCAGTATGTTTGTACATGTGGTGTTTCTCACAGGATTTTTAGATCCTGCTGGGTGAGAATGGACCTTCTAGTGGGGTCTGGGGGCATCCCCCTGCAGAAGAAAACTTATCCTTTTCAAGTTAAATACATCAATCTGGTGCACTTTGAGAGGCGAAATCTGTTTAATTCTGTGCTCTGTAAACAACTGTCATATGTCCTGCCTAAAACTATTTTCTGTAATAATTTGGAGACACAAGCCATGTAAACTATTGAAGAAAAACACGTGGATTTCAATAAAAAACAATAAACACTAAGATCTAATATAGACAGGTCCTGTCTAGTAGGCCTACTCATTTCTGGAATAATCTGAATCACCTCACCTTGAGGCTAGCCTATTGAAACATTTTCTTTCTTTATTTTTGAATGCAAATAGCCTTGTTGAAAATAAATGAATTAACATAGGCTACACATCATGATTAGCCTATCAACATGTGTGCTGCATAAGGCAAATTCCGTATTCCGACCACTATATTTCATCTAGCCTATTTCTCAATTTAAAACATAAAAATAAAGTAGGCTAGGCCTAGCATTGAAAATACAAAAAAATAAAGCTTGTAGGCCTACTATGGCCTGCTGTTTTCAAGATAACTTAACAGTTAAAACAATAAATAAATTAATATGTCCCCTGAAAATACATTAATGCTTTTCTGAGAAGAATGCCAAAGGCAGTAGCAGTGTGGCACTTCTGTAAACTTACTGAAACGAGTGCATGCCGTTTTTTCAGCGCTGTCTCTGCTGTTGATACAGATTGGTTGTGTTGCCACGGCGACGTAGCGATTTTAACTTTCTAAGTTTTGCTCAGCACTTTTTCCTGTTCAACGTCCCTGTTACTGAGTCCTTAATATCTCCATAGAGCAGGCGCTGGTTTTATTTTTGCCACTAGTTCAACGTTTGCTTGTTAGTCATGCTCATGGACATATAAAGAAAGGTCATGCTCCTGCTCATTGGCTTCCGTGTCAAAAAGTGCGCATCGAATGCACACGCATCGTGCCACGCGCAGAACACATACACACACACGCAGACACACAGATCAGATGATGGGATGATCAAACGAGAGGTTGTAAAGACAGGCGCACACGAGGGGTAGACCGACAGTGCCGCGCAGACGCTCGCAAATGATTATTACAGAATCAATGTAACACTGAATAAAAAAAAAAACATTTTTTTATTTTTTATTTTTTTAAGTCAGGCTGCTGTTGGCCTGGCGGGGGGCCTGTATAATAGTAGGGGAAACACTGATAATCCTAGTCCATCACCAAACAAAACAATGCAATGAAGAAAACAACAATACAGTGCAGCACTAAGCTATGAATGCTAACAGGCTATGTGAAAGCCTGTTATTTTGTCATGTCATTGTGTTAAGTTTAATGCTAATTTTACATATGTACATTTATAGTGCTATATGTTAAAATAATTTGAATAATTACAAAAATAATTGAGATGAATTTGGAATTGGTGGATTATTTAGTAGATGGGAGTTGTCAGTCTGATATGTAAGCTGTTGTTTAGGGATGACTCCAGTCTCACTCACTTGACATCCTGGATGATCTGAGAGGCAATGTCCTGCAGACCTCCCCTCAGCTCAGCCATCTCACAGCGCAGACAGGACACACAGTTCAGCACCTGGTCCAGCTGCTTCCTGAGCTCCAGCTGCTGTGATGGAGATAGGCCCTGCACCACAGCCTCTACTGCAGCTACAGCCTGCTGCTGGATCTCCTCCTCTGGACAGGGACACACAACGTGGGACATATTTGGCTTTGGCATTTGTTAGTGTTGTAACTAACTCTTCTCCAAGCCTCCAAACATGAAATGCAATGATTTGTTGTTCACATTGTTCCTACTATATGACAAATTGGCAAGTGAAAATCTTAAAGCCATAGTGCGTAACCGTTTCAAATAAAGTAATGCCACTTCTTTGACTTACACTACTTGCCTCAAACAAGGTAAATTGTTTTTAAAGTCACTCACATTTCATGTACATCCATCCATTTATTTCTCACTGTTTATCCAGGAAAAGACATGGGCACTGGCAGGCTGACCCAAGGCTCGATTCTCTCTATAATTCTCAATCATGGGTCCAGTTGTATTCACAATTTATATCAATAACATTGTTTCATCGCTACAAAACTGTGTCACGCGACTCACGCCCATTTGTATGCTGACGACACAGTACTGTATTGCATTTCTGATTTGGTGCACCAATCTATAAAGAACCTTCAGAGCTCTTTTAACACCCTGCAGGACTGTCTAGTGGACCTCAGGCTTGTTCTTAATACAGACAAAACAAAATATATGTGTTTCTCCAGAGCAAGAGCTACACATTTTAATGATTTCAATATTTTTACAAAAAATTGATTTTTAATTGAAAGAGTCACTGAATATAAATATCTCGGCATCTGAATAGATGATAAACTTTTAATTTTCACATAAAAAATCCTGTATGTCGTCTGCGACAAAAAAATTAGATATTTTTATATGAACAAAGCCACCTTCCCTTTATTTAGTAGGAAAAGGATTATTGAGGCAGTTTTCATGTCTGTCCTTGATTACGGTGATGTGGTTTACCGGCACGCATCACATTCATGTCTTAAACTCCTGGACTCTGTTTTTCACTCTGCTTTAAGGTTCATCACAGGAGATGCTTATGACACACACCATTGTGTTTTATATGGAAAGGTTGGGTGGTCCTCCCTTAAAGAGAGACGTGACGCACATTGGTAGATTTTCATATACTGTTTAAAACCCTGACCGGGAAGCTACCACATTATTTAACTGCAATGCTGCAAATTTGAGACAGGCTTTATCAGGCCCGCTCCACTGACATGCTTTATGTTCCACAAGCCTGGTCTGAGCTTGGAAAGTCAGCTTTTAGCTTCAGTGCCCCTGACTCCTGGAACAACTTACAGCAACACATTAAAGACCTACTTCACCGGTTGGAATATGAAGGTGTATTGAACTCTGAGATCCTATGTAGTATAAATGTGCAAAACAAATTGAAATCGGATCATCCTAGCCTGAGAAAAGGCAGAAAGAGTGTTTTATGGTTTCACTGTCTAACCCTACATTTTCCTTCTTGTGACATCACAGTAAGGGTCAGGATTAACAGGACAGCTGGGCCAAGGGAAGACTGAGGGAAGACTGAGGAAAGAAAAACCTAATTCATTATATTATAATAGTGATTTCATAATGATAGAATGCTGGTTCCGTATGGGTGAAGTATTCCTTTAAAATAAATACTTTCATATCCTTTAACAAATTTACTTAAGACAAATTCTGCCAAACTCTACTTTAATTAGGCTATATTGTACTTTAACCCATTTAATTTTAATTGCCGACATTTTACATCACTGTCTAAATGTGTCTAAATGTTTCACATTTAGACACATTTAGACAGTGATGTAAAATTGTTCTTGTCTCTTTATCAGCTTGTTGTGTATTTGATGTAATTTGCATTGTATATTGTGTATGTATTGTTGTTTTTGCTTAACATTTGTTTGACTCGACATCATTGTAAATGAGGGTCACCCCTCAATTATAAATAAAGGTTAAATAAAATAAAATAAAATAAAATGATATGTTGTATTTACCTCTCCGGGAACCATCACCTTACCGCGGTGGAGAGGTTTGTGTGCCCCTGTGAACCTGAGAGCTGTGTTGTCCGGAGCCTAGTGCTCCTGGTAGGGTCTCCCAAGGCAAAGTGGTCTCAGGTGAGGGGCCCGACTAAGAATGGTTCAAAAAGACCCTATGGAAGATCGTAAAAGAGGAGGAGAGACCCTGCCCGGAGGAAGCCCGGGGCCCCCGTCTGGAGCCAGGCCCAGAAAGGGGGCCCGCCTGCGAGCGTCTGGTGGCCGGGTCTGCCACGGGGCCCGGCCGGGCACAGCCCGAAGAAGCTACGTGGCACCAACCCCCTCTATGACTGATGGGCCCACCACTCATCAGAGGAACCGCTGGGGTCAGGTGCGCTGCCTAAAGGGTGGCAGTGAAGGGCGGGGACCACGACGGACCAGACCGGGCAGCAGAGGCTGGCTTTGGGGACGTGGAACGTCACCTCGCTGTGGGGGAAGGAGCTGGAACTGGTGCGGGAGGTGGAGCGCTACCAATTAGACCTGGTGGGGCTTACCTCCACGCACAGTCTTGGCTCTGGAACCGTACTTCTGGACAGGGGTTGGACTCTATTCTTCTCTGGAGTTGCCCAAGGTGTGAGGCACCGGGCCGGTGTGGGGATACTCACGAGCCCCCGGCTGGGCGCTACTACGTTGGAGTTTACCCCGGTGGACGAGAGGGTCGCCTCCCTACGCCTCCGGGTTGTGGGGGGGAAGACTCTGACTGTTGTTTGTGCGTATGCACCAAACAGCAGTTCAGAGTATTCGGCCTTCTTGGAGACCCTGAACGGAGTCCTGCATGGGGCTCCGGTAGGGGACTCCATAGTTCTGCTGGGAGACTTTAACGCGCACGTGGGCAATGATGGAGACACCTGGAAAGGCGTGATTGGGAGGAACGGCCTCCCCGATCTGAACCCGAGTGGACGTTTGTTGTTAGACTTCTGTGCTGGTCATGGTTTGTCTATAACGAACACCATGTTCGAACATAAGGATGCTCATAAGTGTACATGGTACCAGAGCACCCTAGGCCGAAGGTCGATGATCGATTTCGTGATCGTATCATCTGATCTGAGGCCGCATGTTTCAGACACTCGGGTGAAGAGAGGGGCGGAGCTGTCAACTGATCACCATCTGGTTGTGAGTTGGGTCAAAGGATGGGGGAAGACTCTGGACAGACCTGGTAAGCCCAAACGGGTAGTGCGGGTGAACTGGGAACGTCTGGCGGAGGCCCCTGTTCAAGAGATCTTTAATTTGCACCTCCTGCAGAGCTTTTCTAGCATCCCTGTGGAGGTTGGGGGCATTGAACCCGAGTGGTCGATGTTCAAAACTTCCATTGCTGAAGCCGCGGCAGGCAGCTGTGGTCTCAAGGTCTTAGGTGCCTCAAGGGGCGGTAACCCTCGAACGCCGTGGTGGACCTCGGTGGTCAGGGAAGCCGTCCGACTGAAGAAGGAGTGTTTCCGGGATATGTTATCTCGGGGGACTCCTGAGGCAGTTGCAAGGTACCGACAGGCCCGAAGGGCTGCAGCTTCTGCCGTGACCGAGGCAAAGCAGCGGGTGTGGGAGAAGTTCGGAGAAACCATGGAGAAGGACTTTCGGTCGGCACCAAAGTGTTTCTGGAAGACCGTCCGGCACCTCAGGAGGGGGAAGCGGGGAACCATCCAAGCTGTGTACAGTAAGGATGGGACGCTGTTGACCTCAACTGAGGAGGTAGTCGGTCGGTGGAAAGAGCACTTTGAGGAACTCCTGAATCCGACTAACACGCCCTCTATGTTGGAGGCAGAGCTGGAGGCTGATGGAGGATCATCGTCAATTTCCCTGGTGGAAGTCACTGAGGTAGTCAAACAACTCCACAGTGGCAAAGCCCCGGGGTTGATGAGATCCGTCCAGAAATGCTGAAAGCAATGGGTGTGGAGGGGCTGTCTTGGATGACACGCCTCTTCAACATTGCGTGGAAGTCGGGTACAGTGCCGAAGGAGTGGCAGACCGGGGTGGTGATTCCTATTTTCAAAAAGGGGGACCAGAGAGTGTGTTCCAACTACCGGGGTATCACACTTCTCAGCCTTCCCGGCAAAGTCTACTCCAAGGTGCTGGAAAGGAGGGTTCGGCCGATAGTCGAACCTCAGATTGAAGAGGAACAATGCGGATTCCGTCCTGGCCGTGGAACAACGGACCAGCTCTTCACTCTCGCAAGGATCCTGGAGGGAGCTTGGGAGTTTGCTCATCCAGTCTACATGTGTTTTGTAGATCTGGAGAAAGCTTATGACCGGGTTCCCCGGGAGATACTGTGGGGGGTGCTGCGGGAGTATGGGGTGAGGGTGTCTCTTCTGAGGGCCATCCAATCTCTGTACGCTCAAAGCGAGAGCTGTGTACGGGTTCTCGGTAGTAAGTCAGACCCGTTTCCGGTGGGGGTTGGCCTCCGCCAGGGCTGCGCTTTATCACCAATCCTGTTTGTGATATTCATGGACAGGATATCAAGGCTTAGTCGTGGTGGGGAGGGGTTGCAGTTCGGTGGGCTGAAGATCTCATCTCTGCTGTTTGCGGATGATGTGGTTCTGATGGCATCATCGGCCTGTGACCTTCAGCTCTCATTGGATCGGTTTGCAGCCGAGTGTGAAGCGGTTGGGATGAGGATCAGCACCTCTAAATCTGAGGCCATGGTGCTCAGCAGGAAACCGATGGATTGTCTACTACAGGTAGGGAATGAGTCCTTACCCCAAGTGAAGGAGTTCAAGTACCTCGGGGTAGGGCTGGGCGATTAATTGAATTTCGATTTCGGTTACAATTTTGGCTTCCCTCGGTCATGAAAACAAGATAATCGTAATAAAACGGTTATTGTGCGGCACGCCGGGTCATGTGTAGTAAATGCAGCGCACCCTTCTGTCTCCACCTGCGCTCCGCCCCGCCCCCGCCCGAACACTGTCGCTTTCAGCGATTCCAGTGCAATTGTTTATTCAGCATGAAGTTAAAACGCTCGTCCAGGATGTTACACCGAAACACAAAAGCTTTGCGCGATTGAAGCAAGCAGCGTTTCACTCGGTGAAACATGGTGTGAGTGAGACACTGTGATGGCGGTGGGTAACGGTGTCATTCACTGTGAGAACTTGTCGGTGTGAGCCGCCGCGCAGAAAAGCTCTGTGGCTTTACGGGTAAAATGATAGTCGGGGATTCCTGCACGTTAACGCTGTTGAGAGGAAAGGCTTCCGCTTTCTGATTGCATTTCTCGAGCCTGAATATATTGTGCCATGTCGGCAAACTATCTGCGCGACAAGAGCAAATATACAGTGAGACGCACCCCCTCCGTTAGTTTCAGTCTACAGACGAAAAGTTACAACCAGCACCTAAGCATGGACTTCGTTTAAATAAAGCGTCTAATTTTTATGATCAGCGCTCTGATGCAAATTCTGAAGTCTGAACATTACGGTGTCAGCTGTGGTGTAGTTTTTTTAACAGCAACTCAACGTGCACTGCAAAAAAAAAACAAGGCAATACGTCGATCTTTTTGTAGATTCATAGCCTACCTCCTCTTATAAATCGAAGTACAAATCAATGAATGGTTCACAATCACATCCCTAGTAAAATATTAATTTTACTCTTAGATTCGAAGGTTTTACTGATTATTTATTTTGTGTGGCTTTTTAGTTGTAGGCTATGTTTGAGGAGCACAATTGGGAGTTTTGTTTATGTAATGTTGAAAGAATTGGCTGAATTTTCATTTTGGTGCATCCCTACAATGAATAATCGTCTTTAATAACCGTGATTACAATATCAATCAAAATAATCGTGGTTATCATTTTTGCCATAACCGAGCAGCCCTACCTCGGGGTCTTGTTTGCGAGTGAGGGAACAATGGAGCGTGAGATTGGCCGGAGAATCGGAGCAGCAGGGGCGGTTTTGCACTCGCTTTACCGCACTGTTGTGACGAAAAGAGAGCTGAGTCGTAAGGCAAAGCTTTCGATCTACCGGGCGATCTTTGTTCCTACCCTCACCTATGGTCATGAAGGCTGGGTAATGACCGAAAGAACGAGATCGCGGGTACAAGCGGCCGAAATGGGCTTTCTCAGGAGAGTGGCTGGCGTCTACCTTAGAGATAGGGTGAGAAGCTCAGTCATTCGTGAGGAACTCGGGGCAGAGCCGCTACTCCTTTGCGTTGAAAGGAGCCAGTTGAGGTGGTTCGGGCATCTGGTAAGGATGCCCCCAGGGCGCCTCCCTAGGGAGGTGTTCCAGGAGCGTCCAGCTGGAAGGAGGCCTCGGGGAAGACCCAGGACTAGGTGGAGAGATTATATCTCCACACTGGCCTGGGAACGCCTCGGGATCCCCCAGTCAGAGCTGGTTGATGTGGCCCGGGAAAGAGAAGTTTGGGGTTCCCTGCACAAGCTGCTGCCCCCGCGACCCGATTTCGGATAAGCGGTTGAAGATGATGATGATGATGATGTTGTATTTATGTTTCCAAGGATATTGCAAATGTAAGTTAACTGTTTAACTGTGCTTTTTCCCTAACTGCAATATATTTGGGGGAAAATACCTCTAACCCTACACATGTAGCGCACTGTGTAGGCTACACGTGATTCATCAACATAAGAGAAAGAGATTTTTACAATCCAAAAAAGTGCATTTGACAAGCATCCCTCCACCTCTTTCACTCAATACAGTCAAAACCGAAATGATTCATACCCCTGGCAAATTTTGACTTAAAGTTACTTTTATGAAACCAGCAAGCTTTTTCTTGATTGGAAATGACACAGGCTTCTTCCAGAAGATAATAAGACGATGTACAAGAGGCATCAATGTAGGAAAAAAATATGTTCAGCTTTTATTTACATTTGAACAAAAAGTGGCATGTCCAAAATTATTCATACCCTTCTCAATAATCAAAAGAAAAAGCCTTTATTGGCTATTACAGCAATCAAACACTTCCTATAATTGCTTGCAGCTTTTTGCATGTCTCCAATGGTATTTTTGCCCATTCATCTTTAGCAATGAGCTCCAACTCTTTCAGTTTGGAAGGTCTCACTGCCATCACCCTGATCTTTAGCTCCCTCCACAGATTCTTAATTGGATTCAAGTCAGGTCTCTGGCTGGGCCACTGTAAAACGTTAATGTGTTTGTCCGCTAACCATTTCTTCACCATTTTTGCTGTGCGTTTTGGGTCGTTGTCGTATTATTTTTTTTAAAGATATCTTTTGGGCATTTTTATGCTTTTATTGATAGTGCAGAGAGACAGAGGTGAAATGGGGCAGAGAGGGGAGTGACATGCAGAGAACGACCACGGGCGGGAATCGAACTCAGGTCTGCTGCTGGGCCCGGCCCGGGGGGGGGGGGGACGCCCTACCAACTGAGCTAAGGGCGCCCCCTCGTTGTCGGATTATTAAAAAAATACAAGACGTTCCGCATGGTGGGAAACCTATGAGGACGTGGTCGAAAGCCAAAAGTTACACCTGTACTGGCCAGGAGGATAGTGAGAGAGGTGAAAAATAATCCTAGGATCACCACCAAGGCCATCCTGGTTAATCTTGGCTCTGCTGGAGGCAACGTCTCATGGCAGACAATCCAACGGACACTGCACACTGCTGGGTTCCTTGGACGCAGAACAAGGAGGATGCCACTTCTCCAGATAAGGCACACAAAAACCCGCTTGGACTTTCCAAATGCTCATCTGGACAAAGAAGAAGACTTCTGTTCTTTTGTTTTATGGTCAGATGAAACTAAATTTAATTGTTTGGTCACAATGATGTATCCTTCATTCGGCATGAAAAAGGAGAAGCCTTCATCCCTAAGAACACCATACCCACTGTCAAACATGGTGTTGGGAACCCAATGCTTTTTTTTGTTTTTTTCAGCCAATAGACCAGGGAACCTAATCAAAGTAAACGGCATCATGAAAAAAGAGCAATACATCAAGATTCTCAACAACAACATCAGGAAGTCTGCAGAGAAACTTGGCCTTGGGCACCAGTGGACATTTCAGCAGGACAACGACCCAAAACGCACAGCAAAAATGGTGAAGAAATGGTTAGCTGACAAACACATTAACGTTTTACAGTGGCCCAGCCAGAGTCCTGACTTGAATCCAATTGAGAATCTGTGGAGGGAGCTAAAGATCAGGGTGATGGCAAGAAGACCCTCCAACCTGAAAGAATTGGAGCTCATTGCTAAAGATGAATGGGCAAAAGTACCAGTGGAGAGATGCAAAAAGCTGGCCAGCAATTATAGGAAGTGTTTGATTGCTGTAATAGCCAATAAAGGCTTTTCTATTGACTATTGAGAAGGGTATGAATAATTTTGGACATGCCAATTTTAGTTCAAATGTTAATAAAAGCTGATAAATAGTACTCTTGTACATTGTCTTATTATCTTCTGGGAGAAGCCTGTGTCATTTCCAATCAAGAAAAAGCTTGCTGGTTTCATAAAAGTAACTTTAAGTCAAAATTTGCCAGGGGTATGAATAATTTCGGTTTTGACTGTACATGGTTCAGACAGGCTGCTGTCAGTACCAGGCAGAGCAGCGCTAACTCACCGTGTGCATCCAGGAGCGTCTCCCCCAGCAGTGGCGCTGCTCCATCGGCCCCATCGAGCAGCAGTAGGGGAGCTGGTCGGGTCTCAAGCAACAGTGTTTGCTCTCTCCTCCGACTGATCTCTCTGTAAATGATGAAGGCGATTAAGCCCAAGCCAGTAGTGGCTCCGACAGCCAGCCCGATCAACCCGTTCCTCCCGAGTGGCGTGTTCATTTTCCGCACGTCGCCTAGAACTAGCGTCAACAACGTCAGTTACTCCACTAATGCCCCTTTCACATGTCAACAACCACGCCGGCCTGGTGTGAATCCCTGGCTGCCAGCGACATGACTTCAGCCTCTTCACGAAAATTAAAATAAGGTAGGCACGGGGCACTCGTACCACTAGCACGTTAGCCTAATATCAAGTCACTTGCTATGATAGCGTTACCTGGTGACCAATAATATAAAGCTTGTCTCAATGTTGAAAGGTTCGTTTGGGACCTCGTCCATATATTTCGACGACACGTTTTACAGGTAAAATAATCTGTTTAACACCATATCAAGAAATGCAATCGTTAGTCGATAGCAGCAATGATGCTTTACAATTCCAACAACATCATAACCACCTACGTCAACGAGGCACGCGCATGGGAAAACAACTTCCGGTTGCAACTTACAAAATAAACCCGACTGCTGGGAAGCGGAGAAGGGTCCGTCTCTAAAGTCAACATGCCAAGCAAGTTAAAATCAGCTAATTTAAATATTAAAAACTGTACACAGAGGAGAATAAAACATGTCATTACAAATATGTACATTTATTTACAAAGCTCGGAATATTTACAAACCATGTTCTTATTATTATCTCCAGAGACCTAAGGAAGATGGCCCACCAGCATGTTCTGATGATCCCAAACGACCTCTCCACAATGTTGCGCCCTCTGGCCTTTTGTACCGGGCTTCAATATGACCTGGTAATCAAAATTCACATGGATGGGTGGCGGTAGAGCCTAATGATGGCCACGGGACGCTGCAGGCAGGAGTACCCTCCATCACCCAGCAAGAAGTAGGTGGGTACAGGGCCTAATTGTAGAACGGGGACCGCCGGAGCACGAGAGCATCATGCACCGACCCCGGGTTCCCGATGTAAATGTCTATACATTTGCTCTTAGCATCACAGATACCCTGCAGGATGATGGAAGTGAAGAGCTTCCTGTTAAAGTAGCTTTTCTTCTGTTCTGCAGGTGGCAGAACTCTGACATGGCACCCATCAATGCCCCGGCAGCAGATCTGAAGGCCGAGCAAAGCCTGCCCCCACCTCCTCCATCTCCTCTGGCTTGGGGAAATGGATGACCCGATGGAGGATGGCCTCCACCACGCCATGGACCGTCACCCTGCACAACGCACCACAGGCCAGCTTGAATTTGGGACGCTGCTGGCCTTGCTGCCCCGGCCAGAAGAAAGCCCATGGATGGAGCCATGAGGTCGAGGTGCTGATGGGGGTAGCCTGTCGAAGCTATCCCTGGAGAGCCTGAAGGCTGGCTTCAGGTCCCCTCCAGAAAAGAAGACAGCCAGGATAGGCACTGGGGTGTTGAGCTTTGTGTACAGCTGTGAGCTGCTTCTAAAAATAATAATAAATATATTTTTAACATCGTTGATTCAGTTATTTACTATTTATATTATTTATGTTTATTGTGTGTGTGTATATAGGGGAAGGTGGGGTGATTTGTGCATTTTGGAAGTTGCAAAACCCCTTGTTTCTAGAAAACCGTGGAAGAAATTGGAAATGTGACCACATATTTAAGAAGAGCCATCCATTTGACTCATCCTGTAAAGAAGGGAGACACAAGGAATAAGATATAAGCACATTTAAGCTAAAAAAACTGTGTTTTGCCTTTCAAAGTAAAATTTCCATGATCAAGGTTTTTTGATTATTGTGTCTGAACAATTATAGACACGTTTGAAAACATTTGACACATGTTTTAGTGCTTTGGTATGCTACACTTTGAGTCTATATAGTTAGCACAATGTCAACCCTAAATTGCTGCATCATGCCTATTATCCAAAATTCTGGGGATGGGGTGATTTGTGCGCAAGGGCCTGGGTGAGTTATAAGTAAGTAAGTAAGTAAAATGTATTTATAAAAGCACATTTATGACAGTTTGCACTGTCCAAAGTGCTGTACATAGTGCATTCAGTAGGTAAACAATGAAGGTAAAATAACAATAACCAAAATAAAAGACGTAAAGCCCATACATCCACATAAACACAGATAGTAGTGCAGAGGTAAGTAAGTAGTGCAGAGGTTAATGGGGAGGAAACACCAGGGTGTACATATGGGTTTTGAGCCTTGATTTAAAGGCAGAAATGTAGGGGGAATCACATTTGTCAGGTGGCAGTTGGTTCCACAAGCACGGAGCAACTAGTGCAAAGTACATTTCTGAGAGTTGTGCCTGTGGCATGGCTGTATACGCTGGTCACCAAAAGAAAGTGATTGTCTACAGTAGCTCAGAAGAGAGTGACATCTCAATTCCACTTAACGACACCACTGATGAGAGTTCAGATGGCCAGAAAGATGATGATGGTGACTTTGTCATTGTGACACAATGACGCACAAATCACCCCACTACGTGGGGTGATTTGTGCGACAAGACAACTTTTTTTCCGAAAGCTATATTTCTTAAACAGTTTATTCCAGATCCAAAGTTTTTATTGCCAGGGATGCACAACATCCTGAAATATATGTACATATTTGAGTTGGAGACATAACTGTCAAGGCCTCACTTTAAAATCACTTTGAGTAAAAAGTTGCACAAATCACCCCACCTTCCCCTATATAGCCCTGGAAAAAAATTAAGAGACCACTCCAAATGTTCAGTGTCTCTTGTTTTATTTTTAAGAGGCATATGTTTGGCTTAAAATGAACATTTTGATTTTATACTATAAAGTACTGACAACATTTCTTCCAAATTCACAATTAAAGTATTGTCATTCAGACCATTTTCAATAAGTAATTTAGAGATAAGAAATTTTAAGAAAAATCCGGACTGGTCTCTTAATTTTTTCCGGCGCTATATATATTTACTATCGATAGATAGATATACCAGTATATGCCATGCTTATTTGTTTATTTTAAGTACAATCAATTGCAATTATGTATTTAATATGTATTGTCTGCTAAGAAGTGTTAAAGTCTATCAGAATTAAAAAATCCATTAAACATTTTACTTGTTTGATCAGTAAAGGGCCTATGAATTATTACATGCCTAGGTTTTTTTTAAACATTTTAGCCTGTTATATGTTGTGTGTAGCTTTAAGGGGCTTCAACTTTCCACCCTGTGGTAAAATGATAATTCACTCATTACAGTCAAGTGTATTTATCAATATTAAACGATAAATTGAAAGGTTAAAAACAAGCCATAACAATAAAACACATACGACGTGAGATAGACAACTGCGGAGGGCTCGTCTCCACCGCATCCCAGCTCTGTAGCACAGTTAACGAGCCGAGGTGATGACGCCATCGAGTCCGCTGCCGTTCCAATTGCAGGTGCGTGCTCCCGTTCTCGGAAGTTTGTACTTAGAAGTCCGGACTTGCAAGTTCGAACTTCCAAGTCCGCAAGTCCGTACTTTGTGTACTTGGAATTGAGAAACGGCCATAGATAGTAGGTCCGGCTGCATGCGCCCTCTACCCACCAGGGGCCTCATTCATCAATCAATCAATCAATCAATCAATCAATCAATCAATCTATCTATCTATCTATCTATCTATCTATCTATCTATCTATCTATCTATCTATCTATCTATCTATCTATCTATCTATCTATCTATCTATCTATCTATCTATCAAGAAACGTCTGTCTGTCTGTTGCTGTGTCTCAATTCAGGATCACAGCCATAGATAGTAGGCTATAATAAAAGGTCGCAGCCTTCGAAGGCTGCATTTGAAGACCGATTGCGTCATAGCGGGGCGTCAAGGCTTGTCCCATTTCGAAGGCTCCTTTATATGCGGCCAAGAAATGCAGCCTTCATTTCATGGACCTACCATAGATATACACTGCCTTGCAAAAGTATTCATACCCCTTGAAATTTTCCACATTTAGTCACATTATAACCACACACGTACATTTATTTTATTGGGATTTTATGTGATAGACCAACACACAGTGGTGCATTATTGTGAAGTGGAATGAAAATGAAACATGGTTTTAAATTTTTTCTTATAAATAAAAAACTGAAAAGTGTGGCGTGCAAAAGTATTCAGCCCCCTGAGTCAATGCTTTGTAGAACCACCTATCGCTGCTATTACAGCTGCAAATCTGTTTGGGGTATGTCTCTACCAGCTTTGCCCATCTAAAGACTGACATTTTTGCCCATTCTTCTTTAAAAAATTGCTTGAGCTTCAGATTCAGCATCAGATTGGATGGAGAGCGTCTGTGAACAGCAATTTCCAAGTCTTTCCAGAGATTCTCAATTGCATTTAGGTCTGGACTTTGACTGGACCATTCTGTAGCGGTTACAGGTGGTTCAGATTAATTCTGCTATTAGAAATTAATCTGATGATTAATAATACTTTAATAGTTTATTAAAGTTCAAAAGGGGCACCACCATTCAGTTTAAGAATGGAAAAATAATAGCAAATTGTCTCGTTTAATCAACGGTTTATTCTTAAATATTGATTACTTTAATGTTCAGTTAAATTAATCAACATTAATAAATCCTAGTCTCAATGATCATTTCCATATAATAATGTAATCAAATAATTACTATTATAAAATTTGGTAATATGATCTTAAACTCTGAAGGCTACAGAATCCTTCTACTTGTTGGTTGCGGACTTCCCAATAATATTTGCACAAATGAATGACAGAAACTTCTAGTTACAAAAGAAAATGCATGTAATTTATTAACACAAAGTAAACAAAATCCAACACATTTAAAAACCACTAAACTAAAAGCACACAGTGTGTGTGTGTGTGTGTGTGTGTGTGTGTGTGTGTGTGTGTGTGTGTGTGTGTGTGTGTGTGTGTGTGTGTGTGTGTGTGTGTGTGTGTGTGTGTGTGTGTGTGTGTGTGTGTGTGTGTGTGTGTGCAGGTCTATGGATGTAAATTGAGTGTGTGTGTGTGTGTGTGTGTGTGAGTGTGGAGGTGTGAAAAACCTTTGTCTATGGGGGAGAAACTTGAAGAGAAACAAAAGGGGCCTTGGCCAAAGGTCCCTTTAAAGGTAATTCAAATCAACATAAATGTTTGGGTGTCTAACCAATAAGTTCAATGTAATATCACAGTATTGTAAACCCAATTACAAAGTAATAATGAACAGTTCAAAATCAGTAAATATACATTTCCAAGTTAACAGTTCTTTAAGCCATGGGTTCTTGCTAAGCTAAGCTAACTGCCCAGAAGTTCATAACGATACCAGATGATGATACACAGCGTTTGTTGCAGTGTGAGAGGTTCTGGATCTGGATTTGGCATGAAACTGGCGTTGTTCTCCTCTTGCGGGCCTCTTTGCCAGCTTGGTCTGGTCTTTGGTTCTTCAGTAGCGGCGGGCTAACTGGCGTTGTTGTCTCTGGTAGTTCTTCTTCTTCTTAAAGGGTCTGGCCTTTGTGGGAGCTTGGTTCGTTCCCTGGTTCTCCTGGTTCTCCTGTTTCTTAGTTGCTGGGAGCAACAGGGTGGATCCTTGTTCCTCTTTGGTTGAGAGGGGCTTCACGGCTGTTTGGACAGGCCGTGTTGTAGAGCCTGGATCAGGGAGGCCAGAGCTTGTCTGGGTCCAGAAGGTTGAGCTACCCCCGGTCTGGGTGGTTAGCAAGGCTGAGCAGAGAGCATGAGCAGCAGGGCCTTCACAGTGGAGAGTCCCCCTTCCAGGCTGGAAGTTGGGGAAGAGGAGAGCGTAGACCTCCTTCCTCTCTGGGTAGAGGCGAGGAGGAAAAGAGCCTTAGCCTCCTTTTCTGGTAGGCTAAGCTTGAGTGTTCCACCACCGATGGTGGGTGGAGGAGAAGAGAGCAGACCTCCTTCCTTGAGGTCGCGAGGAGAAAAGCGTCCTCCAACCTCTCTTGGTGGAGGCGAGGAGAAGAGACCCTGAGCTGTTGAGCTCACTCGCTGTTATCAAAAACAGCAAAATACTTCTGACCAATGGCAGAAGAGACGGGAGTCATGTGGGACATCCTGTCTTGGGCTGGCTAGGTGTGAAACACAGATACAAGTCTTATCTCAAGCAGAGGAATGTTGGGGGTTGTGACACAAACATTTTGCTGTAGAGTCAGAAACCAAGTCTTAATTCACTTTAGAGTCAAAAGTCTTAATGAATGAATGAACCCATGTACTATTCACTACAATTCTAACACATGACTATGCTTTGATTTAAACCATTCCATAGTAGATCTGGCTGTATGTTTAGGCTAGTTGTCCCTCTGGAAGGTGAACCTCCACCCCAGTCTCAATACTTTTGCAGACTCTAACAGGTTTTCTGTCCTGTATTTGGCTCCATCCATCTCCCATCAACTCTAACCAGCTTCCTGGTCACTGCTGAAGAACAGGACCCCCATAGCATGATGCTGCCACCACCATGTTTCACGGTGAGGATGGTGTGTATAGGGTGATGTGCAGTGTTAGTTTCCACCACACATTGCATTTTGCATTCAGGCCAAAAACTTCCAATTTGGTCTCATCTGAATATGCTGTGTCCCCCGCATGGCTTGTGGCAAGTGTTAGAGGAAGGTGCTCTGGTCAGATGAGACCAATATTGAAGTTTTTGGCCTTAACGCAAAGTGTAATGTGTGGTGGAAAACTAACTCTGCACATCACCCTGAACCACACCATCCCCACTTTGAAACATGGTGGTGGCAGCATCATGCTGTTGGGGTCCTGTTCTTCAGCAGGGACAGGGAAGCTGGTCAGAGTTGATGGGAAGAAGGATCGAGCCAAATACAGGGCAGAAAAACCTCTTAGGGTCTGCAAAAGACTTGAGATTGGGGTGGAGGTTCACCTTCCAGAAGGTTAAATAGCCTAAACATACAGCCAGATCTACTATGGAATGGTTCAAATCAAAGCATAGTCATGTGTTAGAATGGCACAGTCAAAGTCCAGACCTCAATACAATTGAGAATATCTGGAAAGACTTGAAAATTGCTGTTGACAGATGCTGTCCATCCAATCTGATGCTGAATCTGAAGCTTGAGCTATTTTGCAAAGAAGAAAGGGCAAACATATCAGTCTTTAGATGGGCAAAGCTGGCGAGACATACCCCAATAGACTTGCAGCTGTTATTACAGCAATAGGTGGTACAACGTATTGACTCAGGGGGGCTGAATACTTACGCACGCCACACTTTTCAGTTTTTAATTTATAAAAAAGAATTTAAAACCATGTTTCATTTTCATTCCACTTCACAATGATGCACCACTGTGTGTTTGGTCTATCACATGAAATCCCAGTAAAATAAATTTATGTGTGTGGTTTTAATGTGACAAAATGTGGAAAATTCCAAGGGGTATGAATACTTTTGCAAGCCACTGTATATAAGCTTTGTCTCAATTCAGGGGTTGCATCCTTCTAAGGACGCGGTCGACGCGGTCTATGAAGGCCATAGACCGTGAAGGCCATAGACATAATAAAGAATAGACGCCGCATCGAACGCTACTGTCTATTGGCGGTGACGAGCCGTGGGGCCGCCATCTTGAACCGGTCAAACGTTCCACGTGAGCCGTATCCCATTCGAGGGCCGCATCCTTCTAAGGACGCGGTCTACGCGGTCTATGAAGGCCATAGCCTGTGAAGACCGATTCGAAGGCCAAACGAGCGTTGTTAATTGAGACGGTCTCCGCAGGTCTCGGTTTACGAGCATTTCTGGTTTGCGTACTTGCGTGACGACTCGCCGCTCCTGTGCTGCCTAGCAACCCTGACATTTTTTATAAAATTCAAACACATTTAAACACAAATTAATCTAATTTAAAAAATATATATATATATATTATTTGGATTTTGACGGCCCACCACTGCTTATAATAGATTATAATTTCAAATTTTAATGTCTGCATTATTTTGTGCAAATCGTATTATTGTATTCATATTTCATTTTATGTCACTTGTTTTGTAGTATGGTTTTTATTTTGTGGGTTATTTTCTATCTAAAATAAAATGAAATGTCAAAGATAAAGCTATCCAGTTCTGTGTGAGTGTATGAACAGTGGTAGTGGACTTGACTGCGATGCAATGGGGGGCGCCATCTGAAATCTTGCCTAGGGTGCCAAATTGGTCAGGGCCGGTTGTAGGTACCAGATGTGTTCGGCTGCCAGATCGGCTCGGGTTGCACAATGATGACGCACTTCCTGTACTACGCGAGATCCACTTCTTTCTTACGAATCTATTGCAAACTGCAATCTATTATAATATTATCATTCACAATATAAACATTACAATAAAGATACATGTAGAAAGAAAGTACGTGTAGTTTTCGAAAAAAATAGATAAGCTATCGTTCGGAATAGCAAGGGATTGTGGAATACGTAATTATTGTCCCCAAGATCACGCGGCGTTACAAGAGATCTCGCGAGAGCGTTCAATACAGCCCGAACATGAAACTTTTTTCTCTGTTTTATTTAATAAAAGGCGAATGCCAAACTTGTAAGCTTAATGTTGGTTTTAATACAGTAAATACATTTTCGCTTCAGGAAAAGGTAGGGAAAACTGTTTTTTTTAAAGTTTATTTGAATATAATTTACAGGAAGTGCGTCATCATTGTGCAACCCGAGCCGATCTGGCAGCCGAACACATCTGGTACCTACCCCGGCCCTGGGTGCAATGAACTTTCAGCGCATTTAATTAATCATACCTCACTAATTAGTTACCAAACGGATTTTCACGCGTTTTTTTGTTGTTGCTACAAAGATCATATATGTAGCTATGACACAGGACACGTTTCGGCGTGTTAGTGGGCTTAACAGTAATAGAAGATTCTATTATGATATAAAGTGACCAGACGTCCAAGATCAAAACGAGGAACATAATCCCGAAAAGGGGGAAAAACTGAGACATTTCTAGTTTGACTAGCAATCTGATTTAATATGTCTTTAAAAACAAAACGGGACAGGTCGTTTTTTCTGTTGAGGGCAGGGACAGGCAACCACCATCTGGGAACGTCTGGTCACCTTTATGATAATAGGTTTTTTGCAAATCACACAGAGAAGCACAAATAGATAGGGGCAGTAAAGTCAGCTATTAAGTTGATTAATCAATATATGATATATAAATATATACATAGCCTGAATAAACAATAATAGAATACATTATATACGTATATATATATATATTAGGGCTGTCAAAATTAACGCAGGGAGCTTAATTTCTGGAATTAACGCGGTCATTTTTTTAACGCAATTAACGCATGTGCAGAATGACCCGCCCCGTACATCCCACCGGCTTTGCACTACAGTTACTCTAACGTTGTGGCTGACCCAGGATCAGTAGCTGTGTGCGGCCAAAGGAACCAAAATGGAAATTCGGGACAACAATGGAAATAAACCTTTGGGCTTTTTTGTGCTTTTATCCCTGGCTATTTATGTATTTTAATGTAACAGTGATGTTAATTTTTTTATATAAAATGGTCTAAATAAAATCAATCAATCAATCAATCAAACATAGCAGCACGTTAGCCCATGCCATGTTTTAAACTGCTAACGGCCACGTCTGTGTCACGGGCATAGATAGTATATAAAATCAACTGCCGCGGATGACAGTTGATGTCGAAGCAACAGGAGGAGAAACATTGTCCGTTCTGTTCAGAGCCTGCGAGGACACAAACGTCTGCCGTTTTCAGAGGTGTGCGTGATTAGACATCAACATAACGTCGGCTTCCTGGCAAAAAATGAACAGCACAAATGAAAAAGAGTAGTTACTGTTCCAAAAAAGAGTAGTATACTACTCTTTTTTGTTTTTTTCTTTTTTACCTTATTGGAAAGTGTTACCGAAAACATTTCTGATAGTAGATACAATCAGTGGCAAGTTAAAATGCCATGCGTTTAAAAGTGTGTTTTTTTTGTGTAACAGAGGGAAAAAATCTTTCTACCACTCAGAATCAAATATAGATGATCAACTATGATGTTTTTAGTGTCATCCACCGAGTCATCACGGCTCAAATTTGCTATATGTTTGTATGAATTTTCCATATGGTGTAATGCACTAGGCAGCGTGTTGACCCTTTCAAGATGGCTGCCGCGTGTGCCGTCAGCCTACTGGATCGCCTCTGGAGTGCAGGGTCGGAGGTTCGATTCCCCGCCTACCCGCCACATGTCGAAGTGTCCCTGGGCAAGACACTGAACCCCAAATTGCTCCTGCTGGTTCAGAAAGCGCCTTGCATGGCAGCTACTGCCATCGGTGTTTGAGTGTGTGTTAAGATATGTAAATGTATGTTAAGATATGTGAAGCGCTTTGGAAGCGCATTGTGAAGCGCCTTGTGACCCTGGTCTGTGAAGGGCGCTCTAAAAGCGCTCTATAAAGCTTACTTACTTACTTACTTTTGGGCGACTGTGGCTCAGTTGGTAGAGCGGGTCGGCTGATGATCAAAGGGTTGGAGGTTCGATCCCCGCCCTGCCACCTGTGTCATGGTTGTTGTGTCCTTGGGCAAGACACTTCACCCACCTTGCCTCGTGTGAATGTCGATAGTTTAGCCTGCTATCGGTGTGTGAATGGTAACGTGGGAAAGGAAAACAGGTCTCCCTTGCAAAAGAGTCTTCGGTCTCAATGGGATTTACCTGTATAAATAAAGGTTAAAAAAATAAAATAAAATAAAATTACATATCCCAAGATTCATCGCGTATTTTACAGAGATGGCATAAAATAAAAAATAACAAAACAGCAACGTGTTGCTCCATCTTCTTAACTTTTATCTTCCTTTCTTTTTTTCTTGTCTTTTCTTTTGTTTTTCTTATCCTTCTTTCTTCTTCTAGTTTTTTTTCTTTCGTCTGGTAGGCATTTCTCTTTCTGTGACAGAAAGAGAAATGTAGGGTTAGACAGTGAGAACATAGAACACTCTTTCTGCCTTTTCTCAGGCTAGGTTGATCTGATTTAATTTTTTTTTGCACATTTATACTTCATAAGATACACCTTCATATTCCAACCAGTGAAGTAGGCCTTTAACTGAGTGGAAGGACATCGCATGTAACCTAACATAGCAAAACTTCCATACGGTCTGTCCGTAATCCACGTAAAAAGTTCAATTATTTGAACGTATATAATACGGATACCGGACAGAAACAGGACAGAAATATTACGGAGGGGAGGAGTTTCGGAGGCAAATGGACATCACGGAGAATCATATAGGAATGAATGGACTTTTGGTCGGATCCTTTTGGATCGCATACGAGAATGTACGTATGTGGAAACGAGGCGTAACCACTAGCTCCTCCTCTTTACCGATTAGCCCCTACCCGTTACCACATTAAGCCCCTCCTCTTTAACCACTTGCCCCTCCCCTTTACCACATTAAGCCCCTCCTATTTACCATCTTAGGCCCCTCCTCTTTAACCACTAGCCCTCCCCTTTACCACATTAAGCCCATTCCCTTTACCATATCAAGTTCCTTCTCTTTATCAATTGGCCCCTCCCCTTTATCATATTAAGCTCCTCCCATTTACCATATTAAGCTCCTCCCCTTTACCACTAGCACCTCCCCTTTACCATCTCAAGCTCCTCACATATACACTGTGTGCACAAGTTGTATTTTTGAGAATTAATTTTATTATTGAACAACTACAGTGCTCTCGGTCAATCCAAAATGTTAATGAACCTAAACCTGAATGTTTAAGAAAGCAAAAGTGAGGTTTTGTCTTTCTTACGAGAATATATATATATGTGCACAATTATTAGGCAACTATTAGTATGCAGAATTATTAAGCAACTAAATAAAAAAACGAAAATATTCCCATCTCACTTGTTTATTTTCATCTGTTAAAGAGAGAATAATAAAACAACTCAAAATTTACAAATAAAAATGTCAAACGTGTCAAAAAAAAATCAGTGACCAATATAGCCAACCTTCTTTTCAATAACTGTCACAAGCCTTCCATTCATGGAGTCTGTCAGTTTCTTGATCTGTTGACTATCAACTTTTTGTGCAGCAGCAACCACAGCCTCCCAGACACTGTTCCGAGAGGTGTACTGATTTCCTTCACTGTAAATATCCCATTTAAGCAGGGCCCACAGGTTCTCAATAGGGTTTAAGTCAGGTGAGGAAAGGGGCCATGTCATTATTTTTTCATCCTTAAGGCCTTCACTGGCTAGCCATGCAGTTGAGTACTTCGATGCATGTGATGGAGCATTGTCCTGCATAAATGGTCTTCTTGAAAGATGCAGACTTTTTCCTGTACCACTGCTTGAAGAAAGTATCTTCTAGAAACTGGCAATAGGTTTGGGAGTTGATTTTGAGGCCATCTTCAACCCGAAAAGGTCCAACTAGCTCATCTTTAATAATACCAAATACCAGCCCATACCAGTATCCCACCTCCACCTTGCTGGCGTCTGAGTCGAAGTGGAGCTCTGTGTCCGTTACTGATCCAGCCACCGGGCCCATCCATCATGTCATCAAGATCACTACTCATCTAATCAGTCAATAAAACCTTTGAAAAATCTATCTTCAGATATTTCTTGGCCAGTTTGACGTTTCAACTTGTGTGATTTTGTTCATGTGGTCGTTTCAGCCTATCCTTACTTGCCATGTCTCTAATGCATCTGAACACTCTGTACTTCTGAGCCTCCAGGTAGGTTGCAAGTTCTGGATAATGCAAGAACTGGTAATAAATGGTTCACCTGAAGCTTCATTTGATTACTTCTCAAACTTTGGGCAGTTAATTGGCTTTTTCTTGCGACTTTTTTCTTGCGGCCCCTTGATGAGTTCATTTGGATCTAGCCCAAATACTTAGCCAATTTCAAGAGTGCTGCATCCCTCTGAAGATTTTCACAAGTTTGACTTTCAGAGTCGTAAATTATTTTTTGCCATTTTTGCTGAGAAGAGAACGCTAATAATTAATGATAACCATGTTTAGAGTTTGATTCCTTAGAGCACACCTACACTCATTACGCAAAATACACTCCCTGGTATTCTTGAAATCCATAAGCATCAAGTTATACAGTTTGAAATGTTGGAAAATATCCATAAAAAATTTGATTGGCCAAAATACTCACTTGCTAAAAAATTGTGCTCAGACAGTGTTTAATTGCTCTGTGCACATAATTAGTTTTAAAATTTCGAATTGAATAAGGTTGGAAGAATGGAATTAGAGTATGTAATATTTGTCAGTTATCTGACATTAAAAACCTAATCAGTATTATTCAAACAAAGCAACACACATTAGCTAAGAGGGATGCATGTCCGTAATAATTTATCTTAATATTGATTATTATAATTTCATAACATGTGATCTTTTATTTATTTATTTCATTTCAGCACAAATGAATATTAATGAAAAAGCACTTTCACTTTTTCACTTTGGTAATATGATTGTAAAAAGCTCTAGAATCACTTATGGGGGAGGACGAATAAATTCACTGAGAGAACCTTGTTAAAACCAAGCAGCATTTTTCAGGTTAGAAAAGAAAAACATAGAAAAAAAGAGCAAGGAAGATAAGGTTATGAGTGTTTTTCGTTGCTGTTTTGTTGTGTTTTTTATTTTATGCCATTTGTGTAAACGCAATTGATCTTGGGTTCGTTGGTGGTGCGAGGATACATCGTTGGAGCTCATAGTTAGTTGAACTAGTACGTCACGGCAAATCTAGTCTATGAATTAGAGAAAACATTGCATCCCTCAAAGTCACAACAATAAATAAATGCAGTGCAACAATGTATGTAATTTCATATAAAACCATGAACAAATAATTGATTTTAAAACTGAAATTTTGAAGAAATTGTATTGCATGGTTGTAAATAAGACTCCAGGTTTCACTGTACTGAGAAACGGTTTTTGTCAGTGGATTAACTACCATAAGGGCCTTGTTTTTCGGCTTTTATCGGATCTTGTATCCTTTCTTTTTGGTTTCTGTTTTGGAAAGTCTCTCTAGCAAGAACAGATCACTTTTTCTTCAGGTGGTGAAAAGGTGGTCCTGTATGCTTTTGGTGAGACTTCAGCTGAACCACCAGGACCACTGTGTCAAGTGAACCCAGGTTCTAGCGGTAGAAAACCACAGTCCATTTAAGGGGAATCCCTTGCACAATGAAGTTTCAGCTACTCCCTCTTGAGGAAAAAGGTTATTTTTGTAGCAAGGATTTAAACCAACGTTTTAAAAAACAGCTTTGTTTCCAGCCCTGCAATCAGCGGGAGAACCAAGCTTTTAAACTGCTACAAAATTGCACAACATTCATTCTTGAATGTGATATTAATTTATTTGGAATTGTTTTGATAATTAATCAGAGTGTTTATTAATGTTAATTATATGGTGGTTTTAGTGTCACAAAATTTTCAATAGCCAACTGTAGCACTTTGATTGTTTCCTAATGTAATGTAACATGTACCATTTGTCGTATTGTATGTATGCTTGTCCTTAAACATGTAGTAATCGGAAGTTCACTATTTACACTGCTCACAAGTTCAATTTTCGTCTAGACCCTAGAGCGGTTCTTCAGCACTGGATTGTCCATCGCACGCTTCGCAGGATCTAACTTTGTCACCTAAGATAGTATCCATTAGGCATGTCGCAAGTTACGTTGTGGTTAACTAAGGGTGTGTGCTTTCGAATTGACTTCGTTCCACCAAAGCTAACTTGCAATTTGTCTCGACTTCGCTGCCGCCCGGGTCAGGGTGAGAAAGTGTGAGGAACGCTGTGCTTGGTCAGATCGCGAACATTTACACTTTCCAACGCTTTTAATTGAACTCTGTCAGCGCGCTCGTTACACACAGTCGCCGATTTATTACTTTGTTCGGCGCTTGCTTGTGTGTTTTTACGCTAAGACCGGTTGCTAATATGTAGCTCAAATAGTAGTAATCTTAGCCAATTGTCGACTGATTACTCGGGTGCTAAGTTCGCCTAGCCCGTTGCTTACTTTGATTTAAAATCTAAGCGAGCTGCTTTGGGCCACAGCCGCCGCCCATAAAATGAACTTTTGGGATAGCATTTGTCGCACTGTGCTCGTCCTCATTGAGCTAGCTAAAGCTGGGGAACATTCGTCCGTATGAGGGGGGGGAGAAGGGGGAAAAGAAGGAAGGAGAAAAAAAGGAAAAAGGAGAAAAAAGAAGAGAAAAAAAGGAAAAAGGAGGGAAAGAAAAGAGGGCGTCCACCCTCAACTACAGGGTCGGTGGTTCGATCCCCCGTCCCCCCGACACATGTCCAAGTGTTCCAGGGCAAGACACTGAAGCCTAAATTGCTCCCGATAGTTAGTTTGCACCACAGATTGTATACAAAAGATTTGCACCCTGCATGGTAGCTGCTGCTATCGGTCTATGAATGTGTGTCACTCTGGATAAAAGTGTCTGCTGAATGACATGTAATAATAATTAACTATTAAATGAGATATATAATGACCAAAAAATTTACTACTTTGTGTGTTTGTTGTTAATGTAGACATTTGACTGTTACATTAAATGATAGGCTAGTTATTACATAACTGCTAGGGTGGTCAACCCTTAACTGCAGGGTCAAGAAAGGATGAAAAGCAATCTGAAAATGATCAGAGATCGAGTGTCTCTGATCTTGGAAGTTCCTGGGAAAGCTCACATCTAAAGAGTGTAAAACCTTTGATTAAACCTTTGTTTTTTTTTCTTTGAACACTGATCACAACAAAGTTACCTTTCTTTTTTATTGTGACTGTAATGTCTCCAATCATTTTCTTTACTCATTTACAATAACTAAAATTAGTATTGAAAACACACTGGTAACAATTTGCTATACTGTTCCATTCCTGTCTTGTCATTTAATACCTCAATTAGCAAAAAGCCCCTGTCCCTGGACCTCTCACCAACAAGCCATCCGTGACACTGACTTTCTCCCCAAAAAAACCTAGCTCTTCAGATTGGCTTAGTCAGTGAAATGTTTTTACATTTACTTGTTCGACTATTAGTCTGTTGTTTTATTGTTGTGCATCAGTTTTTATCTTCTATTATTTGTCCTTGAGTGTCCTAAAAAGCACCCTTTAATGAATAAAATGTGTTATAATACTAGATATTATACTACTTAAGATTAAATAAATAAAAAATCAATACCACTGTTGTAGAAATAGTGTGCACATTTAATACAAAACACACGCACCATAGTACACACACACACACAAATAAATAATCAAATAAAATAGTACAATAAATGAAATAAATACAAAAACACAGCACAAAGAAATACAGTGCTGTGCGAAAGTTTGTGAACCCCTTGAGCCTTTTGGAATTTTATTTATTTTAACCATTATTAATTCATTTTTATCAATACCAGTATTTTTTATATGAAATAACAGATGTTTGTTTATCAATTCAACATTTTTCTTTTCCAGAAATCAATTGTTAAAACAGATAAAACAAATTATTTAACGAATGTTGTATGTGCAAAAGTTTGTGAACCCTGAGCTGCATTGCTTAAATCGAGCAGGTTGACACAATCAGGTGGGCCAAATTGGTTGATGAAATAGACCAATGTAATGAGAGATCTTTAGGAAAGAAATTGGGTGGCACTAGATAAAACAGAGATAAAACCAGGTCAGTTTAGGCTCACCAAAGTGAACCCATACAGGTCAGACATGCTAAAAGGGAAACAAATCTCAGAGGATCTCAGGAATAGAGTTGTGATGTTGCACATTTGTCTGGGGACAGTTATAAATTCATTAAAAAAAATTGGAGCTCAATCGGTCCACCGTGAGGCAAATCATCTACAAATGGAGAGCTTTAAGAGTGACTTAACATCTGCCTAGAAGTGGACTTCCTTCAAAAATATCCTCAAGCGCCACAAGAAAAGTGATTTTTCAGGTAAAAGCCAACACACACATTACATCTGGAGATTTGCAGACCATTTGAAACCACCATTATTCACTTGGGAGAAGGTTCTCTTGGTGGTAGGCAGAATTGCGTTTTTGCCCAAACATGGCGGTTTTGGTTATGACCAAACAGTTCAATTTTGGACTAATCTGTCCACAGAATAAGACTTCAGGTATCTCCAGGTGCTCTCTGGCAAAGTTGTGACAAGAAGTTTTGTTCTTTTTTGAGAGCAGAGGCTTCTTCAGCAACCTCCCTTGAAAGCCATGTTGACTGAGTTTTCTTCTTATTGTGGAACCATGCACATCTGTCCCAGATGTTGCAAGAGAGGTCTGCAAATCACTAGATGTAATGTTTGGGTTGGCTTTTAACTGAAAAATCACTTATCTTGTGGCGCTTGTGGATATTTTTGAAGGAAGTCCACTTCTAGGCAGATGTTCAGTCACTCTTAAAGCTCTCCATTTGTAGATGATTTGCCTCACGGTGGACCAATAGAGCTCAAACTTTTTTTTAATAATTTATAGCTGTCCCCAGACAAATGTGCAGCATCACAACTCTATTCCTGAGATCCTCTGAGATTTGTTTCCCTTTTAGCATGTCTGACCTGTATGGGTTCACTTTGGTGAGCCTAAACTGACCTGGTTTTATCTCTGTTGTATCTAGTGCCGCCCAATTTCTTCCCTAAAGATCTCTCACTACATTGGTCCATTTCATCACTCAATTTGGCCCATCTGATTGTGTTTACCTGCTCGATTTAAGCAATGCAGCTCAGGGTTCACAAACTTTTGATCATACAACATTCGTCAAATAATTTGTTTTATCTGTTTTAACAATTTATTTCTGGGAAAGAAAAATGTTGAATTGATAAACAAACATCTGTTATTTCATATAAAAAATACTGGTATTGATAAAAATGAATTATAAATGGTAAAAATAAATAAAATTCCAAAATGTTCAAGGGGTTCACAAACTTTCGCACTTGACTGTATATAAGAAAGTAAATGTATATACAAATAAAACAAGTAAATACAAAAGTTAAAACAAGGCTAAATATATATATACACTGAGTTTTGTAACTCTTAACTTTAAGTTAAATGTATGTGTGTTGTGTGACTGACTATATGAAATGTTTTGTGTGTAGTGTAGTGTATGATTATTTTTTGGCATCTGCCCTCTCCCTCCTCTTTTCCTCCTGCCACTGTTCTAATGTGTTGGTTGCTGTGACAGGACAGTAGATGTCCAGTTTCCTTTAAACGGGGCTGGTGACACTGGTGACACTGGTTTGTTTCTACAGTGCGAATGTAGGGTCTGCGGACAGTTGGTGGGGATGGAAGGGGAGCAGAAGGGGCAATTATTTTAGGATGCTGGGCCGGGACTTGTGGGAACAAAAAAATTGGTTGTGAAATAACCGGGTTTGGGACCACAAGAAAAGGGGTAGAGGCAGGTTGAGGTGGCTGCAGCGCAAAAAGCTGCCTTTGTACAGGCAACTGGGTGGGATGGAGGTGGGGAGCCGCAGTCTTCCTCCTGTCCCCTGCCTGCCCTACTGTGCTCTTTGGCAGGTTGTATTGGATTTTAGGACCAGGATGTACAGGAGCAGTAGTGGGCCTCATTTTGTGAGGTGGGAGAGGCACCGGAGAAAACATGTACTTGTGGAGGAAGGTTGAGTCCTTGCTGCAGGATGCTGAGGTCCTGCCTCTTCAGCCGCCTGTTGTTGCAGAAGGTCCTGCCACAGAGCCACGATGGTCCCCGCCTGTTGTGGGCTGACGGTGTTGCCAGGTTCAGCCCTCAGTCCCACCAAGTACTGTGCCAGGCTGTCCACTTTGTCCATCCCTGGGACACCACGCTCATCCACAGCCTGGAAAATGTCACAGTACATTTCAATCAAAAAACAAAACGAAAACACACAATATCACAGCTGTTGCAGTGTAAGGGGCCACTCACACTAGGGCCGCGGCCCCGTGCCAAAGCTCATTTGCATACTAAAGTGTAGAACGTTTGGCCTAGTGTGACCACGCCAACCGTATTCCAGCACGGAACAGCCCCTTGGCCACGGCACACCTGGGAGAGGTGTGCCGTGGCCAAAGTACAGATGCTAATGAGATGACACGCGCACAAGCAAGCGCACAGGCGGCGTTCCTGACGTGAATTTATTAAGGATGCATAGTCCGTTAACGTCCGCTGCCTTACTAGTCGGCACCAGAATTGCCCACCACTTGGTATTGTAGCTACATAAAATGTGTGAGAATTAACGTGTGTGTAGGCCTAGGTGTGGGCTAATAAAAGAGGGAGAGAGCTAAATAGGTGAGCGCAGAAAGCAAAGCAAAAAGGTTTTCGTGTTTACTCACGTTCGTCAGATGATTTTTTTCTTTTTCCTCCCGTCAGCTGTCATAACTGCCTTTACGCATGGCGGTGGAGACGCACAAAACAACACACCGCGGCCCGGTGATAAGGAAACAGTAGCCTACACTAAGGTTTAACAATAAACTTTATAAAGACATTTAAAAAAACGATCTCTGCCCATACAAAAAGGTCTGACTTGGATTACTTGATGGAGCGATCGATGTGTATAAAACCATCCGGTACGTATGGTCTGATGACGGGCTGTTATATTAATAATAAACTGCGTGCTGCACAAATATGAGACTGTTCACCGCGACCTATTACGTCAAGGCTACATTTAAAAAAAAACAATAGCTTAAGGATTCTCGTTGCTCTAATGTGGAAGTGGAATATATGATACAAATTTGGCCAGATGAAAATATTCACAAACAGTCGTATAGTCTACAAGTAGACTACGCTCCAAATCCTAAACGCGCACGGTGACGTAGGCAAGGTGCATCGTGCCCAGGCCACGAGCAGTGTGACCACGGGCCAGCGGGGGGAGTGGGGAGGGGGGGGGAATCGTGCTGAATCTTCAGCACGATTCCCAGCACGGAACAGGCAAACGGCCCTAGTGTGAGTGCGCCCTAAAGTGTCACAAGAAGACTTACCAGTTGTTGCTCAGGTGCTGCTAGGGTCCTGGCCGCGGCCCCAGAGGGACCAGCAGTGTGAGCAATGGGGAGAGGGGCCGTGAGATGGCGGTAGTGGGAGGCACAGGAGGAGGAGTGTACATTGGCAGCACAGGAGGAGGGGTGGCACAGACCGATGGCATGATCTGTTAAGGCCAGGGCCGTGTCTGAACTGCCATACTAACGTCCTACTCATACTCATTTTGACTTCAATTTGAGTATGTGACGGTTGGGTATGCGAGTTTGGGTATGTGAGAAATTCCCGGATGACTACTAACTTCCGGGAAGATTTTGGGTATGAATCGATTGTATAGACCCCTTTCCAGTCTACGTCACACCGCGTCACTCCCCGCTCTACTGCGCATGTCGCGCCGCAGAAAGAGACAAGAGAGACACTAGCGACAATCATGTCTTGTTGTGCTGTTGGATGCACAAACCGCTCATTTTTTGTTTGAATGGTGATAAAGCTAGTAAATGCCCAAATGCACCGCTGTATAATTACATAAATGAGTGGTGAAATGTTTACAATAAGGACAGTGACCGGAGACGAGGCTATAGCAATGGAAAGCAATGGAGGCTTATTTACAATGACCCAGACGTTATACATCTCCGTCCTCTTCCCTTGTATTTGACTCTATGGTTTGACTAGGCAGTAGGGGTTTACACTTGTAGCCGGTAAGTAGGCTAAATCATATCATTTAGGAAAAATCAATAAACGAATACCGAGTGGGGTCGACATGTGCTAGCTAGCTTTAGTAGCCTACAGTAGTCCGGACACGGAAGTCGTCGGGGCCATTTCTTCTCATCATTTATAGCTCAACTGCCGGCAACGCGTATGGGTCATTAAGACGTATCCCGTTCAATATTGTTAATGTTTAAGCATAACCAATGTTATCACTCGCTGATAAACTGTTTTTAGTAAGCTGACAACATCGCTATTTAACACCATAGACCTATAAAAAACACCACAACTGCAATATAACTAAACGGGTAACCATGGCAACCATGTGCTTTCTGCATGTAAGCTGCGCACGCATCCGCCGTGTTGGTAAACAAAAAATCCCCCTATACTTTTCCTACTCAACCGCCCCACAATGCACTGGGTCAATTCTACCCGCCCAGGAAAATGAAATATTTTCGAGCAAGTTGCTAGGCAACAACATTGTTTGGGGTTCCGCGATCTGACAACTGTACGTGCAGTCATTCATAAACTCTTACAATAGATAAGAGATGAAGATAAATACCTAACAACATTAGAGTCACTAAGTGAAATGAGTGTTGTGAGTCTGATAGTGGAGAGAGATTAGAATTAGAACAAATCGCTGTTCCACACACCGCGGTTCGTCCAGCTCAACTCACAGACAGCTGAGTGCTGATGAGCCGGACAGAGAGCGTCGGAGGGATCCTCCGCCTCAAAACATCATTATTATAAAACAAGAGGTCTAAAACACAGATGATGAACACAGGACTGTAAAAATCTAGTTCAATATCTAACCTGTAGAGGGCGGTTATAAGCTTAACAGTGTCTAAACTGCCTGAATCTTATAAGAAGAAGAAGAAATTCTTCATTGCTTGAGTATACTTCAATTGAGAACGTTTCGACGCAGCTCGCATACACAATCGATCTTTGAGTAGAGAGTATGCAGTATATAGATGGTGAGTATGTAGGATGTAGGACGCTAGTATGGCAGTTCAGACACGGCCCAGGACACACCGGCCAGATAATCGTCGTCGTAGTGTCGGTAGGGGGTCGGGACACGAATCTGTTTGGTGTGTGCCGTGACGTCGGCCGACGTAGAGGTCGTCGGGCTTGTTCAATCGGCGGCCGACCGTCTTTCATTTGGAGCAATTTGATTGGTGGAAGGCTAGCGAATCAGTGAAGCCCGGAAGTGAGGCGGGTAGCACAAACAGCTAACAACAGCTAGCCATCGTTTTAATGTGTTTGTTCGTTTCGTTTTGAGAGTACTCACATGCATCAACCCTTGTTGACTGCTCGACACCATGCTCGACACTCTCTGCTAAAAATTGTGCTCTTATGGTCCATAAATATAAATACGTATTTCTATCTATGTTTATGCTCTAGAGAGCTGTCCCATCATTTCCGGCTTTCGTATTTTTACGGGCCACAATACAGATTAGAGCCGCCTGCTGTTATGGAGACATTACGTCCCGCGCAAGCAACAGAGCGTACGGAAAGTCAGCAGTCAGTTTGGTGTGTTCTCTGGCCGCGACGGGAAGCCTGGAGCTTCCTGAAACGGCCGACCCCATTTTTTGCGTAGTCGGAACAAGCCGGAACAAGTCGGACTGGTGTGTCCTGGCCTTTAAATTTTATTAAGCTTTTATTCATTCTTAGGATTTTTACATATTACCTTATAAACATTTTACATAGGCTACTTGATTACATCATGAGCAGGTGTGCACCAGGGCCGGCGGTAGCCAGGGGCCAGGGGGGGCCGTGTCTGAGCAGGTTAGCCGTGCAGCCTCTGTTACCACGGTGATCTAGGCAGGTAGAAAGAGAGCCACCTTTCGTGATACTGAAAACTCTGGCTTTAGACCGCTTTAGACTCAACAGACCTCGCTCAGCCCTTAATCTCGCTTCGTAGTATACCCCTCTGGACGTGTCCGCTGTGATGACAACAAGCTCAGCCAGCAATCCAGCTCTCTACTCCCCAGCTTCTCTCCAGACAACTGGTAATTATTATTTTCATATGTTTTATCATACTGTGACAGTGTGCACACCAGGCCCGGTTCTAGAAAGTCAGACTTGGGGGGGCCCGTAGAAATTTTGGGTGGGCACACTGGGCAGGGAGACCGAAGATGCGAGCGCGCGTAGAGCGCGCGAGCCGAATTTTTTTGCCCTTGTAAGATCTCTGCGTCTGCTTTTTGGCACATTTACTGTGAATTGTGTAGAACACAATATGCAAATAAACGTTGAGTGTTGCTGTGTGGGAAATTTGATTATTGCATGTTTTTTTTCTCCAAAATGTTTATGAATAACATATAATATACATTATATACAACATAAAATATATATATAATATATATATATATAAAATAAATTATTGTGATGTAAGTGTTTTATTGGCTAATTTTATTTGATGCCTCAAATGGTGAATTAAATAGGCCTATTTCCTATTAGTCAATGCATTGTGTGTCTGAATGTGTTCTCAACAGGATAATGCAGAACTGATTTAAAAAAAAAATACACTTGGTTAACAGCAGCCAACAGTAGCCAGCTAATCTATATTTTACAGTAGGCAATTTAAATCATGTGTGTGTTTGTGTGTCCAACAGGACAAATGCAGAACAGATTTTTTTTAATTTAGTTAACAGCATTCAACAGCAGCCAGCTGATCAATATTAATTTAACAGTAGGCTATTTCAATCATATATATATGTGTGTGTGTGTGTGTGTGTGTGTGTGTGTGTGTGTCCAACAGGACAAATGCAGAACTGATTTTTTTTTTAATTGTTTTTTAGTTTTTTTTACATAGTTAACAGCAGCCAGCTACTCAATATTAACAGCAGGCAATTTCAATCATAAGCGTGTGTGTGTGTTTGTGTTTGTGTGTCCAACAGGACAAATGCAGAACAGATTTTTTTGTTTGTTTTTTGACTTAGGTAACAGCAGCCAGCTGATCAATATTAATTTAACAGTAGGCTATTTCAATCATATGTGTGTGTGTGCAGAGCCGGCCCAAGCCTTCAAGGGGCCCTAAGCGAAATATGATTAGGGGGCCCCTCTCCAATGTTAGCGCTGCTGAAACTATAGATGTTTGTTAAATATCATTCACACACCCAGTGTTTTCTGCTAGTGCCTCCACTGTGCGGCTGTGCGAAAGTTTTAGACAGCCGAGATTGAGACCCTCCCAGGGGGGTCCGGGGGTATGCCCCCCCGGGAGATTTTTTTAACCTTTTTAAAGTGAAATGCATGAATCTGGTGCACTTTGAGAGGAAAATTAATTTGGAGACACTGGGTCAGATGAATTAGAAGCTATTGAAGAAGGACACATGGATTTTCCATAAAAATATTAATATAAAAAAAAAATTATGGAGGGTCCTCTGGGATGGGCTTGGAGCTCTTTTTCTTTCACTGGACATATTTCTCTGTAATATAATGAATGCATTTAAATGCAGTGTGAGGAACTAAGCAGAAGAACTCTGTTGTCCAGCTACTGTATCTTTTTTTCCACAGACAAGGCTGAAATAGGCTATAGACTATACACAGTGTATGGGCAACTGAGGGCAGCCCCATTTCCAATTGTTTTTAAATAAACTCAATACACACTGCATGGATGTGAAAGTGACATGATCAGATAATTTCGGATTTCCTCCCAGATGAACTGATAAAATGTTTAGGCTATTAATTATCTAGACCAAAACATTGTATTCCTTTTTTGTATGATAACTGACATTTGCATAATGTGATGTTAATATCAAACACACAAACTAAAAAAAAAAAAAAAAAAAAAAAAAATTATTTTTGGAGGGGGCCCCCCAGGGCAGTCGGGGGCCCTAAGCGGCCGCTTAGTTCGCTTATGCCTCGGGCCGGCTCTGGTCGGGGGGATCCTCCGCCTCAAAACATGTAAACGTGTGGAAAAAATTAATTAATAATCAATTAACTGGGTTCTTGAAATTGTGAGTAGCCTACACAAACTGCAGCAGTAGTAGCCACTAGCCACTGAGTTGCAAGGTGAGATTGGAAGCCATTGGAATATTTCCTAGACACCGGAGCCCTCCCTTGAAAGTTGCTGTTTAAAGCCCCGTGTCAGTGACTGCTCTTGAGAAAAAAGTCCAAAGTCGCATATAAAAAGCGGACCTGGCAACGCTGACCACTGACCAGGCAGTGTCAGTGACCACTAGGCCTATAAGCGGGTGGATGGAGGCAGGCCTGCCCACCCAATTAATTTTATTTGACATTTTCTTGGACAGCGAACGAAAATTTTCCGTCCGATAGTGGGTCGGGAAAAAACCCAGACCCACTATCGAAAAAAAAAAAAAAAAAAAAAAAAAATCTCAAATTTTGGTTGGGGGGGCACAGCTCACATCTGGGGGGGCACGGCCCCCCTGGCCCCTGGCTACCGCCGGCCCTGGGACATCGTTGCAGACTCGCAGGTTAAGCTTCTCACAGTAGCCTAGATTCATATTTGTCCAGACTACAGGTTTTTTAATGTAGGCCTATTGGTATTTGTAAGATTCAAATAAAAGGCTAATAGTCTAAATCAAAATTGTATTCATTATGATGTGGCCCAAAACTAAATGATTTTCCATAGGCTATTCATTTTGAGACAGTGTCAGACTTAAATTACATTCTTAAGTGTGGGACTATAGGCGTAGTGCTATAAATATAGCAAAGTAGCCTATATATATATTAGGCTAAATGGTATAGTGTTTAAATCCGAGTTCAACGTTTCATTGTTTTATAATGTCACGTTACGCACTGCGAGAACGATCGGCAAGATAAATAAATAATTTCCATGCTGGCAGCATTCCACTCTCCTTAGCCTATTTGCAGTAGCCTAATAGTTTTTTTCGGCTCTCTGTTTTCTGCTGTAATAATTCAGACTGACAAACTCTTCCTCTTGAATGAAGTTGGCGACACACTTTTGTTTTACTCAGCTGCTCACAATCAGTCCGTTTGTGTAAAGTTAGCGGCACAAGATCAGTCCAGTCTGTGCGGAAGCAGAGTCAAATGACGGCCAAACGCCCCCTCTATGGGGACGCGCACAGAGCCTGAAGCTGAAACTCTCGTTCAACATAAGAGGTTGATAACTGCCTTCGTGATACCGGTTAGCTCTGAGCGAGGGTATGTGTTATGTTGAACCAGATCAAAAAAAGAGAGTCGGGCTCTGTTGAGTTTGCTTTGTAGTATACCCCTCAAGAGCCGGCCTGTTTCCTGCATCTGAGGGCCAAACCCCAAGGGCAGCAAACCTCCGCAGGCGTAGCATCCACTCCTCATTCCCCATCGCTCTGTGCTTTTTGAGTTTTGAAGCCATCTACCATAAATATGGAAGTGTCATTTATAACAAACCAACAAACACTAAATATCATTACACCTGAATATACAGCCTCCAGTGAGGGCAATGTTAATACAGTGAAATACAGTGTTGTCTAAATCATCTAACTCTAACTAAAGTGAGATCAGTGTGTAATACATGAATAAGAATAACATGCCACAGTAGCGTAACGGTATGATTATTTTAGCATGATATTGACAGTTCTTTTTTTCCGCTCAAAAAGAGGACAATGATTTAACGGTTTAGTGATGTTAGGTAGGCTATAGCTTAATAATTACGAGAGTAGGTCTGCCTTCGTTTTCCCAACTAATAGCAGAACTTAATGCAGACCTACTATCGTAAATATTAAGCTGTTTTCATTTTTGAAAGCCAGATATCTGCGTGTGGAAGAAAAGCACTTATCAGGCTACCGCTACCTACATTATAAATTCAATCGGCTAAGAAGTAATGGTCACTTATGTTATGTTTAACACCGTGAACGGGCGTTTGAAAAGAGGATTAGATGCGTAGAGCCGCAGCAGTGTGTCGGTATGATGACCCATAGATAGTATAGCGTTTGACCCAGCGACATGTAGCCTATAACACTGTAACACAACCGTGTGTAAACTAAACGGCGACAGTAGCAAGTTTGCTGTCAAAACTGTAACGTAGCTAATACGATATAGGCCTACCTAGACTTTTTTCATTTTTTCCCGTGTGTAAACTTAACGGCGACAGTAACAAGTTCGCTGTCAAATAAACATATGATATCCGTCTTCTTCCTCTCTCTCTCTTTTCTTCTCGCATCTCTCGCCCACTGCTAGTGAGTGATTGACAGCTCGTAAACGGTCCCTGAAGGAAAGGCCCGCCCCTGAAAGAATGGCCTCGGGACTTGATTGGCCCGTGAAAGAGTGGACTAGCCATTTCATTGGCTGTAGAAAGATTGTTCTCGGGCCTCCATTGGACGCGAAATACAGTCGAACGGAGGCAAAGTGCGCCGCTACTGAGCTAATTAATCACAATATAAATCAAGAGATAGAGTTAATTAGATTACATTTGAAAGTAATTAGTCTTGTCTGTTTTAAAGCAGTAAGTGCTCATATTAAAAGGAGGAGCAACATTCTCTAAGCCTTTGAGGAAGTAGCATGCAATCTTAAAACATATTTGCTCTATGATTCATAGGACTGCAAAATTCACTTTCAATGGTAACAATATATATTTTTAGTCTCTTTATGAATGAACACAGTATTGATTGAAGCATTGATTTTTCCTTTTGAGCAAATACATGTAGGATTGTCTGTCTCTTTAAGTCTTCTAACTGATTCTGAGTGATATCTTGCATTAGGTCAAAGAAATTTGAATAATGACTTGAGTGAAACAAAGGTTTGGTTTGTGAAGTATAGTCTTATGAGGTTGACAGACAGGTCAGACCAGTCTGTGTATTAACAGAAAACCAGGACTTGGCTGATCAAACAGGAAATGCTTGCAGGCGTGAAGTGGCCTGACCAGCAGCTTTTAGAGAAACCATTGTCTCTCCTTTATTCTAATCACAATTATCTCATTTATTCAAGTCATAATATGTAGGCCTACAGGATTGATCCTATATGATTATATTGACTGAAAACTGAAATAGGAATGTTTAAAGGTGTAGCCTATACTACACATATTATCGCTCTCCCATGAGGTTGGGGGACTTGTGAGAGACAGATTAGAAAATACTATAGTAATAATAGGCCTAGTTCCCAAGGCAAGATTATAAAAACATGAACTGTTTTGTAGTGATCCTGGTGGAGTGAACCATGGCTGATCAACAGTTCATTAAGTATGCCCTTTTACACACCAGTCCATTTAAAGGAGAAGACAATCGGGCGTCGGACACATGGGTCGGTCATGGTCGGAGAGTCTGGAGGGGGCGGGGACACGAATCTGTTTGGTGCGTTCGGTGACGTCGGCCGCCGTAGATGTCTTCGGCTTTCTTTTCACCCGATTCAACATGTGTAATCTGCGTCGGCTAGTCTTTCAGCCGGAGCAATCTGATTGGTGGAGGGCTCAGAGCAGATATTAGTTTCACTTTTGTCAAACATGATTTAGGAAGCTATCGATAGAATCTGAGAATGTTCGGATTGTTATGTAGGCTAAACACAATCAGCACATAGCATTAGATTGTCCGTGCATGACGTTTTCACATGTTTTCAGAAATAGTCGAGGTAGTTTGGGAAAGGAGCGGCCACAGGTGTGTGTGTGTGTGTGTCTGCAGCATGCATTCTCTCCGTTATAATGACAGCCTACGTTATGACAACACCTGACCATACTTAATGTCATCCCGCGCAAGCACAGAGCGTACTGCAAGTCTGTAGTCGGCCCGGTGTGTTCTTCGCACTTTTTAGACGGTGTCGGGGAGAATGGAGCGGACTGAAATAATTATTGCACACTTTTACAAACTCAGTACGAGTTGTGTGAACTGAGAAGCCTACAGACATGTCCCTTTGGTGCTTCCGTGGGCTAAATAGCCCTCCTTGTTAATAAATAGTCTAGTCTACATCGAAAAACATTGCTTCAATAAATTTGACCATATCAATTAAATAAAATATGAACGACACAAATTAAGAAAATAGGCTACTTTCTTTTTTTTAGCATGTTTATTTTATTTTTGAGGGGGCACTTCATGGGCCACTTATGATCCCAATATATATTTTTCTACGGCCCTAGACGGTTGAACCGACAGGTTGAATAATAGGGTAGTCAATGTATTTCCATAGTTTTTAAATGTTCATTTTCGGACAGTGTTTGGAATGTCTTCTGGGGTGATTCAATGTTGAGAAAAATGATGTCTCCATTTTTCTGACTAAGTTAATATTTAGTACCTAATTAGCACTTTGAAATTTGGTTGCAAAGCCAGGATCACTATATTTTTTAAATAAAGTTCCCAGAATTTCCTCTTTTCAGGTGTGTTTATGTTTATTAGTTTTTTTACTGATGTAGTACCTCTTTTTATATATTTTCTTCTTACAAACTGTTGAAAATGGACCATAATAGTCATGTCTTGTCTGTGCATGGCAGAAGGTCACTGGTCAGTCACTGTGAAGAAGGCATGTAAACCCGTGCTGGCCTATTGCTTCTTTAAGGTTGATCTCCGGACATGATCGAGCTACGATCAGCATACCAGCAAACAGAGACCTGTCATCTTTCCATTCCTGCTCTGCCAGCTTGTGCTTCAAAACGTGACAAAGGCATTGAAGAAAAACTATATAAAAATAGCATTCTTTGCACTGATGGTCTCGTTTGCTGATGAAAAATAAGACTGTTTCAGAAATATTTAAAAGTTCCTCGTAACAACTTTAAACACACCAAATTAATCTCCAATTGCACTGCTAGAAATAATTGATGTGCTTCAATTGAAACATCTCAGTTAGATGAATGTCCAGGTAGAATAAAAATCAATGTTTTAGCATGCTAGTTCTCAACACCTATTTCAGCTATTTGATGATTTTATGGTCAGATTGGATTAGAATCTCGGAGTAGTAGCCTGACATCAAGGCAGTTCTTCAAAACACTTTTTGTGCATGTTTATTACAATAGGCCTACTTCAAAATACCAGCATCAAACGCATCAAATGCATTTGGGACTTTCTGGTTCAAATACTTTGTAATAGCCTATATCTGTGCTTTTTGGCAAAGATATAGCCATACTACTAGCAGAAATCGTAAGGCAGGATTTGTGACTAATGCTGGGCTTACACTACACAACTTTTCATGCGATTTGACAGTCGCAGACAATCTTCCAATGACGGACTGAAATCACAGAAGTCGTGCTGGAGTTGTGGCGAGCGCCCGTAATCTCAGTCGTTTGGTGTAAAGTGGTAATCCGATCCGATTTCAGCCAGTCTTCTTCCCGTCTTGACGTTCCGACATTATCAAACATGTTTGATATTATCGTTAGTCTTAAGGGGTTGGCTCAAGCAAAATGACGTAAACACTGTCACACTCTCGCATGCACCAAGCACCACGCAGGAGGAGCGGCATTAGACCTCTTTTTCCTTGAAGCCTCGGCGGGAGAACCAGGCTGACAGCCACGCAACCTTAACACTTTACCGTCAAATACAGGGTTAGGAGTTAAAGTTATTGGGGTGGGGGACGAGATCAGCAAATAAAGATGGTCAAATAACTAAAGGAAGTCCCCCGCTCGGAATATTGATTTAACCTGTGGCGTGTAAAGACGGGAGTCTGAGGCGGAGTGTCAAAAGACGGAGCTAACTGCTTTAATGACATTAATACACTTGTCGAGTAACAACAACGGAGCAGAAGTAAACTCCTGATAGTCTCAAAACGCCAACAAGACAAAACAGGAAATTCCCCAGTCATAACAGTCCCCCGAACCCGAACTTCAGTTCCATAGGTGAATTATGTGCTTACTTACTTGCTTATGGCTGTCCATCGTATTCGATGATGACGTTGCTCCACTTGAGCTGGGTTATTATGGGGGTTTCGCTGGTGCCATTTCATGTGGCTATAGAGGCCGATGCGCGACCCGCATGGTTTGCCACATGTGGGGCAGATGTAGTCTGTACATGAGAGGGTGGCCCCTGCAGCGCGCTGGTGTCTCTGTGCACGCCGCTGTATTCTCCTCTCAGTGGTCTGCTCCTGGAGGTGTGCTACACCCTGGTGGCTGGCTGAGCGCCATGTGGGACGGTCGGCAGCCAGGCTTTCCAGGGATGCTGGCTGGATGTCACAGCGCTTCAGGAGGGTTTTGAGGTGGTCCTTGTACCGTTTTCGCTGTCCCCCAGCAGACCTACGACCTTCCTGAAGTTGGCCATAGAGGATCTGGCGGGGGAGTCGCTGGGTGGGCATGCGGACTACATGGCCGACCCAACGCAGGTGTCTTTGGGCAAGGAGCACTTCGATGCTTGGTGTGTGGGTGCGGTCGAAGATGTCCACATGAGGGACTCTGTCCTCCCAGGACACACCCAGGATCCTTTGCAGGCAACGGATGTGGAATGCCTCAAGGGTTCTGATGTGCCTTTGATATGGTGTCCAGGCTTCTGAGCTGTACAGCAGTGTGGACAGACAGACTGCCTTGTATACAGCTGCTTTTGTAGAAACTGTCAGGTTTCTATTTAGGAAGACTCTGTTTTTAAGCCTACCAAAGGCAGAGGAGGCTAGGGCTATGCGGACCTGGATGTCACTGTCGATGTTGCAGGTGGGTGAGAGGACGCTTCCAAGGTAGGTGAAGTGCGGGACAATTGTGAGCTTTTGGCCGTCAACAGTGAAGATAGGCACTTCCGGTTGGTGGGATGTTTGCTGCACGATTATCTGAGTTTTGGATGTGTTGACTTTGAGTCCAAGGGCACTGTATATGTTGGTTACCACATCAAGTGCCCGCTGCAGAGCATCTGGTGTGTGAGCAAGGAGTGCGCAGTCATCAGCGTACTGGAGCTCCAGGATTTGTCGCGTGGTGATTTTGGTGAAGGCCTGCAGGCGCCGGATATTGAATAGGTTTCCATCCAGCCGGAACTGGATGTGGACACCGTCTGTGGTTTCCAGGGCTTTGTGTGAGAGGAGGGTGACTGCGGACAGGAACATGTTGAACAGGACAGGGGCTAGGACACAGCCCTGCCTGACCCCTACTTTCACATTAAAAAGGGGGGATTTCTGGCCTCCGATGCAAACACAGGCTTGCATTTCATCATGGAGATTTTGAAGAATGTTGAGGAACTTTGGTGGAACCCCCAACTTTCCCAGTAATTCCCAGAGGAGTTTCCTGTTGACGGTGTCAAACGCCTTGGACAAGTCGATGAAGGCTACGTACAGATCCTTGTGGTGTTCCCGGCATTTTTCCTGTACTTGCCTAATTACAAAGATCATGTCCGTAGTACTGCGGTCTCTCCTAAACCCACACTGTGATTCTGGTAGGATGTCCTCGGAAATGTGAGAGACCAATCGAAAGAGCATGACTCTGGCTAGCACTTTGCCAGCAACAGAGAGAAGGGAGATTCCCCTGCTGTTGCCACAGTCAGCTTTGTCGCCCTTTCTCTTATAGATGGTGATGATCTCTGCATCCTTCCACTCCTGGGGGATGGTTTCCGAGGACCAGATGTTAGTTATTAGCTGGTGAAGCCGACAGGTGAGGAGGTAGCCACCATGCTTAAACACTTCCGCAGGGATTCCATCAGGGCCAGGACTCTTGTTGTTTTTGAGGCTTTTCATGGCTTTGTGAACCTCAGTGAAACTGGGCGGGGAATCCAGATGGTGAACAAGGGGGACGTTTGGGAAATCTGCAAGTATGGATGGGTTGGAAGGGTTCTGGGAGTTGAGGAGAGTATCGAAATGCTCAGCCCATCTGTCCAGGATCTGTTGGGTGTCCTTGTGTAGGGTGAGTCCATCAGCCGATCGTACTGGTGTTGTGCTTTTCCTCTGGGGACCATATATGGACTTGATGGCATCATAGAATCCATGGGTGTTATTTGTGTCAGCGTAAAGTTGTATCTCGCTGGCTTTCCTGGTCCACCAGTCATTTTCCATGACTCGGAGGGTGCGCTGTACTTCAGCTCTGATGGAGATGTAGTGAGTCTTTGCAGTAGGGGATTGTGGGTTAGCTAGGAGAGCAGCATGCGCTTTGTATTTTGAGTGGAGGAGGTTGTGGATATCCGGTGAAGTGTTGTCAAACCAGTCCTGGTGTTTACGCCTAGTGAATCCCATCGATGTTTCTGCTGCCTGATAAATGGCAGTACGTAGGGAACTCCAGGTGGTGTTGATGTTGGGGTCTGATGGGGTATCAGGGATTGTGGAGAGGTTTGTTGCAAGCTGGGCCCTCAACTGCTCTACACAATGGTTGGATTTTAGTGCGTCACAGTTGAACCTTTTCTTTGCTGGGGTTTTTTTAAGCTGGGGACGGATATCCATCTGTAGTTTGGCTCTGATCAGTCGGTGGTCAGTCCAGTGAATTATGTAAAAGCACTACACAAGCCCCCCCAGAATTCACCCATAGTCAAAGTCCCCGCGCCGGAAAGGCACGATGGCCCGGCCGCGACTAGAACGAGTGGCAGGGGCCGAAGAGGGGAGGGGCGTGGTGGGTGCGGCAGGACCAAGCCCAGGACTGGGCGGCAACGGCACCGACAAGGCGGCAGGGAGCCCAGCGGGGCGTGGCAACGGGGGGCGTCCACGGTGCGGAGCCTGGGCCAACTCCAACGGTCTGGAAATGTCCACGTGGGCAGGCTTGATCCTGTCGACAGAGACAGTCTCGGGCCTACCACCGACGTCCACGACCAGGCTCTTATCCCCGTGTCGCAAGACCCTAAACGGCCCGTCATAGGGGGGGCGCAACGGTCCACGGTGGGCGTCGTGGCGGATGAACACAAACTCCGCCGTGTGCAGATTGGGTGGCACCAGGGAAACGGGGGTGCAGTGCTGCGAAGTGGGGACGGGTGCGAACTGCTTGGCGACCTCCAGCAGAGAGGACCGCTGCCTGGCCGCCGACCAGGGTGTTGTGGCGTTCGGAATGAAATCCCCTGGAACTCGCAGCACCTGACCATAGACTAACTCGGCAGATGAGGACTGCAGGTCCTCCTTAGGCGCCGTCCGGAGCCCCAGCATCACCCAGGGAAGTTTGTCCAACCAGTTGCCGTCCGTCAAACTGGCACGCAAGGCCGCCTTCATGGAGTGATGGAACCGCTCGCACAAACCATTAGCCTGAGGATGGTATGCGGTAGTGCGATGCAGTTTAACCCCCAGATCCCTGGCAACCACATTCCAGATCTCCGAGGTAAACTGTGCACCCCGGTCGGAGGAGAGGTCCGAAGGTGTCCCAAAGCGCGCGACCCACGTGCCGATAAACGCACGGGCCACATCGGAAGACGATGTCGAGGTGAGTGGCACAGCTTCAGGCCAACGCGTCGTCCTGTCCACCATCGTGAGGAGGTGGGTGAAACCATGCGAAGGGGGGAGTGGCCCCACCAGGTCGATGTTGACATGGTCGAACCTCCTACCGGGGACGACGAATGGCTCCAACGGGGCCTTGGTGTGGCGGTGCACTTTTGCACGCTGACAGGACACACACGAGTCGACCCAGACCCGTACGTCCTTCTTCAGTCCTTTCCAGACGAACTTCTGAGAGACCAGCCTCACGGACGCCCTCCTACCGGGATGGGACAGGCCGTGTATTGCCTCGAAAACAGCCCACTGCCAGCCGGCAGGGACCAGTGGCCTGGGCTGGCCGGTGGAGAGGTCACACCACAACCTGACCCCTGAGTCGCCGATCGCCACTTTTTCCAGGCGCAGCCCGGTGTCCGAGTCTTTGAGGGACTGAAATCCGTGGTCCGTGGCCTGTTCCGCACTCATACGCGAGTAGTCGAGACCCAGCTGCACCGCGCCGACGATCACTCTGGAGAGGCAATCCGCGACCACGTTGGATTTGCCAGCGATGTGCCGGATGTCCGTGGTATACTCAGAGATGGATGACAGCTGGCGCTGTTGGCGGGCGGACCACGGCTCGGCTACCTTGGACATGGAGAACGTGAGGGGTTTGTGGTCCACAAAAACCGTAAACTGACGGCCCTCCAGGGCGAAACGGAAATGGCGGATTGCCAGCCAGACGCCGAGCAGCTCCCTGTCGAAAGTACTGTATTTGCGCTCCCGGGGTACCAGCTGGCGGCTGAAAAAGGCGAGCGGTTGCCAGGCGCCACTGTCCCACTGCTCTAACACCGCGCCAACCGCGTAGTCGGACGCGTCGGTTGTGAGGGCCACCTGAGCTCCGGGCAACGGGTGGACCAACAATGCGGCCCGGCTCAATGCAGTCTTAGTGTCCTCGAACGCTCTGTCCCTCTCTGCAGTCCAGTCGACGTCATGGCCGGGCGTCTTGTCCTTGAGGGCCTCATACCGTCTCCATGGACTCGCTCATACCACCTGCGCATGAAGACTCCCGCTATGTCTGGACAGATTTAGATAAACGGAACACACATACACACACACGTAGACACATAGCACACATGACCCTGACCAATCAAGCCTTCTTGACTCCGACCCCCTCTCCCTCCCACGTTGCAGACCGGATGCTGCGGGCGGGTCGCGCCTGTCGGCTGCGTACGCCCCCTGGTGCCTGGGCTGTGACACCTACCGTCCCATAAACCCCTAACCCGTTCCTTTAATGTGCAATGTCTACGAGTCTTATTGTTTGTGGTGTTTTATCATGTTGCTTATTGTGCTAAGGTGGTTTTTCACTGATCACGCACTACGCTCCCATAAGGAACGTAGTTCGAGATTAGCATTTTTTTAACCTGTCTTTCCCTGTTTGTTCTCCTTTCCTTCTAAGCAATAGGAGCGCGGCCATGCTAGACGAACCTACAGTTACACTCTCCCTGTCCACCCATGTTAATGTCACTGTCTTATATGTTTCTTGGTGGGGTGTGAACTGGAATGCAATTTCGTTGTTCTGTAATGGTGCAATGACAAATAAACATCTATCTATCTATCTATCTATCTACAGCGGCCGCATAGTGTGGGCCGCCCGGTGTATGAATCGGTGATAGAAGGTGACCATCCCCAGGAACTCCCGGAGCCCCCGGGCCGAACGTGGGCGGGGAAAGTTGGAAACAGCCTCCACCTTCGACGGAAGGGGGACGGCACCATCCCTGTTGATGAGGTGCCCGAGGAACTGGATGGACGGCACCCCAAAAACACACTTCGCCGGGTTAATGATCAAGCCGTGGCGGTCGAGCCTTGTGAAGAGGGCCCGGAGGTGTGTGAGGTGCTCCTCCTCCGAGGAACTGGCGACCAGGACATCGTCCAAGTAGACGAAGATGAAAGGCATGTCCCTCAGCGCGAGTCCATCAGCCGCCGGAAGGACTGGGCCGCGTTTTTCAGGCCGAATGGCATCCTGAGGAACTCAAACAACCCAAACGGAGTGACCACAGCTGTCTTCGGGACATCCGCAGGGTGCACCGGAACCTGGTGGTAGCCCCGCACAAGGTCGACTTTGGAAAACAGGAGCTTCCCCGCCAGATGCACGGAGAAGTCCTGAATATGGGGCACTGGATAGCGGTCGGGCGTGGTGGCATCATTTAGGCGGCGGTAGTCTCCACATGGGCGCCAGCCGCCATCCTGCTTCGGAACCATGTGGAGTGGCGAGGACCACGGACTGTCGGAACGGCGAATGATGCCCAGGCGCTCCATGTTGGCGAATTCAGCCTTAGCAACCGCCAGTCTCTCCGGAGCGAGCCGTCGGGCCCTGGCATGGACGGGGGGCCCTTTCGTCTCAATATGGTGCTCCACACCGTGTTTCGTCGACGTGGACGAGAAGGTTGGTTGCAGCAGGCTAGAGAACTCTCTGAGCAGCCGCTGGTACTTGTCACCCTCAGAGAGCGAGCTAGAAAGGCCGTCGTATGTCCCGAGGAGGGGGAAGGAGACGTCGGCTGTAACAAAATCCCATGTGAACCGTTGACCTCCAAAACATAAAACCACAGACTTCGTGCCATACGTTCGGATCGGGGTGTCGTTGGCAGATGTTAAGGGAGGGCCGTGCAACCCGCCGGCGGCGTCGTCCACCGTAGCCGGCACCACGCTCCTCTGTGCACCGGTGTCGCAAAGGAATTTACGCCTGGAGAGGGTGTTCACGATGAACAGCAGCCGGCCCTTTGTGCCTGCGCTCACGGCCACTACTGAGCGCAGGCCTTGGCGTTTCCCGCCGCGTTGAAAGTGCACGGAGAGCGGCACCTTTTTGCCTTGGCCCCGAAACGTGCATGGAAATAGCATAAGCCAGCAGCGGTAAGGCTGTCGGTGGACGCGTGTCCTCCGCCAAGGGGAGCGCTGCTGCCCGGACGAGTGTAACTGCGTGTCGGGGCCAGCACATCCGGGGCGAAACGCTGGGTGGCCAGAAAGAACCTGTCTGCCTCCTCTGCCAGAGCCCGTGGCTCCGTGATGGATGTATTCGCGAGCGCTGTCTGGACGTGTGGTGGCATGTGTCGCAGGAAGAGTTCGATGAAAAGGAAATTTGGTACCTCCGTGCCCAGCAGGTTTAACATCATTTCCATATGTTCGGAGGGTTTGCTGTCCCCCAGGCCTTGAATGGCAAGAAGACGCCGGGCTCTTTCCGATCTTGACAGTTCAAAGATTTTGAGGAGGTAAGCCTTGAGCCCTGCATATTTATTTTGGGCAGGAGGAGATGTAATAAAGCTTACTGCCCTGGCTGCAGTGGAGCTCCCCAGTGCTGAGACGACGTGGTAATAGCGTGTGGCATCATCCGTAATCCCATGGAGGGTGAACTGAGCCTCTGCCTGTGCGAACCACGTTGCCGCGGACGTCTCCCAGGACTCCGGCAGTTTGAGAACGATGGAAAGCGCCATGCTGTTGCGATCGATATTCAAATCAGTTTCGGAATCTTCAGCGGGACTGACGTCGGGGTCACCAATGTGGCGTGTAAAGACGGGAGTCGGAGGCGGAGTGTCAAAAGACGGAGCTAACTGCTTTAATGACATTAATACACTTGTCGAGTAACAACAACGGAGCAGAAGTAAACTCCTGATAGTCTCAAAACGCCAACAAGACTAAACAGGAAATTCCCCCAGTCATAACAGTCCCCCCGGAACCCCGGAACTTCAGTTCCATAGGTAAATTATGTAAAAGCACTACAAACCTTTGTTTTAATTAAATAATCACTATCGCGTTTGCGGGAATAACATTAATCTCAAAAGGAATCTAGTTGTAGTCTTGCAATATGAGACCCCTGTCTTTTCAAAATCTCACTCTGCGACTGAAAACAGTTGTCTTCAGGTGTAAGTTGATTGTCTTTAGATGTAAGAGGGTTTCAGTCTTCAGTCTTTTAAAAGTCCTCTAGTGTAAACCCAGCATTAATCACATAGCATAGGCTAGCTGAATTTGACCTATGATTAATTTCACAAAATCCACCGGAAAAACATGGAGACAGCTTTATTTGACTTCCCAAGAACCACAAGAATATAACAATAGGCCTATTCAATAAATAGGGTGAATACGGCATCATGATACCATTCTAGCAGCTTGAGATCTCCACTATACAACAGAGAAGAAAAAAGAAAGAAAAATGTAACACAGGATGAATGACTCTTCATCAAACACACATTTACCGAAACACATTTTTTCAAGACATTACTGTCATCTTGGGACACCTGTATTGGCATCTTGGGACAATTAAAACACATCAAATTGAGGTACAAATTATTGCCTACATGGCAATTATAATAAAAATCACTTTTAATCTCAAAATAAGGGTGCAATTTAATATCTAAATCTTTGTTGCGCCCATGAAAATCAAAACAAATTAACTCAACAAATATTCACTAAAACTACCATTGAGCTAGCTGGCAGTGCTAATGATAATTGTGATGCTAATTGCTAGCTAGCCAGTATAAACCGAAACAAATAAAACTAGAAAATCCAGCGGAGATTTTGAAAGTACGGGCAGCCCTGCGCAAGCCGGCAATCCCGCTTCGGCGGCGCCCCGCCCGTCGGCCGGGCCAGAACGCTTCTACGAACCGCCGCCGCGGGCTTTCCGAACTCCAGTCCCGAGTTGTGGCCGTCCCTTGATGCTGTGTTTAGAATTTGGTGATGATAGGTTGGAAATGTCACTTCACTGTATTTCTGGGGCCGTATTCACAAAACATTTTAAGGCTAAGAGTAGGTCCTAACGTGCTGATTTAGGAGTAACTCTCAAAAATAAGGGGCGTTTCACTCCTAATTTTAGGACTCCTAACTTTTTAAGATAAGTGTAATTCACAAAGCATTTTAGCGCTAAAACTAGCTCCTAAATCTATGAAAAGCTAGGAGTCCTCGAGAGGACTCCTAAATCACTAAGAGTAAATCACAGACAATCATCTGATGGTGTTTTGGAGAGATTTAATGATAGTGAGCTTTACAAAAGGTACCTTTTAATAACTGTGAGGGTTTAATGATCTTAGTAAATGTGATAACTGGGCAGAGTAATTAAAACATGTTAATCCGCTGGTCCACTAGGTGGCAGCAACCCTCTGTTGTTACGGTTGAGTTAACCCATAGTAAGCACAGAACAAGTTCAGTCAGTGATGTGCCCATGGACATATAAAGAAATGGACACCGGACTGAAACACGGCGCTCATTCATTCCTATGAAACTGCTCATTGGCGCAGGGAAGCCACAAGGAAGTGATATGCGGAAATTCATGCGGTCCATGGTTCATGGCGATAGGTCCATGAGCATGACGTAGCGGCATTATGGACCTATCAAGAAAGAGGGCGGCAAGCGTAGCAATGACGTAGCGGACTGGTAGCGGATGTAGAATCATTCTCGTTCTGTAGCATCCGTAGCATCTAGCATTGTAAGCTAAAGGTCTTAGCGAGCAAAGTTGTATTGCTTACCGACCATGGTCGTATAAGTCACTAACCCCCCGATGAACCGCTATATGTGATCTTTGAATTACACTCCGTTTTTGTAAAGTAAAACAGTGGTGAATAAGTTCTAAACTACGACTCTGTTCAGCTGCCCACGGCTGCCCCCTCCCTCCTCCTCCCTCGAAAACAAACTGAAAGCCGTTAAAAGCCGTTGGGCTAATAAGACGCTTGAGGTGGCGTTTTGAAATGAAAAAACTTCAGTTTTAATAGTATATGGTCTAATGATAAGTATGAGCCTATGTTTGATATTCAGAAAATTTTGCAGAGACACAATCTTGTTCGCCGCTTGTATTGTGTGGACGGGGAAATCTACCTCAGGACAGCATGAAAATAAGCTCCACCCCCCAGCCCCATTCACAGCATGCAGTACTAATGGTTTGGCCACTTGTCCATGCTGGCTGCTCGGAGAAGGCAGCATCCTGGGGGCCTGGATGTGCCTCTGTTCTGCCCATGGACCTACAAAGAAATGGACAGCGGACTGAAAACCGTTGGAACGTTGAAGCCATTCATTCCTCTGAAAGCTGCTCATTGGCGCAGGGCAACCATACAGGAAGTATTCCTTCCGCGGTACACGGTGCCAACACGCCCCTAAAGCGTGACGCGCAGTGCACGTTTCACTGACGTTCTTGGATGAAGAAAGCAGTGTAACCATAGACATTGAGTGTAACAGTCTAATATGTCCATGCCGTAAACTAAGCTGAAGCTAAGCGGAGACGAGCACAGTTGTATTGTTTATCTACCATGGAAGTATAAATTACATATCCCCGATGATTCTCTGTATGTAATCTTAAAATAACATCCCGTTGTTGTTAAGTAATATAGTGATTCACAAGTTCTAAACGAAGACTCCTCCTGCCATCAGGGCAGCACTATTAGCTAATGTAAGCTAAACCAGCTAGTGGGTTAGCGCTGTTTTCGTAGCGTGTGCTGTTAGGTAGTGAGCAAAGTTCTTAGTGCTCTATTGAAATAAAGCAATTGTTCAAATGCCAAAGTGAGCTTTTTAAAGTTTAATTATAAGACCGAATGTGTGGTTGTCAAAGCAATTGCCTAATCAGAATGGGAACAGCAACGAAGTTGGAGTAGCCTATACCAACATAATTAATTACAATACACAACATTGTAAACTGTCATACGTAACAAGCAACTGCAAATTAAAAACCAACGTAACTGAAATGGTTATATTACACTAACAATGTTATAAAAATTACGTAGGACTCCCATAATCATTCAATTAATCAATACATCCGTGCCTGTTACAGGCATTTGATGTGTTTTGGTGTTTTCACACCATGGGTAGCGCAAATGGCATAGTACCCTTAGAGATTATTAGAGCTCATCAGCACAGCTGGAGGTGATAGTGAGGCTGCCGCTGGATGAGCAACTAGTTTTTGTATGATCCCGTAATGCACCCATCCTTTGCCTATGGATCTTTTGAATAAATGGATCAATAGGCTTTATGGTGAATCGCAATGATCGCAAGCAGAGGAACGTGAGAGTTGAGCTCACGCGACTAACAGCTGAACCAGTCTACAAATCCCTCGGCGACTGTAATGTTAAAAAGTCACATGCCTAAAATCATCAACGTCCTTCATGTTAAGTAAAAGGAAAAACCTCAGACACGAGAAGTTAATGGAGCCTCGCACTGAAAAAGTCATGGACCTATAAAGAAACACTGAGCCCTCTCGGAGGCCGGAGCAGAAAACCGAAACATTTGTTTCACTACGACTCTATTCAGCTGGCCACGGCTGCCCACCCCTCCTCCTCCTGCGAAAACAAACTGAAAGACGTTGAAAGCCGTTGGGCTAATAAAACGCTTGAGGTGGCGTTTTTAGATGAGAAAACTTCAGTTTTATTAGTAAATGGTCTAAAGATAAGTATGAGCCTATGATTGATATCCAGAAAAAATTTGCGGAGACACAATCTTGTTCGCCGTTGTATTGGGGTGGACGGGAAAATCTGCCTCTGGGCTCCATGGAAAATAAGCTCCCCATTCACAGCATGCAGTACTAATGGGTTGGCCACTAGTCCATGCTGGTTGCTCGGAGAAGGCAGCATCCTGGGGGCCTGCACACTGTGTTCGCCAGGAACGAAATAAAGCTCCTTCAATGTGCAATAAGAAGCCTGCCGTGAGTTACTACATAAATGGCGACGAGGATAAACTAAAGCCGATGCCTCGTGGGGATGCAAGCGAAACAGTAAGACTCTATAAAGTTGCTACGTTAGCATGAGCGAATCCGAATCCGAATCGGACGTTACCCCGAGAATAATCATGGCGGCGGCCTTGGTAGGGAGCACCGCTCCGTTCGACAGTGAGACTCAAACGTGGGAAGAATATTGTGAGGTTCTTCACCATTTTTTTGAAGCTAACGAAATCACAGATGCAGGTCGGCAGAAAGCTATATTGCTCAGTTCAGTGGGAAGTCAGACGTACAGCCTCGTGAGGAACCTTGTCAGTCCCGCCAAGCCAGGAGATAAGACGTTTGCCGAACTGGTCAAGATTTTAAAGGAACATTTCAACCCCAAACCCAGCGAGATTGTGCAGCGGTTCAAGTTTAATTCCAGACATAGGAAGCTTGAGGAAACAGTAATGGAATACATCGCCGTGTTAAGGAAGTTAGCACTGGATTGCAACTATGGAGACAAGTTGTCGGAGATGCTACGCGACAGACTGGTTTGTGGGATTGGAGATGACCGCATTCAGCGCCGACTGTTGTCAGAACCGGATTTGACATTTGAGAAAGCACTGAAGCTGGCTCAAGCCATTGAGACAGCCAGCAATGACGTTAAGGATTTACAGTCGCTGGAGTCTACACCCTCACACATGAGGGCACCTCTAGCAGTGCACAAAATGTCTACAAAGCAGTTCCCCACTAAGCAGCAGCACCAGTATACCGCTTGTTACAGGTGTGGAGGTGAGCAGCACAGGGCTGGGGACTGTAGGTTTATTAAGGAAACCTGTCTTAAGTGTGGTAAAATTGGCCACATTCAAAAAGTGTGTAGGTCAGGTGGCTCAGTTAGCGCTTCACAGGCTAGAGGGGGTGGAGTACCAACAGGGAAGTATGGGAAAACTCAGGGAACACATTATGTCAGCCAGCAGGAGGGCAACATAGACGAAGATGAAGTCATGTTCACACTGTACAAACTAGATGAACTAGACATACCAGCAGAGGAGCCATTTATACAGACATTGACTGTTAATGGGGATAAACAGCAATTTGAAATGGACTCGGGGTGTGGGGTAACAGTAGTGAACCACTCTGTGTACAAAACCTTATGGGGGAAGGAGGTGCCAGAGCTACGCTCATGTAGAGTGAGGCTAAAAACATACACAGGACATGTGGGTGCAGCAGTGGTTAAAGTACAGCATAAACAGCTAGTAGAGAATTTACCATTGGTAGTGGTGGCAGGTTCAGGCCCCAGTCTAGTAGGCAGGTACTGGATTAGGAGGCTAGGGTTACAGTGGAGACCAGGGGCCTCATTTATAACGGTGTGCGTAGAAACCTTCCCAAAACATTGCGTTCGCACAAAGCCAAGAATGTGCTGCGCACAAAAAAAGTTGAGATTTATAAAACTGTGCTGCGCACAGTTGCACGCAATCTTCCCTTTATAATTACCCACCTGCGGTGAATTGTGCGCGGACGATCTCCGCCCGGTGTCATCCCACTACACCTCCCAGTTTCATCCCACAATCTACCATACATGGCGAATGCTAAATAGCTCCTGAATATGATAACGCACTTAATAAGCAAGGCATTTTGACTGACATGAGGAAAAAAGGGAGGTAACCGGCCACAAAGAACGCGACTGGGAAGGAAGAAAGCCCGTGCCATGCGTCGCTAGCCTGGCTCCGCCCGCCCGCCTACTTCCGGCCAAATTTCATTTTCCCTTCAGTAGTCAGTCTGGGTGTACAGCCCATTTCCCAGATTCTCCGGAGAATCTACGATCGTGCCAATCAGCGAACAGAGGGAGTGGCTGAGACCGCTCCAGTTTCAGTTGAATGCTGCGTTCCTTTATCCTCGGAAGAAGGAGATTTCCGACTTGGTAGTTCCGAGTTCCGACCTGTCTGTGTTCCAGTGCATCTGCTCGCGAAAGTATGGACGCCTAAAACCTTTCTCGTCCAAATAACTAAACGTTAGGCTCTAACAAGTTACTGTTGCCAGGTACTGGTAGATTCATAGACTACAATATTGTAGTGAAGTCGGAAATTTCCGAGTTCCCTGTCCAACTGGAAGGCACCATCAAAAGCCGGCTCATGACACACGTGATGACCAAACGTTATGCGATTGGTTGGCTAATCCAGAGTGGCACTGGGCAGATCCAATAGTTTTAAACTTCGACAGACACCCGCCTCCAAATGAGTGAACGTTTGCCAATTACAGCACTTCCAGACCTTCTGTACAAATGAAATGAAGTACGATGGTCTGGTAGCACCAGACTAATGCGTCGCTGTAACTGCCTCACAAACACAAACACAAACACACACACGCGCGCTGATCACATATCATGATTGGCACAGTCGTTATAGTCTTTGTTAAACTGTTTTGCCCAACTTTGTACTGTATGAAATATCACGTATTAGCGAACCTGTAGGACTAGCCTATATGTAGGCCTATATAAAATGTGTTGTGAGAAGTGAAATAATGCATTAGCCTATAGTATATTCCAAAGCATTGTTTCCCTTCCATGAGATCAACACATTTCCAACAACGTCAGATTATAGTTTAAACTTCGAGGGTTAGTTGTTATGGGAAAGAGATGCATAAAATAATTTGCTAAATTCATAACATGATTTTATCTAACGAAATATATAGTTTTAATTAATATGGTTGGCCTTAACTTTGTACAAAACTACTTTTTACACACAGCCTAGACTATTTGCTCTCCCGCTGGCCACTCAGGGACACAGCTCCTGACGTATATGATATTATTATAGAGTAGAACTATAAGATTCAATTTAAAAATATAACCAAATTTGTATAGACCTACTTGATAAGTAAATCAACCTACATCATTACTGCATGCCATAGACAACAGTAGCCTATATTCGCAACAATAGGTACGCACATATAATTGATGAAATATATTGGGTGCCAAGGATATGTGTGTTTTTCCGATGACAGAGCTTTATTTCGTGGTGTTGCCATTGAGTGTCGCTGATTCCCCGAGTCAGCAAAACCTTGCGTGAGCTCTACGCATGGTCAAAAGTTTGCGTGGGAATACGCACACTTCTCCGCAAAGAATTCTTTTATAAATACCACCGGTTTGCCAACGCACATTTCACCGCACATTTCTGCCGTCTACGCAAGGTTTTTGTGCGTAGAAAGCTTTATAAATGAGGCCCCTGAACCCCAGATCCACCATGTTCAGACAGAGACCCCAGAGAAGGCACAGTGGAGACCAGAGCCACAGATAATCCAGGTTAAAGATAATACCTTGGAGGAGGTACTGGGGGAGTTTGGGGAGGTTTTCAAAGACGAACTAGGGAGATTCAGAGGCCCCCCAGCAAAAATATATGTGGACAAGGAAGCAGCCCCCAGGTTTTTTAAAGCCAGACCCGTCCCATACGCCATGAGAGGGAGAGTTGAGGCTGAACTTGACCGTCTCCTTGCAGAGAAGATAATTGAACCAGTAAAATATGCTGAGTGGGCAGCGCCGGTGGTCCCTGTGTTGAAACCAGATGACACAGCAAGACTATGCGGAGACTACAAACTGACAGTGAACCAGATCTCAAAACTGGAGCAGTATCCAATTCCCAGAATTGAGGACCTGTTTGCCATTCTTTCAGGTGGAAAGAAATTTACAAAGTTAGATCTGAGTCACGCCTACCACCAGATTCCATTGGATGAGGAAGCAAAAAAGTATGTAACTATAAATACACACAAAGGCTTGTTTACATACAGAGTGCTACCTTTTGGAGTTTCATCATGTCCGGCTATTTTCCAACGTACCATGGAGGGACTACTGCAGGGCATCCCTCGGGTGGCAATCTTCCTGGATGACATCCTGCTGACGGGAAAAGACGACAAAGAGCACCTGCAGACTCTGACCATGGTGCTGAAACGGCTACAGGAGGCCGGTCTAAGGCTCAAGAGGACCAAGTGTGTGTTCATGAGTGAGGAAGTGATATTTTTGGGTCACAAAGTGGATGCAACAGGACTGCACCCAGTTCATGAGAAGGTGGAAGCGATCAAAGAGGCACCCTCACCTTCAAATGTGACAGAGTTAAAGGCATATCTGGGACTGTTAAACTATTACAACAAGTTCCTACCAAATCTGTCTACTGTCCTTGCTCCGGTGCACAAACTGTTACAAAAAGACACAAAGTGGCAGTGGGGAGATGCACAACAAGCAGCCTTTAACAAATCAAAAGAACTCATGCAGTCAGCTCAGGTGCTTGTGCATTACGATCCAGAGAAGGACACTGTGCTGTCATGTGACGCGTCACCATATGGGGTAGGTGCCGTTCTGTCACACCACATGCCAGATGGAACTGAAAGACCCATAGGTTTTACCTCACGAACACTAAACACAGTGGAGAGAAACTACTCACAACTGGATAAGGAAGGGCTGTCTGTGATGTTTGGAATACAACGCTTCCACAAGTACATTTATGGACGGAAATTCACTATAATGACAGATCACAAGCCGTTGTTGTCACTTTTCAATGAGATGAAAGCAGTGCCACAAATGGCCTCGCCCAGGATCCAAAGGTGGGCTGTAACAACTGAGAGCCTACGAATACACAATAGTGTATAAAGAAGGAAAACATCACAGCAACGCTGATGCTCTCAGCCGCCTTCCTTTGCCAGATACACCTAAAGTGGTGACGTCGGAAGAGCGGGTTCTCATGCTGGAGAGCTCTGACATCACGCTTGTGACAGCTGATCAAGTGAAAGCATGGACAGACAAAGATCCAGTACTGTCGAGAGTGCGAGAAATGGTTCACAACGGCTGGTCAGCAAAAGAAAAAGGGGAGGAGTTTGCCCCTTATGAGGTGAGGAAACTTGAACTTAGTATTCAAAATGGCTGTGTGATGTGGGGGTCGAGAGTGGTTGTGCCAAAACCAGGCCAAGGAAGTGTCATGAGACAACTTCATCAATGCCACCCGGGAGTGTCCAGGATGAAAGCATTGGCTAGGAGTTATGTATGGTGGCCCAAGCTGGACAAAGAGGTGGAGGATACGGTAAAGGCCTTTACAACATGTCAGGAGCATCGCAACGTCCCGGCACCAGCTCCGTTACACCCCTGGGATTGGCCCGACAAGCCCTGGAGTCATATTCACGTGGATTATGCCGGACCGTTCATGGGAAAAAAAATTTTTGTGCTCATAGATGCACATTCAAAATGGATGGATGTGTATCCAGTAAACTCTGCCACTTCAGCCACCACAATTGAGTGCCTGCGCACCAGTTTCAGTAACCGTGGACTGCCTGAGTTGTTGGTGTCTGATAATGGCACTTGTTTCATCAGCACAGAGTTCAACGTGTTTCTAAATAAAAATGGAATCCGTCATGTGACCTCTGCACCTTACCATGCCTCCAGTAACGGGTTAGCAGAGAGAGGGGTACAAACATTTAAGAGAATGATGAAAAAATGTCCAGAAGGCACGCTGACAGCTAAAGTAGCCAGAGTGTTATTCAGCTACAGAGAGACACCTCACACTACAACAGGCCTTTCTCCAGCAGAGCTGCTTCTCGGGAGGAAGCTACGTTGCACTTTGGATTCAATCCACCCAGACCTAAACAATAGAGTGCAGAAGAAACAGGAAAGACAAATAAAAGATCACGACAAAAAGGCAAAAGAACGCTGGTTTAAAACAGGAGATGCAGTGCTGACCCAGAACTTCAGTTTGGGACCCAAGTGGATTCCAGGAATCATTGAGTCAGTGACGGGACCAGTGTCATACAAGGTGATGCTGGGTGATGAGAGAATAGTGAGGAGACATGTGGATCAGATCCATGCTCACCACCAGAGACCAGAAAGAGGCAATGAAAAACAACAAACTGTTTCAACTCAGCCCAACACAAAAGATGAAGCATGGCTGGATGCTGAGGAGGTTGCGCTCAGTGGTGACCAGTTGGAAGAGCCAGCAGCAACAGAAGTTGTAGGAAGTTCAGACCAAAGAGCTGTGGCAAACCATACTCCAGTGAGGAGACTGGCAAAAAGGGAAACTAAGTTGCCTAGTTATCTTAAAGACTTCCAATTGAACTAAGAGAAAAAGACTCATTGATAAGTGGGCCTTAATATGGACACCTAATCAAACAGGAGAAGAAACTGATGTTTGTATTGTTAGAATGTTCCTAAAACAAATGTTTGTATAACCTGCTTAAGGAGGGAGGGATGTGATAACTGGGCAGAGTAATTAAAACATGTTAATCCGCTGGTCCACTAGGTGGCAGCAACCCTCTGTTGTTACGGTTGAGTTAACCCATAGTAAGCACAGAACAAGTTCAGTCAGTCAGTGCGGTTACATGCAGACTCATAATCGGGTAACTAAACGAATAAGACCTCAACAGGACTTTTAAACTGCATGTAAACACCTTTATCCGATCTACTTCGGACAAGAGAAGTCGGATAAGAACACCTAACATAGTGGAGACAGCCATTTATCCGATTTCCGAAAGGCCATGTATACTCAGACAAGTGACATGGTCCGTTCGAGTGTCTAGTCTTAATCCAATCTAGTTGTGCCATGTAGCTGCACTGAGTGATGTGCCTCTGTTCTGCCATGTTACATATGCTGCACACTGTGTTCGCCAGGAACGAAATAAAGCTCCTTCAATGTGCAATAAGAAGCCTCCCGTGAGTTACTACAGTAAAGCTATATAGAAAGTATAGACACATTTATATTTATCATATTTATATAGAAAAATATTTATTAAGTTCCTTTTCCTGCAGTTGCTTTGGGTTTACGATGCACTGAAAGTTACTGTTGGTGTCACGTTTGGGTTTAATTTCCTACTAGAGTAGGCCTATATGTGGCGCTTCGCACAGCTACTGTATAGTTGCGCGTCTCGCCTTTTTCCTTCCGCATGCACTTTACGATTTTGCCAGCTTTTGTTTCTAAATTGTGAATTTCCTGGTTTGTCGCTGTCTGTCTATTGCTGCATAGTCCGCCATTGAGAGAAATACAGTGAGAGTGCATGGCGTGCAGCTGTTCGATGAAGATATTTTTTCCGATTCAAATCATTGTAAAATGTAAAATGAATAGGCCTATGTGGCGCTATTGTAGGTTAATTGTGAACGAATATGTGGGAAACCCTGTAGTATCTTGGTTTCATGTTAAATCAGTGTCACTTGTCATTAATTGTATATAAAAACTCTTTACTTTAATACAGCGACACGATATGGATATCTCCCAGTGTTTCTATCATAAATTCACTCTTAGGGACTCATTCCCTCTCAGCCAATCACTGTGGGCATAGAAGGTATGAACATGACGTCATCCCTAGCAACAGGGTCAACCCTGCCCTCTTGTCTTAGCTTAGGAGTCCCTCCCATTCCTTAGTAAAAGTTGGTCTTAGCAGCTTTGTGAATAGGTTTTAAGAAATTACTCCTTACTAAGAACTTCTAGTGCTCCTCAGGAGTACTCTAGCGCTAAGATAAAATGTTTTGTGAATACGGCCCCAGGTCATGTAAATTAGGAAAGAAAGAAAATCATGGCTGACCCCTATGGTCCAAGAGACTTTATTGTAGAGTACCATGAGCTGTACATGTGTAAGAAATGTCAAGTCATTAGCCTCGTTCGACTTGCACAGGTCTGAGCAAGACCTGCGCAACTATGACACGCGTCTTGCTGAGCGCACAACAAAAATGCTGGAAAAATGCTGTGCGCTCAGCAAGCCGAGCGTCATAATTGCGCAGGTCTTAGCAAGACGGCGACATGTCGAACGAGGCTAATCAGAGACAGGGGCGAGGGGCGTGGCCTGTCAAACATTGCATTTTTGAATGATGGTTTTCGCATTTGTAGCGCCCCCTATGGGTTAATCTCGACAAGCTTAGAGGGCCATGCTACCACATGACTTCTGCACATATCCTGCTAGTTTCAGGATGATAGGACCTATGGTTAAGGAGTTATGGCCAATTTGTTAATAAGCCCCGCCCCTGTGTAAACGTTTTGGTCAATGGCGGCCATATTTTTCAAGCAATCTTATTAAACCTTTGCCGGCATGTGTTTATGCTAATTAGCGAAAAATATTCCTAGGCGGATTTATATGGTCCCAGAGGCTTTTTTGTAGAGCACCCTAACATAGCCTACACCTGTGTGAGAAATTTCAAGTCAATCGGATTTACGGTGTGAGGGGCGTGGCCTCTCAAACTTTCTTCAGTCGGGGCTTAATAACAGCGCCCCTAGCGGAAATTCAAAAAACTGTATAATAGCACACCATGCGGGGGTAGGGACGGACGTTCTGTGAAATTTTTGCATGTCTGTGTGTAGCCTAAAGGCTGTTACATACTCCGCAAGAAGAAAGAACAAAGTTCTCGGTGACAGAGCTGCGAGAAGTTCTTTCTGGTCTGACATTACATACTTCATGAGAACTCAACTGCCGAACTCCTCACCGCGGCGCATTGTTACCATGGTAATTGACTCAGTAGCGCCAGCTGATTTCACTTCGCTTTCCTCGTTGACTTCAGACTGACCAATCACACAATAGTTCTCGGACAAGCTGCGAGAAGAAAGTTCGGCCCGGGTGATGTGTCGAGAACAAGCTGCGAGAACAGCTAAACAAGAGCTGAGAGAAGAAAATGACGTCATTTTCTTCTCGCAGCTCTGTCACCGAGAACTTTGTTCTTTCTTCTCGCGGAGTATGTAACAGGCTTAACGGTGTGGGAGGAGCAGCAGCTCGAAAAATGGAAGGAAGAAGAAGTAAGAAACAGAAGAAGAATAAGTATGGTGGAGAGTAATAATTACGGGCCCTCAATGATTGAGGGCCCGTACTTAACTAGAACTGCAAGCAGTTGTGAACGGGGGCCAAACCTCCCACGCAACTCGAGAACAGGTGTGGTCGTCCGCGGTGCTGGCCCCTCGCTTGTGTAAATGTAAAGTTTTTGAATGTGGGATGTTCGGTTTGGGAGTTAAAGACCAAAAGGCAAAAAATCGCAGAGAAAGATGCTCAAGTGGCTAAGGAGATGTAGGCTATACTTTTTGTATTTTGGTGCCCCTTTTTCGAGCAATTTAACAAAACTGTAGAACCAACCTGAGAACCAGAGCCGGCCCAAGCCTTCAGGGGGCCCTAAGCGAAGTATGATTAGGGGGCCCCTCTCCAATGTTAGCGCTGCTGAAATTATAGATCTTTGTGAAATATCATTCACACACCCAGTGTTTTCCGCTAGTGCCTCCACTGTGCAGCTGTGCGAAAATATTAGACAGCCGAGATTCAGACCCTCCTAGGGGGGTCCGGGGGTATGCCCCCCGTGAGATTTTTTTTAACCTTTTTAAAGTGAAATGCATGAATCTGGTGCACTTTGAGAGGAAAATTAAGAGGCTAAATGTGAGAAATTAACAAATAATTTGGAGACACTGGGTCAGATGAATTAGAAGCTATTGAAGAAGGACACATGGATTTTATAAAATATAAAATAAAATATTATGGAGGGTCCTCTGGGTTGGGCTTGGAGCTCTTTTTCTTTTACGGGACACATTTCTCTGTAATATAATGAATGCATTTAAATGCAGTGAGAGGAACGAAGCAGAAGAACTCTTGTCCAGCTATCTTTTTTTCCACAGACGAGGCTGAAATAGGCTATAGACCATACACAGTGCATGGGAAACTGAGGGCAGCCCCATTTTCAATTGTTTTTAAATAAACTCAATACACACTGTGCATGAATGTGAACGTGACATGATCAGATAATTTCGGATTGCCTCACAGATTTTTAGGCTATTAATTATCTAGACCAAAACATTTTATTCCTTTTTTTGTATGATGACTCATATTTGCATAATATGATGCTAATATCAAACACACAAACTAAAAAAAAAAAAAAAAAAAAATTTGAGGGGGCCCCCCTGGCGGTCGGGGGCCCTAAGCGACCGCTTAGTTCGCTTATGCCTCGGGCCGGCTCTGCTGAGAACCATAGGACAAACACATGTGTGAATTCTTTGGTGTTAATAGGATGAATCGTTTTGGATTTAGGATCAGTTAGGTGCAAGGTAAAAACACACTAAAAACATCCATAGCCTACATTTGTTATAGTCATTTGACTTTTCATCTAAATTCACTGCAATGCTGTTGAATATGGCTAGACCACGCCCCAGAAGTAAAGTCATGACCACATAACCAATATTTTTTCATTCCAAACTTTCTTATGATTGGCTCAGTGTAAATGTTTAGAAATAAAATTGTATTCATGAAAAGGAAAAGAGGATGAAGTTTAACTGTCTGTCCCAACTAAGATGCCTATACTATCAATTGAAATTGACGGATAGGCCTACATTGGATTGGATTGGCTCCTAATAGAAGCGGCTCAGGTTAGACCAGGGCCGGCCAGGTCGTGGTGTACGGTTTGTGTCCGTCCCCCTCCGTGTTTTCTCCGCCCTCTTCATAGTTTATAAATTAGCCGAACAAACACCAGCCGGGTTAGCTCAGCCAAGCCAGCCGCTCAATGGACGCAATATGTCGGAGAGAGGCAGCGAGCCGCCGCGGTCCTCCTCCCTGTCCACTTTTCTAACACCGCAGTAGAAGTGTTCTGTGTTTGGCCAGAGGGTTCACAGGCGAGGATACAGTTTGCTTTGACACTTCGTAAATAAGACAAACGGCTTGGAAATGAGCCGACACCACGCAACAGGTAAGTGAGGAGGAGACCGAGGGACAAGTGCATGCGACCAGCATTTACCCGCACGAGCTAATATGTGTGAGCCATTTATCAACATAGAACAGGTTTAGGCGACAAAGTGGGGCGCACCGTCTTCATTAGCATAGGCTGCTTCTCATCAGAAAACATTTTCTGAAGCCGGCGAGGAATGTGCTGGACCGGTTCCTCCAGTGGTCACACAGAAAGGAGTGTTAGAGATTCCTCTTGGGCGTGTTTTCCAATAATAATAATCATTTCCCACGAACCTTTCAGACGTCCAGGAGTCGGCCCCCTCCCCGCCGCTGCCTGCGGATCATGTGCTCTGGTCAGGAGCGGTGCTGTTCCCTGGTAGGCTATGCATCCACTCTGCCTCTTCCACATGGTTTACATGCTCAGTGACACTACAATATACTCCACTCAGGGGCAAACCTGGCTAGGACTAGAAGGTGCTAATTATATTTCCTTGATTGCAGGCTTGTAGGCAACATTTTTATTAACGTTTCTTTATCATTTTTAGTTTGTACAAAGTATCTTTCAAAGGTCTTAATTGTCTATTGAAGGTGGAGTCAGCGATTCTAGAGAAAGCGTCTTGTGAAAATCAATTTTACAAAATCAGTGAATATCTCATCACGATCCGCTACCTGATGTAGGCTACTATGGGCGATGAAAGAAAATTAAGTGTTGATACACTTTGGCTCTGTAAACAGGCATGTTACTAGCTATGTTGGCCCCCTTTTGTTTACACTGTAGGTTTACCTGTTTACAGTGCCTAGGCTGTGTATTAACCCAGAAAAATAAGCAGTGCACAGACATTATGCGGATCGTGAAGAGATATTCAATGATTTTGGCGAAGTGATTTTGACAAAAAGCGTTCCCCATAATTGCTGACTTCACCTTTAGTGTGTTAATATGTAGGCTACAAGGATCCACAGTAAAACTCCAGATAATGATAAGTTTAGAAAACAGAATTTAGGGGGGAAGACTTTCATAAAGATTATTTTTTTAACAATGTGTTTAAGTTTTCCATTTTGACAAATGAAGAAAAGAACAAAAAACAAGCAGACTTAATAATAATAATAATAATAATAATAATAATAATAAGAGTAAGAATAGAAATAAAATAAAAAGCATAAATGTGTGTTTGTATGTATGCATGTATGTATATACACATGCATACCGACACATAGAAAATAATAAGAACAAGTATGTAAATGTATGTACACATTCCCAACACAACCACTCATTATTACCGATGATAATCTTGTTGCAATATTTATAAAAACATATCCAGCATCCTTTAACAAACTAATTAAATAAACTATATAGATGAATACGCACACATACATACGCACACATACATCTACACAAAGTAATAATAATTATATCTGCAAAATTAAGTAAATAAAATTCAAGTAAAAAATATTAAAAAAATAACAAAAGAATACTTTAAGAGTCTTTGTGTCGACCTATACACAGGATGATTTTTTGAATTAAATATTTCCAATTATCACTTCATTTTCAGTTGCAATAAAATACCAGTGCGTGTGCCGGACTAAGACGTTATTTTATTAAGCATGTGTAGCGGATAGTTTGCTGGCAGGCCTAGAACTCTTGACAGCGTTTGTCTTATCTGTCTGGTCTGTCCACAGGTGCTTTTGATCAACATGGCTGCCCTTTGATCATGTTCCCAGTGGACGGGCAAGACAAACTCTCCTCAGAGCTCAGCAAATCACAAGTGGTGGACTTCATCAATTACTTTCTGCGCCTGCACAAGTATGTAGTACATCACATGGACTCAACACACACAGACACATACAGTGCTCTCCAAAAGTATTGGAACAGTGAGGCCGATTCCTTTATTTTTGCTGTAGACTGGAAACATTTGGGTTTAACACCAAAATATGAATATGAGACAATAGATCAACATATCTGCTTTCATTTCCAGGTATTTACATTTGGATCTGATACACAACTGAGAAGAAAGCATTATTTGCAAAGGAACACCACATTTTTAGGTGAGCAAAAGTATTGGAACCGATAGACTTTAATGAATTAAAGTGAATAAGACTTGATATTTTGTTGCAAATCGTTCACTTGCAATAACTGCATCAAGCCTGTAACCCATTGACATTACCAAACTTTTCCATTCTTCTTTTATGATGCTTTTCCAGGCTTTTACTAGCCTGGCACTACCAGACCATCGTACTTCATTTCATCAGTACAGAAGGTCTGGAAGTGCTGTAATTGTCAAACGTTCACTCACTTGGAGGTGGGTGTCTGTTGAAGTTTAAAACTATTGGATCTGCTCAGCGCCACTCTGGATTAGCCAACCAATCGCATAACGTTATGGTCGTGAGCCGGCTTTTGACGGTGCGTTCAGGGAACTCGGAAATCTCCGACTTCACTACATATTGTAGTCTATGGATCTACCGGTACCTGGCAACGGTAACTTGCTAGAGCCTAACGTTTAGTTATTTGGACAAGAAAGGTTGTAGGCGTCCATACTTTCCCGAGCAGATGCACTGGAACACAGACAGGTCGGAACTCGGAACTACCAAGTCGGAAATATCCGAGTTCCGAGCGTAAAGGAACGCAGCATTCAACTGAAACTGGAGCGCGACTTCGACGTCATCGTTCTCAGCCACTTCCTCTGTTCGCTAATTGGATACTCAGAAATTTGTTCGGAAAAATCTCACTAATACGCCCCATCACCAGACTGACTACTGAAGGGAAAATGAAATTTGGGCGGAAGTAGGTAGGCGGGCGGAGCCAGGCTAGGCTTTCACCGCAGCCTCATTCAGTTGCTGTTTGTTTTGGGGGGTTACTCCTTCAGTCTCCTCTTTAGCAGGTAAAATACATGCTCTAAAGGGTTTAAGTCTGGAGATTGACTTGGTCAGTCTAAAACCTTCCATTTCTTGCCCCTGATGAACTCCTTTGTTGTTTTTGCAGTGTGTTTTGTGTCATTATCTTGCTGCACGATGAAGGATCTTCCAATCAGTTTGGTGCATCTTTCTTTAAATTGGCAGACAAAATGTTTCTGTAGACTTCTGAGTTCATTTAGCTAGTGCCATCATGTGTTACATCATTAATGCCCATCCAAGAAGAAGCCTTGCAAGCCCAAGCCATGACATTGCCTCCACCGTGTTTCACAGATGAGCTTGTATGTTTGGGATCATAAGCAGATCCTTTCTTTCTCCAAACTTTAGCCTTTCCATCACTTTGGTAAAGGTTCATCTTGAAACAACACATGATGGCAGCAGCTAAAATGAATTCAGAAGTCTACAGAAACATTTTGTCTGCCAATTTAAAGAAAGATGCAACCAAACTGATTGGAAGATGCTCCATCATGCAGCAAGATAATGACAAAACACACTGCAAAAACAACAAAGGAGTTCATCAGGGGCAAGAAATGGAAGGTTTTAGACTGGCCAAGTCAATCTCCAGACTTAAACACTTTAGAGCATGTATTTTACCTGCTAAAGAGGAGACTGAAGGGAGTAACCCCCCAAAACAAACAGCAACTGAATGAGGCTGTGGTGAAAGCCTGGAAAAGCATCATAAAAGAAGAATGCAAAAGTTTGGTAATGTCAATGGGTCACAGGCTTGATGCAGTTATTGCAAGTGAAGGATTTGCAACAAAATATTAAGTCTTATTCACTTTAATATTTTAAGTGTTCCAATATTTATGCTCACCTAAATGTGGTGGTCCTTTTCAAATAATGCTATCTTCTCAATTGTGTATCAGATACAGATGTTAATACCTGGAAATTAAAGCTGAAATGTTGATCTATTGTCTCATATTCGTCGTTTGGTGTCAAACCCAAATGTTTCCAGTCTACATCAAAAAATGAAGGAGTTGGCCTCACTGTTCCAATACTTCTGGAGGGCACTGTATGTGAGGGAGAATAGCCTACAACATGCACTGATGGTTGGACTGCTCTGCTCTGTTCACAGTAAGACTGCTGTCAGTGGTGGCTGATCTGAGACAAGCGTCACCTGCTACAACCAGGTTCATCGCCGACACTCTTCTTCTGCTCGAGGTATTGTAGTTGAGTTTCAATGATTTTGTTTTAACTCTAAACCTCTCATATCCTTCCTTTTTACTATTCTACACACTACAGCTGATAATAGAAAATATCTTGTTTGCACATGCAGTAGGCATATAATTAGGACATACTTTAACGTATTTACTTCATCATAACATCGCGCTTTGAACTGGCCTTTGGCTTGCATATCCGTCACATTGCTTGTTGTTTTCATACGGAGGCTCCTTCGATGTCACTCCTGGTGCACAGTGGATTGTGTGTCAGGATCACCAAAAAAAAAGCATACTGGTCTCTCACTAAAAATCACAGTCAGATGTAGCAGGGCATCCACGTACTTGTCGTATCCGACCAAATGTATTGGGATTTGGGACATGCTAAATTTTTTTTCTTCTACCATACTAAATAGCAGGGAAATAAGTTTTTTTGGAAAGCAGCCTAGGTTTCCACTGCATGCACAAGGTGACAAATAGAGTTTGGCGGTGATGTCTCATAAAATGGCTGCTGCTTCTTGTAGTTTCTAGCTTGAGGGTAGATGTATTGGGAGAAACTGGATACTGAACACAAGAAGGAGCCTTTTCACTCCGTTGAAAGTTGCTTAACCAATGCATAAGCCGACAATATTATTATGGTTTGCCTCCTTATTGTGCAAGGCAATGTAAAATGTCTGCCCCTGGCATTGCTCTGCATTCAGTAGTAAAACACTAGCCTGGTCCAACCAGACCATCGTACTTAATTTCATTTGTACAGAAGGTCTGGAATCGCTCAATTGGCAAACGTTCACTCACTTGGAGGCGGGTTTCTGTTGAAGTTTAAAACTATTGGATCTGCCCAGTGCCACTCTGGATCAGCCGACCAATCGCATAACGTTTGGTCGTGACGTATGTCATGAGCCGGCTTCTGACAGTGCGTCAGAAAATTAAAAAACTAAACTACATATTTTAGTCTATGGATCAACCAGGACCTGGCAACGGTAACTTGCTAGAGCCTAATGTTTAGTGATTTGGATGAGAAAGGCGTCCATACTTTCCCGAGCAGATGCACTGGAATTCGGAACTACCAAGTCGGAAATTTCCGAGTACCGGTATAAAGGAACGCAGCATTCAACTGAAACTGGCGCGCGACATCGACATCGTCGTTCTCAGCCGCTCCCTCTGTTCGCTGATTGGACATCCAAAAATCTGGACGAGCAGGAACAAATGAATGCACCGCAGCCCCAGACTGACTACTGAAGTGAAATGAAAATTGAGCGGAAGTAGGTAGACAGGCGGTGCCAGGCTACTAAAACACAGCATCGTACAACAAATAAATAGTCATTTATAAACATGAATACCAAACGGAACATAAATACATTGTCTTGGTATTTGGTCGGTCACGTTCAGCAATAAAAATATAATAGAAAAGTTTAACAATGACCTTGTTTGCAGTAGGAATTGTCCGCTCAACAGATTCCAGATGTTCCTCTTAAGCCCCTATCTCACTGGGCTGCGACTGTTTGCGACCAGTTGGAGACTGCATTCGCAAACGAGTCTCTAAACTGTCTCCAAACGTTCACGGAGGTCTCAATTTCCTCGCATGAGTCGCAGAGCCGCGCAGTCCTGTCGCATGAATTTTGAACATGTTCAAAAAAAGTGTGCGACAAATCGGTCTCAAAATGGTCTCAGAGTCGACGCAGGTGTGTCGCACGCGTCGCAAACCCTTCTCAATTTAGTCTCCGCTAGTCAGAAAGTGCGAGAAGTGTGAGACAACTTTGCGAGGGTTTGGCGAGTGTTTGGCGACATATGAAACTAAAATGCGACTGCTTTGAGACAAAAATTAGACTGACATTCCGTTTGTGCGACACTCGCCAGACGTTTGTGAGACATAAATGCGACCTCCCGGCAAGGACATTCGCAAACGTGTCGTAAGTAGCAACTCAGTGAGACTGCAAGTGAAAATTGTCGCAAACAGTCGCAGCCCAGTGAGATAGGGGCTTTATATAGTATCCAGATTTCCTAATGCATAAACATGCAATTGAGTGATCCTAAGCCCTCTGTGAACCTCTGTAATTTTGCTTTCAGTGTGCACAGAGATATTCACTAATGTTGACAAAGTGATTTTTACAACAAGCAGGGTTCGACATAACGTATAGCCCGATGGCCCGGGGCCAGTAAAATCATATGCAGGGCAAGTTGATTGGCCAGTCACTGTCCCGCCCGGGCCAGTGACTGGCCAATCACAGTTCAGTATATTTTTGTAGACTAGGCCTATATCATGGTTCATTGAAATGCGCGTTGAGAGTCGGAATGAAAGCAGTGTTTATTTAAGACTCAATATAATAAACCTAATATAAAATATATTTTTTAATGAAAGGCCAGTGGACAACCGATGCGTGGGCGTTTTGACAGGCGGCCGGGTGCACTCTCGCTCCGTTGGCAGAGCTGCCTACCGTCCGCCTGCGAGTCGACAAATCAATCGACTTGCTTTGCCCCTTTCTTTCTTCCCACAGCAGAGGTTGAGGTGCAGAAAATGATAACTGCGCTTTTCCTTTATCTGCCGCCGTAATGTTACAGCATTTGCATCCAAGCCCCAATGGTAATACAAATGAGAGGTGTTATTTAAACGCTGAGAATGCGTCTCCGGTGATTGTGTCGGTTGTAGACAGAAACGAACGGAGGGACTCGGCTCACAGTTCCTATAGTCGCGCAGTTTGGCACTGTGTTTTCAGGCTCGAGACATTCAATCAGATCGCGGAAGTCTTTCCCATTGAAATTGCTAACGGGGAGAATATCCCCGGTTATTATTTTAGCCACAAACCAGTTCTTCTGCGCGGCGGCTCACTCACTCGCTGGCGAGATCACACGGTGAAACGCTGCTGTGATCGGACGAAGGCATTGTGTGTTTCTAGTGATTTAACGTCATAGTCTTAGACGAGCGTTTAACTTATGCTGCATATTTTGCACTGCATTGTTTTTTATCAATAGTTTGAAAAAATGGTCCCACACCGGACTCTTATGTGAAGCTGACACTTCATGGAGAAGTGACACTCCTGCAGCGCGCTCGCATACACAGTGAAATCTCCCATTAAAAAAACGGCATAACCCACTGATTTTCGGATTTCTATTCTATTTTTAAAGTCAACTTGAGCGCAAGTGGAAAACCGGTCATTCGGTCGACACATTCACATCCCTAATGCATATAGAGAAAGTAGCCTAATAAAAACAGCCTATACCACACCACAAAGAATGAACAGACCTTCATCTCTTATTTTTTTTTAATGTTTGAACATGACTTCTGCAGGTGAACTATTCATTAAACCTCCCAAATTCAAGAATAAAAACAACCATCAAACTACTGGACTTTAAAATACTGGCCCACTCTTTCAACATACTTTCAGTTGTAGGCTTCTAATTCAATATGTTTGCCTGGTTTTATATTGTGTGTATGAGCAATATCAACATTTCATATAATTAACTAAAAGAAAAATAACCAAATCTAAAGGGAATATCTATACTGTCACAGTATAGATATTCCCTTTAGATCTGGTTATTTTTCTTTATTTTTCTAATACAGGTATTATAATTATTGACACTAAATTATGAATAAAAAAAAAGTGTGTGCAGGGCCAGTGAAAATATACAAGGGGCCAGCAAAACTCGGATCCACTGGCCCGGCGGGCCAGTAGGAAAAAAAAGTTATGTTGAACCCTGAACAAGCATTCTCTAGAATGGCTGACTCCTCTCCAATGGTTATTAGGTGCACTGCACCAACAAAGCAGGCAAGGAAAAACAAGACAGCTACTGTGGGAAGTACACATGGATGTAAACAATGCCGGATTTTGAAACGTTTTTGGCAAAATGTATCGAGTACATTTCATAAGAGGGCCCCTTAAACAGTTAACATTGATACTTGTAGAACATGAGAACACAGTAGTTCCTCTGTCTGTGGAGATACAAAACGATGCATCCCCTTGAGGCTTTTTAGAAGTAAAAGAACTAATGAAATATCCCATCCTGAAGAGGGCCATTCTCTCTGCTGCAGACCATTGTTTATATTTAATAATATTTCATATATACAAGTGAAAGTATTGTACAATTTAGTTCAGAAACATGTAGGCACAGAGCTTTTGTGTAAAGTGAAAGGTCTGAATAATGCATGAGTTAGTCTTGGGGCCTATCCGAAAAGTCCAATCTCCTAACCTATAAGCCTCCTTTCCTATACCTTAACCCCTAAACGTCATCGGGGTTAAGGAGAGATGAAAGGTGCTTCCTATCGAACATAGGAAAGGACAGCGCTGTTTCAAATGAATTCGACTCCACTTTTCCTAACCGACGTCATTGCGCGACGGCGAGTATTGCTGACGTGAAACTACACTATTCTCCGAAAATTGACTACAACAAGCGCTCGTTTTAAGGCTGTTACATACTCCGCGAGAAGAAAGAACAAAGTTCTCGGTGACAGAGCTGCGAGAAGAAAATTACGTAATTTTCTTCTCTCAGCTCTTGTTTAGCTGTTCTCGTAGCTTGTTCTCGACACATCACCCGGGCCGAACTTTCTTCTCGCAGCTTGTCCGAGAACTATTGTGTGATTGGTCAGTCTGAAATCAATGAGGAAAGCAAAGTGAAATCAGCTGGCGCTAGTGAGTCAATTACCATGGTAACAATGCGCCGCGGTGAGGAGTTCGGCAGTTGAGTTCTCGTGAAGTATGTAATGTCAGACCAGAAAGAACTTCTCGCAGCTCTGTCACCGAGAACTTTGTTCTTTCTTCTCGTGGAGTATGTAACAGCCTTGATCCATGCGTTCTTTTCATATTGATTGTAATCAGGTTGTCGCCAACAGAGTGAGAATCACTCCCATATATCCCAATTCACATGTGGAATAAAAAGAGGCTACACTTATGTTGATGTTGAAATGAACTGCCCCCAGAAACTTCATTAAATGTGAAGTTGGTATTTTATTTTCTTATGGTGTAAATTATGTGCTACGAAAATAACTATTATGATGTTGGTCTTTTATGAGTTCTTTATTATCTTTAGCCTGTGTGTGTGTGTGGTGGGGGGGGGGGGGTATTTTGTTTTAGCCGAGTTAAATCTTCCTCTCTTCTCTTCTCCTCTCCTCTCTTCTGTTTTACCTCTCGTTCGTGTTTGTGTAGAGTCGGTAAACTCCGTCGGTGGCTTGTTGCTTTAAATCTTGCCGCCGTAAAGGATTATGGGATACCACTATCTCCTTTCCTTTCGCATAGGTTGGTCAGGAGTAACCTATGCTAAAGGAGGGTTAAAGGATGAATCGAGGCTCCTTTCCTATGCCTTTCCTAAGCATTTGGAGAATTCGGATCACCTATCCGCCGAGTACTTCCGGTTCATCTCGATAGGAAAGGAAATTTCCTATGCAAAAAATACTTTTCGGATAGGCCCCTGGAGTTGGTCCTCTGTATACACCACGCTGTGACGTACTTCACTTGTGATTGCCCTCCCCACTAGCAGAGGGGAGTCTTGAGGCATAAAGTTACACAGCGTTTGTTTTATTGCGTCAAAGAAGTGGAGGCTTCAAGCTTGATCTTCAAGCTATAATACCAAGTGCTACATGTCTGCGCTGATGATTGTTGTGTGTGTGTGTGTGTGTGTGTGTGTGTGTGTTGTGTGGGGTGTAGTAGAGAGGCCATGGTCACATGCATGGCTGGTCACATGCTTGGGTTAAACTTATTTCATAGAGAAGCCTCAGTAAAATGAGCTCCACTTTGTACTAGGGGATGCTACATTTTTGTCTCCAGATCAACTGATCTCCACTCAAGAAGATTGTAATGTTTCTGTGCTCTTTGCTGCTGGCCTGAGGTCAACATGCATACCGACATTTTTCACATTTTATTTTGTAATTACAATCTGCTGGGATAGGGAAAAACCTAATGCATACACTCTTTGCTTCTTAACACTGCTGGCTTTATTTAAAAAATAAAATAAAGTCATTAATTAACAATGATTGATAACAGATCCACAGCCCTCACAATATTTATCTGGATCATACCCAAGAACAGTGCTGGGCTGTGAATGTGATGCAGAGCGGGCCCCTGACCCTAATTGGCCCCAAAAGTCTCTAAGTGTTGGTGGGTTGTGGTAATTTGATTGATTGCGACTACAGCTCCTGTTATGAGCTACTCAGCCCATTGTAAACATGTAGATTAAAACCAAGACTGGTTTCTCCCAGGTCAGTTCCAACCACACACACATTTATTAGGAGTGACTCACTCAGTATCCCCGTTCTCACCCCTCAATAATAATAAAAAATTGTTTATCAGAATTTGATCCATGAGCTTCCATTCATCGGCAGGGATATCAGCCTAGCGTTCTGACTAGGGTTGCTGAAAACTCCAGAAATGGAGCTTTTCTAAGTCCCGGGATTAAAGAGCCACATCCTGGGAATTCCTGTTAAGACCTGAAGTGCCTTTTAATACTTTCCCTGCGTTCCAAATCGCATACTCTTTATTTTTCTATTCTACATACTAAATCTGACCATAAAAATAATCTAGTTAGGATGCAGTAGGAATCTATTGGGACATAGTTTTACTTATTTATTTCATCATAACATTGCGCCTTGATCTTGCTTCAGCTTTTATATCCGTCGCTTCCCCGTTAGTTTTCATATGGAGGCTCCGTCGATGTGACGTCACTTCCGGTGAGCACTGGATTGTGGGTCAGAATTGCCCAAATAGTATGCTGTTTTCAACATCTAAAATCTCATCTGGATGTAGTAGACATCCAGATATTTCTAACCCTACTTAAGATGGCCACAAGAATCAGGACATCCTAAATCTTTTTTCTACCATACTAAATATTAGATAGTATGGGGACTGGAACGCAGGGATCATTTTGCACCAATGTATTCGTCCAGTGGTTTATTGGGCACATTATAGCCTCATATGAGCAGGGCAGAATTTATGTAAGCACTAGAAGAACTAAGGGCATTAAAAGAAAAGTCATCTCTTGACCTTTTCAGACGGGAGGAGACGTTCTGTCTCTGTGACCCGGTGGAGATAGGAGGCTCCGTGAGGAAACGCCGTCTGGTAACCATGGAAACAACTTTTGTTTCCAACCGTATCCCTGCCGGTGTGTGTATATAGCTAGTACTGCTCATTTTCAGGCCTACAAGAGAAAGCAGCAAAGGCTGTTCATCAAATCTTGACTTCAAGACAGGAGCATGGTTAATATCACTAGTCATGGAGGAGAGATAAGTAAAAAACCCTTTTCAGCGCTGTGTGTGTGTGTTTCACGGGAGTGCGCCCGCTTGTCACTCCGCCTGTAGAACCCCCGAGCCTCTCGCTCTCTCCACTTGCATGTCATTAAAAATGTATTACCAGACACGCCAATGGCCTCCCGTCTGAACAGGCCATGAGGGCGATGGTATATTTTATTAGTAAAGACCACTATGAATTAAAAATACTGGGGGATGACATATTTCCCGGATTCCCTAAATCCCAGGTCCCGTTCAACAACCCTAGTTCTGACCTACCGTTCATCTGTTGGTGGAAAGCAGCCGTCGTCAGTCTAGCCTGAGACCAACTGTCAACGACTACATATACCAATCAGGGGCTGTCCACCACAAATGGACGGAAAGTAGGGAGGGTCTGGTCTGACTGGAGACTAGATTGACAACTACATAAACCAATCATGGGCCACCATCCACATACAGATGGAAGTTATGTCTGAGCACACATTAGCATAGTCACTTTTTGACCAGGCCTCCTCCCCACAGAGATTATAGAAAGGCCAAACTGATCTGCGGGAGAAAAACAAATGTGAAGCAACATACTAAGTTGATCAGTCTCAGTTCATGTTAAATCACAGTTTGGTGCCTTCTCTTTTCCAGCTGCACAAGCGCACAGTCCACAGTGTGTATGTAATCCAGCCCAAGAAGAAGGACGTGGTCAAACTGTTGCTGAAACACCTGGTTCCTCCAAAGCCTCACACTGCCTCCTTCAAGGTGAACAACACCACACCTTCTTTTATACGGGGTTGCTTTACGTCTGACTCCTGTTGCTAACAATGATTAATCTCCTGTTTTTGCAGAAAGTTCTTCTGAAGGAAATCTCTGAGCTCTCCAACCATATCGACCGGAGCCAGCTACCAGCAGAGTTGGGCGGCTACCTCATATACCGTCACCAGAGTTGGGTTGCCTTCATTAAGGTAATGGACATTGTTGATAATTGCAATGACGATATCACTTGTGATAGTTAAACAAATAAATAAATATACTGTGTTTCTGCTTTGGGTTTACTGCCAACAAAGACCCAAGACAATAAGTAGCCCTTGAATATTATTACAAAGCAGATCAGAGAGTTTGGTGGCCTTTACTATATTGGCATCGTTGTCTGTGATGATTCAAAATAGCAGATATTCATGTAAATCCCAGCTGACACTCAATCCAAGAGCTGCTGTATATTTTCACATCCATGCTCTTTACCACCGCAGCCACTATCGTTAACATGGTGGAGGGGGGCGGGCATTAGAGGAGTAGGGCTTCATCTCATTGGCCAGATATATTGACTTGCAGAGCGTGAATGCATGGCATATGTGATAGGCTACCAATTGTTGCAGTAACAATATTTAGACCGATAGTCTATATATAATACCGATATCACGGTTTTATTATCATTTTTTTGCATTTGATAAAATACAAAAATGTAATAACGACAAATGAGAGAAAATTGAACTTAAATGAACTATTTTTAAATTAATGTAAAATTAAATAAAGTTAAAGCAGCAAGCAGCGATGACCAGGCCCTCGCACTGCCTTGCTGGATGCCGTCCCGGCCGGCCTCGGCCCTCTGAACGACCACGGGAAGACACGCCAAAGAAACGCGCCGCAGTGTTTGGAGAGCACGCCGCTGTAATTCCTGTCACCAGCAGGCGGTGCTGTGACTGCGTTTAATATGTGTTAATCTGTGCGTGGATGTCCTCGGGCCTGGGCTCACATCATGCGGGTGAAGTTTGGAGCAGATCGGACTATGCAGAGTGACGTTACAGCGACCTCCTGTTTCGTGGCGAATGACGCCAAGCTACGACAAAGGCGTTTGAGCCAATCGAACGAGCTTCCTGTGTTATCATGGTGGCTGTCTTTAGATCTCCCTGAGCAGCTTTGATGTTGATTTGATCAAGTGTGTAGGACTTGTAGGTAAATAACTAACATGCAATAATTACTTGACCCAGCAGGTGGCGATCTCACTATTTCTGAATATTAGAGTGTGGGTTTCCTCAGGCCTTGAGTTTCATTAAAGAGCACCTATTATGCTTTTTCATCTTTTCTGACCTATGAATGCTGTTATAATGTAATACAGTCATGCTAAATGATACCAGAGTGTCAGATAATGACGTACATGCATTTAGATGTATTCTCTGCTTACTGTCTGGGGTGGCTGTGCACAGCCTCAAAACTAGGATGCCGTTCGCGGCTGCCTAGTGCCTTATATTTATTTTTATTTATTTATTTAACCTTTATTTCACCAGGAAGGTCCCATTGAGTTACAGTAACTCTTCTCACAGGGAGTCCTGGCCAAGACAGGCAGCAGAAAAAAAGTTGCAGAATTTGCACAAAGCCACACACACATACAAACAAAGTACACCACAATGACACTATAATGCTAAAATTACACTTCAAAACAGGCTATATAGAAACAAGCTAATACATACAGCTTAAAAAAAAAAAAAAAAAAAAAAAAAAAAATGAATTAGAAAATTGAAAACAATTAAAAATAAATAAAAGGCATCAGGTTAAAAACAGTTGCAGTTGCATATTCTGGTTTGCGTGACGTCTACAACACAGATTTACCATGTATGGTAATGCTGCTCCTCGCTCAGGACCGTCCCTGTCCTGCCCTCCCCTGTCTGCTTTTTGGCAAATAATGCGCCGCCATTTCGACACCGTTGGTTCAAATCAAACGAGATCCGGGGGATTTAATCTTCCATGTACTAGGACTTTCCCTATAATTTTGCAAATATCATCCTGGTAGGAGGTATTAATATTTAAAAATTATTGACCATTTTTCTCTACTATCAACATTTGCGATAATAGTGAGCAATTATTTTCAATATATTGTGACGCTTTAGTCAAAATGTACCTGTTGTTGTTGTTTTGTTGTTGTTTGTTGTTTGAATTCCAAACTGTATACTTAAACTATATGGTATACATTATGTATTAAGGCTGAATTGTCAGAACTTAAAAACATAAAAATGACATCACTTTTGTGTACTAAGCACAGACAATAGCCAATGGCAACTGGTGTTCAACAACTACTACATAGAGTACAATGGGCCTCTTACAAGTAACCAATATTATGAACAGATTTGTTCCTTATTGGCACTACCAGCCTGTGAACTGGTCACATTCACACATTTCTCATGAGAGAAGTAATACTTATGCAATTTGGTGGGCATAGTTTAAAATGTTGTTAACCAAGCAGTTTTAATAAGGGTTGTGCAGTTCAGAGGGTTTGCCTAATCTAACCTGGGGAAACTCACTCATACAAGCAAACCTGACAGAACAATATCAATATGAGAAGCCACAAAATGTTTTTGCATAAGGCCCACCATACATAAAGATCAGAGGGAAATCTGCATCTGTTAATTCGACATTCACCCTTGCAATACTTGACAATAATTATATTCTGAGCACAGGGAGCATATTCATATTAATCAAATGTATGCAGTAAGTGAGCAGCTAAATCTGATTGTCCTGTGATCATTCCGAGGGCACAAAGTAACATTATAACTCAAAAAGGTTAAATTAGTCTAACTTAAATGAACTTGTATGTTCCTGTAAACAGACTAGTGTCTATAACATCAGCTGACACAACGCGCGTCACAGCAACAGCTGACGCTTCTGAAGAAGACTGCAGGAAGTAGTCCAAACATGTCAAGGTACAAACAAATGAATACTAGTCTGTTTACATGAACATACAAGTTAGTTAACAAAGTAACATTGTCCTGCTTGCCTCAGCACACAAATACAAACTTTGTCCTTTTGCTTACGTACGCAAATAAACTAGTACATTAATCTAATGTAAAAGTACACAATGGTGCTATATATAGTTTTACATACAAGAGCCTTAGTATATTTATTCCATGTAAATCTTGCTTCTTTGTCATGGAGAGCGTGCCAGGTTCACTCAGTCAGGAGATAGTCATTTGTTGGATTGATGAGATCCCTTCCCAGCGGCCTGGCTGTGTCTATTGTTGGTTACCTTGGTGAAGCTTGTGCAAATGACTGGCCCCAATCAGCTGACCTTATTAGCAAGTGAAAGGAAGCCCCTCTTCCCATCACATTATATATTCAGTCATGTTCAACTGGGGCATTTGGCCAAGATGATGCTATTCATTAACTATGGCAGCTCTAGAATATAATAGTATTTTGTCAAGGGTACATGCACATCGAAATTCAATCCGATTACAAATTGATTTGTTAAGAATTGCATTAGACTATAGAAAAATATATTGAGGCAAGACATTGCAGGTGAAAAGGGTAACATTTTTAACGTATCCTAATACAACTTGTATTGCCAGTTGATTACTACATTAAAACAATATTTTTTTTATATTACAACTTTTTCTTAAATGTTTGAATAAATATGCAAGTTTTGCAGAGTTAAAATCTACTTCTATACTTCATTTTAACAACATTAGTGTCCAAAGTTTTTACAGAACAGATTTTGGATACAGGCTTTTCTCATTTTATAAATGAAATTGTTCAGGTCTTGCATTTCTGGTGTGTTTTTATGAAGAAAATGTATCATAAATCAGGCAGTTAACAACATGAACAAATCCTTCTGTAATTACCTTCAGAATAGTGTTAAGGGTGATTATGGACAGTCTAGTTGATGTAAGTGCTAAACTTGAACCATGGTGGTGTTGTTATTGTGATGGTGGTGTTTTTCTTCCTTGCAGGAGATTGATGCGTTTGTCCAGGAGTTCCTGTGTGTGGTGCAGAGGTTGCCTGAGTGTATCTCCTCACTGCGTGCTCTGTCCAGGCTGCCCATGCCCTCAGCCTTCACTGAGCTCCAACACTTCTGCTCCAATAACCAAGCCACCTTCCAGCAGCTCAGGAGGTCAGGCTCACTAACTCCTGTTTATAGGCCACCACTGCTTCCTTACATAGCCTGATATCATTTACTGCTTTGTGAAAATCAAGGGAGACCAAGCTTATTCAACCTTGTTAGAAGGGATACAGTGTAATTGTAGCCAAATAATCTATTTTGATCATCACCTAGGATTACTAACACTTTGTAAAAAGGTAAAAAACTACAAATGACTAATATTTTGCATAGTAAGGTCTGGGACACAAATCCTGCGTCTACTGTGGGTCTGACTTTTTTTCCGGCGACCGTGTTAAAACACAGCGGCCACACAAACGCGCTGCCAATGCCCGTTGGAGGAGTCTGCAGAGACGCACCACTTCACCTCAGGAGGCAGAGCCTATTTTTTCGGAGAGTCTTTACTCGCTCTCGTCTCTCTCTCTCTCCCCCTTCTCTCTCTCTCTCTCCTCTCTCTCTCTCTCTCTCTCTCTCTCTCTCTCTCCCTCTCTCTCTCTCTCTCTCTCTCTCTCTCTCTCTCTCTCTCTCTCTCTCTCTCTCTCTCTCTCTCTCTCAAATTCAATTCAAATTCAAAATTGGCTTTATTGGCATGACAGTCTTTTTAAAAAGCAATATTGCCAAAGCAAACATCAAATAATTTAAATAATTCAAACAAATGTTCAGACAATACACAATGTGTCAAAATAAAACAATATACAATATGAACGATATATACATCTGTATGAATATTATGTAGTTGTGTGTGTGTGGCCTCAATCATTCACTGTCCCTCAGGTTGTGGCATGTAAATACATACTGGGCAGCAAGATGTGCCCGGTCTCCTTCTCCGAGGAGTATTTTTAATTTGGAGAGGTCGTTCAGCTCTTTGAAATCTGGTACTAAAGAGCTGAACTTGTTCAAATACAATTTTCTTGTGTCATTTAATTTTGTACATTGTAGGAGAAAGTGCATCTCTGTCTCAACCCACCTGTCGAACAGTGACCACATTTTCTGTTTTCTTTTGGTTGCCATGATTTTTTGTGTCTTCCGTTTCAATTGCCAGTTTGTGGTCACTGAGCCTGTACTTGGTTAGGATCTGTCTCTGCTTTCTATCTCTGACAGTAGAGAGATATTCTGCTAATTCATATTTCTTTCAAGGGCAAGATAACATTCCAATCTACTTTGGCTTTTAGTTGCTTCTTCCCAATGGTCCAGATAGGTTTCTTTACATTGTGCTATAATTTGCTTTACTCTGATTACTGTTTGGAGAGCAGTGTTGTTGTGAGGCTGGTCAGAGTGTGTCTGAGAGGGGGCAGTTAGCCTCAATACCAACTGACATAGGGGACTCTTTTCTGGGCTCAGCTCTTGGGTTTGGAGGGCTTTGGAGTGGAGGGTGTCTCTGGGGCTGGATTTCAGGTGGTTAAAAAAGTTGAGCGTTCTCTTTTGGATGTTAATTATCAGTGGGTATCTGCCTAATTCTGCTCTACATGCATTTGTTGGTGTGTTTCTGTGTACATGTAAAATGTATCTGCAGAATTCTGCATGTAGAGATTCTGTTGGATGTTTGTCCCAGCGGGTATAGCTCTGGTGACTGAGTGGACCCCATACTTCACTACTGTACAGCGCAATGGGCTGGATGACACTATCAAATATTTTAAGCCAGATTTTTATTGGAATTTGGAAATTATAAAATGTTCTCTTAATTGCAAATAGAGCTCTTCGAGCTTTTTCTTTTAGTGCATTCACTGCCAAGTTGAAACTCCCTGATGCTGTTATGGTTATACCAAGGTAGGTATAACTCATACTGTGTTCAATTACATGATTATTAATAGTAAATTGATGTTTGTATACATGATTATGGTTTTCTTCATGTTTACTGCCAGGGCCCAGTTCTGACAGTACTGTTCTACTACGTCTAACTGTTGCTGTAGTCCTTGTTCAGTAGGAGACAGTAGAACAAGGTCATCAGCATAAAACAAGGACTTCACCTCTCTATCTAGGAGGGAGAGGCCAGGAGCAGCACATTGATCTAACTCAACAGCCAGTTCATTTATATATATATTAAATAAAGTCGGACTTAGATTGCAACCCTGCCGAACGCCTCTTCTCTGGGGGAAGAATTCTGTTTGTTTTTCTCCAATTTTGACAGCACACATGTTTTCCAAATACATGGATTTTACCAGATCATATGTTTTGCCACCTATACCACAATTTAAGAGTCTGTAAAAGAGCCCTTCATGCCAAATAGAATCAAATACTTTCTTAAAATCAATGAAGCAAGAGAATATTTTTCCATTTTTCGTTTGTTGTACGTGTTTGTTGATTAAAGTGTGAAGCGTATATACATGGTCAGTGGTGCGGTGTTTTGGGAGGAAGCCAATCTGACTTTTACTTAGTATTGACTGTTCCTCAAGGAAATCTATTATTCTTTTATTAATAATACTACAGAATAGTTTCCCTAGACAGCTGCTAACACAGATGCCACGGTAGTTATTAGGGTCTGATTTGTCCCCACTCTTATGAATGGGGGAAATGAGCCCTTTGCACCAGATGTTGGGAAAACATCCTGCCTGTAAAATGACATTGAACAAATGCAACACTGCACCCTGCATCTCTGGGGGGCTGCTTTTGAGCATTTCATTTCGAATGCTGTCTGGACCACAAGCTTTCCTTGGCTTCAGACATTTTGTCTGTGTTGTTAATTCATCCAAAGTAATATCGAAGTCAAGGGGGTTTTGATTGTCTTTAATTGTTTCTTCTAATATTTTGAGTTTTTCTTTTATAATACATTGATCCGAATTGAATTGATTGATTGGTATGTCTTTGTATAGATTTTCAAAATGTGATCTCCAGATGTCACCGTTTTGGATTGGTAGTGTTGCTTGGGGCTTGGGGTTGAATTTGTTCCACATATCCCAGAATTGATTTTGGTCAATGGCATTCTCAATATCTTGAAGTCTCATGTGGGTATAATTTTGTTTTTTGATCCTAATTGTATATTTATATTTATTTAAAATTTCATTGTATCTAATGCGCAAGGCTGGGTTGTTTGGTTGGCGATGTTTCTCATTTGCTATTTTTCTCAGCTCATTTCTGATTGTTTTACACTCTTGATCAAACCATTTGTCAGTATTTTGCCTTTTAACAGGTCTCCGTTTTTGCTTTGTGAGGTCAGCCCTAATAGCTGCCTTATGAAATATCATATTGATGTCTTCAATGGCCTTGTTTACACCATCTCTGGAAGGGATATACTGATTTTGATGATATATTGCTATGTTATTCATCAGATAAGGAGAGTTCAAAACTTTGATGAATTTGTCTTCACTGTCTGGGGCCCATCTGTAATTACTATTTAATTTAAACAGCTTACTGGTTTCTATTTTTGTGTCACTAATTTGACCTGACAATTTAAGGAACACATTAATTTGATTGTGGTCTGAAAGGGGGGATTGCTGTCTGACAGTGAATGCACTGATAGTTGAGGGGTCCATGTCAGTGATTGCACAGTCTACTACACTAGACCCAAGAGCTGAGGAGTATGTGAGCCTCCCTAAAGAGTCCCCTCTGAACCTACCATTAACTATGTACAGGCCTAAGGCCCGACAGAGATGCACTATCTCCTTGCCACTTTGATTTAATAGTGGGTCAAGGTTATTCCGACGGGGGATCGTTGGTGTGGTAAACAGGGGGGCCTGACCAAACACATGGCTGTTGCCCTGTGAGTCTATGGTATCAGCTTCGATTCCTGTGCGTCCATTCAGATCTCCAGTGAGAAGAACATTTCCCTGGGCCTGGAAATATGCAATTTCTAAATTTAGGGTTTCAAAAATGTCTTCTTCAAAATAGGGAGAATCTACTGGGGGTATGTAGATTGCACATAGGTATAGATCCCTATCAGAAATACCTAGGGTTTGATCTAAGCTCAACCAAATGTGCGATTTACCCCGTTTCACTGATGAGATCTGATGACAAAGATCTCCTTTATACCACACCAAGATCCCCCCCGATGTTCTGCCCTTTCGTACGTTTTTTAGTTTGAGGGAGGGCACCATGACTTCATTATACCCTGGGGGACAGTGAGTGAGTGAATCATCTTGACACCATGTTTCTGTCAATACAATGACATCAACGTCTTTGATCGATTTCATGAATTCAGGGTTTCCACTCTTCAGCTCAAAGGTTGAGGAGTGGAGACCCTGTATGTTCCAACAGCTTATATGAAATGAACGCATTTAAAAGAAAACAATCAAAATGAACCTGTATAGTGAGACAAATATTTAAAAAAACCTTCTACTATCTATATATTTATAATAATAATTTGATATTAATTCTTTGGAGATTTATGTACTATTTTCAATAATATTACTATCATACTGACTACTACTATTGCTATTATAACTATTATTACTAACTAACTAAAATATGTCCATGTTGTTTTTTAACTCCAATGGGAAAGGGGGCTTGCTGCTCCATAGCTCTGCTGCCGATGCTGTAAAAGGGGTTGCTGTGCAGGGACTGAGGAGTGGGAAAGTGGCCTCAGCTGGTTCTGTTTGGCAGTGGTGAGGTGGTGGGCGTGTGGGTGGTGTGGGTTCTGGGCTGAGCTGGTGTGTCTCCTCACAGCAGGGGGGATGAACCGGGGCTGGTGATGTGGGGGAGGAGGTCTGTGGTGGTCTCTGATGCTTCTGGTAGAAGAGAGGGTGGAAGGACTGCGTCCTAGTGCCGTGTCTTTGAGGGTCTTTGCAAAGATGTTCACCTTCTCTCTGTGAATATGGAGTCCATCATAGAGGTCCCAGGTGCCGATAGTTGGGTGGAGGGCCAGGTGGACGTTGGGTAAGATGGCACAACCTCTTCTGATCTCCATATTTATGTCGTGGATGACGTGAGGAGGGGTGTCTGTCCTAGGCAGCAGGGTGGAGATCACGATGCGGGTGTTAGGGAATTCCTTAGTGGCCTGCTCCGCCATCTTCCTCACTGCCTCAGCTGTGTCCCTTTGGAGAATGTGCAGGTCGTTTGTTCCTGTGTACTTTATAAAGACACTTAAAATAACGATCTCTGCCCATACAAAAAGTTCTGACTTTGATTACTTGATAGAGCGATCGATGTGTATAAAACCATCCGGTATGGTCTGATGACGGGCCGTTATATTAATAATAAACAGCGTGCTGCACAAATATCAGACTGTCCACCTATTACGTCAAGGCTACATTTAAAAAAAACAATAGCTTAAGGATTCTCGTTGCTCTAATGTGGAAGTGGAATATATGATTCAAATTTGGCCGGATGAAAATATTCACAAACAGTCGTATAGCCTACAAGTAGACTATACGCTCCAAATCCTAAACGCGCACGGTGACGTAGGCAAGGTGCAAATGTGCCCAGGCCACGAGCAGTGTGAGCACGGGCCTGCGGGGGGGAGTAGGGAGGGGGGGAATCGTGCTGAATCTTCCTGCAGCACGGAACAGGCCAACGGCACTAGTGTGAGTGGGCCCTCAGGCTGAGTGGGGGGCAGCTGGGATGGACAGAGTTGGTTGTTGGGAGCTGGCTGTGTGGGTGTTGGCAGGGTGCAGAGCGGGATGGTGAGATAGAGACAGGGCAGGGGTGTGGGAGACTAGCAGGGAGAGTCTGTGTCTCTGTAGTTGTCTTTGTGGTGACTGCTGGGAGTTGGTCTGTCAGGTGTTGGACTTGCCTAGTGAAGCTCCGTTCTCTGTTCTCAGCGTCCTCCTTCACTTTAGCTAACTGAGCCCGGAGCACACTGTTCTCCTGTTTTAGTGCCTCTACACTTCCTCTTAGCTCAGATGTCGAGGTCTGGTTGTCTCTTTTGAGCTGCTTGAGCTCCTCTTGAAGCTGCTGCACAATGTTGTCTAGGGGGGCAGACAGCCTGGCCTGGGTCAGCTCTTTAAATTCAGCAAAGTCCAGCTCCAGCAGGGCCATACTCTCCTTCAGCTGGTTGGTGTAGCTGTTAGGTGTGGGAGGGGCAGAGATGGACAAGGTGGTGGGGTTCTCTGTTGGGCTCTCATAATGTATAATGTCACACGGGACATTGCACCTCTTGGTGTCCACCTCAGCTTTGAGCAGGGGGAAAGCTTCTTCGAAGGATTTGAGATTTGCTTCAACCCCCTGAACCATCACCTTTCCCTTTGTGTAGTAGGTGATGGTGAGCAGAGGGTCATCCTTGTTCAGGTGTTTGTCCTTACAAATCTTCAATCGGCCTCCTGAGCCGATGCCTTCACTAGAAATGAAAGGATAGTTCTTGCACAGAGTGTCCTTCCAGATGTATATAGAGTCTGTGAAGAATATAATGTTGTTCTTTTTCCTCCCTTCTTTTTGTAGTGCATAGTCGGTGAACAGGACCTCTTTGTTCTCCCGCAGTGTCTTGTCCTTAAACTTCTCCCTGGCTGCTGCACTCTTACAGAGAGCAGGATATTTAACCTCCCTGCTCTGTGCTCTGGGAGCTGGGTTCCGCTTGGCTGTTTCCATGGCGACCACTTTGTTTATTTGCCAGGGGGCTAGCTCTTTTGTCTTTTTTTAGCCTCTGAACAGTTATTATTGCCTGATTTTTGGTAGGTTCCTTTTCCTCTTTTCTTTATCTTTATAAAACACCTCCTCTTCAATCCCACTCAGTCCAGTCTCTCCTTTGAGATGCTCTAAACACTGACAGGTGTTAGCCTACAGCAGTTGATGCAGTTGATGCCCAGTTGACAGCTAGCTTCTGATAGCATCTGGTTGTTTTGATTTGTTTTGATTTAAAATATATATACAAAGATGGTATTTTCTTTCTTCTTTTTTGATTATAAAGTGATTACCTCTTCTTTAGAGTCCTTTTTGTTGAAAGTTTGCTGGTTTTTCTTTAAAAAGTCCCGCTGTTAAGGTCCATGTTTTGATTTAGTTTCAGGAGCTCATTTTTTGTGCAGCCTTCTCAGTTTTTGAACATTCTCTCTCTCGCTCTTCTCTCTCTCTCTCTCTCTCTCTCTCTCTCTCTCTCTCTCTCTCTCTCTCTCTCTCTCTCTCTCTATCTCTCTGTGTGTGTCTTGATTCAGGTATTGCACCCTCGGTAGGACGCGGTCTATGAAGGCTATAGCCTATGAAGGCCGATTCCAAGGCCAACGAGCCTTGTTAAACGGGACAGTCTCCGCAGGTCTCCGTTTACGAGCATTTCCGGTTTACGTAACAAGCCGTTACCTTGCGTGACGACTCGCCGCTCCTGTGCTGCCTAGCAACCCTGATTGCTGCCAACGGAGACAGCCCTGTCAATGGAGGAAAAAAGAAGTTGCCTACCAGACGAAAAGAAAAAAAAGTACAAGAAAGGAAGATAAAAGAAGAAGTTTTGTTATTTTTAATTTTATTTTATGCAATCTCTGAAAAAAACGCAATGAATCTTGGGATATGTTGGGCCACGAAGGATACATCTGATGCAGCCTTCAAAACCGTGAAACGAAGGCTGCATTTCACGGCTGCATATGAGGAGCCTTGCAAGGAGCCTTGCAAATGGGACAGCCTTTGCGCGCCGCTATGACGCAATCGGTCTTCAAATGCAGCCTACGTAGACCGCAACCCCTGAATCAAGACACAGCCTCTGTGTGTGTGTGCGCGCTTTAACTGATTGAGAAAAACTCTGTTGGCAGTCACATTGATTTCATACTAGCAGCTTTCGCTGTAGTTTCACCATTTCCTTGTGTGTCCCCCTTTTTTTTTTTAGATGATTTTTTTTTTTGGCATTTTCAAGCTTTATTAGATAGTACAGAGTTGAAATGGGGAGACGGAGAGAGAGGGGGGATGACCTGCAGTAAAGGTCCACGGGTCGGATTCGAACCCGCGACCACTGCAGCGAAGGCCGGAGCCAATATGGTACACACTCTATCCACTACGCCACCGGAGCGCCCTGTGTGTCCCTTTTTAAAATAAAACTTCCCACAAGCAACAATGTGGAGTTAAAAGGCAATGAGGCACACAAATTACTGTCGAAACTCGATATTAATCATATGTGGGAATTATCTAAGAAAACTATATGTAGAAAGACAGCATTGTTAGTGTGATTAGCAGCAGAGACATTGCATGTGTGGCCGAAAACAGCGAGAGAGACGGAGCACTAACAGACACACTCCAGAGGTAGACGCAGGATGTGTGTGCCGGGCCTAACTTTTCTAAGGGAAGTTGATGATTTAAGGATTGGAAAAATTTTAGCTATTTGGGCGACAATTGTATTTCCTTGGGACTGGCATTATAGTCTATTTGCCAGCCCATAAAGCCCTATAGGGATGCCGGATATGTTGAGTAAACCAAAGTTTTACTTTTAGAATTGTACAGTGTGTCCGCAGCAGTTCGAAACTGCTGGATGCTAACTTGCATATGTTGGGCAATTAGCATAATAAGCATAATCGCCTAAATAGACAATATTTCAGCAACTGCTTGGCCGATTTGGACAGTGTTGAAGTGCCTTTGGGGATATTAACTAATTAAGTACAGACTCTCAATGTATTGAGGGACCGTAATTATTGCTATCCCCCATACTTATTAAGTACGGGTCTTCAAGTATTGAGGGACCGTAACTTATTGTTATCCACCATACTTCTTCTTACTTCTTATTTATTCCGCCACATTTTCTACCGCTATCTCCTCCCACACCGTTGCACGTAGAAACGCAAAAATTTCCCAGAACGTCCGTCCCATTCCACGAGGTGTGCTATTATTCAGTTTTTTGATTTTCCACAAGGTGGTGCTGTAATTAAGCCCCAACTGAAGAAACTTTGAGAGGCCACGCCCCTCACACCGTAAGTCCGTTTGACTTGAAATTTCTCACACAGGTGTACTTTATTGTGCTCTACAAAAAGCCTCTGGGACCATATAAATCCGCCCGGGAATATTTTCCGCTAATTAGCATAAACTGAAAAACAACTTCCTCAAATTACACTGTATTGACACTAAACGTCTCACGAAACCTCGGTGGACTATGACACATGTCACCGAAAAATATTAGTAGGATAGCTTGGAAAAACATGGCCGCCATTGACCAAAACGTTTACACAGGGGCGGGGCTTATCAGTAAATTGGCCATAACTCATTGACCATAGGTCCTATCATCATAAAAAGTGCTGGATATGTGCAGAAGACATGTGGTAGCATGTCCCTCTAAACTTGTTGAGATTAACCCATAGGGGGCGCACAAATGAGAACCATAATTAAAAAATGCAATGTTTGACAGGCCATGCCCCTCGCCCCCTGACTCTGATTGACTTGAAATTTCTTACACACATACAGCTCATAGTGCTCTACAATAAAGCCTCTTGGACCATAGGGTTTGTCTTTTTATCCCAAATTTGCATAATCTGAAAACACATGACATTTCCTTTATGGATTTCCAACCCATCATCACCAAATTGTCTACACAGCCTTACGGGACCAACATACACATGTGTGAATAGTTTTAGCGAGATGGCCACCGTTCTCTAAAACGTATTTGCAAGAGCGGCCTTTTTTGCGCAGATTTGCCACGGCTGCAACCTTCAATTGGCCACAATTTGGGACTCGAATTTGGAAAGCGCGCAGCGGCGGTTGTAGAAGCGTTTGATCCGGGCCGACGGGTGGGGCGCCACCGCAGGATTTTCTAGTTAATTAATTATACTGCAAATCTCCAGATGTAATGTTTGGGTTGGCTTTTACCTGATAATCACTTTTCTTTTGACGCTTGTAGATACTTTTGAAGGAAGTCCACTTCTAGGCAGATGTTCAGTCACTCTTAAAGCTCTCCATTTGTAGATGATTTGCCTCATGGGTGGCCGATGGAGCTCAAACTTTTTTTTAAATGTATTTATAGCTGTCCCCAGACAAATGTGCAGCATCATAACTCTATTCCTGAGATCCTCTGAGATTTTCTTTCCTCTTTGCATGTCTGACCTGTATGGGTTCACTTTGTGGCCTAAACTGACCTGGTTTTATCTCTGTTTTATCTAGTGCCGCCCAATTTCTTCCCTAAAGGTCTCTCAATACACTGGTCCATTTCATCACTCAATTTGGCCCACCTGATTGTGTTTACCTGCTCCATTTAAGCAATGCAGCTCAGGGTTCACAAACTTTTGCACATACAAAAGTTGGCAAATAATTTAATTTTTATTTGTTTTAACAATTGATTTCTGGAAAAGAAAAATGTGCAATTGAAAAACATTGAGAAAAATAAATGTATAATGGTTAAACTAAATAAAATTCCAAAATGCTCAAGGGGTTCACATGCTTTCAAACAGCACTGTAGCTTTAGAAAGGGCTTTTACTCTTATACGACTGTCTGCTGGACTATATTGATGTGTAATATTTTCTTAAACCCACTAGCCCTTCTTGAAACTAATCATGTGGTGTTATTTAGGGAGCTGGGTCTGGATGAGCTGCTGAGGCACTGTGAGTGTGTGCTGGAGAAGCTGCGTTCCCCTGAGACAGAGCCCTGCTACCTGGATATGGCCGGCACAGCCCTCTACACCCGCACCTCCCACGACATGATGCACAACCACGGCAGGTACTGCAGCCTCCCAGGGTGGGGGGGGGGGCTACATTACAGAAAACACAGCTGTTCTCAAGGGCTTTGTCTGAATCCTCTGAGAACACTTCTACACATACCATACAACAAGGTTGCTATGGGGGTGTGTTGAACAACAGCTAATGCACAGTGACGGCATCATACTAGTAAGGTTGTTGTAGGCTGAAAATGTTTTGTTACTTTTAGTTTTTTACTAGTTTGATTTTCACTTACTCTTATCTTTTGAACAAGTTAACTCTGGGATGCATCTTTGCAATTAATAAAGGCCAGTCCCAGTAAACTTGAGTCCCCTCATTTTAGTATTTGAAAGTATTTGGGATAAAGCAACCATTTTATGGCTCACAATATGTTAATAATAAATTGACGATACCAGCTATTAAAGGTCTCTTTTGTTTCTTGTTTTCTCACAGGATAACCTCTGCTGTGGAGAAAGTGGAGCTGCTGTGGCAGCGAGCCTTTTCTACGGCCCATCTCCAGCTGCAGGTGCTTCAGCTGAGAGAGGATGCACTGCAGGTTAGTCACAATGAGGTGGGGGGGTTTGTTCATATAGGGGCTTGTGGGAAATCTACAAATCAGCCTAAATAACAGGATGAAGACCACATGCCATTATGCTAAAAGTACTATTTTTTTCTTCAGTTTCCATGTGTTTGTCATTATTACATTTTGAGTTGCAGTCTTGACTAGCAATACTCACAATTGGTTATTTATTAATGAGCCCCTAACCTAATAAAATGTGTTTATCTTAATGTTGTGTCAGTCACCAGAATTAGATTTCCCCACATGGCTCCACTGAATCGGTAACCTGTCTCACTTTGTTTAAAGCTATCTTGAACACAACTAAAAGGGAGCAGTGTGAGATATGGCTGGTCTCACCAGGCTAGATTGACGACTACATGAAGCAGTCACAAACTGCCTTGAACTATAAGGGACTGATGTTAGGTTAGAACGTGGGTCCTGGTTGACCCTGTCAGGTTTTGACCGGTTCCTCCCCATGGAGATTGGTGAAAGTGAGAGAGAAACAAATAAGAAGCCAGCAGGTTTGGGCTGGTCTTGCCAGGCTATTCTCATTGTTAGTGTGATTAATTATTGTGCTTTTCATTGGATTTTCAAGGATTTTAACACTTCAGTTCTTCCCTTTTTTAAATAATGGTGATGACTACCATGATGAGTAGCTGTGGTTAACATGTCAACAAAGTGAATGTGTTCCTTGTGCTTAGATCACAGAGCAGATCAAAACTCTGTTTCAAGAGAAACTGGAGCCTTACCAAATGGAGATCGCCAAGGATGATGCCAAGGCAGTGATGCTGGAGTCAGAGTTTGAGGTGTCCATATACACTCCTGCAATGGTAATGATTTAGTTGATGTTTTTGTTTCTTTACTTTAACACACATTTCAGTTGAACCTAATATTAGTTACATGTCGGCTCCATACTTGCTTCCTATCAGCAGTAGTTATCAGTGGTTAAACATGAATTCCCTTTACCCTTGTTTCCACCCAGTGGTGCGACTGACCACGCATTTATTTACGTTTCCACTGTCAAAAGTTTGGAAGGGTACCAAAATAAGCGAGCCCTTTCGCTGGGGTACCAAACCGTCCCAAAGGGTCCCAAAAGGGTGGAGCTGCACACTGCAGTCTGTTGATTGGTCGACAGAATCATCATTTCCCTGTGAGAGATAAACAGCTGTGTGGAGTCACATCTAGAAGAGTGAAGACTCTTATTGTCAACAAAACTTTGTTTCATTATATATATTGTAACATTTTGATGAAGGTAACACATTACATACTGTCTTGCTATGAACTTTGTCCTACTAAACTTATGGCTCTACTACAATGTAAGAGATATGTGTCTTCAATGGTTAAAAGTTCAGCTGTGGGAGAGCTCCCTGAATCTACCGGTGCTTTTAATTGCACTGTATGAGTTATTACATCCAGGAGAGACGGGTATACACTCCTCCACATTATTTCCTGGACATTGTACGAAATTGTAACATCTGCTGATGGTTAACATTGGACACACAAACCTAGTGTGTTTTCGCACACACCATCTTCACTGCATATAATCCCTGTACACTGTTCAGTTCTTTGTCTCAATCATCTGTGCCACAGAATTGAATTGGACCCTTGTAGCTGTTTGCAAGTAAAAACTTCACCTGCTTTGAAGATGCTTGACTTGGATCTCTTTATTAAAAACACTTGTTTTTTTTGATATAAATAAAACAAGTGTATAAATAAATAATTCCTTTAACACTTATGTTCAGAGAAAAACGTTGGTGTGCAGCTCTTTGTTATTGTGTGGTGTTTTTCCTCTTCATTGAGTTAATCAGTGGACTACACTGTGTCCTCTGCTATGATGTCACCAAAGTTATGTAACCGCTCAGACCCATAGACTGTATTTACTCTGACCGTTCGGCATAAACCCCAACTAACAAGTAGGGGTGCTATTGGCAGTGGAAACGCAATCCAGATCAAGGGTTACCGTGCCCAGCCGAACCGAACTTCGTTGCTCAGTGGAAACGGTGCAAAGATTGAGTTGTATCTTCAACTAACTGCTGGCCCTCCTGCCCTGTCCCTCACCAGGCCCTGGTTCGCTGTGCTGAAGATGTCATCCACATGTCAGTGGAGATGCTTCCCTATGACGCTTACACCGGGGAACACTGGGCACTGGATCTAGAGAGGTTGAAAGACAAACTCCATTCAGCTGTTCACTTCATTCTCCAAACCCTAGGAGCAGTGTCCAACTACCACCATTTCTACAACAAGGCAAGTTCTCAGAATACCAGGATATTTGGGTCATGCTCGGTGTCTGAGGTGAAAAGATTGGTTTATTATAGAAAATGAATGGACCGTTTCTTAAATTTATTGATCACTTGTTTTAAATCTGTGAAGGGACACTGAACAAAATAAATTAATAAAACGTTCCTAATAGGAGAAAATTGATTGTGTCTATATACAGTATAAGTATTTTCTTCTGGCATCAGGGCTGACAGTCAAAGAGTTATATTGGTTGGTATAAGAGATTCAATTAATATTTATCCCCTCCTTTAAATATAAGCTAATACAAAGTCAAATTCTAGGCCAATAAAGCGGATTCTGATCCTTCAACTATACTGTAAACTATTTATTTCCAAGAATGTAGAAAGTGTGTGTGACCCCCAGTACAGTACTTGTTTACTGTTTCACTTTCAGGCCAGTGGCTGGTACACTCTGGCCCTCTTTGAGAACTTCCTCCAGGAGCTTCTGTCTGGTCTGAATGCAGAGTCCACACAGAGGAGGAGCGGAGGGGCCGCCCCTGCATGGAAGCACAAGATCTCCACTTTCCTGAAGAAGAACCCCCCTCCAGATACAGAGGAGCTGGTTCATCTGGTCAATCTGTCCAGTGCTATCCCAGTGGAAGAGGTCCAGCAGGCAGGCACACAGATGGCTCAACGGTGAGTGATGGTGGAGCATCATGGCACAAAGAGGTTATGAATTGACCTAATGCTGTATTTGTATTTGTCCTCCACGGAGTCCGCCATGTTGCACTGCCATGTCTCTACCTTACAGAACGGACAAACTTAAAGGGATAGTTCATTCATTTTTGAAGTGGGGTTGTATGAGGTACTTATGCATAGTAAATGTGTTAGCTTATGGAGCTGGTGGTCAGCACCGTCATTTTAAAGAGTTAAGGGGAGGTGTCCGTGTAGAAGAAGTCAGCATTGTACTGTTGCTGAGGGGGCAGAAGAAAAGCAGTTTTTCTCCACATATATAAATGCTGACTAAAAACCTAAATATCAAATATCCAATTGTACGCTTAACTTAGATTTCTCCACAGCTTTAGTTTGATGCCAGACAGCCCTTTATTTTTGTTTTCTTGTCTCTTGAATAATCTGCAGTAGCTCTGAGTCCAGAGGCTGAATTATCAAAATAAACTGTGTACAGCGGCAAACTAAAAAAAATCTCAGTTTAGTGTAAAATGGAACGGTAATTTAGGTTTTTAGTCAGCATTTATTATGTGGAGAACATGTTTTTCCTTCTAGCCCCCACTGCAACAGTACAACGCTGACTGTGACTGTGCTGACTACCAGCTCCGTAAGGTAACACACTAACTATGCATAAGTAACTCATACAACCCCACTTCAAAAATACTGAACTATCCCTTTAATGGCCTTACAAATTTGTATATATAGTGTGTCTCCTGGGGAAATGCACCTGTGAGAAGACGAAGTAGTACTATAAAAAATAAATGACTAAATACATCTTCTCCTCATCACTTGATATTTTCAAAAGACTTGAGGCAGTGGTGGATGATGCCATCTTTAGTAGCTATAGCTTCTTGTCTTGTGCTTAATACTCTGATGTTACACATTGTACTTTTTATTTTATTTGATTAAAATCTCCAGACGGTGTACTAAATCATGATATTTAAGGATATTGTGAGACAAAAAAAAACCTATGCCTACAATTTAATATGCATCAACCACTCATCTGTCATCATTGTTCTAACATTGGTAGACACAGAATCCTGCGGTTACTGATGCACTAATCTTTTTCCTTTTCTAATCCATCAGGTGTATGACCTTGAGGAAACTCCTGGTTTCTTCTGGCCCTGTGGCTGTGGCTGAGCTGCAGCTGGCCTTACAGTGGCAATACCAGTTTTTCCGGAGCAGCAATGGAAACGCTTCCCCCGCTGGCAGTGCTACCGACACAAAAGCTGAGGATGTTCCAGAACATTCCTCTAAACATAAAAGTAGGAAGCAGGACGCAGCCCATCCTCGCCCAACATCTACCACTGCTGCTTGTGGCATGCTGTCAGCTGAGGGGAAACCCATCTCCCTAAGCTCATTTGACTCTGGCTTTGATGGAGCAGGTACCAGTCCGCTGGAGGCCTGGGCAGGTAGGGACAAAGTGGATGGACTGTCTAGATTAGCTGAGAATAAAGACTCCGTGGGCCCTGACTTGAGCCAGCCCCAGACACACAAAGACAATATCTCCACTCTTTTTGATTGTGAAGATCACAGAGAAGAGTTTGGCTTTTTGGGGGACTCGTCCAGGGCTAGCGTCCACACGCTCCCCAAACCAACAGCCCAGCCCATCAGCTTTGATGTTCAAGTGAAGCGCTCGGCAGCACTGCCCACTAATCCATGGCTCAGCTTGCCCGTGGACGATTTGGAAAACTCCTACAAGGTTACCGTTACCCAAAACCCAACGCTGCAAAAGAGAGACCCACAATTCCACGATCCCTTAGACCCCTACGCTAATGCTGAGAAGTTCGACAGGTAATACAAATAATGATAATAACTATTTGTTTAGCACCTTTTAAGAAAAACAATAGTTAACTTAGTGCCTTGACAGAGGAAACACATGCGCGCTTAGTAAACAACATTTTGATGGTGAAAAAAGGGAAGCTATAAAGGAGAAATGCAATAAAAAATAAAAATAAATTAAAAGACAGCATCACATACAAGAAAGTCTAGAATAATGTGTTTTAAGAAGAAGGCACAGATATCTCAAGCCTTATCTCTGTGGTCCCCCAGGTGTGGAGATGAGCCCAGGCAGACGTCGGTGTTGAGCAGTCCACAGGCCAGAGAGCTGCAGACCAGGGACTGGCTCCTACATTCACACTGCACTCTGGAGGATTCTGAACTGAGTCCCACTGACAACATGCTGTCCAGCACATTGACAGATGGAAGAGACAAGTCTGTCTGCGCCACAGAGGACGACCCCTCTCTGCTCTGGGATTCTTATGACCTCCGAGACCACAATCAGGATCCTGTCCATGGGTAATGTCTTTCAGAATATAACTTCAGTTTGTAGCCTCCAAACACACATTTAGAATTCCAGAATTCACAAGTAGGATGGTTTTGCTGAAAGAAATGAACAAATTGCACTCTTAATACTCTTAATTTCAGCCTGATTGATATCTCAATGGATGACTGGGATTTGAAGGAGCAGGAGGGGTTGAGGGAGGTGGAGAAGGTCCTGGAAAGGGCTGATGAAATACTGGAGGTAAGAAAGGCACCATTTGAGTAAAGTCATGGAGGATTGCTCTCATGTAGGGCTTCAACTGCTGATAATTTTTATTGTCAAATACAATTTTACGGGTGCGCTCATGGTGTAGTGGTTAGAGCGTCCCCCTACAGCAGGGCTGTACAGTGCGACAGTTTTGATCGCATTTGCTACTGAAATTGATCACGTGCGATGATGAATACAAGTCCATTCGCACTAGTGCTAGTTGATATTGAGGAGAGGCTGTCTTTGAAACACAGAGGATGCACAACACTGCTTAGAGGGCTCTACATTAACACTCCAAATGGGGGTAAATGTAGTCTTAGGCAAGTAAGTTATTGAGTCCACCCTTCACTTTGGCTGGTGAAAGATATGTGTCCTCGGGATCTGTGCTCGTGCAACGATTCTACCGTATAAAAACTTCACCAACAGTAATAACCGGAAGGAGATTACCGCAGTTAAGTTAGCGCGTGTGCAAACAGAACATTTCCTGTGCGCCTTCACGTTAAAAGCCTGTTACTAGCCAAACGTGAGTTGACTTTTATTTTGAAGCCGGTAAGAACAGGAAGTTAGCGCTTCACAACCCTGCAGTGCTCTAGCTAGAAAGGCAACTCATTCAGCTGCAGAGAAAAGTCAACAGTAGTCTAAAAACAAAGTTTGAAATAAGCCACTGAAGAACAACTTCCAACACATTCACAACAACCTATTTAATTTATCCTAAATTGTACCAATATGTATACTTATTTATTTAATAGGCTATGTTTAATGTTTTAAAGTTTGGTTTTAATTAACAGAAGGACATTTTCTAAAAATGTTTATTATTATTAATACAATAATTATATGTATATACAAAACATATATAGATATAGATATTATTTTAATGGGGAAAAATTATTCTGAATCAGCAAAAAATTGCAATTGGCAGGTTAGATTATTTTGTCTAAATTGCAATCAGTGCACCCCTATTCATTCTTCTACAATTATTACTGCACACACTAGGATATAATATTAATTGAGAATCTCAAAGGAGACCAAGATGACAGGCTCAAAGGTCATTAGAGTGAAATGCAAGGGTTAAGGTTATGCAAATTTTCGATCATACTTTGTGTGCTACCAAATTAATTTGTGCTACTGAATTTTTTTGCTTGCTAGCACCAGTGCTACCACCTAAAAAAATAAGCGTACAGCCCTGCCCTACAGGTTCAGTCCTCATTGCAGCAGACACGGTTCGAATCTGACCTGTGGTCAGTGCTCTGCATGTCCTCCCCTCTTTGCCCCATTCCTTAAATAAAGAAAATGTTACAAGTTTAAGGAGCCCAATGCTGTAGCTTTGTTTGTAACTTCCTCCTCTCCAGAAAGAAGAAGATGTAGTGGCCCAGGAGGCAGTGCTGGAGGCCCTGCTTTGCTCTGAGGACAGGCTGCATCAGTGGCCACAGTGGGACAGCGAGCAGCAGCATACTGGGGTATGTTAACTCATCACTCACCTTATGTTACAGATTGGGAAGAGGAAAAAGCTGAACCAAATGAATAAAATCAATTTGCATTCTCCAGGATGTTTGCACTCCTTTTTATAAAGTCAAACATTGCTTAGTGAAGGGTTTTTTTCTCTTGAATTTCGCATTTCTCGTAGTGGAGGTCCTGGGAAAGTTTTGTATGCGCTTCATTTATCTAAAATTAAGGCCTTAAAAAGTCTTAAAATCATTAAAAATGTGATATGCTGGTCTTAAATCCATTACTCAAAGGTCTTAAATTTGTCGGGGCAGGACTATTCACTGTTAGCCTATACAGTGCTGTGTGAAAGTTTGTGAACCCCTTGAGCCTTTTGGCATTTTATTCATTTTAACCATTATGAATTAATTTTTATCAATACCAGTATTTTTCATATGAAATAACAGATGTTTGTTTATCAATTCAACATTTTTCTTTTCCAGAAATCAACTGTTAAAACAGATAAAACAAATTATTTGACAAATGTTGTATGTGCAAAAGTTTGTGAACCCTGAGCTGCATTGCTTAAATCGAACAAGGTAAACACAATCAGGTGGGCCAAATCGAGTGATGAAATAGACCAATGTAATGAGAGATCTTTAGGGAAGAAATTGGGTGGCACTAGATAAAACAAAGATAAAACCAGGTCAGTTTAGGCCCACCAAAGTGAACCCATACAGGTCAGACATGCTAAAAGGGAAAACAAATCTCAGAGGATCTCAGGAATAGAGTTGTGATGTTGTACATTTGTCTGGGGACAGCTATAAATTCATAAAAAAAAAGAGCTCCATCGGTCCACCTTGAGGCAAATCATCTACAAATGGAGAGCTTTAAGAGTGACTGAACATCTGCCTAGAAGTGGACTTCCTTCAAAAATATCCTCAAGCGCCACAAGAAAAGTGATTTTTCAGGTGAAAGCCAACCCAAACATTACATCTGGAGATTTGCAGACAATTTGACACCACCATTCTTCACTTGGGAGAAGGTTCTCTTGGTGGTAGGCAGAGTTGTGTTTTTGCCCAAACATGGCGGTTTTAGTTATGATCAAACAGTTACATTTTGGACTAATCTGTCCACAGAATAAGACTTCAGGTATCTCTAGGTGCTCTCTGGCAAAGTTGTGACAAGCAGTTTTGTTCTTTTTTGAGAGCAGAGGCTTCTTCAGCAACCCTCCCATGAAAGCCATTTTGACTGAGTTTTCTTCTTATTGTGGAACCATGCACATCTGTCCCAGATGCTGCAAGAGAGGTCTGCAAATCACTATATGTAATGTTTGGGTTGGCTTTTAACTGAAAAATCACTTTTCTTGTGGCGCTTGAGGATATTTTTGAAGGAAGTCCACTTCTAGGCAGATGTTCAGTCACTCTTAAAGCTCTCCATTTGTACATGATTTGCCTCACGGTGGACCGATGGAGCTCAAACTTTTTTTAAATAATTTATAGCTGTCCCCAGACAAATGTGCAGCATCACAACTCTATTCCTGAGATTCTCCGAGATGTCTTTCCCTTTTAGCATGTCTGACCTGTATGGGTTCACTTTGGTGGGCCTAAACTGACCTGGTTTTATCTCTGTTGTATCTATTGCCACCCAATTTCTTCCCTAAAGATCTCTCACTACATTGGTCCATTTCATGACTCAATTTGGCCCATCTGATTGTGTTTACCTTGCTCGATTTAAGCAATGCAGCTTAGGGTTCACAAACTTTTGCACATACAACATTTGTCAAATAATTTGTTTTATCTGTTATAACAATTGATTTCTGGGAAAGAAAAATGTTGAATTGATAAACAAACATCTGTTATTTCATATAAAAAATACTGGTATTGATAAAAATGAATTAATAATGGTAAAAATAAATAAAATTCCAAAATGTTCAAGGGGTTCACAAACTTTCGCACTTGACTGTATATATTTTTTCTTCCGCGACTTTCCGAGAAGGAGCTACTTTCTAACTAACGGCTGATATAAAAGTCCGACACTAGAGGCAGTACGGCCGTGTGTGGCTGTGATCCGCATATAAACGTAACATAGAAGAAGAATGTGTGTCCCCTGCCTCCGAATTTGAAGTCGGTCATGTTAAAGCAAGAAAAGGGAGAACGACCCAGCGAAATGCATGCCCAGCTTTTATAAATTCAGTGAGGTGGAGGGAGGACGACAAATATCATGGCTGGCTTTATTCACCCCGCGACCACACACTGCCGCTACTTGTAGGTGTGCAACCACCCGCCCGCTGGCGATGTACTGACCCAAACGCAAATCACACAGAAACAAACAGATTGATTGTGTTTAGTAATTTTATTTATTTATCTATATTTATTAATTAATAGCTGCTCATCAGACGGTCGCATTCAGGTCGCTCTGCTGTGAGCTCACAGAGTGAGACGCGAGTCTCTGCTTCTCTCTCTGGGGCACTTTACACGGCCACGCAAAACGGTGCATACGCAGAAAAATTTCTGCGGTTGCACTATATCATTTACAGGAAAACAGCAAACGCAAACGCAAACGCAGGCATGAACCGCAGATTTTTGAGATCACCTCCGAGGGAGGATTTTTTGGAAAACTTAACGGTTTTGGTTTCCTGTAAACACCGAAACCATTTCCCCTGATAACGCTGCCGTCACGGCTCCACCCTCACACATGCGCATTGCGTTTGGATATAAATAGGCATGCGCCGTCTTTGTAGGTCCATGTGCGCCAGTTGGAAAACAACAACAACAATGGCGGATCACCGAGCTGTATTCATTGTGCTCATGAATTTGTTATCGTGCCACCAATCGCTCCTACAAGCAAATAGGGAAAGAGTTGTGCTCTGCCTGTTTTTCTAGCTAAATAAACGTGTGTCACTTCTATATGCCAGGGACACGGCTCTCTCTACATTAAAAAAACACTATCAGCGTGCAGCGGTTAAGTTAGGCTTCTGTTCAACAAAAGGAGCATTAAGGCTACGGCTTCACAGTAAAAGCATTTCACTGGCTAAACATTCATAGCATTTCGCTGGACACACGTGAGTTGACTTTTATTCTGAAGTACACCTAACAGGAAGTTATCCGCTCACGAAGCCCCTTCACTATCAGCAAGTCTGCTGTTTTTCCGAGTTCAATGCGGTGAAATAAGCTTGTCTTTTACAATATTTGTAACCCCAAGCTTACACCAACCGCTTTATGAACGTTAGTGGCATTAATTTTCGGTTACAGTAAGGTTTTATGTAGTGATGGGCAAATGAAGCTTTTATGAAGCATTGAACCGGTTGAGCCAATGTTTCGAAAATAGGTTCATTACTCGAAGCTTCAGTGACAGTGACCTCTGCTGGCGAAGTTCGAGGCTGCAGTGGATTCAACGTATCCCTGCTTTGAAAATGATTTGACGCACACACACACAAACCCAAATACTTAATAAATATTGATCTAAATACAGATGTCTAAATTGTTCTTAAATGGATATGCCTAGCCTTCTGTCCATGTAGGCTTGGATATAATTGAAACAGCATATAAAAGCCTATCGCACTTGCAGTTTGGCTATGCCTTCCCCCTAAGCCGGGACTCGAACCCCGATCCTCTACTCCCCAGACAGTGTGTTATCCCCTAGTCCAATCTAATCGATGCTTTACGTTATGTGGGATGGGGTTAGACACTCAAAGATTTGTATTGAGGTAGGCTGCCTTATGGATTGAGCCAGTTTCTTTGTTTTGCTCAAAGCTTCTCCACCGAGCCGCGGACCAGTAAGTGATTCATTCAGGGAGTGAAGCAGTTACTGCTTCGGACGTCATATGTCACGTGATTTGAAGGAAGTTTCGAAGCGTTGGTTCGATTGGCTCGTAGTCCTAGGGTTCAAAGCACGTATCGAAGCTTCAGAGTCAAATTGCCATCACTAGTTTTATGCATCAAATTGTACCGGAAGAGCTATCTACTAGGCTGTGTCACCGCTGACTATTGGCTTGGCATGGCTGCTACTTCAGCGATTTCGGCCCGTTTCCTCTGAAAACTTTGTGTACGGGTGAAGATGTCAGATAAATTGTGTCTGAACGGGTTTTTTTTTTTTAAACCAAAAACGGGAAAACGTGAGTTTTCACCGTGTAAAGTGCCCCTCTGTCTATCGCTTTATTTCTCTCCACTCTGCCCTCGCTCTCGAGAAGCCCCTGACTGCAGCCCGCAGACGGAGGTTGAGGGGGAGGAGACATTGAGGGGGCCGGCACATTGAGGGGGGGGGGGGGAGCCTGAGCTCACATTGAGGGGGCAGGCAGGCCAGGCACTCGCTGTCTGCATGTCTCCCTCTCACACATTCACTCGTACTAGGTCCGCTGCAGCCGTTTAAGCTAGCGGGAGCCCACGCTCTTTATTAGCCTAAATGTTACAGAGAGATGGCACGGGAGTATTATGACTTGCTATCTTTCTTGCTGCGTACCATCGACCTATTATAAAGTTAAGCATGGCCAAACGACTTGTTTAATTATTTGCCTGAAGAACGCATTCTTACATCCGGTTTAGTGATATCAAAATAAGAGTCCTGCATGCTGCAGTAGCATACTTGGAATAATAACCGGATATAAGAAACATTTAGATAATTTTATGTTTAACCTATAGTATTAACCGGTTAAATATCTTCTTAAAGGTCAACAGGTTAACAATGGACATCCCTTCCTACTATGTTGATTGCTTTTGCTATCTTGTAACAGTTCACTTATGAGGACATAGATGATCCTGTGAGTGTTAAATTAGTGTTGTGTGTCCCAAGGGTCAGCAATGAGATCTATACTTACAAAAGCAAGTATATATGTATGTAAAATGATTAAGTGTGCACTGTAAACAATGTGACATGTGCTAAAGAGAACTCCTATACCTGTCTGTCTGTGACGGTTGCAGGCCCAGCTGCCTATGAATTAAGTAAGAGTCAAAATAAGATATGGGGAACTATGAAGGGGTCACTGTGACCCCAAGGTATGACCTTAACAGATGCAATGTGACCACATTTAAGGCTTTAAAATATACCTCAATTAGACATAACTAAATGCTACAGGTGTGACGCACATTAAGTTACACCAATCACAGCAGCCCTAACAACAGTCTTATTATTCAACAGAACAATGTAAAAATAACAACTACAAAAAATACACAGTAAACTATTAACAGAAAAGATAACTAATCAATAAAGTGTAGAACAAGCAAAGAACAAATATTGTCCTTATTTTTACCATAGTCACCTCACATAATTCACTATGGATGAGTCCATTTTAACAGCAACAAAGGGACAAGAATTGTACAATCTATTAAAACCGTTAATATTGTTTATTTTCACAAGCCGTAGTGTTTCAGGGCTGACCTAAAATGTGACTCAATAACAAAAGTATCTTAAAATAAAGATGTTTGAATTGTTAAATGATTAATTGCATTTCTTACAATATTTCCAGGCACACACTGCTGTCAGTAGACTATAGATGACACTTGTGAAGCCTTACTGAAAAGATTTCCTTCCCGAACAAGGACAGGATTTTCCAGGGATATAACACTTTGAGGCTTTAACTGATCATGGATACATGTATGCATGTCACGGCATCCAAGGCGAAGCAATGCCTCCGGGGCATTAACTGTGGTGTTTAATATACGGTGTTAAGGTGCTGGAAAGCAAACATTTAAATTAAAGTGGTCAAACTTATGATTCCACAGTGTCTGCAATTGATTGTGACATTGCCAGACTGACACCGGCTGCCATTCTCAGGCGAATTTGCGGCCCAAAACACGCCCCTTGCCATCGAATAATTCAATTAATATTACTAATAATTAATACACACATATTCAAGGTAAAGAACAGGATGGCTGTAACAGCATGTATATTCTGTGGATACAATCCATAATAGCTATGGGTCTTCACAAGAAAGGGGTATTTAATATGCCAGGTCAGCTTGATAAAATGTTGTTTCACAAAATGTATTTGAGTCATTCCACCAATCCGGTACTGTGATCGTGAAGTTATCTATTCATTAAAATGAATTATTAGAATTGTTTTTACCTCATGCATGTTGAAAGTAATTTGAGTCTAAAATAAACTCTAATCTGTATATGTCCCCTTCAACCCCGTTACCATTTTCAACCCCGTTACCCTAGTTTCAACCCTGTCACACCTTTATGGTATTTATTCCTTTACGCTTATAAAAAATATATACTGTTTGTTTAACTATGTCTTAAATATTTATGGCAATCATAAGAATATTGATTTTGGTTAAAAATATGAAGTAAAACCACATCTTTGATCAAAAATGGTGTGATCGCTGGCACAAAAAGGGCCCATTCCCTGTATGCTACTGCTCCATGCAGGACTCTTATTTTGATATCGCTAACAGACCTGCAAACTCATAGGAGGTGAAAAAGGTGACAAACACCCGTACCTTCTGGGGGGGGGGGGTCGGGTGTTTTTCGCTGTCCAAATGATTGACTAATGTTAACCCATTGATGACGGCTGCTGCGCGATGCCACATTGGCTCTCCTGCCTGATGCTGCATCGCGCAGCATTATTACTTTATCTAATTTTCATGGCATTCCCAGCATAGAATGCACTGTCATTGGTTCAAATACACATAAGGTGGGTTTTGTTGATTTTTTTAAGACCACGTGACCACCCAAAAGTTGTGCGGTTTGCCGAAAATCATGTCAATCAAAAAAATAAAAAATAAAAAAATAAAACAAAATAATAAAAAAAAATACGCCAGCTATGTCGGCGACAGAACAGTTAGTGGTGTTTGGTGCGCAGAATCAAGGTCTACTATAGACTACTGACGGAAATCACACAACACATTGCATCTATTTATTAACAATATTTAATAATTTTCTAATTCATCTAATTTTGACGATTTTTAGAAATATTTGTTGGTTTGTAAGCGCTAAGGGAGCATGTTTAAATAAAACCTGTGAACCTTAACTTTTAAATGTATTTTATTTAATGTTTCTATGTGCTACACAGGCTTAGATATTAAGGTTTTGGTAGACTTGACAATTCGTACTATTTTTTCAGAAAACCCTCAGGCATTAAGGACATGCATCCTAGATTGCCATAGTCATCAATGGGTTAACTATCATTCACACAACCAGAGTTTTCCACTATTGCCTCCAATGTCCAGCTGGGTGAAAATAATAGCCAGCTGAGATCCTGGGGGGCCTGTCGGTCGGGGGCCCTAAGCAACCCCTAAATTTGCTTATGCCTCGGGCCCGGCTCTGATTGTGAGCGCACTGCAGACGCTTCATTTCTGCAATGTGCGCTCATTAAAATGTCAGCTTCACTTAAGAGTCAACAGTTGTGTGGGTCAGAACAGTGCAGTGCAAAATATGCAGCATAAAGCTATAACATTCGTCTACGACCGTGATGTTAAATCACCTTCACACAAAGCCTTCGCCCGAGCAAAGCAGCGAGTCGATCGCTGTGACGGTGAAAATCACCGGGACTCGGGAGACCTCGCCAGTGTGAGCGAGTGAGACGCCGCTCAGAAAAAACTCTGTGGTTTGATGGATGAAATCAGTCGGGGATATCCTGCCCGTTAACGTTGTCTACGGGAACGGCTTCTGCGATCTGTTTCTATATCTCGAGTCTAAATCATGGACATATACAGAATACAGAGAGCCATGTCGGCAAACTGACAGCGCGACTAAATAAAGGGACTGTACAGTGAGCTGCGTCCCTCCGTTACTTTCTGTTTTCAGCCGAGTAGGCTAAGTCACATTCACCTCTAAAGCATTGACAGTGTTTAATCAAAGCCTCTAATTTTTTATTTTGTATTATCAAAAAGGCTTTGATTGAGACTTTTAGCCAATTCTAAAGTCTGAACACACACACAGCGGCAGCAGTAGTGATACTTTACGGTGCCCGATTTTAACGCTGATTGGACAATACTCATGACGTCTACCAAAGATGTTTTATTGCCAAGATAACTATATTCCCTTGTCTCACACTACGGTAACTCGCCCACACAGTTCAGTCTGGGAAGCGCTGGCTGACTTCTCTGGCAACTGCCGCTACCCCAACCCCCCCCCCCCCCCCCCCCCTCCCAAAAACAAAAACTCTTCGGATCTATACGATTCACGTGGGTCATATATTTTGATTCAAAACGGCGAAAATCGCCGAAAGCGACGAGTTTGCAGGTATGGGCTAAACTGGATGTAACAAGGACTCTTATTTTGATATTACTAAACCGGATGTAACAATGCCAACTGCCAAAGCCAGACCAAACTACAGCAAGTAGTATAGGCTACGTTTAACATTGTAATAGGTACCCTGCAAAAAAGATAGCCAGTCACAACACTCCCGTGCCATGTGTTTGTATTTAATTAACAGCGTGGGCTCCCGCTAGCTTAACATAGCGCTAGCATTAGCCTGCTTGAGGAGTGAATGTGAGAGAGTGACAGACAGTAGCATGGACATATAAAGAAATGGACACCGGACTGAAACACGGCGCTCATTCATTCCTATGAAACTGCTCATTGGCGCAGGGAAGCCACAAGGAAGTGATATGCGGAAATTCATGCGGTCCATGGTTCATGGCGATAGGTCCATGAGCATGACGTAGCGGCATTATGGACCTATCAAGAAAGAGGGCGGCAAGCGTAGCAATGACGTAGCGGACTGGTAGCGGATGTAGAATCATTCTCGTTCTGTAGCATCCGTAGCATCTAGCATTGTAAGCTAAAGGTCTTAGCGAGCAAAGTTGTATTGCTTACCGACCATGGTCGTATAAGTCACTAACCCCCCGATGAACCGCTATATGTGATCTTTGAATTACACTCCGTTTTTGTAAAGTAAAACAGTGGTGAATAAGTTCTAAACTACGACTCTGTTCAGCTGCCCATGGCTGCCCCCTCCCTCCTCCTCCCTCGAAAACAAACCGAAAGCCGTTAAAAGCCGTTGGGCTAATAAGACGCTTGAGGTGGCGTTTTGAAATGAAAAAACTTCAGTTTTAATAGTATATGGTCTAATGATAAGTATGAGCCTATGTTTGATATTCAGAAAAAATTTGCGGAGACACAATCTTGTTCGCCGCTTGTATTGTGTGGACGGGGAAATCTACCTCAGGACAGCATGAAAATAAGCTCCACCCCCCAGCCCCATTCACAGCATGCAGTACTAATGGTTTGGCCACTTGTCCATGCTGGTTGCTCGGAGAAGGCAGCATCCTGGGGGCCTGGACAGTAGTGAGAGCCCTAAGCGCCGTCCCCCTCAATGTGAGCTCAGGCTCCCCCCCCTCAATGTGCCGGCCCCCTCAATGTCTCCTCCCCCTCAACCTCCGTCTGCGGGCTGCAGTCAGGGGTACTTGTCGCTCTCTGACGGCTAGTTAAGAACTATTGACGATCGTCCCGTCAATCGCAGACAGTAGCCTACATTTCCATCACCATTCGGTACAACCCTAATACCCGCAGTTTATTAACCTGGCTGCCTGCAACAATATGAAGAAAATAAAACATTTCGCAAATTACCGCAGGTCCCGTGGGCATCCCCCAGTTATGCAAACCTGTATACAGTAGCCTATGCTATTGCTATGCCTACTTTACAGTAGCCTATTTCCCGATTTTGAAAGTGCAAAAACATTCACCTGTGGAACCAATTTTTAAATAGTTTCTGCCATAAGTTCTGAAAAATAAAGTTAATGGACTAAGTTTGTTGTTTATTGAATAAGTAGGCTAATTTAAATTTGAAGGACATTCTTCCCCATAAATTACCAGATTTTTCTATTTCATTCTAATACTGCATGCTGCAGCTAACACATTTTCTTTATTGATTAAACTGTTCTTGTGACTCGATTAATCAGAACATGTCAATCAATTGATACAGCTCTATAATAGGTTGAAAAGGTGGTAATGATGGGTTTTCACGTTGCCTTTACAGTGATCTTATATTTATTTGATGGTAAATGCGGGGGGACATTGTCTTCATTCAGACTGCTGAATTTTTTTTATTTTCTGTAATTAGTGCATTGATATATTGATATTCAAACTTAATAAACCTCTACAGAGCATATAGGCTACTGTAGTGTAGTTAGTAGATTTATGTTGCCAAGGTATTGGTGTTCATTAGAGGTCTTAAAATGTGCAGATACCCTGAGAGAGGCTACTTTCTTCCTAGCTTCTGATATAAATGAGTATCACTTTATGTTCAATAAACAGACAAAGTAAACTTGAATGAGTCTCATTGAGTGACACACAAGCTATGCTTGGGTTGTAATACAGCTGGACCCCCCAAAAATCGCCTATATGTATTGTGTTTTAGGTCTTAAATTTCATTCAAGGTGGTATTAAAAAGGTCTTAAAAAGTCTTAAATTTGACATGCTGAAACCTGCAGATACCCTGATAGATATCCTCATACTTTTTTACTATATTAATCTTCATATTATGAGAAATACTTTTTGTATTACACTGTCTAAAACATTTAATAAAATATGCAAATGAGGCAATATCTCATTCAATATGCGTACATACAGTACGTAATAGGTTGACTGTTTTTTAGCCATTTTCATTATATATCACAGGGGTGGCCAACCAGTCAGAGACAAAGAGCCACATTTTTTACTGTGTTACTGCAAAGAGCCACATCGTACACACGGGTACACACAGTGGCGATTCCAGGAAATTTTGACTGGGGGTGGCCAAGGTGGGCCACAGAGTTAGAGTGGGGTGGCCATCGCACCCCTGAATGAATAGCATGTGATATGCTGTACAACCAATTCAAAGATGATTTATAATCCCAAATGCCCAAATCATGTTAGTATCCATTGTAATGTTTGTCAGAAAACTAAACCCCTGAAGGGGGGTCTGGGGGCATCCCCCCCAGAAGATTTTTTTGTGTTTTTAACATGTAATCTAAGCATTCTGGTGCATTCTGGTGAAGATAATAAAGGAAAAAGTCAATATTTATTTCAGCTCAGATGAATAGTAAAATTAGCAAGACAACATAACTTGCTAGCAGCCAGATGCCTAACAACTGGACAGAGGGATGACCACTAGCTTCTGACCAAATATCTTGCTAAAAAATTAAATTAAAATAAAAAATAACATTTGAACTGGGGGGGGGGGGTCACTGGGGTGGCCAGTAAGATTTCAGGGGGGGGGGCGTTTTTATTTTCGCGGGGAGCTTGCACATGCATGCACAAGCATTATTTATTAAAAAAACAAACAAAAAAAAACAGGGGGCCCCACACTAGGACTTGAAACGGGCCCCCAGATCGTTAAGGCCGCCCCTGTGATAATGACAGGACTGGACTAAAGACGACAGGGCAGTCATTTTCAACAATGAACATTGTGTGCACTGCCTTACACACAAACTCTCAGTTCAACCAAGTCCACAAACAAAAATATAACAATTTAAAATAGCGTTTTTCTCTTACTATGCATGTTGCTTTGTGGGACTTACTTTTAGCATGGAGAGAGCTGAAGTGGCGCTGAAGATTTGAAGCCTTGAAATGCGCAAATGACACCTGGCATATAAGGCAGAATGGCTTGGTATAACGTTCAACAAAAAATATAAACTCTGCCACTCTGTTTCGGAGCGAACTTGACACAAATAGTTTACTCACGGAAAACCTCCCTCCAAGCTGAGCGGGCAGTTTTATGTTGCGTCCGCACCAAACGTTTGCGAACGTTATGTTGCGTCCTCAATTAAACATTTGCGAACAGGCATACACATAGGGCCTACACATTAGTACAATAAAAAATGAAATAATAGACAACATGTAAAACGAACGTAAGAGCCGCATGAAGTGTTTGCGAACATGCACACACATAGGCCCACACAAAAAAAAAGTATTAAAAAAAAAAAAAAAAAAAAAAAAAAAAATTATAATCACATAATTTGGTATGAACTGAAGAGCCGCACGAAGCTGGGCAAAGAGCCGCATGCGGCTCGCGAGCCGCGGGTTGGCCACCCCTGATATATCAAATCAGAATGTTTACACTCTTCTATGACCTTATAATCAGGGCCGGCGGTAGCCAGGGGCCAGGGGGGGCCGTGCCCCCCCAGATGTGAGCTGTGCCACCCAAACAAAATTTGAGATTTTTTTTTTTTTTTTCCCGATAGTGGGTCTGGGTTTTTTCCCGACCCACTATCGGACGGAAAATTTCGTTCGCTGTCCAAGAAAATGTCAAATAAAATTAATTGGGTGGGCAGGCCTGCCTCCATCCACCCGCTTATAGGCCTAGTGGTCACTGACACTGCCTGGTCAGTGGTCAGCGTTGCCAGGTCCGCTTTTTATATGCGACTTTGGACTTTTTTCTCAAGAGCAGTCACTGACACGGGGCTTTAAACAGCAACTTTCAAGGGAGGGCTCCGGTGTCTAGGAAATATTCCAATGGCTTCCAATCTCACCTTGCAACTCAGTGGCTAGTGGCTACTACTGCTGCAGTTTGTGTAGGCTACTCACAATTTCAAGAACCCAGTTAATTGATTATTAATTAATTTTTTCCACACGTTTACATGTTTTGAGGCGGAGGATCCCTCCGACCAGAGCCGGCCCGAGGCATAAGCGAACTAAGCGGCCGCTTAGGGCCCCCGACTGCCCTGGGGGGCCCCCTCCAAAAAAATATATTTTTTTTTTTTTTTTTTTTTTAGTTTGTGTGTTTGATATTAACATCACATTATGCAAATGTCAGTTATCATACAAAAAAGGAATACAATGTTTTGGTCTAGATAATTAATAGCCTAAACATTTTATCAGTTCATCTGGGAGGAAATCCGAAATTATCTGATCATGTCACTTTCACATCCATGCAGTGTGTATTGAGTTTATTTAAAAACAATTGGAAATGGGGCTGCCCTCAGTTGCCCATACACTGTGTATAGTCTATAGCCTATTTCAGCCTTGTCTGTGGAAAAAAAGATACAGTAGCTGGACAACAGAGTTCTTCTGCTTAGTTCCTCACACTGCATTTAAATGCATTCATTATATTACAGAGAAATATGTCCAGTGAAAGAAAAAGAGCTCCAAGCCCATCCCAGAGGACCCTCCATAATTTTTTTTTTATATTAATATTTTTATGGAAAATCCATGTGTCCTTCTTCAATAGCTTCTAATTCATCTGACCCAGTGTCTCCAAATTAATTTTCCTCTCAAAGTGCACCAGATTCATGCATTTCACTTTAAAAAGGTTAAAAAAATCTCCCGGGGGGGCATACCCCGGACCCCCCTGGGAGGGTCTCAATCTCGGCTGTCTAAAACTTTCGCACAGCCGCACAGTGGAGGCACTAGCAGAAAACACTGGGTGTGTGAATGATATTTAACAAACATCTATAGTTTCAGCAGCGCTAACATTGGAGAGGGGCCCCCTAATCATATTTCGCTTAGGGCCCCTTGAAGGCTTGGGCCGGCTCTGCACACACACACATATGATTGAAATAGCCTACTGTTAAATTAATATTGATCAGCTGGCTGCTGTTACCTAAGTCAAAAAAAAACAAAAAAATCTGTTCTGCATTTGTCCTGTTGGACACACAAACACAAACACACACACACGCTTATGATTGAAATTGCCTGCTGTTAATATTGAGTAGCTGGCTGCTGTTAACTATGTAAAAAAAACTAAAAAACAATTAAAAAAAAAATCAGTTCTGCATTTGTCCTGTTGGACACACACACACACACACACACACACACACACACACACACACACACACACTATATATATGATTGAAATAGCCTACTGTTAAATTAATATTGATCAGCTGGCTGCTGTTGAATGCTGTTAACTAAATTAAAAAAAATCTGTTCTGCATTTGTCCTGTTGGACACACAAACACACACATGATTTAAATTGCCTACTGTAAAATATAGATTAGCTGGCTACTGTTGGCTGCTGTTAACCAAGTGTATTTTTTTTTAAAATCAGTTCTGCATTATCCTGTTGAGAACACATTCAGACACACAATGCATTGACTAATAGGAAATAGGCCTATTTAATTCACCATTTGAGGCATCAAATAAAATTAGCCAATAAAACACTTACATCACAATCACTTATTTTATATATATACACATTATGTTGTATATAATGTATATTATATGTTATTCATAAACATTTTGGAGAAAAAAAACATGCAATAATCAAATTTCCCACACAGCAACACTCAACGTTTATTTGCATATTGTGTTCTACACAATTCACAGTAAATGTGCCAAAAAGCAGACGCAGAGATCTTACAAGGGCAAAAAATTTCGGCTCGCGCGCTCTATGCGCGCTCGCATCTTCGGTCTCCCTGCCCAGTGTGCCCACCCAAAATTTCTACGGGCCCCCCCAAGTCTGACTTTCTAGAACCGGGCCTGCTTATAATCATTGTCATTGTGAACATTGTGATCCCTTCAGAAAATCTGTAACTTCAAGGGTTTATATGTACACATATTTAATGAGATATTGTCTAATTTTCATATTTTATTACATTTTCTTGTTTTTTGTCTAGTTTTCTGACTTTTGTTGCAAGTTTTCCATAATGTGTAAGCATTCTGAATCTTTAATGTGTACTGTTGCAATGGCTGTAATACAAAAGACTGAATAATGTTAATGTTTTGCTGCCACTTGTTACATTTTCACAGAGATTGTAAAAACATTTAGTTCATGAATGTGTTCCTTATTCCTTCTATGGACTGGAAATGTTAGCTAACATTACTGGTTGAACCAGTCAAACAGGGAAATGATTTTCCAATAAGGACATTTAAGACTTTTCAAATGACTTTGCTGTTGACTAAGTTGAGGGTTGGGTAGTCTGCTCAGCCAGCGTTTATAGAAACCAACACGACTCTCCCTGGAAAAATGTATTTCATTTGAGAACCTGTGCAACTTGTTTTGTCAGCTGCTGTGAGTAGGAAACAAATGGTTACCTTAATTGAACTGCAGTTCATGCACTGAGGCCATGTCCACAGGTACACAGGTATTTTGGTAACTGTAGCTTTTTCTTTGCGATTTGGTCTCTTGTCCATATGCAAACATCTCAACCAGACACTAAAACAGGAGCTTTTTGGAAACGTCCCCCGAAAGTGAAGATTTTGGAAAACTCCTGTTTTGCCCGTATTCGTAGGGACAGGGAAACTCGAAGTTTGGGAAACGCTAGCTTCATGACTTCAATTCATGCATGGCAATTGTTGTTTCCATCTACTGAGCATGCTCCAAGATGAGGTTATCGGTTTGTTTTCCTCCATTAGGCTTGATTGCACCTAGCTTTGCACCTAGTTTTTGGTTTTGGATTTTGCTATTTTCAATTTGGTTTTTATTTTGAACATGCTCAATGTGCATGCTCACTTTATTCATTTATGGTGTTTGACTTGACACACATTGGCTTGGCATGAGTTGCGTCAGCATTTTCAATCGTTTTTTTTTGCGTTGTCATGTGTACAGACTAAATCACTGTCGTGTGTGTATGGACTATGTTCTGCTAACGGAGGGAGAAAAATGCATTTTGTAAAATATCCTTGTGCCTGTATTTAAACCTGAGATTTATGTGCTTTATGTTCATTTTCCAGATGTCATCTAGTGAGCTGGCCGAAGCTGGTGTCCTTGGCCTGGACGATAACCTCGTCCCCGCAGAATCTGACGACCTAAGTGAACCCAGGTCGACTGGATCTCCAATTGAAACTGAGTTTTGGGAATGGGACAATCCCTCTACTGAAGCTACTCCAGAAGCAGAAGATACAGTATCCTTTCCCAGCAGGCCGGGCCTTGTGACGGAGCTGAGAGAAGTCCAAGTCCTGGACCAGCTGATCATGGAGGAGAACCTAAAGATCCACGACCTCAGACGCTGTGTAGAAGAAAGCCCCAACGAAGATCATCTCTCCAGGGGGAAAGCTCTGGATCCAAACGGGCTGTTGAAGATGAGCAAAGAGAGGCAGGCTTTTCGGGTACAACTGGAAAAGGAGAAAAGGGAGGTGAAGAAGCTTGAAAAGAGTTTGGACAAAGAGCATGACAAAAAGCATAAGAACAGGGCCAGAAAGGTTGTCAAATGTTCTATAATGGAAAAGACTTCAACTAAGAATGAGGAGGTCCCAGCACAAAGTGTTGCGATTGTATCAGGTAGCTGTAACGAATCACAGACGACAAATTCTTATGCTGAAGGTATCTGTGAAACTAAACGCATTCAAGCAGTATGGGGTCCCAATGTTGCCCAAGAGGCTACAACACAACAAGACTTGATTCAACTTCCAGATTCCCAATGTCTACAAGATCATTGCTCCGAAGCTAGGCCAACAGTTTTTAATAGAACTACCTTAATAAGTGCCTCGGATTTTACGGAGGCTCTAGGAGGTAAGGAGAAGGTAACGGAACCTCAGGGATATATCTATGGGAGAGAATTGGACGGTTCTGGTGGCGAAAAAAATGCTACTATTTGCAAACCGGAAGCTTCTTTGAGCCCTGAAACGAGGCTGGACGATGGGGCGTTTGACCCAGGTGGCGAGTCCCTCCAAGTTCCTCCTCAGCCTAAGCCAAGAAAGGCCTTATTTCTTCTGAATAAAATTGTCAGCAAACAGGAAACCCCTCATTCGGAACAGCAGAATCCGGCCCTGTCTCCGCAACCCACTTTCGTGAAATTCGATTTACAAAATGAACCTTCTAGTGAACTGCCAGAAAATCTGACTCCAGCCATCAGCACTAACTTGGATCTCAATCCAAATGCAAATGAACACAGCACCAACAACAATAATAACTATGCCCTCTCAGAGTTGTCATTGTCTGAATCCAGTTCTACAGAAGAAGAGGATACATGGGTGGCACCTGCATTTTTGCGACAGGCCCATTCCCCCCCACCAGAGGAAATCCAGGCTGATATGAGGGCCAATGAGGGCCAAGATCCCCTGCCAACACCCGAACTGCCTCCTGAGTTTGGAAGAGATGAGCAGAATGAAGAAGACTGGTCTGATGGTGGTGTTCACAGCTCTCTGGCCATGAGGAGATCAGGCTCTGGGGCACATGGGCCTCAGGCCCAGCTCAATAACAACACAAGAGAGGTACACACTGGCTGTGAAACTGGTTACTGTCAATTTAGCCTTAATTTTTAGGTATTTTCAGTGTATAGCACATGCAAAAAATTAGGCTCAAAGGCTCAATACCTTTTCAGCTCTGTTTAGGAAAAGTAGGGGAGAACGGAGTTGGTAGGCACACTTTTTTCTCTAGTGTGAATTGCTCCTCACTAAAACATATTTCAATAGTCATTCCTACATTAAATTGAAGCTTAAGGTGTTGGCTTGACATCTGTATCCCTCTCTTTTTCCAACTTTTTGTAAAAAATAAGTAATTAACCATCAAAGATAGGTTGGTTGTCACATTGTGACAACAATGTCAGATTGTGACAACCAACCCCATCACGGGGATGGTTGTCACACTGTTATTTCAATGGGAAACATCTTAAAAAGAAGGCAACAAGGCATAACAAAATTTCGAAAAGTTCAATTGCATTGTCAAGCTGACAAATAGGCCTACATAACTTCATGCATCTTAACACAAAATTAGCAAGGAAGACGAACAGGAAACCAATATTTAGACCGGCCTATGTAACAACATAAAGAACAAAGCAAATAGGTCCAACTGAAATAGCCTACTCAACTAGGCTACACACATTCACTATCTGAGTTACAGTGATGGAAAATGTTGGGTCTGCTGCTCACTCTAACTAAGCAGAGCTTGTGTGCCCAATGGTTGCACATCAAACACTTCTCCCATACCTCCCCTGAACGGGTGCTGGAGACCGTTTCCATAAAAACAAAAACTTATCATCTTCATCTGATGAAGATTCCTCCTCTTCTCTCTTTCGCTTCTGTTTCCTCTTCCCCAGCTGGGGTGGAGTGCACTGGGGTACCGTAGCCTTGGCAGCTAGATCGGGATTCACTGGGACGTTTTGATTGTGTTGCCCTTTTTTTCTTTTTCATGCTAGCTCCCTTTTCCTGCTTAATTCTCTCCTTCTCTGGGGTGTCAGTGAGGATACAGCTTGATTTTTTTTTTTCATTATTGGGTTCCTTTCCTGGCTGCAGCCTTTGGATAACATGTGACCACCAACCCCAACAGGAATTTCTAGCATTAAGGCTTACAACCATCTAACAGCTAGTTAGCTAGCTAACAACAATCTAAACTATAGCTTTCCCTTCACATTTTTGAGTAGCTAAATATTTACAATTTGACATGAAAAACACAAAGTCCTCTTACCTCAAATTCAGCTGTCTTACTCCAAAGAGGACTATGTAGTACCCCTTTCACACCAAAAGGAACCAAGAGCCAGTTCTGGGCTGGTGCTGGGGCCAGTTCAAAACTGGTTACAGCCTTATACCAGTTATGAACCGGTTGGTTTCACACCGACCAGAGCCAGCCATGGAGCTGGCAGGAGAGCAACGTCATGATGTCACTGTAAACGTGTTTACGTTGCCCGACGTCGCTGCTCTCGTGGCTAAAGCTAGCGCTAGCTTTAAGCACAACAGTGGATAATACGTCTTATTTTTACACGTTTTGCCTCTCGCTTTGCTTTGTTAACCAAACAGGACCCATACAGCGTATTTTCGCCGGTCAATTTGATCGCTACGTTCGGTAATTATGTTGTGTTTACGTCTCGTAGTAGCGGTGTTTTTAAATATGGCGGGCATGAGGTTTGAGTTGGTCTGGTTGGTCAGGATAATCCCTCCCCCGGCCGCCGGCGCAGGCAGTTCTCATCTCTAGCCCAGCTCAATCCTGGGTTTTGGATTGAACCGGTTTTTACAGCCCGGAGCCAGCTCTCTGGCGGTGTGAAACCAAAAAAACTGGTTCTAGCTCCCAACTAGCTTGGAACTAGCGTCAGCGCCTTCGGTGGCGAGATATAACAAATGTGACAACCAACCCGTGTGACAACTAACCCCGTTCTCCCCTACTTGAAGTTTTTTCTGAGAGATAATTAAACCCTTTTTAAATACGCTTTTTAACTTTTTCTGAGAATCAGATGTGAAAATGAATATCAATCTCAGGTCTTTGTGAAGGACATGTCCAATCATAGCTGTTATCCCCGGCTACCTTTTTTTAATGCTAAGCTAGGCTAACCACATCCTGACACATTTATGAGTATGTCCTGCAATGTTCTGATTATAACTACAGTGTCCAGCATACTATACGCTACTAACTTGAAGTGTAATATGACTATTATATTAATTTCAATGCTTAGTCTATACGAAATCTGGTTTTATTGCAGGTGACTGATTTTAAGACCCCAATAGTGCTGGATACAGGGTCTGGTTTGATGAAAGCAGGATTTGCAGATCAAGACCTTCCAAACATTATATACCCAACAATTATTGGGATGCCAAAATATGAGGTAAGGGTGTGTACTTAATGTAGTACTAGTTGTTCTTTGCAAGAAGGAAAGACACTTTTATAATACTCTGGCTTTATTTCTGACTGGAAACTTTTTGTATTGTTGTCTGCAGGAAGTAATGAAAGGGTGCTTTGAGAGGGAGACCTACATTGGACATGAGGCTCAACACATGAGAGGCGTCTTGGCTCTGAAGCGGCCCATAAAGAACGGGATCATTCGCAACTGGGATGAAATGGAAAAGGTGAATTAGGAATGCATATGCCAATTTAAGATGTGATGTCACTGGGGGCCTAAAACTCTCATACTATACCAGTATAAACCAAAGCAGGGGGGTAGCATTTTGATATCGACATACCATGAGGGTCGTTTTAGGGGACACTCACACTAGGAACAGTTTCCCTGTACTGTGCCCAGGCATGTTTGTCCCCCCATTTTTTACTACAGGAATTGTCTTGTATACACTGAAGACAGGACCAATGTCGCATGCTCGTACATGAGCATCAGTATCTTGCCGAAGCACACCTTTTCAAACTGTACCAGGGCCAAGGAACTGCAACGGGCTTGAGAACAGTATGGAGCACTCACACTGATCAAACCAAGTAGGCTTTAGGCATCAAGGTTTGGTAGGGTATGGATTGCCTAGTGTGAGTGTGCCCTTAATGTAATTTTATCTGGGAGTTCTTTAAATAAGACAATGATGCTTGTCAATGTAGGTATAGTCCATTAATGGTTAAAAGTACCTATGTTTCCCATGGAGGTATAAGATGACCATAAAAGTATTAACTTTAGCTATGACCAAAAACAATTACATTTGTATACTACATAGGTTTTGAGTATGTCATGTGTTCAGACAGGAAGAATGACCCATATACAGTGCTGCTTGAAAGTATGTGAACTAGGGCTGGCCCGAATGCCATTTTTCAGGCTTCGACTATTCGTTGGTTTTTCCGAGCGAATATTCGGATATTCGTTCCAGAAAAACACACCATCAAACTAGCATTAATAATGCCAATGTACTCACTGAAACCGAGTGTGTGAGCCGAGACGGCAAGCTGCGTAGTTTGTTGATGCTTTAATAACTTTAGAACGTAGTAAAGTCGTAGTCCTTACTTTTTCCCCTTGGAGGCGAACGGCTGTTTTTCCGTTCCAAATCAGCTGTCCTCTGCGCCATCGTAACCCGTACAGGAGCTTATCAATTCATCCAGGAACGTGCATCTTTTCGGCGATTTATAAATCCATACAAAGATCCAATATTGATAGTCTTTTGTGTCCATATTATATCCATTATTGACCGCCTATTCCCATGATGCAAGCAAGTCACAGACCAGTTTATGATGGCTGAATAGCATGGCTGAATGTAAACAAACAGCTGAGCTAAGCTAACTATTACGCCAAGCATTACATTTCCTTCCGAAATCGCGCTAATGTTGTGGTAGCCTATAGAGTTATTAGGAACACAATCTATTCTTCCTCCATCTCTCTCTCCCTCCTACGCTTGGTGTCGCTTTTAGTTTGCCTCACTCTGGTAACATCACGTAGCCTACTACAGCTGATATCACCGGTTGCGCTTTGAAAGGGCAGCGGCCAACTAGGTCAAAGTTCAAATAATTCGATAATATAAAAGTCTAATTTGCATTTTACAATTGTTTTATAACTTGTATATCCAAATATTATTTGCTGAAAAATATACTCCAGTTTGAGTTACCTTTGCAAAAAAAGTTAAAAAATTTAAAGAAAAAAAAAAAAAAAAATAATAATATTCCGAATACTGAATTGAGCTCCGAATACTAATTTAACAAACAAATACTCGGATATTCGAATAATTCGGGCCAGCCTTAATGTGACCCCCTTGAGCCTTTTGGAATTAATTTAATTTTAATTTTAATTTTAACATTACCCATAAGAACCCGGACCCAGTTCTACTTATAGGAAAAATATGAGGGATGGAACACAGACTAAGTAGACCACATAGAACACAATTTCTCAATATTTTTATTTTTTTATTTTTTATTTTTTAACACTAGCACTAGTTTTAACTCACCTTTTAGTAACAAAAAACAAGCTTTTGAAATTTGCTAATTTCTCCAATTCAGCTGTCACACTGCAATCTTCGGGAAGTCACTTCCTGACACAGTCACATGGCTGTCACATGACAACCACACCAGGATGTTGAGTATATATCACTAAGGGACTTAATGAGTAAAAATATAGTATAAACCTGTATGAGGAAAATTTTGGGACATTCAAAGTGTATGTGACCTGGATGTCACCGTGGGTCCTTATGGGTTAATTAATTTTTTATCAATACCAGTATTTTTATATGAAATAACAGATGTTTGTTATTAAAGACCCTCACCACCCCTCACACAGCCTGTTCTCCCTCCTGCCATCAGGGAGGAGATACAGGAGCATTCCATGCAGATCCAGCAGGATGCTAAACAGCTTCTTCCCACGGGCTGTAAGGCTCCTGAATGGTCTGTGCCCCCTCCCCCTCCCTCTCTCACACACACACACACACACACACAAACACCCCCCCCCCCCCCCCACCACCATTAACTTGGACTGACAGCCAGGAAACTGTCAAGGACACTCCTGAACATTCATTTCAGCACTTTATTCAGACTGATGTCTGTTTTTATTGATATGTCTGTGTTTGCTTGTTGTTTTATATGAGAGTGATCATTTTTTATTATTTATTTTATTTTTTTAAACACTGTATGATGACCTGGTGAGAAACGGCATTTCGTTTCATTTGAAATGACAATAAAATGAATCTTGAATCTTGAATCTCGTTTATCAATTCAACATTTTTCTTTTCCAGAAATAAATGGTTAAAACAGACAAAACAAATGATTTGCCAACTTTTGATGGGCAAAAGTTTGTGAACCCTGAGCTGCATTGCTTAAATCGAGCAGGTAAACACAATCAGGTGGGCCAAATTGAGTGATGAAATGGACCAATGTAATGAGAGATCTTTAGGGACGAAATTGGGCGGCTTTAGATAAAACGGATATAAAACCAGGTCAGTTTAGGCCCACCAAAGTGAACCCATACAGGTCAGTTAGCCAAGAGTAAAGGTAAATCTCAAAGGATCTCAGGAATAGAGTTGTGATGTTTCAAATTTGTCTGGGGACAGCTATAAATTAATTAAAAAAAAAAAAAAAAAAAAAAAGCTCCATCGATCCAACACGAGGCAAATCATCTACAAATGGAGAGCTTTAAGGGTGACATCCTGGAGGGTTGCTGAAGAAGCCTCTGCTCTCAAAAAAGAACAAACTGCTTGTCACAACTTTGCCAGAGAGCACCTGGAGATACCTGAAGTCTTATTCTGTTGACAGACTAGTCCAAAATTTAACTGTTTAGTCATAAACAAAACCGCCATGTTTGGGCTAAAACGCAACTCTGCCTGCCGCAAAGAGAACCATCTCATAAGGGAAGAACGGTGGTGGCAAATGGTCTGCAAATCTCCAGATGTAATGTTTGAGTTGGCCTTTACGAGAAAAATCACTTTTCTTGTTGCACTTGTGGATGTTTTCGAAGGAAGTCCACTTCCAGGCAGATGTTCAGTCACTGTTTAAGCTCTCCATTTGTAGATGATTTGCTTCAAGGTGGACCGATGGAGCTCAAACTCTTTTTTAAATTAATTTATAGCTGTCCCCGGACAAATGTGCAACATCACAATTCTATTCCTAAGATCCTCTGAGATTTTATTTCCCTTTTTAGGTGTCTGACCTGTATGGGTTCACTTTGGTGAGCCTAAACTGACCTGGTTTAATCTCTTTTATCTAGTGCCGCCCAATTTCTTCCCTTAAGATCTCTCATTACATTGGTCCATTTCATCACTCAATTTGGCCCACCTGATTGTGTTTACCTGCTTCATTTAAGCAATGCAGCTCAGGGTTCACAAACTTTTGCACATACAAAAGTTGGCAAATCATTTGTTTGATCTGTTTTAACAATTGATTTCTGGAAAAAGAAAAATGTTGAATTGATAAACAAACATCTGTTATGTCATATAAAAATACTGTTATTGATAAAAATGAATGATTAATGGTTAAACTAAATACAATTCCAAAATGCTCAAGGGGTTCACATACTTTCGAGCAGCACTGTAAGTATACAAACACTATAGCCTACACAAAGGTCCAAAGTGAATGGTGGTGTGACCGCTCCAGTTAGACTATCATCAACTGGGGGTTGCGTTTCAGATTTGGACTCACACATTCCAGCAGCTGCGTGTGGAGCCAGAGGATCACCCTGTCCTGCTGACTGAAGCGGCCATGAACCCACTGGACAACCGCCGGCGCACGGTGGAGATCATGTTTGAGTGTTTCAATGTTCCCTTCACCTACGTGGCCATGCAGGCAGTGCTGGCTCTTTATGCATCAGGGAGAGTCACTGGTAATTTTGCTCAATTTACGTCTATTTGTGCATTTTAATTATGCATTGTGCTGAATATTCGCATGTGTATGTTTTGCTCCCACTGTAGGTGTGGTGTTTGACTCTGGAGACGGAGTGAGCCACAGTGTCCCTGTGTTTGAGGGATACAGTCTACCTCACGCAGTGCAACGCTTCCCTCTGGCTGGTGTGGATGTTACAATGCATCTTAAAAAGGTATTCACTTTGCTTTTTTTAGAACCGTCCATGGATAACACTTTGAAGTGTTCAATCTGGAATCCAGAACAATCTAAACAGAGATCATATAGGTGAATATCGAGCTACTGTTGCACAGAAGGAGCTCAGAGTGTGTTCATTATGATGTTCATTCTTATCTGCTGTTGCACTGGGACATTTGTTTTGTGAACCTCTTTCAGTGACAAACGGTTAGTCTGTTTGACTTGTAAGAGAGTCAATGATTCTCGAGAACACTTGTTGACAAAATCACTTTTTCTCAAAATCAGTAAATATCTCCTCACGCTTTGCTACCTCTCCGTACTGTGTGTGCACTAAAAAATAGTCCAGTGTTAATACACAGCCTAGGTTGTGTAAACAGGCATGTTGCTTGCTACGGTCAGCCCTTTTGGTTACGTATCTTTTTTAACTACCAGTTTACAGAGCCTAGGCTGTGTATTCACACTGGATTTTATTTCAGCACACACAGTACGGACAGGTAGCGAAATGTGAGGACATATTCACTGATGTTCACAAAAAGTGATTTTTGACAATAAGTGTTCTCAGAATCGCCAACTCCACTTTTAAGCCCCTTTCAGATATGCACCTTGACATGTCATTCCATAACGTTCATGTCTGTTCACTTTTACATGTGAACAGACATGGCTGGCTACATGTACTTTTACACTTTTGAACTTTTACACTTTTGGACCTATTACGTTTCTGTAAAAAATTCCCTTCTGGTGGCATAGGTCTGAATTAAATGTTTTATACTTGTGATTTTTTGCTGCGGGGCCTTTTGTATGAAGCTTCTGCAGGAATCTGGTGTGAGCATGCGCACCACAGCTGAGCTGGAGATAGTGAGGGAGATGAAGGAGCAGTGCTGCTGTGTGGCTCTGGACTATGAGGCAGAGCTGAGTGGAGGGGGGGCGGCCACCAGAGAGATGTATTACACCATGCCAGACGGACAGATCGTCAACCTCCACACAGAGAGGTTCAGGTAACTGTCAGCACAGCTTTAAAGGGAAAGAGAACTTGAAATGGTTTGTTTTGGCATGTTTTTAAAATAAGTGTAGCTGTTAAAGTGACAAATGGAAGTATGAGAGTAAGCCATACTGCCTTGTACTTCTTGGTCATGGAGTGCAAGGTAATGTCAGGAATGTTAGGCCATTTCCACTTGTACAAGGATTTCTTTTTTAAATGCATCAAAATTTAACTGAATGTTGGTTATTCATCATTCATTGGTTTACCCCCTTTTTAACTGGATGAGTCTGGGGCTAAAATGGGGCCTAATCTTTAGTACAGTGTCAGTCCAGCTTCTGTCTTCCGATCCAGTGTACCAGACAGCCTTTTCCTGCAGGTGCAGCACACATGGAGGACTGTTGATACAGCTGCCTCTCTTTAGAGCACACTCCTCAAACTGAGCAACTATAGCCTTGTTTCCACTGAGCCGTGCACTTCAGTTTGGTGCGGCTCAACATGTGTTTACACTGTCAGACATTGGAAAGGGTACCAAAATCAGCGAAACATGCCGTACGTATCCTGACCACGGCTATCACCGCCCAGCTTTAACCCGCCTACCAAGTAAGGGTGCTGTCTGCAGTGGAAACACAAGCTAGATCCAGGGTTACTGTGCCCTGCTGAACCGAACTGTACTGCTCAGTGGAAACAAGGCATATCTCGAAGAGCAGACTATTCAAATATGTGAACCACTTTCCCCTCCAGGGCCCCTGAGATTCTCTTTAAACCTGAGCTGATTGGACGGGACCATTATGGGATGCACAAGTGCCTCTTGAAGTCCATCCTCTGCTCAGACATTGACCTGCGGGGCTGCCTGCTGGGAAACATCGTGCTGTCAGGTAACAACTTGCTTTGTCTTTAACAGTCTTGTGGCTCATAGCTCCAGCTGACATGCTTTGTACTTTGATTTTTTTAATGTTTCAATTCATCGGATTACACTTTTACCCTTTTTATTTCTCTCCTTATCTCCTGTTTAAGGGGGAAACACTCAGCTTGCCGGCCTGCCCGAGCGGCTCCAGGATGAGATGGTTGGACTGGCTGGAGAGATGGGGGAGAGTGTCCGTGTCTCCAGGCCCCAACACAGAGACTTCTCAGTGTGGAGGGGAGGGGCAGCGCTGGCTAACCTGCCCAGCTTCAGCTCTGCTTGGATCAGTCAAGAGGAGTACGACGAGATTGGATCAGAGATCGTCTTCAGGAAGTGCTTCTGAGTCAAGACTGCAGGAAGGTGTATTTCAACCTATAGGTGCAATATATGTACAGCTGTTAATCCAGTGCCATGCATTGATACCCTTTTTAAATGTTTGTCCGTCTCGTATGTGTTTGTATGTGGAGCCAAGTTTGACCCTTGTCATCAGTGTGGATCCTGATCTGTAAAGCTCTCTATGCTTTATCCACCAACATAGCAAGGATGAAATTGGTGTTTTGGTGTGTGAAATTCCTCAGTCGACGTTATTGTCCCTCAAAAGCCCTTTTAACTTTGTCTTAAGTCTTTCCTTTTTGTATCTATGTCCTGAGAATTTAAGCTTAAGTATTTAAATATTTGTGGTAAAGGGACAGAAATCGAAGCTGGCCCTAAATTGATGTCTGAATAAGCAATTCAGGGTCCTAAATAATGAAATGTTTTGATTATATGTATATAAATTGATCAAATATCAAATAAAGCTGCGTATTTGTACAACAATTTAAAGTGTATTTGGTATAACAGATTATTAATGTTGTGATAAACATGGTGAAAGTTGCTTTTATTTAGAAATTTGGATCAGTGCCAGTACGATGGTCTGGTAGGACCAGGCTCACTGTACAGTGTTCACAACTGGAATGTCTTCATCATAGCAGCAGTTTGCTCTTTATGATACAAACTTTTTTACATCAAAATATTCTTGACTTTTGTGATGCTATGGCTTACTTGACTCACAATTCTTCCTTTCTTTGTCATAAGCTATTTCTTCTGAAAAATATTTTGAATTGTAATGTTTTTTTTCCTCCCAGCAGTTGCCCCAAAACTCATCATATATGGTTCTGTGATATTGAATGTTTGCTGCTGCTGCTGCAAATTGTGTGAATTTGAAAGGAGAAAAGTGCAGATTTGTGGGATATGGAGTTCTTGAAAATTTAGTGGAGTCATGGCTATCTAATGGTCATTTTCTCACATGTTGAGTGGGCTGCTGGTCAACGAGGGTTAAGTATGGGGTTGGTAACAAAGAAGTGTGAATCTGTGGTAAAGATTTGAAGCATAGTATTGGTCCGGTCATACCTATCCGTTTATTATAGTCTGATGAATAAATCAGATGATGTGAAATGCTACTGCTGCAGCTACAGTGTATGTCTATTGAAGTTCTCTAATTTATTATAGTGTTCTGTGTGCAGTGTTTTGCCAATTATTGTCTGTGTATTTCTGGAATACCCTCTGATCTGAGACCAGTAGTAGTGTGGAATTTTTTCACCACTTGCGCAGTAGTGTTCATTTTTGTGAAATCGGTTTCAACTGCCAAAACTGTTGCTTTAATGTAATTACCATGGATTCTGATAAAGCCTTTTGCAGCCCTGTATATTTATACTGCGTTTACCTTTAGGAGAGTTCTGTATTGATGCATGTCATTTTGTTTCACATTTTTGCATGTACTTCTGCCTGTGTGTTTTTTTGTTGTTGTTGTATTTCTGTGAACTGCCTCTCTAAAAGCATGCGGTTGTCATCAAGTTCAGCTCTTCAGTGGAAATAACCATTAAATGTGACTGTGGGAGCTCCGTTATCTATGGTGTAAGGGCAGAAAGGAACGGCTCAGCCTGCCTTGTGCACTGGCTGAAGAAGCCCCTTTTGTCTGGGTCTCCTCCTCCAAGTGTACTGCATTCTGGACTGGACAATTTTTCACTATTTTTCTATTTGTCACGTGACGTCTGTATTTTATAATAAATATTTTCATCATTATTTTGTGTTTTTATCAGTCACAGGTCTGATTGAAGTTAAGGCAAGGCAAGTTTATTTATATAGCACAATTCAGACACAAGGCCACTCAAAGTGCTTTACAGGGGCAAGATTAGAATACATAAAACACATTATAAAACATTTAAAAGCGAATAAAAGAAGCAAATAAAATAAAAATTGCAGGTTAAAATGGAAACAAAAAAGTCTTCTGACTCGATTTAAAAGAACAGAGTTGCAGCAGACCTCAAGTTCTCTGGGAGTTTGTTCCAGATTCTTGGTGCATAATAACTAAAAGCTGCTTCTCCTTGTCTAGTCCTAACTCTAGGGACTGTAAGTAGACCTGTCCCAGACGACCTAAGGGCTCTGGACGGTTCATAACGTATCAGCAGATCAGTAATGTATTTTGGCCCTAAACCATTTAGTGCTTTATAAACCAACATCAGTATTTTGAAATCAATTCTTTGAGTGACTGGAAGCCAGTGTAAAGACCTCAAACTGGGGTAATGTGATCCACTTTTTTGGTCCTAGTGAGGACTCGAGCAGCAGCGTTCTGAATTAGCTGAAGCTGCCTGATAGATTTTTTTGGAAGGCCTGCAAATACACTATTACAGTAGTCAAGTCTACTAAAGATAAATGCATGGACAAGTTTTTCTAAATCTTGCTGTGACATAAGCCCTTTAATTCTTGATATGTTTTTTAGGTGGTAGTAGGCTGATTTATTAATTGATTTAATGTGTTTCCTGAAATTCAAGTCGGAGTCTACGACAACACCAAGATTTCTGGCTTGGGGTGTGGTTTCTAACATAACGGATTAAGCTGTGCGCTGACTTTTAATTGTTCATCTTTGGCACCAAAGACAATTACTTCAGTTTTGTCGTTGTTCAATTGAAGGAAATTTTGGCACATCCAATCATTGATTTGTTCAATGCACTTACTCAGTGCCTGTATCGGACTGTAGTCTCCTGTTAATCGGGTAAGCACACATATTGTCTGCCTTCTCAGGAAATACATGGATTATACTTCAGTTAGAACAGAACCTAGTGTCAGCGGTTGCTGTTTTCCGTTTTTAATGTCATAGGGCTACAGTGTATTAAGTCGAGGCTCTTCAATTCAATTGCCTCAACATTTGGCTTAAACAAAATCTGTTGGGCTTACATTTTCCGTATCCAATTTATATAAAAAATAAAGTCTCACCTACCTCACCATGGTAATGGGCTGGCCTTATGTCACTGTTGACTCAGATGTAAAGAAAAGTTATGTAGGTAAATTGTTCCATTAAAAACAGTAGTGTATGCAAAATATTCCATTTACCCTCTCTGTAAAACAGCAAAGTAGTACAACCCCAAAATATGAAAAAGTTGAGACGTTGCACTATATTAAATGTGAATAAAACTGTGATATTTTGCTAATCTTCTTTGACATGTATTCAATAAATAACAGTACAAATACTAAACTGATAAACTTTATTGTTTTTTGTGAATATACGCACATTTTTAAATTGCAACATGTTTCAAAAAAGTTGGGACAGTGGCATTTTTACCGCTGTGTTACATCACCCTTTCTTTTAACAACACTGAGGAAGTGTTTGGGAACTGAGGACATTAATTGTTGACAGTTTGAAAGGGAAATTATTTCCATTCTTGTTTGAAATACAACTTCAGAGGCTCAACATTCCAGGGTCTCCATTGTGATATTTTGTGCTTCATAATGCACCACATTTTTTCAATAGGAGACAGGTATGGACTGCAGACTGGCCAGTCTAGTACCTGCACTCTGTTCCTATGAAGCCAAGCTGTATTAAGACATGCATAATGTGGCTTGGTATTGTCTTGCTTAAATAAGAAGGGACGTCCCTGAAATAGACGTTGTCTGGATGGCGGCATGTTGCACCAAAGCTTGTATGTACTTTTCAGCATTAATGGTGCCTTCATAGATTTGTTACCCATGCTATGGGCACTAACCCACCCCCATACCATCACAAATGCTGGCTTTACAACTTTGTATTGGTAACAATCTGGATGGTCCTTTTCCTCTGGAGCCCGGAGGACACAACTTCCATGATTTACAACAACTATTTAAAATGTAGACTCCTCAGACCACAGCACACTGTTCCACTTTGAGTCAATCCACCTCAGATGAGCCCAGGCCCAGAGAAGTCTGCTGCATTTGTGGATGTTGTTGATATATGGCTTTCACTTTGCATGGTAGAGTCCTATCTTGCATTTGTGGATGTAGCGAGGAACTGTGTTTACTGACAATGGTTTTCTGAAGTGTTCCATGACCCATCTAGTGATATCCTTTATAAAATCAAGTTATTTTTTAATGCAGTGCCACCTGAGGTCATGGGCATTACATTTTAATAATTAACTTGTGTGCAGAGATTTCTCCGGATTCTCTAAATCTTTTAATATATATTATGGATTGTAGATGGTGAAATCCTTAAATTCTCTGCAGTTCTTCACAAAGTGGTGAGCCTCTGCCCCATTATTGCTTGTGTGACCTCTGTGGTCGGTCTCTCGCACAATAACGTCTCGGAACCCAGGTTTTGGCAACAGCAGTTTTTAATGGCACTGGCTCTGCATATTTCATAGAAAACAACAGCGGAGAGAGGCATCAACGTGGGCACGGACAAGCAGTGTGTTCACTCATGGAATTCTCTCAATAGCTTTTTTAACTATTACAGTGTGATCGTATAGTGGTATTTGGTTCACATAAATAAAATAAATAAAGCATAACAGAAGTCTCACTCTTCTAAACAATAAAGAAATGTCCTATATAATAACAAAAATACATTCTTCATTTCACAGAGCTTACTTAAGTGCATTAACCTGCTATTACCATATTTTTAGTAACCTCTTAACATGTATTACAAAGTGACAATAAAACACTAATATAACAAACCAGCAGACAATATTTGAGCTGCACAATATTAAAACATCTTGCAAAAGCAACACATAGCTACTGTACATACCTGCATATTTCATAGAAAACAACAGCGGAGAGTCATCAACGTGGGCACGGACAAGCAGTGTGTTCACTGTAAAGACGGCACATAACGTGAGCTAGCTTAAACAGGAATTTTCCCGACCAATAAAACATAGAAAAGGCGACTTGAAAACAAGCAAAAACATGGCGAAACGTATCTTTAACACATATATATTCCTACTTTACATAAACAGCTCAACTTCTAACTACAGTTCATATAGTTAATTATTAAATATGCGCACAGACTAAACACACGTATTACCCATGGTATTACCTCATGGAATTCTCTCAGTAGCTTTGGAGAATTCCCAGAATTCATTGCCCTAATGACCCAACTACTCCGTGCAGGTACACGTTTACGACAGTAGATGGCACTGTTGAACCATTTTAGCTGGATTTAAACAAGAACTCAACCAACCATGTTACACTTGTGAAGACTGAACCTTTACAGGATGCCCCGGCTTTATCAATTCATGAGTCCCAACTTTTTTGAAATGTGTTGCTGGAATCAAATTCAGAATAAGCATATATTAATGGTGCGTTCCAGTTACATCAAAACATATCGGAAGTCGGAGGTCGGAACTGGGAGTGACGTCACCCCCGACCTGCTTGCGTTCCAGTTACCATAGTCGGAACTCGGAAAAAAAGTGAGAAGAACGATGGATGCCCGAAGAAAAGCTGTTGCCGTTTTAGCTCTTGCCGAGTACAAGAAACTACAAGAAAAATATGCAGTCCACTTTAAAAACATGAAAGAACATGACAGTAAACGCAGAAGGTAGGCTATGTCTGTTTGTTTTGATAAATGTTTTTTTCTGTTTAGTTTATACGGCTAACGGGATATTTCATTGGAGTTCTGTTTCAATTTACCGTGCATCAGAATAAACGGGTACAACCATACAACAACTTCAATGAGAAATCCCGTTATCTTTACTTTAGACACAATAACAATGGGTTATGACCGGTTTCAATTAGGCTACTTGAATATTTAAAATAAAAACATCACGTCTTGCATTTCTTGTTGTGGCTGGGCTGATTTTTGGCATCAACCGTCAACCGTTTGGTGGAGGCCGGCTCACCTTATTAAAATAGCCTCTTGGGTCTGAAAAGAGAGCGAGATAAAAAAAAAATCGTAGCCTATCGCTATTTTCCTTATAAGCCTAGGCGTAATGCTGATTGACAAAAAAGCCTCTGACTCAAGTTTGATTAGCATAGGCTACCTGTTTCACTGTCATTTCTTGTTCAATTGGTTGTGTTGATAACAAATTATAATAGGCTACAGAAGATTGCTACTGTTTTTGGGTTTGCTATTGGCTCACTGCAAACCAGGGCCTGTTTAGTTACGAGTGTATTAGGTAGCCTACACCTTGATCAAACAAAATAATGCAGTCAATAGTTTTTTATGAGGATGTAGTAGGCAGGACCTATGTGTATAGCCTAATATTGTGTCATACATTGAAGCATTCGTTATTTGCAAAAAACTTGATTTCAAAAAAGATAAAAACATCCCCAACCTGAATTGTTCTAATTATTTCAAAATTAAGCAACTTATACAGTGATAGTACTTAAATAGTACTTTAATATATTCTATGGAATTGTATTCTTTATTTTAACCTCACTTTTTTTCTGACTTAGGATACTTATAGCCATGATCCTGCGGTCCAGACAACAACTGATCATCCTAAAGACCGGAACAGAGTGGGAGGTCATGCTGGACATGGACGACTGCACCTTCCAACGGCATTTAAGAATAACCAAGCCACAGTTCCATCATCTCCTCAACAAGTTGGAGGAGAACGGGATGAATCAGGAACACGGGCAAGGTCTACCACCAGTTCCTGTTAGTAAGAAGGTGCTGATGTTCCTTTGGTACATGGCCAACCAGAACAGTTTCAGAGAGATCTCCGATAAATTTGCCATATCACAATCATCAGCACACCGAGTGATTGTACAAGTGCTCAAAGCAGTTTGCACCATGGGGTACATCTTTATGTCATGGCCAAATCCCTGTGAGAAAGCTGCATCTGCTGCTGCCTTCCAACGTGTCTGCGGCATAAATGGTGTCATTGGCGCGATCGATGGATGCCACATCAGGGTGCAGAGGCCACCAATAAGAGGAGGCGACTACATGAACCGGAAGTCCTTCTACTCCGTCCTCCTTCAGGGGATTGTAGACGAGAGGGGGCGATTTATTGACATCTTCGCTGGACCACCAGGCAGGGTTCATGATGCCAGGATGCTGAGGTCATCTACGTTCTTCACATCATGGCAGGAGAAGATGGGCGAGAACACCCTACTGGGAGACAGTGCGTACATCGGCCAGGCCTTCCCGTTCATCATCACTCCCAAGCGTGACAACGGAGCTCTGACCGAAGGTGACCTGCTGCAGAACTCCAGGGTCAGCCGTGGGAGGGTGATCGTGGAGCAGGCCTTCGGAAGGATGAAGTGCAAGTGGCGTCGACTTCGTGATTTACAAAACACCCGGGTTGATACCATTGTAATGGTCGTTATGGCAGCATGCTTTCTGCACAATATGTGCATTAGTGTACATGAAATATGCCAGGAGCACCCACATGGCTGCCCTAGACAGGGAGATGAGAATGAATAATGTAAATAGTAAATTTGGATTTTTGTTGTTGTTGAACTTGCTAATTGTGTTTTTCGTAATAGAATATAAAATTATTTAGAGTTTATTGTATTATTATTGAATTAATGTTAATGTCATGATTGTTAACCACTCAGATGTTGTTTTAATGAGAAAAGAAAAAAAAATCTATTAAGCTGGAGACCTGAATGCTGGCAGTGAACTATTGATGTGTGTCACTGTGTTTTAAACCAGGCCAGTAAATAGAATCAGAATCAGAGCTAACCTGTGTCGCCAACGTTTTTTCTACACCACACCATAGCACCACACCCTGACACAATTGTTCACACTGGTATTGTTGCAGGTCCTTGAAATGTGACTGGGCAAACATATATTTCTGGTAAAAGAAAGCAGACAGTATAATGGCTAACTTAGTACATGTGCAAATTCCCGGTGGAGCGGTTATTATCTTTGACCTTTTTGTATGCATCCACTAGTGTGTGCCACTTTCTGGCCACCTTGTCCGGGCAGAAGGTCTGTTCGAAATGGCCACCCAACTTCTGTGCTGCCTCCTTCCACAGCATTTTTTTATTTGATCGGGCGATCTTCAACCTCGAATTGAGGTCCTGGAGGGTTTTGGGCAGCCCCTCACCCTCAGCTGCAAGGTTTCTCCCGCATCAGGTCAATAAGGAACAATGTATTTTCCTTATTGAAGCCCTCATTGGCTGGGGCTGGTAATGGGGCTGGTGATGGGCTGGAGGCTGGGTCCTCGTTTTCATTCCAACTGTCTAAATCACACATAAAAACAACAGGTTAGCAAGGACAAAAAAACACAATTATTTCTAATATTATGACGATTCCTAACCTGCTAGGGTATGAAACTCACCATGTCCAATCATCTTGATCCTTATATTCAAGTCCTTATCTAGGAAATATGTGCTCCTGTCAGCATCAGTTTGGTACAGAGGACCGAGGAAGGGAATTGTTCTCATCTCATCCATGAACATGGCTGCATCTTTATCTAAATAGACTTTAAAAAAGGACAAACATAGGCCTAGTTAACATCACATCATGATAGATGTCTACAATGAAATCATTATTTATCTTACAATATTGGAGCACAACAGTGCTCAGCCACACACAAACTGCCTACACAATTTAAAAAATAACCCATGTAAATAAAACGGCTAAATAAACACTAAGCTGTTTTAACCATTGTTTACCGATGTATTAGTCAGAATCTATTTTAAATACATCCAAATGGAGCATGTACAGGCCATGTCAACCTTTTCCGCTATCGTTTAATGCAGAACAATCGAAACTTTAAACATTATTTAAACAAAGTAGCCTATAACATTGGCCGCTTGATCGCTACAACCCAGGTTGACAGTTGGTTAGCCGTTGTTAGCTTAACAGTTAATAACAACGCTCTGTGGTACTTTGAGCTACTTGATATCGTTTAATATTTCCTGACAATTAAACGTACAGATTTAAGAGAGGCAGTATCGTGGGTACGGGTGGTATTACGTGACATAAATAATACATAAGAGCTAAAATGTTATATTACAGCTGTGTTTACTTACTGTTAATTCGCGGAGCAGCCATATTTGTTGTTGATGTCGGGGTTGTCTACTTGTCTCCGACTTTCCGAGTAGGAAATCCGACCTCAACGGGCGTTCCATTCTAAATTTCCGACTTTGAAGTCGGAAATCCCAGTTCCCAGTACAACTGGAACGCACCATTAGCCCACGAAAAACAATGAGATAGATAGGGTTAAACATGAAATATATTGCCTTTGTATTGTTTTAACTTGATTGTATGTGAAAAAGCATAAACAAATGATCACATTCTGTTTTACATAACGTCCCAACTTTTTCGGATATCTAGCCTACATTTTGAACACTGAATACATTTAGCCCTCACACTTTTTGGCATTTTTAAACCTGCAGTGTGTAGAATTTTGGGTTTTATTTCCTAGCAGATTTTGTAGAAAGTAATTATAATATCCACAAGCACATTTAATTTAGTGCATAATAGCTGATTTTTTTTTTTTTTATTATTATTTTTTCCCTTAGAAAGGGTCTCATATATGTCCATATTTCTGCATACTTTGGACCAAGGCCTAGTGCCGCCATCTTGAAAGTGTCATAGTTGGAATGTCATCAGGTGCATTGTTTAAAATTTAGAATTGTTCTTGTCCTTGAAGGCCACTGTAGCTTCTGTTATTATTCGAAAGGGTCGGCGTTACCCAGGGAGCGTTGCATTCTAGAACTTTGTAGAACTTTCTTGATGATGTCATATTACACACTGCACCTTTAAATATAGACTAGTAGACTTGATTTTTAATGCCTGAGTGGAAACGTCACACACCACAGCCCCGGTTAGCACGTTGTGTTACCATGGCGACTAGTTATCAACAGGCTGCTGTGGATGGAAGTAGCTAGCTGTAGCAGTGATAAATAATTGCGTGTAGCTAAGATAACGGTTACTTTAAGTCGGTAGAAATGTCTCGAGCTCACGCAGAAAGCGTCATTAAAAACATTATAGGTGAAATAGTGCTGCAGTGTGCAGTCAGAGGACATGTGGTGTCGGACACTTTGGTGGCTTTCATGGTCAGTAACACTGTTAACCTGTTTCAAACTAGCTAGCTAGCTTATTGCCTCATACACACGCACGCTGTAAGGATGTTTTAATTATAGTTTCATAATAAACGGTGCTAATAGTCCATTTAACTTTGAGACCATGTGCTACAGCTATGCTATATGATAACAATTGTAGAATATACTGCATGCGGTCCTAGCCTGGACACATTGAACATGGACCAAAGGGAATAAAGATGGAAATTAGCTTCTGGCTCTAATCTTGCATGTTTACATGTACATTCTCATCTACAGTGCTGCTTGAAAGTATGTGAACCCCTATGTGAAATTTTATTCAGTTTAACCATTATAAATTCATTTTTATCAATACCAGTATTTTTTTTAATGTCTGTTTATCAATTCAACATTTTTCTTTTCCGGAAATCAATTGTTAAAACCAGATTTAAAAAATGATTTGACAACTTTTGTATGTGCAAAAGTTTGTGAACCTGAGCTGGATTGGTTAATGGAGCAGGTAAACACAATCAGGTTGGCCAAATGGAGTGATGAAATGGACCAATGTTATGAGATATCTTTAGGTAAGAAATTGGGCGGCACTAGATAAAACAGAGATCAAACCAGGTCAGTTCAGGCTCACCAAAGTGAACCCATACAGGCCAGACATGCCAAAAGGGAAAGAAAATCTCAGAGGATCTCAGGAAGAGTTGTGATGTTGCACATTTGTCTGGGGACATCTATCAATAATTTAAAAAAGTTTGAGCTCCATTGGTCCACCGTGAGGCAAATCATCTACAAATGGAGATGGGTTATGGGTTCACTTTGGTGAGCCTAAACTGACCTGGTTTGATCTGTAAAATCTAGTGCCGCCCAATTTCTTCCCTAAAGATCTCTCATTAAATTGGTCCATTTCATCACTCAATTTGGCCCATCTGATTGTGTTTACCTGCTCCATTTAAGCAATGCAGCTCAGGGTTCACAGACTTTTGCACATACAAAAGTTGGCAAATAATTTTTTCAATCTGTTTAAACAATTGTTTTCCGGAAAAGAAAAGAGTTGAATTGTTAAAAATACATCTGTTCAATACCAGTATCAAAATACTGGTATTGATAAAATGAATTAATAATGGTTAAAATAAATACAATTCCAATAGGCTCAAGGGGTTCACATACTTTCAAGCAGCACTGTATATGCACTCTCCCTCTTTTAAATAAATACATCTGAAATCTGAAATGGACGACTCTCTAAACTGCATTTCCCTGTTCTCATTCTCAGGTGAAAGCTGTTGTGCTGGACCCAAGAAATGGTTTTAATGTTGATCGGACTCTGACCAAACAAGATGTCCAAAAACTTGAAGAGGTGAGGGTGCCATGCCGTAATTCCGACGCCTCATTGTTCCAACGTCTCAATGGTCCGAAATATTTCCCATTAGATCGACATGCCACTATGCCGACGGTTCAATGTTATGAAAACGGAACGCATTGGTCCGAGGTGCCGTTTGTCAGATTATTCAAAAAGGAGGCGCATTAGGCCGACGGTCCTATATTCCGACTATATAGCCTACACAATCCCTGGAGTTTCTAACTTTCTCTCTCCTCTCTCATGCTCTCTCTTTCTCTCCTCTCTCACACTGAGCACCAAAATACAACCTACTAACCCTAACCCTTTTTTTTTTAAAGTTTTGCGAGGAGCACCTTGAATGTTGCATTTGCCGTCGCACATCTCGCCCCGGCCTTCCTCATAAAGTAGCACAACTGGACTCACGAAACTCCAAGACCAACCCAACGAAACGGATAACGAGACAAACTTGTGATTTTGAAACCAAAAACACAAGTCGATGTAGGGCTAAGTTCCAGCAGTGCACATCGTCAAGCCATACAGTTGCTGTGGGCTTGAACTGTTACAAGAGGTGAATTTATATAGCCCACGGTATACAAGGATTCATACTTTCCTCGTAAAGAAGTAAAGTGAGTCAAATGAGTTAAAAACAAATCCAATTTTCATATTTAGTAGCTGTGTGTGGGCCTGTGTTGTTTTAATGTGTTTGCAGTGTGCTTTACTAGCCTAAATAATTTATACCTTATACCGTCTACATAGCCTAGTGTGTGTGTGTGTGTGTGTGTGTGTGTGTGTGTGTGTGTGTGTGTGTGTGGGCATGCTGACCTCCGCTCACTGTCCATGGTGCTGAAACACCGTTTCTCTAGGCCAATAGTTTATATTTTAGTGCTTAGTGTGTGTGTGTGAGAGAGAGAGAGAGAGATAGAGAGAAGAGAGAGAGAGAGAGAGAGAGAGAGAGAGAGAGAGAGAGAGAGAGAGAGAGAGAGACGGCACTTCGGACCAATGCGTTCCGTTAGTGGCATGTCGATCTAATGGGAAATATTTCGGACCATTGAGACGTCGGAACAATGAGGCGTCAGAATTACGGGCAGGCCCCGAGGTGAGATCCCTTGTCCCTGTGTTAGATTACTTTCTGAACCCATTCCTTTCATGTCTATAAGTATGTTTAGGACTGAGCAATTATAGGCTATTAAGAAACATGATCCATGGGACAGGTAACCACTATGTTCTGTAGTTATATTGGTAAAGTTAATATGTACATACATTTTATACTCAGTTGGGTCTACAGTGTAGTTGAATTTGGATGTTGACCCAAATTGTTTGTTTCCTTAATGCAAAAACCTAGTGAGAGGCTTATAATACTGAGGCCATAATATTAACTTCTTCATGTTTTATTACTTAATTAACACAATTGATGGTAAATGCTTTCCCAACATGAAGTTCTAAGATTTAGTTTATAAACATTATCGACACTGGATATAACATTTTGAAGTACAAAAGCTCTATTCTTAATGTATTATCTCCATCTGAAATATCTCTTACAGCTGTGTCTGGATAAACTCATGGAAAAGAGCAGCCCGTCCCTCGACACAATCAAAATGCAAGTGTATTTTGATATGAATTACACCTCCCGGCGTAAGTGTCCCTATATGAACTGACCTCTGGTTTTAAATTGCTGTCTTTTTTACTCAAAACATTATGAGGGAGCAATGTTCTGTTTACTAGGTGAATCTGATGACAAAGCAAGTACAGTTGTGTGTGTGTGTGTGTGTGTGTGTGTGTGTGTGTGTGTGTGTGTGTTTGCGTGCGTGCGTGCGTGCGTGCAGGGGAGTTCCTTGAGGAGATCCACCGTTCGATGGATTCCAGGCTGAGCCCAGTGAGCAGAGAGATCACGGACAGCAGGGCCAAAAGTCGTGATGAATTAGATGCTTTGTACCGTAAACTCATCACGTACATCCTGCTGCGCTCCAGCATGGGCTCGCCTACAGACATCCACATCGTCAAAGAGGCTACAGGTGTCACACACTAACTTCTTCTTTCACTTTTGGGGGAACTATATTAAAGGTGCTGTAAGCGGAATGGTTCTTTTAGCTAACTTCCTGTCAGTTACTGCAGTTAGTGTTGCACACTTGAATAATTAAACTCAAGAGTGACTTGACGTAGTTTCTTTAATGAGTTCTGTAAACAGACACAGGCAAAGTACACATTTCGTTACGACACGTTCTGTCCGCCATTGTTCCAATACTGCTCTAATAATGTGTAGCTTTCACTCTGTTTACATCCTAATCTAAGTATTACACAATTGACCAAAATACATATTAATACACATAGAAATTGCAATGGAAATACACAAAATAAAAGCACATTGTGACTCCTGATAATTTTCCCAGTTCTTAACCTTGGCATACAAAGTAAACAAACACAATCTAAATGTACCGCGACCGGACCCTAATGGCGACGCAAGAAGATTAGCTTAACTGCTACTGAAGTTGCTTATGACGGCATTACAACCTTTTAATACAACATTCACGGTAGAGTTAACAGGCCAACTCTTCCCCACATATCTAAACCCTTTCCCAGCTCATTCTTATGTACATTCATGACTCTTATATTGTTTGCTTACCTGTAAACAGACACAGGCAAAGTACACATTTCGTTACGACACGTTCTGTCCGCCATTGTTCCAATACTGCTCTAATAATGTGTAGCTTTCACAGGATAGAACAATATATCAAAGCCACCCTGTGGCGGAAATGAGATACTACATAGGCCTGTGTAACGGTAAATGGAGCACAATGTTTACAAAATGAAACAAAAACAAAAACAAGAAGAATGACTAATAAACTAATTATGGCAAAAATAAGGACATCATATATATATGGTATGGGGGTGTACTTATTTAACACTATTCTCACATTAGCAGTCCCCTCGCTCGTCCCTACATTAATGCACTGCGGTCTTCAAGCAGACATTGGGAAGGATTTGTACCTGCTCCGCCATTGTAGGCGCATAAACATTCACCCATCTGTTGCTCTGGCGTGCACCGGCAGTGAGACCATGAGTGAGACGGGTTTGTAGTGTTCTCTCTTGTGATTGGATACAAATTTCGGGATCCTCCATTAAGTTTATTTGCTGATTACATGCAGAGCAGCTGACTGAGAGATCGGCTTTATGAAACGCGCACATTATGTAAGTGATCACTGTATGAATAAAGAGCGATTTAACACTTATATTAACATAAATAAACCGCTTACTTCACCTGTAAGCCAAAGTAAGTTGAGTGACAGCATTTAACCAGCTGAAATGCAGGGAAAAGATTGCATTTACTTGAAACGCCTAACATTAATCCCTGCACACACATTGTTCATGTAAGCCCCTTTCACACATGCAGCCTTTCCCAGCAATGTGCCGGCATGTGATCAGTCAGATTACATTTTTCCGACAAATCTGCATCTGCAATTTCCATGCTCAAGACCTATACACATTGCTGGGAATATGCAGGGAATGCTTTGGTGTTAATAAGTTGGCAAATGGCCCGGGAAGGGCCCGTAGTTACATCCTTACGTCCATGTGACGAAAGAGGATGTATTTAATCTGTAAGTCGTTTACAACAGCAGCAGCGCCTTGAAACCACAACGACCAAACCAACGTCTTTAGTTTGGTAAACTCCATTCTTCATTAATGGCGGAACATTTGAAAAACACCAGAACAAGAGAGCTGCTCTCTGTACGTGCAGGTGACGAGATTGTCCGTCAGCTGCCTGGACCTATTATTAGAAGGACGGCGTATTAAAACATGGCGCCCATTCATTTCTATGAAAGCTGCTCATTGGCACAGGGCAACATCATGGAAAGAATTCCTAATTCTTTCTTCCTCGTCAAGGACATGTGAAGTGGCAGCGGGTGTCCGTGAGTCCGCCCTGGACACATTATAAAAATAACACCATATTAAAACATGGCACCCATTCATTACCATGAAAGCTGCTCAGTGGCGCAACATCACGGATAGAATTTCTTCCGCATCATGGGTTCCTACACGCCCCTAGCGCATGACGCACAGTGTACGTTTCACGACATTCCGGATGTAGAAATATTCTCGTTCTCTAGAATTGTAAGCTAGAAGACGTAGGCCCCACCCCTCGGCTAAAACTGAAAATAAAACGGCTAATAAAACACTTTTGGCATTTTGAAAAGAGAAAACTTTCATTTTATTAGTACACGGTTTAAAGATAATTCTTATTCCTGGGGGCCTGGTCAGCTGCCTCGATCAAGCTTCTTCTTCTTGGTGATGACTTTAGCAGTGTAGGTGTAGATGCTACTAGGCATAGAACTGCCCTCTGCTGGACATCCATCTCCACTGTGGAAGGCGTCATAATCAGAGGCCACGCCCATGATGGGGGAAAACACCACATAGCGTTCTAGTTAGCGGTTTCCCCCATGTTGGGCGTGGCTTATTTCATGCATCGTAGGCGAAACCACTTCCCAGTGTTCCATTCACTTTGCATTTACATTGCATGAGATTTTTCCCCAGCAAACAAACTTAAGAAGAACATGCTTCTACGTATACGTATAGTGGTTTTCGTTAAATCTACCACTGTCATCTTTATATACAAGCTGTTTGTGTTTATGAAATATTCAGGAATTTTCAACATCAAGTCTTTTTTGTAACTTCTGAAACTGTTTGTTAACCTAGGAAAAAGCCGTGATCCGTTAAAAAGAAAACGGTGGACAAGAAGAGAAGCGCCAGGATCAGTGGCCTACGTGACAAAAGTGGAGGAAAACTATAGGTTACTTTCGTAACCCCTGTTCTCTGAGTAACATGAGTGAGATGTCTCACTATGGGATACGCCCCCTCGCGTATTCGCAGAAGCATCAATAACATTACGCCAGCCCCAATTGGCTGGCAGTCATGACGTCTGAGTCAGGACCTCACGCCTTATAAACTCCTGACGCAGCGTCACTCGCCATTCAATAAACAAGCTCACCTCTTCTCGCTTCCCCCAAGTAGCAAGAAGGGCGGTCCGGTGAGACATCTCACTCATGTTACTCAGAGAACAGGGGTTACGAAAGTAACCTATAGTTCTCTTTCTTAACATTCGTTTCGATGTCTCACTATGGGATATGGAGACTCCCGTATTGCCAGACAAGCTTATCTCGAACGACTGACTACCAACCCCCCTCACCCAGAGGTTTGTGGACCAGGCAAGTCCCCCAAGGAGGCCACGCTTAGGACAGCATGGGCCAGGCTCAGAGAAGTCACATCCAACTTATAAAACCTTGCAAAAGTGAGGGGCGATGACCAGCTAGCTGCAGAGCAGATCTCCTGGATAGAGACCCCCCTAAACAGAGCCCAGGAGGTCGCTAGACCTCTGGTAGAATGAGCTCGCAGCCCAGCCGGGACCTGAAGGCCAGCACTAGAGTATGCTAGTGAAATAGCATCCACTATCCAATGAGAAAGTCTCTGTTTTGTGATGGGTTTGCCCAAGTGAGGTTTAGCCCAAGACACAAATAACTGATCTGCTTTCCTAAAAGCCCTAGTTCTCTCCACATAAACATGCAGAGCACAAACCGGGCAGAGTGCATGTAGCCGTTCCAGCTCCTCCGAGCCATGAGGCGGTGGCTGGAACGCTGTTAAGTCCACCGGTGAACATGTATTGATCACCTTAGGGACGAAGGCCGGGTTAGGCAACAAGGTCACCCCATGGTTACCAGGAGTGAACCGCATGCATGCAGGGTGTACCGACAGAGCATGCATATCACTCACCCGCTTAGCTGTGGCTAAAGCCAACAACAGAGCCACCTTAAAAGACAAGACCTTCATGTCTATGTGTTCTATAGGCTCAAACGGGTGCCTGGTGAGGGCCTCCAGGACCACAGACAGGTCCCAAGAGGGTGTGATAGGTCTGGAGCTGGGTAACAGTCTCCGGGCACCTTTCATAAACCTACAAACCAGAGGGTGTTGACCTGCCGTCTTGCCCTCAAAACCAACATGGCAGGCAGAAATAGCAGCCAAATAAACCTTGACCGTAGAAAATGCCTTCTTTTTGTCAATTAAGTCCTGTAAGAAGGACAGAATTGCACCAATTGAGCACTGAAAGGGAATTTCATGTGCCTTAACACACCATTCCTCAAACACCTTCCACTTAGCATCATACAGTGATCTAGTGGATGATGCTCTAGCACTCTGAATAGTATCAATGACACTCTGAGACAGCCCCGTATGTCTCAAGTTAAACCACTCACGGGCCAAGCCCAAAGGACGAGCCGCTCCGGGTGTGGGTGAAATATCTGGCCGCGGGCCTGAGATAAGAGATCCCTTCGCCACGGCAGGGGCCACGGGGAGCCGCGGAGGAGTTGTTTCACCTCCGCTAGCCAAGACATTGACGGCCAATAAGGAGCGATCAATATCAGAGACAGCCGATTCTCCCGCACCCGACACAACGTCGGGGGAATCAGAGCCAGCGGGGGAAACGCATAAAGAGGGACACGAGGCCACTCGTGTGCAAATGCGTCCACTCCCAGCGGAGCGCTGCGGTCCCGTAGGGAGTAAAACAGCGGGCACTGTGAGTTCTCGCCTGACGCAAACAGGTCCACTGATGCGCGGCCGAACCGTGTCCAAATCTGATCGACTACAGCCGAATGGAGCTTCCAGTCTGCGTAAAGAGGGTCGCCCCGTGACAGGAGGTCGGCACCGAAATTCTGAATCCCGGGGACGTGTGTCGCTCTCAACGAGAGAAGATGAGCATCGCTCCACAATATCAGTTTGCGTGCCAGAGTGTGCAACTGCCGAGAGCGCAAACCTCCCTGACGGTTGATATGGGCTACAGTGGACGTATTGTCCGTCCTCGCTAGCACATGATGCCCTTGGAGTAACGGGAGAAAATGTCTCAGTGTTAGAAACACTGCTAGTAGCTCCAAATAATTTATATGGGCGTGATGGAGATCCATGCTCCAAACCCCGTTTATCGTTCTGCCCTCGAACACACCACCCCAGCCTGACAGGCTGGCGTCCGTTGTCACCACCTTTCTGCTCGTAACCGTGCCCATATGCACGCCCTCCGTCAGAAAGGATAGCCGTCTCCACGGGCGAAGCGCTAGAGCGCAAGACGCATTCACAATCACTCTGCGGTGTCTGTGACGCACGGGGTCCAGTTTGAGAGAAGCCACCCAATGTTGGAAATCTCTCATATAAAGTCTGCCCAGCCTCACCACCACCAGGGCTGAGGCCATGAGTCCCAGCAGCCTGAGACACAGACCGAACGTGACCCGTTTCTCTATGCCAAAACGCGCGAGGGTGGACTTGAAAGACTCCACTCTCTCGGTTGACAGATGCGCTGTGTGAGCAAGCGAATTCAATTGCAGGCCCACAAACATTATGCTCCGACTCGGAGTCAACACGCTCTTTTCCCTGTTCACTACAAAGCCGAGATCGGCTAAGTGCGTTAACACCATGCTTGTGTGTGCCACAGCCTCCTGCTCTGACTGTGCTAACAGTAGCCAGTCGTCCAAATAGGTGGCCAAGCGTATGCCCTTCTCCCTGAGAGGGGCTAGCGCTGTTTCTGCGCATTTCACAAACACCCTTGGGCTCAGAGACATGCCAAACGGGAGCACTAGGTACTCGTATGCTGTGTCCTGAAACATGAACCTCAAGTACTTTCTGTGTGGAGGATAAATGGGAACGTGAAAATACGCGTCCTTCAGGTCGATTGATGTGAACCAGTCGCCCGCGCGAACCATGCGTAACAGGACTGCGTGTGTGAGCATACGAAACTTGTATATCCTTAGATACCTGTTTAAAACACGCAAATCTAGGATAGGGCGTATGCCGCTCCCCCCTTTCTTTGGGACCAGGAAATACCTCGAATAGAACCCCTCCGCTTTCTGATCGGATGGCACTATTCGAATAGCATTTTTGTTTAACAGAGCGGAAATTTCCTCTCGTAGCACCCGGGCAGACTCTCCCTGAGCACGGGAAGCAATCAGGCCGTTGAAACGAGGAGGCACCGCGGCGAATTGGAGCCTGTAGCCCTTGGCGAGCGTTTTTATCACCCACTTTGACGCCGTGTATTTCTTCCAACTCTCTATCCGTAAAGATAGAGGGGAGTAAAGCTCTGTCTGACCTACACGATCTTTGGAGATCTGCCTTTGCTGTACAATGCCGCTCTCTAGCGGTTGACAGTGTTCGGCTCGCCCGGCTACTGCTGCGCATGCGCGAGCTGATAGACTCGGGACAGAGTTTGTGAGACTTGTCACCCCAGGAAGGGCGTTGGCCCCCCCTGGCGGTGTTATAGGGGATAATAGCACTATGTTTTGCAACTTTGTGTTTATCACTTTTTTTCTGTTTGAAAAATTGTACTGTGCCCTCGGCTGTGTGCCTGGCTGCGACAGTGGACACGTTTTTATTTTCACAGAATGTAATGTGCTTGTGAGACTCAACATTAAATGTGGCATTGAACAATCCAACATTTGAACGGCGTCTCTTCTCCTCTTGGCCGGAACACACGAACAGGGCTCCGGGCCCATGCGTCGCCGAGAGGGAGGGTTGGCACAGGGGATGTCTTCCCCGGGCACACTTGGAGGTCGGGCTGGGGTCGCCAGGGAACAGGGAACAGCTGGCGCCTCCAGCAGCACTTGGGCTGCTAAACAGCCTTCTTTCTCCTCCTCACCTGGCTGGTGGCCGGAGTCGGCTGGCCAGCCCGATTAGGGGATGGGTTGTAAGGCTTCCTCGGCCAGGCGGGCTTGGTCTCGGCCGGGGCGACGTTCGCCGGGGCCGGTGCCGGAGCCTTGGGTCGCCTTGGGATGCGGAAAGCGGGCGGGCCGCTTCTTGATCCCGCCTGGGCGAACGGTTGCCTGGCAGGTGGCTGCGCAGCCGGTTGTGCCCTCCGAGGTAGACAGAGCTGCAAGGCTTCATCGTCTTTCTTCTTGGCCTCGCACCTCTTTTGCATAGAGGCGAGAGCAGAGCCAAAAATACCCTCCGGGACGACGGGGATGTCTAGGATGTCCTCCTTTTCTTTATCTGACAAATTTGTCAGGTTAAGCCATCTCGCCCGTTCTTGTAGCACCAGCATCGACATACACTTTCCCACAGATTGTACGGCGCAGCGCTGCACGCGCAGGCAGATATCCGCGATGGTGGTTATTTCGTCCCATACTGCGGTCTCTGGCACGTCAATCATGTCCTCGAAAAGCTCAGCTTGGTAGGCGGACAACATGGAGGAGACATTGAGCGCTCTCACGGACAAGGCGGCCGCCTTGTAAGCCCTTTCAGTCATGGCTGACTGAAAACGGTCGGACTTATTGGGGAGAGTTGGTGGCCTAGATGAGACAGCCGACAGACGAGGGTGGAGGTGGGCAGCAACCAGCGGTTCCATGGGCGGAATCCGAGCCATGGCGTGCTTATCCATCCCTTCAAAATCCAAGGAAGACGCACCTTGGATTGGGGTCTTGCTGGAATACGGTTTGTCCGTCCAGGAGACAGTTACTTCCTCCAGGAGTTCTGGGAACACCGGGAGAAGTTGCCTCAAAGCCCGTTTAGCCTGGGGTAATTTCTTCCCCTCGTAACGGGACCGCGGAGCCTCTGCCACGGCAGCCGGCCACGGGATATTCAGTTTCTCGGCTGCGCGTTTGCACACGTCGTGCATATCCACGCTCGAGGGGAGCCGAGGCTGTGCAGCCCCTTCTTCCCCTTTGGCGGAAAGGCACGGAGAGCCGGTCTGTGTGGCGGGGACGAAGGAAGAATCATCTTCGTCGTCCTCGTCCGACACCAGAAAGTCATCCGCTGACTCGTCCTCCTCATAGTGTAGCATGAGGGGCGGCTCGGTCAGCGGGTCTAGCAGGTCAAGTGTCGAGCCCCAGCCTTGAACCTCCTCCTCAGGAATGTCCTCCTCAACCAGGTCGGGTTGGGGTTCCTCGCGGTTGGCACCGGGCAGGACGGGGTCCCTATCCGAAAGGCTAGCTTGGCGAGCTAGCCTTCGGCGGAGGCTCTTCGCTGTGTAGCGGGAGCAATGCATGCACGAGCCGGGGTCGTTGACTGCAGTCTGGGCATGTTGTAACCCGAGGCAAGCGGAGCATACTTGGTGTGTATCCTTCGCTGAAATCTTGTTCCCGCAGGTGCACAGGCGGGTGGATTCCGTCTGTCCCCTGGGGATAGCCAGCTTTGCAGCTGTATCCATTTAGCTGGTGTGCTAAAGGGAGAGAAAAAGAGGGTTATCTGGAGTGATAATCCTCTAAGCTAACGCTAGCTCGAGCGGTAGACAAGCTGCAGTGAGGTGACCGCAGCTGTGTCGTCAGCTTGCTAGGTATAGCCAAGAAATCTCGCAAAAACTTACCTATGGTGAAGGCAGTCCACTGGTAAATGCAGCGCTAGCGTCCGGCTACGAAGGTGTCCGCTCCGACAGAGGACAGTTAAGCCAGTAAGCAGCAGAAACCAGTACGGAGATATATTGCTTCGGAAGCGAGAAGAGGTGATTGAATGGCGAGTGACGCTGCGTCAGGAGTTTATAAGGCGTGAGGTCCTGACTCAGACGTCATGACTGCCAGCCAATTGGGGCTGGCGTAATGTTATTGATGCTTCTGCGAATACGCGAGGGGGCGTATCCCATAGTGAGACATCGAAACGAATGTTAAGAAAGAGAACTTTGAGACCCTGACTCTAAATACAGTTCTAGGTGTAGTAGAGGGCTTTAGGGTATGAGGCTTTAGGGTATGAGACAGGGACTCAGGTCCATTCAGGAGAAGTGACTTTGGGGTCGGTACTGTTTGCCGCGGGGATAAACAAATTGTGTTTGTCATCAATCACTGAGACATAAAGTGGAAGTTTAAGATGACACTGTCACTGGCTGGATTAACTGTTAGCCTGCTGCTGCTTCTATCAGCAATAAGGAAGAGGATTAACATTGACAGAAAGCCCGGATGGATGTAACTTTAACAAACAAGTATGGATTTTAGGCTACATGAGCAGAACAGAAGAATGCTAACATTAGCATACATTAAGTAAGAGTTTTGTCTCGATATTGAAAATTGCTCAATAATTTTTAACACAAACAGCTCGTATAGGCAGACAAGAGTTGCGGCTTTAAAGAAAGTCATGTGTATTTGTGAATCATCCAATACAAAGTGAATGGAACGCTGTGTAGTGTTTTCCCTTACGATGGGCGTGGCCTCTGATTATGACGCGTTCCGCAGTGTCTCTATTACCGGCATTGACATGTCATGTGTGAACAAGCGCAACACTGGAATGTTCCGGGATGGAGCTGCATGTGTGAATAGTGAAAATCCCTAGTGGTATTTTCGCGGTAATTTACTGGGAATGATGTGTGAAAGGTGCTCCCGTCTACATTTAAGATGATGATGATAATTATTATGAGTGAACTGCATGGTGACTCTTGACTTGTCTGTCCCTTTTCCCAGCTGCCCTGCAGAGCATCTTCCCTCAGACTGAGCTGGGAGCCTTCATGGTGCTGTTAAAGAAGGACAAGGAGCAGCAGCTGATTGAGCTCACCATGATCGTCACAGGGATCCGCCTCTTCAACCAAGCCAACAAGAAGGGAGAAGAGGAGGCCGACCCCCATCATCTAAGTACAGCACACCAGCCTACTGACAAAGCATGTAGTTTCAGAACAGTGTTAAAACAGGCACAAAAGCCTTTATTCATACGACTAATACATAGAAAAAAGTTAAAAAAATACGCAAAATCAGTTTTATTCATGTAGCCCAATTTCACAAATCAACATTTGCCTCAGTGGGCTTCACACTCAATACAATACACAATATGACTCCCTCTGCCCTTAGACCTTAAGCTAAGCACATAAGGTTGTTAACAGGTATCTGTTGATAAGAGGGTCTGTAGCAACTAATAATACAATAATGGCTCATAACGGCTCATAATGTAATTATTTCAATGTAATACAAGTTCATAAAGTAATAATCAGCTCATAATGTAATACAATTACGGTTGCATAACGTAACAAGGGCTTTGCGCATAATCATTGTAATAACGTATTACATTAAGAGCCTTATTGATACCGTTCATAATGTAATAACAGCTCATAATGTAATAATAGCTCATATAGTGTGAAAAGTGTTGCATTATCATCATTTTTACTTCTGCCATCCCTGCAGGAGTGGAAGGAAACGCTTTCACCTGTGTCTGTCTGTCAGCAAGATCACACATTTCTGCAAACATGGTGGAGCATTAGCCAACTTAGATGCCATATACGTTACCTCCGCTCCCAATAAGTGTCAGGGGCCGTATTCACAAAACATTTTAAGGCTTTGTAGGTCCTAAAGTGCTGATTTAGGAGTAACTCTCAAAAATAAGGGGCGTTTCACTCCTAATTTTAGGACTCCTAACTTTTTAAGATAAGTGTAATTCACAAAGCATTTTAGCGCTAAAACTAGCTCCTAAATCTATGAAAAGTCACTAAGAGTAAATCACAGACAATCATTTAATGGCATTGTGGAGAGATTTAATGCTAGTGAGCTTCACAAAAGGTACCTTAATAGCTGTAAGGGTTTAATGATCTTAGTAAAGCTATATTTAGAAAGTATAGACACATTTATATTTATTATATTTTTATAAAAATACATTTATTAAGTTCATTTTCCTGCAGTTGCTTTTGGTTTACGATGCACTGAAAGTTACTGTTGGTGTCACGTTTGGGTTTAATTTGTTACTAGAGTAGGCCTATATGTGGCGCTTCGCACCATCTCCTCCATTCCACAGGTCCGCTACTGTATAGTTGCGCGTCTCGCCTTTTTCTTTCCGCGTGCAATTTACGATTTTGCTGGCTGTTGTTTCTAAATTGTGAATTTCCTGGTGTGTCGCTGTCTGACTATTGCTGCATAGTCCGCCGTTGAGAGAAATACAGTGAGAGTGCATGGCGTGCAGCTGTTCAATGAGGATATTTTTTCTGATTCAAATCATTGTAAAATCTCAAATGAATAGACCTATGTGGCGCTATTGTAGGTTAATTGTGAACGAATGTGTGGGAAACCCTGCAGTATCTTGGTTACATGTTCAATCAGTGTCACTTGTCATTAATTGCATATAAAAACTCTTTACTTTAATACAGCGACACGATATGGATATCTCCCACAGTGTTTCTATCATAAATTCACTCTTAGCTCTCATTCCCTCTCAGCCAATCACTGTGGGCATAGAAGGTATGAACATGACGTCATCCATAGCAACAGGGTCAACCTCGCCCTCCAGTCTTACCTTAGGAGTCCAGTGGCGTGGCGTGTTTTTTTTGTTGAGGAAGCCAAGTGAGACAACACCTTTAATCTACATGTTTATTGGAAGGTGGGGGCCAGAAAAGAGTAGGCTACGTCGCAGCTTGTATTTAATGTAACTACAAAAGCTATTATAGTGCCTGGTCACTTTACCAGGATTTACACACGCCTGTAATCTGTCCTACACCGCTCGTTCGCTCGCTCTCTCTCTCTCACTCTCTCACTCACACGCCTCCTAATCATCTTATTAAATTATAAATTTTATTATAAATGCACCCCCCACCCCGACCAGAATGCACAACTAGCCGCTTACAGATTCGAATTCATTCACAATATAATTAGGATACGTTTTACGTAGGCTATTTTAAGTTTCACGTTCACGTGAAACACGACTCACAATCAGTTGTAGGTGCTTGACATACACACATACTTTCTATACATCCTTTTCGTATAAGAACTAGGCCAAATGTTCATTATACAACACTACTTAAGACAACCCAGAACAACTTCAGTGGATACCAATGCAACTTAATCCAGGCAATCAAGGCACAATTAGCAATAAAATAACACAAAACATAACACACATAGCTACACGGACAGTTCAGGGAACAGTAAAGCCGCACCGGGAGAAGGTGTGTTTTGTACTCACTATTTGTAGAGGAAGGCCATTAGCTGAAGTTTGCCGCTACCAGCTAGCCACTCGGTGCGGATATAGTTCTCCTCATTGAAAGTGCGATAAACTTTATTTCTCTCCACACGCATTGGCCTGCAGTCAGATTTGATTTTTAATGGCTCCTCAATTGGCAGTTTGGTAAAATAATTTTTTACTAAATACTCAAAATCTCCACCCTCCATAACTGTTCTTGCTAATATGATAACAATGCAAACATGCTAATCTCCCGCTATTGTTATTGTTGTTAAATTTCAGTGACGTTGATAATGATGCTTTGATTTGATTGGTGTGAAGCCAAGGGCTGAGTGGCTTCCCTTGGCACCTCGTCCCTCATGACACCCTCCTGACCAATCACAGGAGGGCAGTGTCATGACCAGTGTTGGGAATAACACCGTTTAAAAGAACGGCGTTACATAACGCCGTTCTTTTTTCAGTAACGGGGTAATCTAACTAATTACTTTTTCCGCCGTTACACCGCCGTTATCGTTACTGAACGTTAAATGCGGTGCGTTACTTTGAATTGATTGAATAAACTGTGTAATCCGAACGCACCCCTGGCTCCATATACAAAAACTGCTAGTGAGGAGACCGGTGTGTGGATGACATTATAACTGTCAGTTAGCGCCGTCACGTCAGTCAGCCGGAGCGCCTGTTTAGTGTTAAACACTTTAAGTTTCTTTTTCTTTCTCTCTCTGTTGTGTGAGCGACGAGCGTGCACGTTGGCGCAGTAACCACCTATCTATCCACGGTTGAAACGTGCTCTCCCTGAATTTGTTTGCATCGCCCTTGTGAGTAAATGCATTGAGTTTCCCGATCTCTATAAATTATAATTTATGCACGCTATTAAACGGCCGCGATTCGCCGGTTGCAACAGCTGTTTAGCGTGTCATCACGAGCCGAATATTGCTATTGTTCTTTTCCTGGGATCTGTATGCTGCTGTGCATGTTAAAGAAGGAAATAAACAGCGGATAAATCCTTACTCCTCCTCTCATCGTCTCATGCTTCATAATCTGACGTTTTTTGCCTGAAGTGGTGTTTTAGCCGACACCCCTGAAGTGAATCCAGTGATAGCAGATCAGCACGGTACATTCAGCAGTTTCCTCTACTACTTTTGTTGAGAACAAAATACTGCAGGTGCAGGATAAACCTCTTGCTGTCTGTTGATGTGCAATAAATATAGAAGGTGATGATGTAGCCTACAAGTAGGCCTACCTGTCTGTTCTACTCATTTCAACTGACTTGTGAAAACTGCTCAGAAAAATCTAAATTTTGACATATAGCAACTTTTTTTTTTTTTACAGTAGGCTAACGCAAATAGTTACTTTCCCTGGTAACTAGTTACTTCTATTATAAAGTAATTCAGTTAGTAACTCAGTTACTTTTTGGAACAAGTAGTGAGTAACTATAACTAATTACTTTTTTAAAGTAACGTTCCCAACACTGGTCATGACAACCTCACCTGATTGGTCAATCCTTCTTCTTTTTTTCACTAAGGGATGCCAGCTCGGGCTGGCTTCCTCGCGGACATACAGTGTGCAGTGTCGTGTTTCGCCGCGTCTTCAGTATGTAACTTTAAAGGGGCGCTGTTTCGCGCATTGTGACATGCTCAATGAGGGGAGAAAAATGGGGAAGAAATGACAGCAACACAGCACCAAAGAATTACCGAAACTGTTGATAATTTTTTTTTTATTGGATGACAACTACAGCCTAAAAAACAGGGAAGCCTGGCTTCCCTTGGCCTCTGGGAGAAAACGCCACTGTATGAGTCCCTCCCATTCCTTAGTAAAAGTTGGTCTTATCAGCTTTGTGAATAGGTTTTAAGAAATTACTCCTTATTACTAAGAACTTTTAGTGCTCCTTAGGAGTACTCTTAGCGCTAAGATGTTTTGTGAATACGGCCCCTGGCCTCATAAAAAGGAAGAGAAGCCTAATTGTTTGAGGCATCATCCTCCGTAGGTCAAATCCATGCAATCCATCCATCCAAGCCCACAACTGCACACACTGACAACTAGAATGCACTTATGGGCAAAGGTCTGTTTTTGTGTTTGACTACGATTTGCACATGGTGGCGCCAAAGTAACCAACTCAAAAGCTGGCAGGAGAAGAGCTTGGATTAGGGAAGAAGGAGGGTGACTGTAGTTCATGTAGTTGTATTTCCTTTGCTACAATAACAAAAAAAAAATCCTGCAATAAAATCACATTTAAAAATGTTCTTTTCAAATAAGTAGGGGAGAACGGGGTAAGTAGGCACACTTTTTACTCTAGTGAGAATTGCTCATCACCAAAACATCTGTCAATAGCCATTCCTACATTAAATTGAAGCTTAAGGTGTTGGCTTGAAATGTGTGTCTCTCTTTTTTTCCAACTTATTGTAATGAAGAAGTAATTTACCATCAAAGACACTCTGACACATTGTGACAACCAACCCCATCAAGGGGTCGGTTGTCACACACTATGGGGTTGTTTGTCACAATGTTATCTTAATGGGAAAAATCTTAAAAAGAAGGCAATGAGGCAGAACCAAATTTGAAAGTTTAATTGCATTGTCAAGTTGACAAATAGGCCTACATAACTTACTGTAGCCTTGGCAGCTGGTCTAGTTTGGGATGCACTGGGTTGTTTTGATTTTGTTGCCCTTTTTTCTTTTGCTTGCTAGCTGCCTTTTCCTGCTCTATTCTTTCCTTCTCTGGGGTGTCAGTGAGGATACAGCTTGACAATTTCTTTCGTTATTGGGTTCCTTTTCTGGCTGCAGCCTTGAGATAACATGTGACAACCAACCCCCAAAAAATTTGACGACCAACCCCAACCTGAATTTCTTGCTAGCATCAAGGCCAACAACCATCTGACAACTAATTAGCTTGCTAACAACAATCTAAACTATAGCTTACCCTTCACACTTTCTGAGGGTAACAAGTGTTTTGTTATAAACCCATTGTGTAAAAGCCTAGAAGAAAAATACTGAGAAGCAAAATATTTTGAATTTGACATGAAAAACACAAAACATCCTCTCACCTGAAATGCAGCTGTCTTCCTCCAAGGAAGTCTATGTATGTGACCTCTGATCCCAATTCTGGACCTTTTTTATATCAACATTTCAGAGTTAGCGCGCTCTGGTGGCGAGATATAACGAATGTGACATCCAACCCATGTGACAAATTACCCCGTTCTCCCCTACAGTATCTCACATAAGTGACAGCACCTCTCACATTTCTTCAAATATTTCATTATATCTTTTCATGGGCTGCAGGGCAGTATTGTAAGAGGATTCAAGTGGCAACCTGTGAAGCTCTGGTGAACTCCACGGCCAAGAGGGTTAAGGCAGTGCTGGAAAATAATGGTGGCCACACAAAATATTGACACTTGGGCGCAATTTGGACACTTTCACTCAGTACAGCAGATTAACTCACATATTAATAACAATTGTGCACTTTTTGAGAAAAGCATGACATTTATACTTTGGTAAATACATGCAATAAGTTCGATTTTCTGATGTTAAGGGAAGTCAGATTTTACCTTTGCGTACAGTGAGAGGCCAAATCCAAGTTGGCCGCCATTCCGCTAGTTATAATGTTCAAACTCTCATAATTTAAGAACCATGCTATGTAATTAAACATTTAAAGCCACTACGAGTAACTTTGTCAGTTGGCGGCCCCTTTGGACAAAAGCGGTACGTTATGACGCAAGCTGTCGTAAAGCTGTTTTCTATCGTGTGCCGGCCGAGCGAGTGTCAAATGATTAGGACGCAATATAGTGCATTGTCCGTGTGTTGAAAGTGTGAGGGCATGGACTCTTTTCGGCTCTGTGAGAGTGGTTAGTGACTCTGCATCAACTAATGCCAGTCAGTGCCACACACACCTGATTGCGATGAGTTGATGCAGGTTGACATAGGCTTCTCAAATCGCGTTGCTGCGCTACACTGAAATCTGCGACCAATACGAATATGTGACCATAGAGCCTGCATGCGCAAACTGAAAATCGGACTGGGTGTGCGACCAGACCAAATGCAGTAATAAAAACTATATAAAAACGTCTTTCTTTGCACTGATGGTCTCGTTTGCTGTTAAAGGTAATTTATGATTATCAGAGGAAACATGAGGCTGTTTTAAAGATATTTAAATGTTAGTCGTAGTGGCTTTAAAGATCTCCTATTATACAGACCCGGGTTCGATTCCCGCCCGCGGTCGTTCTCTGCACGTCACTCCCCTCTCTGCCCCCTAATCAAATTCTGCTTAGGGCCCCATTAAGGCTTGGGCCAGCTCTGAGGCGAAATGTGTTTAATTAGCAAGGAAAGTGTTGCTGTGAAGAAGGATTACAATTTACGAAGACACTATGAAACTAGACATCAGAGCAGCTACATGTCCTGATAAATGTGTTATTTTTGCAAAGTGGCTTGGCCCTTCGTAGATTTTTCTGTATGTGGCCCTCAGTCAAAAAAGTTTGGACACCCCTGCTGTAGACAGAAATAAAATGTGGAGATACGCTCAGACTTGAGGATAAAAATAGCGGCGCAGCCTAGCTTAGCGTAGCCTAGCTTTCCCACTTCATTGTACAACTTCCCCCGGGCAGAAATACCCTCATAAACTCTGAGGTTTAAATGAAGCGTGTGGGTTTAGATTGAGCAGCGGACCTTATAACCAGCTAGATTAAGAGCCGCCGTTCCTTTTCTTTGGGGATTTACGGGACAACGAGCCTCTGTTACCTGAGTAAACACTGCGAGACTAGTTAATTCACGTTAAATTATCCCGTGAGCTCCTCGAGGGCTAAAGTGTATGGTGTCTTGACATCCTGGTGAGAATGCAACAAACTGTTTATTTTTTTTGTCTGTAATAGTTTTTTTGTGGCGTTTGGATTTAGCCATTTCTCTGACAGCCTCTGAACGTGAAGACGTTCCATCAAAACAATTCCCCCCGGCACTATTTTGCACGGACACCGCTGCTGCTTCCCAGGCTTAGCCCCGCCCTAGATGATTGTGATTGGTTTAAAGAAATAAAAACAGGCCAGCCCAGTTTCCCCTCGAATAGACGGCTCTAAATAGAGTGGATCCAGACTATACTACTTGCTGTAGTTTGGTCTGGGTTTGCGAGACTAGTCTGAATCACAAATTCACCAAATATGGCCCAGGCTGATACAGATGCTGGATGGAGGGAACATAAAACTACTATAACATGCCACAAGTACTACATTAGCGTATCACATAAACAATACTATAATGTATCAAATAAGACATTTACTATGTTTACATATTTAGAATTTAGTTCATTAAAGTTGGATGCATTTTCAATCCAATGTCAAACTGCTTCATCGGAATAGGTTCTCTTTATCACAAATGATTAATACTGCATTTGGTAAATATGATTCGTCCTCCAACATTCTCTCCACAGTGCCCGCAACTCTTTGTGAAGCTCTTCCAGCCACCATTGAAAGCATAGAACATGAGCTGAGTGTAACTCAGAGTTTGGCATGGAAGTACACAGCTGTGCTGGAGAAGCTAACACAGCCGAACTGTCAGCCTGGACAGTGTGATGTGTCCAGTATCCTGCTCAAACAAGTTCTCTACAATGTCAGGCAGCACGAAGCTTTCCTCAAAATGTTACTGGTGAGCTAATATGCTTTGTGAACATTAGGTATGTTTTAAGGTCACATATTATGTACATTTTCAGGTTCAAAATTGTAATTTGTGTTTCTACTAGATCCTGTCTTCATGTTGTAGTGCCCAAAAAAAGCCTTTATATTTCTCGGAGTGCCATTGCTGAATCTCCTCTTTTCTTTAACTTCTGCCTGAAACGCTCTGTTTTAGAGCCTGTCTCTTTAAGCCCCACCTTCAAGAATGCCCAGTCTGCTCTGATTGGCCCTGTTTGAATGTAACTACCCTTTAGATTCAGGGGTATCTGGGGATGTGGCTTACCACAAGTGGAGGAAGTGCTAAGTTAGGTTGGTAATAGGGGGTCGTGGCTTCACCCCTTGTGAAATCATAGGGGGAGAAAAATGTGAATGGGATGTTTGAACACAGCTTTACAGAAAGGTGGAGGTGGAGAAAGAGAGAGGGTTGTTTTTTCTCATACTTGAGTATGAGTTGTGAGTCTCTAAACACATAATTATTAATGTTGAAAAACCATGATAAAATGCATTTGCTTAATACACAGTCGCCCATAAAGTTGGAATAAAATATTTTTGACCTTCTCATGAAATGATTCTGACAATGTGAATTATTCTTGATAGATAAAGTGTGTATCTTCTTTAAACTTAATTGATCAATCTCATTCAAACATATCATAGTGAAAATTAAACCACAATTAAGATTTACAGACTGTGTATTCAGGTTTAAACTAAATTGGGGGTATTGAACAATAGGAAGAAGCTTAATTTTTTTTTACTTTGGTCAATTGAACACGAAATACAAATTCAAGGATATTTCATGCATATGAATGCCCAATATTACTCTTTCAAATGTCACTCACTCACTAATATTGAGTATGGCCCCCACTGGCGACATGTTGTCTTTTTGGATGAAAAAAAGCCGTATAGATGGAAGACAAAGAGTGCGTCCATGAAGTGGTTAGAACCTCTGTGATGACTGCATCCAGGAAACCACTCAAGCAGGTGAAGCTAAGTGATGGTATGGGCCGGTATTCATTATGGAGGAAAAACACCATTGGTGGTACTGGTGCTGGAGGTAAACATCAACGCCGTCCTGTACAGAGATATCCTGGAGAACTGTTGCCTCCCACAAGTAAGAAGGGTCTGGGAACAACTTAAGGCTGCAAGACCACAACCAGAGACCACATAGGGCAGCTGCAGTGAGATCATTTCTTGATCCTAAAGGGTTGTTAAAGATGCCATGGCTTGCTTGCCCCAATTTTGTTTAAACCTGAATACACAGTTTGTAAAGCTTAATTGTGGTTTAATTTTCACTGTGATATGTTTGGATTATATTGATCAATACAGTTTTGAGAAGATATACACTTTATCCATCAAGAATACATCGCATTGTCACAATCATTCAAGTCAAACATATTTTATTCCAACTTTATGGATGACCATGTATGTGACCTTTAATGTAGCTTGTCTCTATTATGTTAATTTAGAAGAATCAGAATCAGATTTATTTGTCATTCCACCGTTACGGAACAACGATATTTCATTTCAGTTCACACCCCGCCAAGAAACATAGAAAGACAGTGACAATAACATGGGTGGACAGAGAGAGAGTAACTGTAGGTTTGTCTAGCGTACGCTGCGCTTCTATTTCATAGAAGGAAAAGGAGAACAACAGGAAAAGACAGGTTAAAAAAATGCCAATCTCGAACAACGTTCCTTATGGGAGCGCAGTGTGTGATCAGTAAAAAAAAACACCTTAGCATAATAAGCAACATGATAAACACCACAGACAAATAGGACTCGTAGACTTGCACATTAAAGGGACGGGTTAAGGGTTTATGGGACGGTAGTTGTCGCAGCACTGACACCAGGGGGCGTGCGCAGCCGACAGGCGCGCCCCGCCCGCAGCATCCGGACTGCAACGAGGCGCGAGAGGGGGACGGATTCAAGAGGGCTTGAGTGGTCAGGGTCATGTGTGATATGTGTCTACGTGTGTGTGTATGCGTGTTCCGTGTATCTATCTCCGGCCAGACACAACGGGAGTCTTCAGGCGCCAGGTGGTATAAGCGAGTCCATGGAGACGACAGATAGAGTTCACAGGAGAGGAGGTGGGGGGAGGAGAGGGGTAGAGCGTCTTTCTGCATAAACATCCCGGAGAGAGAAGAGATAACACCTCCAAGGTCGGTGTGGGGAGCCGAATCGAGAGATTGCGAATTTGTTTTGAGATTGAGACTGGCGCTGGAATGTGTAGCAGGTCTTAGAGGCACTGGTGGTAGTAAATCCAATATAGCCGAAATCCAGTGGCCTTTTCACATGCCTATGGTCTACCCATGTCCACCCAGATTGCATCCACTTTTCGAATAAGTCCGGGAATCACTTCCAGCTTGCGATTCACCTCGCATATTACTTGAGTCTGTGCATTGATAGCTCGGCACAAGCCCTCAATGACGGGCAGCTTTTCAATATCCGGATGTGCTGCCATCGCCTTCTTAACATTGCGGTAGAACAGGAATCCACCAACTCCAAACAGCAGGAAGCCTGTTACCATAATCCCAATAACGTAAATATCTTCCACATCCTCGATGGACAGTATTGCTAGACACATCGGGTTCCAACTCCCCCACGCGTCCCAGGTGTATCCAACAGCAAAGGTTCCATCAAGACAGGGGGCTTCTCCACTTTTCTCGTTGAGAAAATTTGATCCATTGCAGAAAGACCCCAGCTGATCAGATCCATGATTTAGGTTTCGGAGGAATATGCACAGAGAGGCTCAGAGATTTAGACAGAGACAGCACAAGACAGAGAGCAGAGCAGGGAAGATAAGGTGTCGGGAGGGAACAGAGTATGTGACCGACCGCCCTCGTTGAAGTGCAGAGAAGAAGAGGGATTTACAGAATCAAAGCGTATTTTTGCAGCTTATTTAAGGAATTCAAAGAAGGCAGGTTAAATAGTCAATATGTGTTCTGTGTTTACCACCAGGCGGATGCCTGTTTATGTGCCAAGCATGTTGAGATCCTGCAGACTGAGCTCTCGTCCCAGATGAATATGCTGAAAGAAACTGTCAAGTCAAAGACAGCTGTACCCACGGCAAAAGTTTTTGTAAGTATTTTGGTCACTGCAATTATAAAAATGACACATTTTAAGATTAGGATATGTAACTTGATCTAATCTCTGTATTTAAAAAAAGTATCTACCTTTACCTCTAAAGTTCATTCATCTACATGTATCTCATTTGCATTATCTGTACAGAAAACAGAAATATAGTAATTACATTTTTTGTATTCTAATTTCTTATTACTATACATTTGTTGGGGGTACTTAACACTACTATGTATTGGTGAATCTTGTTTCCACTGGGAAATGTTACTAGTGTGTATTTCTCCACTTTAGCCTGGCTCCATGTTTCCCTCTGCTGGCTCCTTACTGAACACACTGACATGAGATTGATATCAAACTCCTTTTTGAACTGTTCCTTTAGTGCACATCTACTTGTATGTTTGGCAGAAGTAAGGCGCCTGGTGTTTCACTGCCATTTGCCTCAACTACTTTTTTGTTTTGCTTCTGCGTATGTCGTCTTTTTCATTGTCTTTTTTTCATCAATCGCAGCACACTGTACTTCATTTTTCACAGACACGTGCTTTAGTTGTTCTACAGCTTAATTCTCGTCATTCCTGGTATTTTCTTTCAGCCATTGTTTAAGGCCCTGTCAAAGCTTTGGTCAGAACTTCAGGATGAGGCTGAGCTGCTGACCACCCTCCATAACATCACGCTCAATCTGCAGCCCTTCATCTCCTCCCAGACCAACACTATTTCTCAAGCTGATTTGGACGGTCTGTTGGAGGCTTCAGAGGTGAAGACAGATGAACAGAGAATGACTGAATCCTCAGGTATGGCTGCTGTCAACAAACAGAAACAGTATCTCGGCTTCTAAAGAAGGTGAAGTCAGTGAATCGCTGACTCCACCTTTAATTTTCCAAATGTCTTACAGAACTGGACCCCAGAGAGAAAAAACATCTCTCAACCAATCTCATGTAATGTAAGAGTGTAAATGTGTTTGTTTTATCCTCATTGTGCCTTACAGTTGGACGTATTGTTCCAGCTGAGATGGAGACACAGGAATGGCATCTGCCAGAAACAACTGCCAGCTTTAATGAGCTACCGCTACAGTATAATGGAGTCTGTGCCTACACACTTGTGAACAGAGATGGCTTTATACTTCCAGGTATTGTTCTTATGATAAACCTACGTGCCACAAGAAAAGATACTTCAACGCTCCTTCTTTATCAAATACATGTATATAGATACAGACAAACAAAATAGGTTGCATGGCGTGTCATCTGACCACATGTAAAGGCGAAATGGTTTATGGTCCACTCAAACGTGGGACAAAGACTGTTGTCAAAGGCCAAATCCTGATTCTCTCTTTTGGCCCTATATACAGCTCTGGAAAAAATTAAGAGACCACTCCAAATGTTTAGTGTCTCTCGTTTTACTATTTCTAGGCAAGGCAAGTTTATTTATATAGCACAATTCAGACTCAAGGCCATTCAAAGTGCTTTAAAGGGCAAGATTAAAATACACAATACATATTAGAAAAGCGAATGAATAAAACATTTAAAAGCCAATGAATAGAAATAGAACATTTAAATAAAATAAAAATTACAGGTTAAAATGGAAACAGAAAAGTCTTCAGACTTGATTTAAAATAGCTGAGAGTTGCAGCAGACCTCAAGTTCTCTGGGAGTTCTCAGAGATTTGGTGCATAAAAACAAAAAGCTGCTTCTCCTTGTTTAGTCCTAACTCTGGGGACTGTTAGTAGACCTGTCCCAGACGACCTAAGGGCTCTGGACGGCTCATAACGTATCAGCAGATCAGATCATTTAGGGCTTTATAAACCAACATCAATATTTTGAAATCAATTCTTTGAGTGACAGGAAGCCAGTGTAAAGACCTCAGAACTGGGGTGATGTGAACCAATGTTTTGGTCCTGGTGAGGACTCGAGCTGCAGCGTTCTGAATTAGCTGAAGCTGTCGCACCAACGCATCAACGCGCAAGTTCAAAAAATTTAACTTTTTACGCTCCAACGTGTGACGCTTAGCCGCGATAGCCAATCAGCTTGGAGAATGACCTGACTTCACGGACATCGGGACGGTGGGAGGACAGTGTACACAGAGGCTGAGAAACACCGAGGAGGAAATGTATTTGCGGGTGGCTGGTGATATGAAGCCGCTCGGGGTTAGAAGACGTGGGGAAAGTGAGCCAGGAGAATGGGCTTCCTGGTTGATTCAGTGAATATGTGCGGCTGTGCTTTAGCCGATAAACCAAGTTAGCACCGGTCGGATAGCATTAGTTAACTCACCCGGTTGTGTGCGACCACCACCTCCATATAATGAACCCAAACATAACGGCTAAGTCCGGGGAACTTTCACAACAAGTACAGCAGCAGCAGTAAAGCACCGGTGTTTAAATCTACGCCAGCCACGGTCCCCTATCACAGCCAGGTATGGTAATGTAGGCTACTTGCCTTTATTTTGTACTGCCGTGCACACAATGCTGCTGTAAATGTGTTTGGTATGGTGCTGCCTTGCTGTTTGTGTATATTTCCGAGCGGCGTGAATCTGCAATGTTGTTTTAAGGCTATTCGTATAACGCCGGTAAATGCACAGAGACGGCTCGGGGCGAGTCGACAGAGACAGTGAGCGAACAGCACTGGCTGCGGCAGCTACGTGACTATGGTGTCATCGTAGCAGCGAGACACAGTGCAGCCCACTGATTAGAGGAAAAGCACTACACAACAGAGTGCTGCGCCGACATTTTTCACTAAACACAAGACTCTCTTCACTCTTGCCGAGGTGATCACACAAGGCTCTCCTCTTTCCTTACCGCTGGAAGCTCAAACATGCACGTCGCACCAGGAAATGGGTGTGTAATTAGACAGGAAATGCAAAAACTGCTATCTGACTCAATATGGTCCAGATGCAGCCGCTGCCACTTGCCAGTGCAGCTCGGCCAAACACCCCCATATCGGCCAAACACGCCTACAGCTCGTACGCATGCGTTCCCATTGTTGCTTACTTAGCGATGTTGTCGCTATATTTACCGACTTTTCAGACACCTCTGGCGACGTTTTCTTCAAAAAAGCGACCAGCGACAAATCTAGCTACTTTTTCTGGTGTTATTGGTGACTTTTTCGCTCAAGTATCGCTCTTTACTCTAATCAACGATCAGCAGGTGCCTCCCCTGCCTCTCCCCCTTCCCAGAGCACTGACAGGCGGCAGAGTCCTCGCGCAGCAGTCTCTCCCAGCTGCGGACAGAGCAGGAGATATACACCTCTCTGCTCTAGTGTTCCTTTAGCATCCCTATTAGCAGTTGTAGTACCCCTCTTTTAAAGTCTATGAGTAGTGCAATTCAAAATGTTATGCAGTGCTTATTGAAACTGTGTGAGCATGTATGATTACTGCTAGACTTAACATTATCACGTCGGTTTTCTATGCAATTGTCATGTGACTGTATAAAAAGTAAATAGCCTTCAGTCGCTAATAATATTATAAGAGACTGAAGTATTATTAAATTATAATAATGTTCTATATAGGCTTATATTTATATAAGTATTATTAATATTACATCTCACATGCTTTTCCATACTGATTGTATGTGCATAATGCACAGTATCTTAAAAAAAAAAATTATTTTGATGAACCGTTCTGCTTTTGTTGTTGTGTAGTCAGACACTTTCCCAGGTTCTTAAATGATGGACTTCAATGACAAAAATATTCAAATAGTTTATTTACAGCCAAAACAATTATGAATATATTTTCTCAACAATGATATGAAAATTAGTTTTGTTTTAAAAATATGTTGAAACATTGCACTTTGTGGGAAATCATCAAATGCACATGGCAATATGTCCTCATCAGAGTATCTTCATTGCGTTCAGAGTCATTCATCTGAAAATCTTGAGTGGACATTTTCAAACAGCTCCAGCTCTTCCCTACATGCAATCATCACAATAAAAAAGTACTTTTTGGGTCGCCAAGGTTGTTGGCCGTATGTTCAGGGGGCTGCCTTTTATTTAATATTTCTTAGTTTAAAATAACACGTTTTTTTTCTGTCCCAGAGAGCCTGAGAATCCTATCAAATCAAAGATGTCACTGACCAAGTTAAGGCTCACACTTCCGCTCTTTTTCCACCCCAAAGGTTTACGGTTAATTGACACTGAAGCTTAACTTGTATGTTCATGTAAACAGACTAGTATTCATTTGTTTGTACCTTGACATGTTTCGACTACTTCCTGCTGTCTTTAACATCAGCTGACACAACGCGCGTCATAGCAACAGCTGACGGTTCTGAACAAGACAGCAGGAAGTAGTTGAAACATGTCAAGGTACAAACAAATTAATACTAGTCTGTTTACATGAACATACAAGTTAATTTACCAAGTTAGACTAAATTAACCTTTTTGACACTAAAGCTTCTTTTAATTGGTCCATTTCCACAGCAGGCAAAGTGTAGCAAAAACAGACAAGAAGTTTTTGACACTGATTATGGCAGACCCATTGGTCAGTGACATCTTTGATTTGATATGAATTGCAGGCTCTCTGGGACAAAAAAACCTTTGTTATCAGAAAATACACAATATATTAAATAAAGGCAGACCCCAAAGCTGCGGACAACCACCTTGCCACCACCAGCTCTGAGACTCGCTATGTGGAACAGAAACAGAGTCTCTCATGAGGCTCATTGCAATCAAACAAATATAACTGCCCTTAATCCATTTCTTCTGACTGAAAGGTATTTTTCAAGAGGTTCATGGCCGACACACAGCAGTACAGTAAAACATACACATTAACACAAGGTACACAGAAACATAAAACTAAAACTATAAAGAATGATGTGCGAAAACACAGCATGTAGGCTGTGTATCAACATCAGATTTTTTTCAGCGCTCAGACAGTACGGACAGGTAGCATATTGTGAGGAGATATTCATTGATTTTGACAAAATGTTGTACAAAGTTCATGTGCACCTAAAAATAGAGAAAAACAGTCACTTAATTACACTGATGTATTTGAGGGGACTGAGTCGCTAGTTTAGCCTTTAAGTCTACACAAATACAATGACATCTTGTTTATGTATTATAACGTATGTAACTACCAACAAAGCACCATTGAAGGACGTGCAGGTATGACAACTTAATTTCTTTAGGCAGCTGATTTGGCTATGGAGACCTAGACCATTTTGTTGATGCAAGGCATCAACAAAATGGTCAAGAATATGTGATGTGTCACAAAAGACACATCACATAAAAATCACATAAAAATCATGTTAGTCATTAATTAACATAGTCAAATAAATTATACATTGCCACCAAAATAATGTTAACAGTAACACCTAATCTGTTACCTCATATGCTGACCAGATGCCAGTCTAATTTAATATGTACAAACAAACACATGTTAATCATTTTCATCATATATTAATTATCATTCAGATAAGACTTATAAAGAAGCTATTTGGTCTGTAACGTTAAGCTATTTTCTAACCAACAAAATCCTTTGAATAACACAAACATAACATTAGGTAACGAAGTAGGCGAATAAAACATTTGTATTGACTTAGCTGATATAGAAGAGCAGGGGGGTGTCTGTTTCAGTCCCAGCTAACTGTTGTAATCCATACTCTCGCTGGAGACGTAACTCCTGTACTATGAGCACTTAGTATTCATGTTTAATGTAGCGGATGCTGATTCTCTTGTTTTTAACTGTGCTGTAATGTCCTGTTTTAAACATTTTGCTGGTGAAATGGTCTCAACATTGACGGCAACAAGAGCAGCTAGCTGGCTAGCGCGATATTAACCAACAGAACGGAACAGGAAGAACGTCACACAGCTTAGTGCAGAGCAACCATAGCAACAAGCTGTAGGCGTGTTTGGCCGATATGGGGGTGTTTGGCGGATGGGCGTGTTTGGCCGAGCTGCACTGGCAAGTGGCAGCGGCTGCATCTGGACCCTTCTCATCTGACTGGCTGTTGAGTTTATTTCTGCTTTGTGATTGGCTGTTAGGTAAATCCATATCAGTCATGTTATTTTTTTTTTTCATTTTCTTTTTCATTTTCATATCGAGGATTTATGTCAAACGCATATTGATGTAATCGGCGGGAGTTTTATCGCGATTACTAATCGTAATCGAATTATTGCCCAGCCCTAGTTTATGTTGTTGTAAATAATGACTATTTCAGATCAATAATGGTCATCTGATGATGGTGAAGCAAAGTAAACTTTGTTTTAGTAGTCATTCATTTAAACACTGCAGTCTAGTTTGCTCCCGTGAAATTGTGTACACGTTGCTTGGCAACGCCCAGGTCCCGCCCGTCTATCACTCTCCCTTTTAGCTTTTTCTTCATTGCATTTTATAATTTTTCTTTGATGGTTCAGCCCCATTATCAGTCATTATGACGACAAATAATTGTCTCAAACAAGGCTCCCGCTCCCCTTCCCTCACCTGGAGGGATAGGCTTCTCAAATCGCGTTGCTGCGCTACACTGAAATCTGCGACCAATACGAATATGTGACCATAAAGCCTGCATGCGCAAACTGAAAATCGGACTGGGTTTGGGACCAGACCAAAAGAAGTAATAAAAACTATATAAAAACGTCGTTCTTTACACTGATGGTCTCGTTTGCTGTTAAAGGTCATTTATGACTATCAGAGGAAACATGAGGCTGTTTAAAGATATTTAAATGTTACTCGTAGTGGCTTTAAAGCATTGTCAGCCCGATTTGTTTCTGCAGCCTGTGGCTGTAGAGAAATGGATTTTAAATGTGCAGGATTTAACCTTGTTCTGTTTCTTGAGAGGAGTTTCCTGTTTCTTGAGATAAAATTTGAGAAACAGGGCCCCGGCTTATCCTGTGAGTCAAAGGCGGTATCTGTGTAGCCGCGGCCCGGTTCGTATCAACAGGTGCTTTTATTCCGTAAACAAGCAGGCTCATCAGGCTCATCAGTGCCTTTCAAGGTACCCAAGGTCGCTTCACAAAAAAGGGGGGGAAGTACAGTGTTTGTGTACACAGGAGGGTGGGGGCGGGTTAGAGGTCATAGGCCTCTGAGAAGAGGTGTGCCTTCAGGAGCTTCTTGAAGGACTCCACTGAAGTGGCACAGCGGATATGGAGGGGGAGCAGATTCCACAGAGTGGGGCAGACGCACAAAAGGCCCTGTCCCCAAAGGTATTGAGTCTGGTGCGGGGGGTTGCCAGCTGGTCCTTAGCAGAGGACCTGAGGGACCGCAGGGGGGTGTAAGGATAGAGGAGGTCAGAGAGGTAACGGGGGGCCAGAGCATGCAGGGACTTGTAGGTGAGTAGGAGGATTTTGAGCTTAATCCGGGACAGGGGGCGCCCTTAGCTCAGTTGGTAGGGCGTCCCCCCATGGGCCTTGGCCAGCAGCGGACCCGGGTTCGATTCAGCCCACGGTCGTTCTCTGCATGTCACTCCCCTCTCTGCCCCATTTCACCCCTGTCTCTACACTATAAATAAAAGCATAAAAATGCCAAAAAATATATCTTAAAAAAAAGAACTTGATCTGGGACTTAACTGGTAACCAGTGGAGCTGCATCAGGGTGGGGGTGATGTGCTGCCAGGGCTTAGTGCCAGTTAAAACCCTGGCAGCTGAGTTCTGAACATATTGCAGTCGGTCCAAGGTTTTGGAGGGGAGACCTGTGAGGATGGCATTACAGTAGTCCAGACGAGTGGAGATGAAGCAGTGGATGAGGGTTTCAGTGACTGAGTCTGAGAGTGAGGGTCGGAGTCTTGCGATGTTTCTCAGGTGGTAGAATGCAGATTTTGTGACATTGTTGATATGGGACTGAAATGACAGGGTGGGGTCAAGGATGACACCCAGGTTGCGGACTACAGGGGATGGGGTGATAGAGCAACCATCCACTTCCAGAAGAAGATCCCCAACCTTCCTGAGCAGTGACTTGGAGGCCACGACCATGAGCTCAGTTTTATTGCTGTTCAATTTGAGTAGGTTAGAGGTCATCCAGGTTTTCAGTTCTTGCAGACAGTTGATGAGTGGAGCCGGTGGAAGCTGAGTTGAGGGTTTGGTGCTGATGTATAGTTGGGTATCATCAGCGTAGCAGTGGAAACTGAGACCGTGATGACGAATGATTTGACCAAGGGGGAGCATGTAAATGGTGAATAGTAGAGGGCCGAGCACAGATCCCTGGGAAACACCATGGTTGACTGGTAACATGGTGGAGGTGGCATTGTTCAAGGTGACATATTGTTGGCAGTTGGAGAGGTAGGACTGAAACCAGGAGAGGGCTGAGCCACTGAGCCCAATGAGCTCAGCAAGACGGGTGAGGAGGATGGAATGGGATACTGTGTCAAAGGCTGCTGAGAGATCGAGGAGGATAAGAATGGAGATGAGGCCATTGTCGGCGGCAGTGAGGAGGTCGTTAGTGATTTTAATGAGGGCAGTCTCGGTACTATGGTGAATTCTGAAGCCAGACTGAAGGGGTTCAAAGAGCTCATGGTGGGCCATGTGGTGTTGGAGCTGGGAAGCCACTGCTCTTTCCAGGATTTTACTTAGGAAAGGAAGGTTGGAGATCGGGCGATAGTTGTTGGGGTCGTCAGGGTCCAGACCGGGCTTTTTCAGGGTGGGAATGACTGCTGCAGTTTTGAAGCCTGCGGGCACCACACCAGAACCCAGCGAGCAGTTGATGATGTCAGTAATGAAGGGGCAGATAACAGGTAGGCAGGTTTTCACCAGGGAGGTGGGCATGGGGTCCAGCTTGCAGGAGGAGGACTTAGCTTTAGACACTAAGTCGTGCACCTGGTCAGCGTCCAGTGTTGCGAAAGCGGAGAGACCGCACTGCAGGGTGTCGGCACCAAGAAGAAGGTCAGTGTGAGAGAGTGGCGGAGAGTGTTGGAGGAGGTGGTTATGAATGGTCTCCACTTTGTTGTGGAAGAACTCCAGGAACCGGGAGCACAGGTCCAATGCGTCAGAGGGTTGGGGAGCGTCGGGGGGGGGGGGGGCGCAGGAGACACTTGATGGTTGTGAAAAGTTTTTTGGGGTGGTTATTGATAAGCTTGGAGTAGTAGAGTATCTTTGCCTTAGAGAGGGCCTCCTTGTATTCCCTGACATGGTCTTTGCAAGCCTCATGGTGTACAGTGAGGCCAGATGTTCTACAGCGCCTCTCAAGCCGGCGGCCAGCTGCCTTCATGAGGCGAAGCTCGGGAGTAAACCAGGGGGCGGGGCGAGAGAGGGAGACCTGCCGGGTTATGGGAGGGACAACAGAGTCCAGACTGAGGGAGAGAGCTGTGTTGTAGAGTTCCACCAGCCCGTCCACAGAGGTGTTAGGAGGGGGTGTGGCCAGGTGGGTCGCTAGGGTGGTAGACAGCACAGATGTTTGCACCTGTTTTGTTTTCCGGAATGTGATGGTACGTTTGCTGGGGAGACGGGGTGTGAGCATAGAGACAGAAAAAGAGATGGCAAGATGGTCTGATATTGCCAGGTCTTCACACTGGAGGTGGCCGGGGGTGATTCCAGTGGAGCACAGGAGGTCAAGGGTGTGCCCTTTGGTATGGGTTGGACCAATCACATGCTGTGTAATACTGAAACAGTCCAGAAGTGACATGAAATCAGAGGCAAATGAGCAGCTGGCTGAATCCACGTGGATGTTAAAGTCACTTAATAGAATGGTGGATGGGTACATAGGGCAGATGGTGGCAAGCAGCCCAGATAGCTCAGACAGGAAGTGGGTGGAGGCTTTAGGGGGCGGTAAATGAGGAGAGCCGGTGTTAACGAAATCTATTTCTCTTATGATTGTATAACATATTAATGCTATCATTCTCTTCACCTCACATTGAACTCTGTTGTACAACACTGTGGTAAACATGGTTTTCTTGATAAGTAAAACTGCCTCGTCACACAGCAAGATGTGAACACACACTTCTGTTCAAGGACATTTTGCACTGAATCAGTACAATTGTATCGCTTATCCCAGACACTAACATCTGCGTCATCTCCCTTGCAAGACCTGGACACACAAATCGAGTGTATACGCCTACACATGTCTTGTCTGTATATAACCTCTGCTATTTCTGTTCAAACTTTGTCTCAATTTTGATGCCACACTTGTGCTTGTGTGACGTCTTGGTCGAGCACCCTTGTAAGCTGTGCAAGTAAAAACCAACCTGCTTTGAAAATGCCTGACTGATCTCTTTATTAAAAACGCTTGGGTTTTTTGATAAAAGAATTTCTTTAACAGCCGGGAGCTGTGCAGTGCCTGCCAGTGCAAAATGAAGACACTCAAAGGACGTGGAACTAACTGGAAATTCTTTGACCTGAATATTGGATCTGTGAATAACAGCTAGTCCACCACCACGGCCCAGGCTACGGGGTTTTTGAATGTACACATAGTCAGGGGGAGTAGCTTGGTTGAGGGTTAGAAAGTCCTGCTGGCTCTGCCATGTCTCTGTCAGACATAGGAAATCGATCTTTTTATCCTGAATAATGTCATACATGAGAAGGGCTTTGTTATTGAGTGAGCGAGTGTTCAGTAGCATGAATGTGGCATCCCTGTTAGTGGAAGCTGCAACAAGGGTCACGATACAATTGATACTGAGTAGGGAACCCAGGTTGACGGTCCGTGGGCATGGTTTGTTTTGACAACGTTGCCGCAGTAGGGAATAGCACCGAACTGCGGGAACAGCTGGAGTAGTGTCCATGTAAACGAACTTGTGTCGAACGGCCCTATGGACGTAACGAGGGCGACGGAGAAGGCAGAGAGATCTGATGATCTCAAGGCAGTTCGGAAGCGAGAGAGTGTTGGGTTGTAAGAGTTCAGCAGCAGAGTATTTGAAGAGACATCGCTCAGCCGGCGGGGAGCACCCGTAACAGCAGGCTAACGCGGCTGCTATCTACCTAGCGGGAAACCACAGCAAGACTACTATGGAAGATGCAATCCGAGGAAACAGGTAAGTTCCAGCACTGTAGATCAACGTGTTTGGAGGGCTTTGGAGAGCTGAGAAGCGGCGACATTCATGCCAGCGTCCTCTCAGCCGGAAGCGGAAATGATGTCGCGTTGGGAGAGGAGGGGGTCTGTGTGGAGGGGTGGAGACCCGGGCACTGTGGCTAACATTGAGGAGTTGCGGGGGACGTTGAGGGCGGGGGGTACATACGATTTCCATGAATCCCAGGCCAGGAGAGGATGGAGAAAGGGTGATTGGAGGAGAAATAGGTCGGCTTGGTGATGACCTGCGGGGTCCAGGGGAGACGGGGATGGGTGGAGCCCCCTCCTCTCTGCCCTGATATCGCTCATGGTCTGAACTGTCATCTGGGGCCGGCAGTTGTCCTTCGGCGCTGCTGCAACGCTGTGTTTTGGCTGTCTCCCGTATGTTGTCCTTGGCACTTAAAAAACTGCCTGCGGTTCCAGAAAGTGTTAAAATTGTCATTAAAATGCACAGAGTGGTCAGGGCACGCATTTGAAAGCCACGTGTTCAGTGCCAGCAGTCTAGTGAATCTCTCAGGTCCTAATCTGATTGGTGGCAGAGGACCACTGATAAACACCGTGTTCAAGAGATCTTTAAAGTCCTGTTTCAACATTTCAGACTCTTGTTTTACAACCTCATTTGACCCGATGTGCAGAATGATATTCTTTACATTTGTGTGTGCAGCTGCAATGTCCAGGATTCTTTTTTCTAAGTCGGACACCATATCATTGGGAAAGCAGAGTACTTTGGTATCAACACCACACATCAACAATCAGATTTTCAGGCCCGGTTGTCAGCTTGGTTAGCCCGGTTGTTAGCTCTCTCTGTGGCTCTTGGCTTTCGGGCCTTACCTTGTTGTGTGAAGGCGCTATGTTATCTTGGTCATCAGAGGAAAATCCAGGGACTTGCCTCAGTGGAGTAAACCGGTTTGACACTTGCACACTTGTTTGCTGTGGAAGTTTGTTGTTGTTACCTCTCCCTTTTGCAGCTATCCATGGCTGCGGCCTCCGGGGCGCGGGGGTTGAGGAGGCACAGTGCCTAGGTGATAACGCAGGCCAGCCGTCCAGATCAGTCATCTCATGGCAACCGGCCCTGCCAGTTATCCGTCCTCCCTTTTCCAATCTCTTTGGCTTCGCACCAAGACGACTCCAGGGAGGGTTATTATCACTGCCCTGAACAATGTCCTTCTGTTTCTTCGTAGCCTTGTCTGTGCTAGTTAGCTGTGTGTTAGCTTGATCTTGTCCACTGTTTAAAGTCACTGGTAGGGTGGTGTCGTTCCCACATAGTCCGTTCACTTCCAAGTTCACTTCTAATCGATTAATTTTTGTTTCCAGTGCTGTAATCCTCTGTAGGAGTATTTGATAGTCCTAGCGCCTCGCTTCCAGTCACCACAGGCTTGTCCTGTTAGGCCTCCTCACGTTCTTTTGAGAAGGTCGTACAAATGTACAAAAATGCCTGTAGTATCTATAGAAATAAAAGTAAATTACAGTCCCATTTATTTGTATGTATCCAGGAGCTGCTGCGAAAAGTATTATCGAGGAAAAATAAGAATGTAAGCAAAATGTGCAAGTAGAGGAGAGAGCAAGCTGAAGAGTGTCTGCACAGTAGTAAAGCAGTAAGCATAGGCATATGTTTGAGTAAAATGAACATTTTGGTTTTATTATATAAACTTCTGACAACAGATCTACCAAATTCCAATACATGTTTTGTCCTGAAGAGCATTTTCAATAAGTTATGTAGAGATGAAGATTTAAGAAAAATACAGACTGGTCTCCTAATTTTTCCCGGAGCTGTGTATACTATCACTTGCCCCTCGAAACAGACTGTAAAGTGGTAGAGGTTTGGTAATGGTAAATGGACTTATAGAGCGCTTTATCTCCACAGGCACTCAGGCACACATGAGCACAGGCACTCAAGTGTTGACAGGACGTGCTGGATCGCCAAAATAAGAGAAAGAGCTTCCCGAAAATCTACATAGTTTTTTGTGATGTGATTCGTGTCAGGTTGCTCTATAGCAGTGTAAAACAAGAAATTAAGACCAGAAAAGTAGTATAATAGGTCCTCTTTAATGAAAAAAAATGCTTTTGCCTTGAGCTCCCTGGTCTACAAGGCTTTCCCATGGGGCTGAGTAGTGTCCTACCTCCACCCTTTTTCAAAGAATTAAGATCCCTGATATTTGACAGAATTGTATCATTTTGTGATGTTTGCGTGGCCTCTTAGTCACAACACAATACATAGTAGAAATTGGGATATGTATATAATGTGCATGGGACACATTTGCTCATTTGTATCCATATACTGTACACAACCATATTATTTTTTCCCTCAAATACATTTTTTCAATAACATACATTTTGTGTAAAGGAATACAACATGATGCGTGTTGTTTGGAATATTTTTCAGGTAATCCACACATTGGAGTCCTCAAACACAAGGAGAAGCTCTATGTTTTTAGCTCCAAGGAAGCTGCCTTGAAATTTGCCTCTGGTCCAGACGACTTCATAGCAGAGGTGGCAGAGAAAGCCAAGTACGCCCCTGAACTCATTCAACTCCTCAAACTCCACCAACAGTTCACCTGCACCAGTCCTTATACTGAGGTCAGCCCAGCCGCCTCTTTCATGTTCAGTATTCTCAAAGAGCATACTTCAGTTATACAGCCAAACAAGTTCCTTATTTTTGATTTGACAGGGAGTGTGATGTAAGCTTAGTTGTTGCCTTGTTCTTTTGCAGATGCAGCCAGCAGATAGTTTACTGGTGCCCGTCACCAAGTGTGACAGTGGCACACAGACCAGCATCCACCCACTGGAGACAAACATTGAAAAGTCATACGAGTGGAATGAGTGGGAGCTGCGAAGAAAAGCTATCAAACTGGTGAGCAAGATTTTTTTTTGCTGTGGACTGGAAACATTTGGGTTTGACACCAAGATATGAATATGATACAATAGATCAACATTTCAGCTTTAATTTCCAGGTATTAACATCTGTATCTGATACACAACTGTGAAGATAGCATTATTTGTAAAGGAACACCACATTTTTAGGTGAGCAAAACTATTGGAACAGATAGACTTAAAATAAATTTAAGTAAATAAGACTTAATGTTTTGTTGCAATCCTTCGCTTGCAATAACTGCATCAAGCCTGTGTGACCCATTGACATCACAAAACTTTTGCATTCTTCTTTTGTGATGCTTTTCCAGGCTTTCACCGCAGCCTCATTCAGTTGCTGTTTGTTTTGGGGGGTTACTCTCTTCACTCTCCTCTTTAGCAGGTAAAATGCATGCTCTAAAGGGTTTAAGTCTGGAGATTGACTTGGTCAGTCTAAAACCTTCCATTTCTTGCCCCTGATGAACTCCTTTGTTGTTTTTGCAGTTTTTTGGGATCATAATCTTGCTGCACGATGAAGGATCTTCCAATCAGTTTGGTTGCACCTTTCTTTAAATTGTCAGACAACATTTTTTCTGTAGACTTCTGATTTAATTTTGCTGCTGTTGCCATCATGTGTTACTGTGTTGTTGTCAAGATGAACCTTTACCAAAGTGATGGAAAGGCTAAAGTTTGGCGAAAGAAAGGATCTGCTTATGATCCCAAACATACAAGTTCATCTGTGTGGAGTGCAGTGGAGGCAATGTCATGGGTTGGGCTTGCATGGCTTCTTCTGGGACGGGCTCATTATTCTTCATTGATGATGTAACACATGATGGCAACAGCAAAATTAACACAGAAGTTTACAGAATGATTATTTCTGCCATTTTACGGACATTTCATTTTTCTTTTTTTTGATAATTTTGGATGTGTTCATGCATATGGCATGAAATCTTGTAAGAAAGTGAATTTTTACATGATAATATTATTTCCAGCTCAGCTCCTACAGTAAGGCTAAAATACACTGTATACAAACAAGAGTTACATTCAGACTGCTCAGGTCCATAAAACGTCCATTAACACCCATTCAAACACCATTTTTTCAACTCTCTGCCATCAAAGCATAATACATGCATTTTTTTATATCTGGGTGTCAATATGGGCTTATACCTTGGAATTTATAATTTTAACTACTCTCCACCATATTACGTCATTATGACCATATTTGGCAGATGGAGAAAAAACATGCTATTTCCACTAGACGGCACTTTCACAATTGCCCCCTCCCTCTCCCTTTAGCTTTAACCCTGACGAGTGTGTGTATGTGCACGTATGTGTGTAAGGGTGTGTGTGTGTGTGTGTGTGTGTGTGTCCATGACCTTATGACACTATGATCAAAGGGCTGGTGGTTTTCAAGTGGCATTGTTTTCATTCACTCTGTTCGATGTGTAGTTTTTTATGCAGAAATTCAAAGCCCCTCTGAAGATTACTGTGTATAAATGCACACCACACACACCTATAGAGGTCCATACACACAAGCATGCACTGCTTAAAATAAATAAAAACATGGGTCATCTTGAATCACATCAAAGATGCAGCGCGAGAGAGAGTCATAACAAACTGCGGCTTTTCGTGGAGTTGTTTACACAGGTGGGCTTTCAGCCAAAGTTTGTAAAATGCAACCAGTGGAACTGGTCATTTCTTATCTGGCAAAAAATGGAGAAAGAATTTACAGATGAAGAAGTTCACGAAGCCCTCGATACGGTGATGGAATCTGATTCCACCAGCGAGGAAATTGAGACGGAGGAGTCGGACACCGACAAAGATGAGGAGGAGGAATACTTACCTGTGTCCCAATCCTCCTCGGAGACAGACAGTGGGGAAGGTGAGACAGCGGCGGCCCCGGGATGGACATCCAAAAGCGGGGTTATGCAATGGGCCACCACCAACACTCGCATGGAGCGCTATACCGCCGCAGCTACCGGGATGGTACAGGGCCCGACCCGTTATGCTACCGCAAGAACCAGCAGCCTGGTGGACAGCTTCGATTTGTTCATGACAGAGGAAATACTGGAGCTGATTTCTAACAACACAAACCTGCACGGACGGTCGGACGGCTGCTGCTGCTGGCCGGAGTTTACCGGTCCCGCAACGAATCAACTCGCAGCCTGTGGGATGACCACACTGGCCGGGCCATCTTCCGTGCCACCATGAGCCACGAAAAGTTCAGGCTCATGTCTACTTGCCTGCGTTTTGATGACAGGCTGTCTCGACCGCGGCGTCTGAGGGAGGACAAGCTGGCAGCGTTCAGGGAGATATGGGGGTTGTGGACCGCTCGCCTCCCAATGCTCTTCAACCCGGGAAAAGATGTCTGCGTTGATGAGCAGCTGGTCCCCTTCCGAGGCCGCTGCTCGTTCCGCCAGTACATCCCGAACAAGCCGGCCAGATATGGGGTAAAAGTGTGGGTGACCTGTGATGTGGAAACATCCTATGCCTGGAGGATGTCTGTTTACACAGGTAAACAAGCTGGCGCTCCGGCGGAGAGGAACCAGGGGAAGAGGGTCGTCCTCGAGATGACGGAGGGGCTCCGAGGTGTCACCGTAACCTGTGACAATTTTTTCTCGTCATATGCCCTGGCAGAGGAGCTCCTGCAGAGAAAGGTGGCTATGGTCGGCACCATCCGGCGCAACACGCCAGAGCTTCCTCCGCAGCTACTGCAAATGCGGGGGAGAGCTGTCCTCTCCTCCTTGTTCGCTTTCACAAGAACCTGCACAGCGGTCAACTACATCCCAAAAAGAGGAAGAAACGTGCTGCTGATCAGCACCAAACACAGGGAGGCAGCAGTGAGCAGCGGGGAGAAAAGGAAGCCGCAAATCATCCTCGACTACAACCACTGCAAAGGAGGTGTTGACAACCTGGATAAGGTATGTGCCATTACGCATAGGCCTATATAAATCATACTTACATACATATACTATCACATTATTTAATTTTTATGACGTTTTTATTTTGAACTTATGTGCTGTGTGATATGTTTACTATTCAACATTTCTTGCAACTGTATGAGGAAAACATTTTTTATTCACTTTTGTCTTTGGTCTTTTTTTCTTTCTTCCTTTGGCAGGTTGTCGGCACCTACAGCTGCAGGAGGAGGACCAGTCGGTGGCCCCTGGTTCTCTTTTTCAACCTTTTAGATGTAAGTGCATTCAATGCATTCGTCATCTGGACCAAGGTGGATCCCTCATGGAACCAGGCAAGAAGCTACAGAAGGAGGCTTTTCATTGCAGAGCTGGGGAAGACTCTTGTGGCCCCACAAATGGCGAGGAGACAGCGCCTTCCCCGCACACCATCTGCTGCGGCCTTGGTATTGGATGCAAGGTTTCAAGAAGACCCAAGCACCAGCGGAAGCCTGGCACCATACACCATCCCAGACCCCACCCAGTCCAGGAGGCAGTGTGCGCTGTGCACCCAAAAAAGACGGGTCGCCTCCAACTGCATCAAGTGTGGTAATCACATCTGCAGGGAGCACTGCCTGCTCGTTTGCAGCCACTGTCTCACCTAAACTGACTCTCTTACACTCACTCACACACACACACACACACACACACACACACACACACACACACACTCACACTCTCTCTCTTTCTCATACACACTTTTGGGGAATTTTATTTTAGCCAATGATGTTCCTGTTTCACTGTTCACTTCTGGATAATAAAAAAAGATTGGAAAATGTACATGGACTGCAGGTGAGGTTCTTTTTCTAACACAGAAATGCAATGTATGAGTAGTGATGATGTTGGTTTAAAAATTAAGACAAAAAAAATTGAAAAAAAAGAATGTATAATATTTTCTATAGCTACCTCAAGGAAATGTCCATTTTACGGACCTTAGCGGTACAAGTGTGAGTATTTGACACTGCACCAAAAATAATAATGCCTACAACTCAATTTTGCTGCTCATCCTTGACATATCCCAGGCCTAATAATTTAACAAAAAAATTATTAGTTTGCATGTAGTATATTGAAAAAAAAAAAATAATTTAGTTTTTTTCATCTAAAATACGATGGCATCATGACCAAAACCTGGCATTTAAAGGGTTAAAATCTTTTAAAATTCATGAATATTTTATATTAATAGTTAGGTCAGATGTGGGGGAAAAGAATTGGCAAAAAAAAAAGTAAAAAAAAATAATGTATACATTTTTTTATAGCTACCTCAAGGAAATGTCCATTTTACGGACGTTAGCGGTACGAGTGTGAGTATTTGACACTGCACAAAAAATAATAATGCCTGAAAATCAGTTTTGCTGCTCATCATTGACATATCCCAGGCCTAATAATTCAACAAAAAAAAAATTAGTTTGCATGTAGTATATTGAAAATAATTAATTTTTTCAGTTTTTTTCATCTAAAATACGATGGCATCATGACTAAAACCTGGCATTTAAAGGGTTAAAATCTTTTAAAATTCATGAATATTTTATATGAATAGTTAGGTCAGATGTGGGGGAAAAGAACTGGCAAAAAAAAAGTAGAAAAAAAATGATGTATAATATTTTTTATAGGTACCTCAATGAAATGTCCATTTTACGGACCTTAGCGGTACGAGTGTGAGTATTTGACACTGCACAAAAAATAATAATGCCTGAAAATCAGTTTTGCTGCTCATCATTGACATATCCCAGGCCTAATAATTCAACACAAAAAAAATTAGTTTGCATGTAGTATATTGAAAATAATTAATTTTCTCAGTTTTTTTCATCTAAAATACGATGGCATCATGACTAAAACCTGGCATTTAAAGGGTTAAAATCTTTTAAAATTCATGAATATTTTATATTAATAGTTAGGTCAGATGTGGGGGAAAAGAACTGGCAAAAAAAAAGTAGAAAAAAAATAATGTATAATATTTTTTATAGGTACCTCAATGAAATGTCCATTTTACGGACGTTAGCGGTACGAGTGTGAGTATTTGACACTGCACAAAAAATAATAATGCCTGAAAATCAGTTTTGCTGCTCATCATTGACATATCCCAGGCCTAATAATTCAACACAAAAAAAATTAGTTTGCATGTAGTATATTGAAAATAATTATTTTTTTCAGTTTTTTTCATCTAAAATACGATGGCATCATGACTAAAACTGGCATTTAAAGGGTTAAAATCTTTTAAAATTCATGAATATTTTATATTAATAGTTAGGTCAGATGTGGGGGAAAAGAATTGGCAAAAAAAAAGTAAAAAAAAATAATGTATACATTTTTTTATAGCTACCTCAAGGAAATGTCCATTTTACGGACCTTAGCGGTACGAGTGTGAGTATTTGACACTGCACAAAAAATAATAATGCCTGATAATCAGTTTTGCTGCTCATCATTGACATATCCCAGGCCTAATAATTCAACACAAAAAATATTAGTTTGCATGTAGTATATTGAAAATATTTCAGTTTTTTCCATCTGAAATACGATGGCATCATGACTAAAACCTGGCATTTAAAGGGTTAAAATCTTTTAAAATTCATGAATATTTTATATTAATAGTTAGGTCAGATGTGGGGGAAAAGAACTGGCAAAAAAAAAGTAGAAAAAAAATGATGTATAATATTTTTTATAGGTACCTCAATGAAATGTCCATTTTACGGACCTTAGCGGTACGAGTGTGAGTATTTGACACTGCACAAAAAATATAATGCCTGAAAATCAGTTTTGCTGCTCATCATTGACATATCCCAGGCCTAATAATTCAACACAAAAAAAATTAGTTTGCATGTAGTATATTGAAAATAATTAATTTTTTCAGTTTTTTTCATCTAAAATACGATGGCATCATGACTAAAACCTGGCATTTAAAGGGTTAAAATCTTTTAAAATTCATGAATATTTTATATTAATAGTTAGGTCAGATGTGGGGAAAAGAATTGGCAAAAAAAAAAGTAAAAAAAATAATGTATACATTTTTTTATAGCTACCTCAAGGAAATGTCCATTTTACGGACCTTAGCGGTACGAGTGTGAGTATTTGACACTGCACAAAAAATAATAATGCCTGATAATCAGTTTTGCTGCTCATCATTGACATATCCCAGGCCTAATAATTCAACACAAAAAATATTAGTTTGCATGTAGTATATTGAAAATATTTCAGTTTTTCAGTTTTTTCCATCTGAAATACGATGGCATCATGACCAAAACCTGGCATTTAAAGGGTTAAAATCTTTTAAAATTCATGAATATTTTTATATTAATAGTTAGGTCAGATGTGGGGGAAAAGAATTGGCAAAAAAAAAAGTAGAAAAAAAATAATGTATAATATTTTTTATAGCTACCTCAATGAAATGTCCATTTTACGGACCTTAGCAGTACAAGTGTGCCTAATATTATAACGGGCCCCAAGGGTTAAAGAAAGATGCAACCAAACTGATTGGAAGATCTTTCATCATGCAGCAAGATAATGATCCAAAAAAACTGCAAAAACAAAAAAAGTAGTTAATCAGGGGCAAGAAATGGAAGGTTTCAGACTTAAACTCTATAGAGAATGCATTTTACCTGCTAAAGAGTAGACTGAAGAGAGTAAATAAACAAACAACTGAAAAGAGGCTGCAGTGAAATCCTGGAAAAGCATCACAAAAGAAGAATGCAAAAGTGTTGTGATGTCAATGGGTCACAGGCTTGATGCAGTTATTGCAAGTGAAGGATTTGCAACAAAACATTAAGTCTTATTTACTTTAATTTATTTAAAGTGTATCTGTTCTAATACTTTTGCTCACCTAACAATGTGGTGTTCCTTGAAAAATAATGATATCTTCTCAGTTGTGTATCAGATACAGATGTAAATACCTGGAAATGAAAGCTGAAATGTTGATCTATTGTCTCATATTCATATTTTGGTGTTAAACCCAAATGTTTCCAGTCTACAGCAAAAATAAAGGAATTGGCCTCACTGTTCCAATACTTTTGGAGGGGACTGTAGATAGATAGATAGATAGATAGATAGATAGATAGATAGATAGATAGATAGATAGATAGATAGATAGATAGATAGATAGATAGATAGATAGATAGATAGATAGATAGATAGATAGATAGATAGATACTTCATTCATTCCCTTGGGGAAATTCATGTATCTAGTAGCACACATAGTCAGCCAACAGACCGTATAATTGTCAAACAAAAAAATGGACAAACAATAAAACTCAGTGTATATACCTAAATATGTTATATTTATATATACTGTATAAACTCAGTCAATAAAAAGTGAGTAATATTGTACATAATTAAGATTGCGGTTGAATATTCTAGGCTGATCTTCTGACCAAAGTGACACACTCAGTGCAGACTGATGTGAGCCACATGAGGCGGGAGAACGTCACTCAGACCTGGCTGCCTAAGGAGGCTGCCTGTCAGAGCAAGACAGACGGAGAGAGCAATGTGCCCCGACCTCTGGTCTACCTGGCAGGGCTGAGGGGACAGAGAGACGGACGCGTGGTCAAAACTAATCTCACCAGATCTGTGGATGAATAATCAAGGTGACGAGGGAAAAAAAAACATTTGTTGTGTAAAATAAAGGTAAACATCATTATGTCATGGTTTTTCTTCTTTTTTTCTTTTGTGCTGTGTGAGGAGAACATTATTTAATTCATTTACTCCTAAGACGCCTGCGAACTGTGAGGGGTTGGGCTTGGTGCTCTTTTTCTTTTACGGGACATATTTCTCTGTAATATAATGAAAGCATTTAAATGCGGTGAGAGGAACAAAGCAGAAGAACTATTTCGTCCAGCTATCTTTTTTTTCACAGACAATGTGTCGACAATACACAGTGCATGGGCAACTGAGGGCAGCCCCATGTTACGGTTTGATACTGGACCCAAGAGCAGACAAGAGGCAGAGTAGGATTGATGAAAAAAAAGGGTTTATTAAATGAGGTGGGGAAAGCTTGTAGTGGATGAGGAAGCCGGGGGGGGGGGGGTAGTGAGGCAGGTAGGCAGGCTGGAGGTAGTGGTCCGGAAAACTGCAGGCAGAGGAAACACGAGTACACAGTACGAGGACAAAGACACGAGAGAACAACAAGATAATAAACTGTAGCCAGGCACGCATAACTACCACGGGAGTGCGAAGTACGATCTGGCTGCAGGGGAACCAGGAGTAGATGTAGGTGGGTTAATTGATGATGTAGACCAGGTGTGGAGCGGAGACAGACAGGGGGAGTGGGAGTGGCAGAAGGAGGAGGAGGAACACACACAGCAGCCAGCTGTGATCACCACACCCCATTTCCAAATGTTTTAAATAAACTCAATACACATTGTGCATGGATGTGAACGTGACGTGATCAGTTAACCTCGGATTACCTCCCAGATGAACTGATTCCGGACCAAAACTTTGTATTCCTTTTTTGTATGATAACTTACATTTGCTTAATATGATGTTAATATCAAACACACAAACAAAAAGAAAAATAGGGGGGGGGGGGCTCATTCCTTGTAATAACAATAAAAAACCGTGTTCGTTTATTCGGATACAGTATATGGAAGAAAAAATATGACAGGAAAAAGTTTCAAAGTTCTCAAGAGTGATGTTTAATGAAGTGATATCACAAAACAGGTGATGCAAGCAATTATGACAGGACAAAAAAGTGAAAGAAAGTGAAGTTCTCTCTCTACAACAGAGTCTTATAACATATCTCTAACATCATGAAAATGTCTACTGATTGGTTGAATCTCGTTGTCAGGCAGTTTACAAAGTCCATCCTTCATGACCTTGTCGTCTTTTCCTGAAAAGTGAAACTATGCTCCTAACCTTGGCTTTTTACTTATCTATTATAATTGGGATGAGTCAGGTCTGTACCATACACCAAACTTTCTTCTAAGGCCTGAGACTTTCCTCCTTTCTCCACTCCCTGCTCTGTACTGAAATGAGAACATTTAGGTATCTATGATAATTGTATTTGATTATTAGTTGAGTATATAAGAATAATGTAATATTATGTGGTTGGCTATAACATGAATAATATTTGAAATATAAATGCTGACAAATTCAAGTCAAACGTGAAGAATATATCAATTGTTTAAATGATTATATATTGGTAAATGCCAATTAATGAGGGGGGGCATAATATCATTAAAATTAGAGTTATTTTTCCTAACACTTGGGCCAGCTCTGTTCATTTTACACAAACACATTCGTGGGTCAGAGTTTGCGTGGAGGACCACACATCTTCTTGCATACTGGGTGGCATATGCCCTCTAATGTGCGTATGCACCGTTGATAAATAAGGCCCCAGAGCTGATGCAGAGGTTGAAGTCTGAGGAGGACAGGGCCCTGAGAGGAGAGCACAGAGCAGGCTGCTAAACACTGCTGATCCTCCCTACTCATTGACTGCACGCTACACTTCTCTTTCTTGTTGTCAAATGCAGCACCAATACATGAAAATAAGCTATGCTGGTTCTTTGTCCTTATTTTGAACATATTGCGCCCAGCGCTTACAGCCAGTAGCACATAGAGAGTTCTTAGTGGAGCTTAGAGGATGTCTTGTTTCAGTAACAATTTGGTTGTAGCCCATCGTCTGCCTTATTACAGTAGCAAAGATGCATTGTCGAATAAAGTTTTGCTCATGAGTTATTGATCCACATTGATGAAGTTTCGAATCTTTCAATATTTTATATATTACCGAAGTCTGTAACTGTCACATTTATTTCTTGAAATATCTACTTTATTCTCGTTCAATTGTATTTAAACTTTATGCCCGACATTTTGACACTTATTTTTACCCAAAGTGCATACAGTCCGTTCCAAATTATTATGCACAACAGAGTTTCAAAGCATTTTATAGGTTGTAAAGAACTAAAAATGGTCATTTGTTGAATTTGCAGAATGTGGAGGTCATATTTAGTGAAATCAAAAGCTATTTCAATCAAAAACATCTTAACAGGCCAAGTTACATGTTAACATAGGACCCCTTCTTTGATATCACCTTCACAATTCTTGCATCCATTGAACTTGTGAGTTTTTGGAGAGTTTCTGCTTGAATGTCTTTGCAGGATGTCAGAATAGCCTCCCATAACTGCTGTTTTGATGTGAACTGCCTCCCAACCTCATAGATCTTTTGCTTGAGGATGCTCCAAAGGTTCTCAATAGGGTTGAGGTCAGGGGAAGATGGGGGCCACACCATGAGGATCTCTCCTTTTATGCCCAAAGCAGCCAATGAGACAGAGGTATTCTTTGCTGCATGAGATGGTGCATTGTCATTCATGAAGATGATTTTACTACGGAAGGCATGGTTCTTCTTTTTGTACCACGGAAGAAAGTGGTCAGTCAGAAACTCAACATACTTTTCACACCGTCAGGGACCCTAAAGGGGCCTACCAGCTCTCTCCCCATGATTCCGTCCCAAAACATGACTCCGCCACCTCCTTGCTGACGTCGCAGCCTTGTTGAGACATGGTGGCCATTCACCAACCATCCACTACTCCATCCATTTGAAAATTAGTCTTCATGTATTTCTGAGCCCAGTGCAACCGTTTCTGCTTGTGATCATTGTTTAGGGGTGGCTGAATAATAGGTTTATTCACAACTGCAAACCTCTGGAGGATCCTATACCTTGAGGTTGGGGGACACCAGCGGCTTCAAATACCTGTCTGCTGCTTTGTAATGGCATTTTAGCAGCTGCTCTCCTAATCCGATTAATTTGTCTTGCAGAAACCTTCCTCATTATGCCTTTATCTGCACAAACCCGTCTGTGCTCTGAATCAGCCACAAATCTCTTCACAGTACGATGATCACGCTTAAGTTTCCATGAAATATCTAATATTTTCATACCTTGTCCAAGGTATTGCACTGTTTGACGCTTTTCGGCTGCAGAGAGATTCTTTTTCTTTCCCATATTACTTGAAACCTGTGGCCTGCTTAATAATGTGGAATGTCCTTCTTAAGTAGATTTTCTTTGATTGGGCTTACTTAGCAAACTGATTATCACAGGTGGGCGTAACTGGTGGTGAAGGAGACACGGATGCTGTGTCAGAGCCAGATAATGGTAGGCTACATGTATTTTTAAACCTTTGACACATGACTTTTTTCTTAGGAAAGAAATGCACATATTCAGATATTTGAATGTTTAGAATTTATTAGAACTTGAAGGGTGCTCTAAAAACAAAAAAAATTAAATGTTGCGTTTTTCTTGACAGAGCCGGGCACGAGAAGAACTCAGTCAGCTCCGCAGGCAACCAGCAGCGAGAGCACGCACCATCGTGCTCCACCACCACAAGCTCCACCACCACGACCCTGAAGAATCAAACAAAAATGTGTCAATCACTGGTCGATATAAATGATATCAACACAAAATTGAAGGAGATAAGCGAACATCTAAAAAAATAAATTGTTACGCTGAATGTTGTGTAGTGTCTTTTTCTCAGAACAGCCTACCACCTGTTTAAATATTTAATTTACCTTTAGAACCATTAGTCTCCTCCGTAATGCCCCCAGATTGGGCAATGCAGGACAGGGATGTCTGGGCATCGGCTGGTCTGGCACTTGAAACGGTACATTGTTAATCTGCGCTATATTGTCCACATGTTAAAATAATATTGCACACCTTTTGTGGTGTGTAAAGCAGTGTCCCCCCAGCTGGTCCAAGGCACATCCATATGCCTTTTAGCAGTCCAATGCAGCGCTCCACGGTGCCCCTTGTGCGCACGTGCGCACTGTTGAATGTGCGCTCCTGCTCAGTTGCAGGGTTCAGGAGCAGTGTAACGAGGAACTCAGTGAGGGGATAACCTTTGTCCCATATATAAAATTTTAGTCAATCTAATGTTCCTTGTTAAATATTTTACACAATTGTTACTCACTGAGGAGATGACTCCGGCCCTGCAGTGCGCCCTGCTGTAGCCGTGTCCCAACGCTGCTCTGCTGCTTAACATATGAGTCGTGCGTCCCCCAGGGAACTGGGCTACCATGTTTAAGCTGCGAACACGAGATTACATACAAAGTCAATGTACTAGCGTGTGGCCACACATCCACCCAAGAATCAGTGGCCGGCGCTTGCGCGGCGGCCAACATGTGCGGCCAACGCAGAACATGAAAATATTTATCTTTTTGGCGTCGCCGCGCCGCGATAACCAACAGGGTTCTCAACCCTCACGCAATGAGAGTGAGACACACGCATCTCAGGCAATTCACACGCTCCACGCCACACCTTGCATTTCTCACGCAAATTATAACTCTGCCAAACATTTTTTTATTTTTTATATAGCTTCGATAAATCCTGACCGTCACCACCATCACCTAGTGTTGCAACCCGTCCCGTTTTTCCCGAAATTGTTCTCTTTTTTCACCAGCTGTCCCGGGAAAAGAAAAATCTCTCCCGGGACACAATTTGTCCAGTTTTTTGGGGAAAATGCCAGAAACTCATTTGATATCCTTCGTTCAGTAGTTAAGGCCGTTTCACACGGGCCGAGGCGTTTGTTGCGCCCACTAATGCATTCTCAATGGAGAGGCGAGCGGGCAGAGAGAAGGTGCAGCATTTCGTCAGGCGGCACGAGGGCACGACAAGCGTGCAGGGGCGGTCTTAACGATCTCGGGGCCCGTTTCAAGACCCAGTGTGGGGGGCAGAGCCGGCCCGAGGCATAAGCGAACTAAGCGGCCGCTTAGGGCCCCCGACTGCACTGGGGGGCCCCCTCCAAAAAAAAAAAAAAAAAAAAAACTTTTTTTTTTCTTTTTTTTTTGTGTTTGATATTAACATCATATTGTGAAAATGTCAGTTATCATACAAAAAAGGAATAAAATGTTTTGGTCTAGATAATTAATAGCCTAAAAATGTAATCAGTTCATCTGGGAGGAAATCCGAAATTATCTGATCATGTCACGTTCACATCCATGCACAGTGTGTATTGAGTTTATTTAAAAACAATTGGAAATGGGGCTGCCCTCAGTTGCCCATGCACTGTGTATAGTCTATAGCCTATTTCAGCCATGTCTGTGGAAAAAAAGATACAGTAGCTGGACAACAGAGTTCTTCTGCTTAGTTCCTCACACTGCATTTAAATGCATTCACTATAATACAGAGAAATATGTCCCGTAAAAGAAAAAGAGCTCCAAGCCCAACCCAGAGGACCCTCCATAATGTTTTATTTTAAATTAATATTTTTATGGAAAATCCATGTGTCCTTCTTCAATAGCTTCTAATTCATCTGACCCAGTGTCTCCAAATTATTTGTTCACACAAAATTTCTCAGATTTAGCCTCTTAATTTTCCTCTCAAAGTGCACCAGATTCATGCATTTCACTTTGAAAAGGTTAAAAAAATCTCCCGGGGGGCATACCCCCGGACCCCCCTAGGAGGGTCTGAATCTCGGCTGTCTAATACTTTCGCACAGCCGCACAGTGGAGGCACTAGCGGAAAACACTGGGTGTGTGAATGATATTTAATAAACATCTATAGTTTCAGCAGCGCTAACATTGGAGGGGGGCCCCCCTAATCATATTTCGCTTAGGGCCAGTTGGTTCATACGGATTATGAGATAATAGGCCCAGACTCTTAAAGCAACCCCAATCCTGAAGGCCTCAAAATCTGCCACTCGAAGCTACAACAGCGAGCATCAGTAATATCCAGTATCCATATTTGCTGAACTGAACTAAGAGTTTTACTGAAATAACTACCCCGAACAACTACCCTAGGCCTACACCCATCTCACTAGTCTGGCATTTGGTATTAATCCAGTTTTACTTTCATCATAAAATGACTACAATAGGCTATATTTTAACTAAAGCTAAGAAATTATACTGAACTGAACTTGTGTTAAAAACCATTATTATGCTTTAAATTATTAAATAAATACAAAAAAAAAATTTGCTCGCGCGCTTCGAGCATGGGGAATTCGCTTCTGTCTCACTCTAAACAATTTCCAAAAGTTGAGAACCCTGAACCAATCAGCGTTGAGATTGCCCGGTGGTCTGCAAGACGAGGTGGACGTGTGGAGTGAGGACATTGGGCTTCCAATACATTCTGCAAATATGTGTATTTTGTATCCGTTTAGCTGTTGGTTGTACTTTAGCCAAGGTAGCGCCGGTTAGCATAGTAAAACTCACCCAGCTGTGTGCTGTTCCGGAGGATAATATGAACCCAAACTTGACGGCAGTGTCCGTGTGGAATTCCAATATAGTACAGCGAAGCACCGGTGTTGTCCTCCGCCAGACCGCACACTTTCACTTTCAGGTAGGCTGATGTCTGCCTTTATTTTTGCCGCTGAGCACACACTGCTGTTGTTATTGTGTTTAGTATGTTGCTGAATTGCCGTTAATGTGTGTGTATTTGCGATTGGGGTGCGTCTTCATGCTGTTTTAATGTTATTTGTGACATGACTGCCGCTGTACACAGTGTACCTACATCTGTATTTTTTGGCACAGCTGGACCATGTTGTTGTTGTTGCACCGTAAGTGTGACGGGTCTGATCTCGGCGTCAAGAATATATGGCCCAATATGACCAAGCGGCGAGCCTCCTACGTTCACGCGGTCAACCGCCGCAGGGGGCCAGTGCGGTGTGTTCCCAGCTTTAGGAGGGATAGGCCGGCATCACACACTATTTGCACATTAATTGAGTGATAGTTTTTACGGTTGATGAATGCGTAATCATTCATGGATGGTGGCTTCAGACGCACATAGGTACAATCAATCGCACCTATCACATTAGGAAACCGAGCAATCTCATAAAATCCCCTCTTAATCATAGTTTGCTGAGCATCATCGTAAGGGAAACTAATGTATTCCCGAGAAAGGGATTTTATCGCTGCCAGGACAGCTGGCATCGTCCTGCTAATGCTGGGCTGTGAAATGCCGGACCTATCCCCAATCTCACCCCGGTCTGAAAGGTCCCTGTGGCCAAAAACCCCAATGTGGAGAGCACCTGCACAGACACAGGTATCGCATGGGAGCGTTGTGTTTCCCGTATCAATCTTGGCTCCAACGTATGACAAAGTTGGAGCAACAACTTTCTCTAGAAAGAGATCCCTGCGCTCTCGAAAGACCTTCTCGCGTCTAAGGGGCGCAACGTCTTCCAATAAAGCCAGGTCTGCCATTGCCAAGGTGTGGTGACTGTCAAAGTCCTTGTTTAAATAGCTTACTCAATACACATCTCACCAAAATGCCGAGGTTTGCGTGGAAATGTGCGTACACCCACTTTTCTGGTCTACGCACGGTTGATAAATGAGGGCCATTGTGATTAGCTGAGGTCCTTTCTTTGCCAACGCAAATGTCAAAGCCTGGCCCTGCTGATAGAAATGCACCACCAGGTGAAAATATTCAATGAGCCCTATTTTGCCTCGTTGCCACTGAGCAGTAGAGTTTGGTTAGCTACGGTACTGTTTGGTATGGAACAGTGACCCTAGATCTGGCTTGCGTTTCCACTGCCGACAGCACCTTTACTTGGTAGGCCGTTAAATGGACGTATCGTGACATTGTAGCAGCGGGACAGCCCGCTAATAGATAGGCCTAGATAAAGTATTCCCCTTGCGTCAACATTTTTTTCAAAACACAAGACACTCCACTCTTACCGAGGCGATTACACACGGCAGTCTATTAGTAGGGGAGCCAATGCATTTCCATAGTTTTGAATTGTTCATTTTTGGAGAATGTTTGGAATGTTTTCTGTTGAGAAAAAGGATTTCTCCATTTTTTCTGACTAAGTTAATATTTATACCTAATTAGCACCTTGAATTAGCACCAGGATCACTAGTTTTTTTAAATAAAGTTCCCAGAATTTCACTCACACTAAGCCATATGTACTGTGCCCAAGTACATTTGCCCCCTTATGTCTAGTACGTTTGACCAGGGTGAGTGTGCCATCCATAGCTGGGCGGACATGATGGAGGCAGCATCCCCGCTCGTGCCTCCGCTATTCGAGGAGCTCCTCGAGGCGGGACCGGGTGCTGAGGACGCAGAGGGCGATGCCAACTCTGACCTCCTCAACATGGATGAAATGGAGGAAGAGGAGGACGATTCCACTTTTCCTGCCCAACAGTCCAGACCCCCTAGTGCCTCTGACACTGTGCCACCAATGGACAGTAACTTGTATGAGGTTTGCAAACGGGCTGCAGCAAAATTGTGCATTCAATGGCCTGCAACCCCGGATGCTGAAGGGGAAGAGAGAGACCTGTATGACGGCAAAAGGCTCCCACCAGCCCAACCACCGTCTAAGCAGCTCCTGCCAGCAGTTCCCATCTGCATGAAGGAAATGAGCCGCTACTGGTCCAGCCCATTTAAGAGCAAGCTTCCAACCAAGGGCTGCTCTAAGCTGGAGATCCACGGGATGGGTGAGCTGGGGTTGGCCGAACCCCCAGCCGTTGAGCCTTCAGTGGCGTACCACCTCCACCCAAACCGGCGCTCTCTCTCTGCTACTTCGGGCATCTCTCTGCCTGATAAGATGGACCACCTCACCGCATCCACTTACCAAAGGATGTATAAGTATGCAGCACAGTCAGTATGCTCACTCAATGCCATGACACTGCTGTCTGCTTATCAAGCTGAAATACTTGAGGAAATGGGTCGCCAGCTGGACTCTGGGTCACCTAACCCTGCCCTCTGGATGAAATTTGCATTGTAAATGATCTCGTCCTGCGCTCCTCACGGGGCGCAGTTCAGGGCTGTGGCCGAGTTATGGGACTTGCAGTCTCAGGTGAGAGAGCGTTATGGCTCAATCTCTCCGGACTGGCTGACGCACAGAACGCTGAGGTCATGGATGCAGCATATGACCCAACCAAGGGTCTGTTTGGTCCAGCTCTGGAGAAGATGAGAGAGACCAGCACTCTCAGAAAACAAGAAGGAGAAGCCTTCGATCTCTGCCTTCCCAGAAAACAGGCTCCCCGCCCGCCCCAACCAGCGAGGTCAGGCTTTACTGCCTCCGCAACGGCGGCAAAGGGAAAACAAGGGGGAAGCAGGCCTCAGAGAGCCTACAAACCAGCCCACACAGCTGGCCCACGGACCAACCAACAGCCTAGGTCAGAGAACCCAAGGCCATGGGGCAAACACTCCTTCGCTGCTGCAGCAGCCAGGAACCGCTCTCCCCACCCCGGGGACGGGAAGAAGAAGCGTACAACCTAACGGTCACAGCTTCTCTCTCTCCCCCTCCCATGAAGAAAATAAAACTGGTGGGGGCAGAGAAAAGCCCCAAGTTTCATGGTTCAGGGACCTGGATAGGTTCAAGTTTTCCAGGTGCCTTTTCTCAGTCTCTCCCGCCTCACGTTCAGAGCGAGGTGAGACAGGGGCAACAAGTAACACAGTGTCACCAAGCACTTTCACTCAGTTTAAATGTGAAAACAATAAACCATGCATTTTCACAGCCAGGCCAAGGGCCAAGGGTGAAATGCACAACCCAAAACAAAATAAATCAAAGTCTTGGCCCCTATATTCCCATAGGGGGAGCTCACACTCCTCCTGTGAGAGCAGACCTCTCCCCTCTGTTCCCGAGGGTGACGTCATCGAAGCACAGCCACATAGGCCCTCTCGCTGCGCGAGTAGAGCAGTGGCGCGCATGCGCAGTTCACCCGTGGATTCTCTCCACTATTTCACAGGGTTACAGACTGCAATTTGCTATGAAACCACCCAGATTCAACGGTGTTTAGTTTCTATAGCCAAAGGGGATTCGGGAAGAATCCTAGAGGACGAAATATCTCCCTGCTGAAAAAACAAGCGATCAGAGCCGTCCCGAGCGAGCAAGCCCAGCAGGGTTTTTACTCCCGTTACTTTCTCATTCCAAAGAGAGGAAGCTCGTCCCTTACGTGTGTTAAACAGACACCTGCGCAAATACACGTTCAGAATGTTAACACACAAAGTGCTCTGTCATTCAATCCGTCCAGGCGATTGGTTTGTAACGGTCGATCTTTCAGACGCATACTTTCACATCGCCATTTATCCCGCGCACCGGAAATTCCTTCGGTTTGCGTTTCAGAACACAACCTACGAATACCAAGTAGTCCCGTTCGGGCTTTCGTTAGCCCCGAGAGTGTTCAGTAGGTGTGTGGAGGCAGCTCTGTCACCGCTAAGGAACAGCGGCATCAGAATATTGTCTTATCTAGACGATTATCTGATATGTTCCAATTCACGCGAACAGGCACTCAGAGATTCTGCTACGGTGATAAACCATCTCAGGACTCTGGGATTCAGCATCAATTGGGAAAAGAGCCATGTAGACCCCGCACAATGCGCAGAATATTTGGGTCTCCACATAAACTCTCTCTCCTATCGCGTCACACTAGCAGAGAGGAGACTAACGTCTCTCACGCAGTGTCTCTCCCTCTTCAGGCAGGGAAAGGCCGTATCGTTCAGATTATGCCTACGCCTACTTGGCCTTATGGCTTCGGTGATATCAGTGGTGCATTTGGGGCTTCTGATGATGAGAGGTTTCCAGCGCTGGGTCACAGCACTGCGTCTATGCCCCCGTCGCCACCTGAACCGCAAAGTGAAAGTAACACCAGCGTGTGTTACCGCTCTCCGCCCGTGGTCCGTGCGCACGGCTCTAACAGCGGGCGTCCTGCTGGGGGCCGTATCATCCCGAGTTACCATGACAACGGACGCGTCCCTGTCAGGTTGGGGTGCAACAATGATGGGCAGAGCAGTGAATGGCACCTGGAGCCACAATCTGGCTCAGGCTCACATAAACCTCCTGGAGCTGTGGGCAGTGTTTTTTGCTCTAAAACACTTCCTACATTTTATCCAGGGCCGCCATGTCTTAGTAAAAACGGACAATACCACTGTAGTGGCATACATCAACCGACAGGGCGGCACTCGCTCACTGAAACTACACAAGTTAGCTCGAGAAATCATTTTGTGAGGCAGCACCAGGCTCTTGTCCCTTCGAGCAACACATGTAGCGGGCGTTTTGAACAGAGGAGCAGATCTTCTGTCCAGAGGAAACCCCCTTTACGGGGAATGGACTCTGAATCCACAGGTTGTGAGACAAATTTGGCAGAGATACGGCCTGGCAGCCGTAGATCTCTTCGCCTCGCAGGAAAACGCTAAGTGCCCGCTGTTTTTCTCCCTGTCAGACGCAAAGGCTCCTCTAGGGGTAGATGCACTGGCCCATCCGTGGCCAAACGTGCTGCTATATGCATTCCCCCCTCTCAGCCTAATCTCCCCCACCCTAGCCAGGGTGAGGGAACAGAGTCTGTCGCTAATCCTAATAGCACCGCGGCGGCCATCCAAACTTTGGGTGGCAGAAATAATACAACTCCTGGCGGGCGAGCCATGGCCTCTTCCCCTGCGCAGGGATCTTCTCTCCCAAGCATGCGGGGAGATTTACCATCCGCACCCAGACCACATAGCGCTCTGGGCTTGGCCCGTGAGAGGTGGAACTTGAATGCTGCAGGCCTACCTGCACAGGTCATTGACACTATTCAGAATGCAAGGGCTTTTTCCACTCGCCAGCTTTACAGTGGCAAGTGGCGGGTTTTTGAGGACTGGTGTGACTCGAGGCACGCCATTCCATATCAGTGTACCGTGGTGGACCTACTGTGTTTCTTACAGGAATTATTGGAAAAGGGTAAGGCCTTTTCCACGATTAAAGTATTCCTAGCTGCCATCTCAGCTTGTCATGTTGGCTTTGGGGATAAGTCTGCAGGGCAGCATCCCTTAGTTTGTCGCTTCATGAAGGGGGCGCGACGCAAACTCCCAGTTTCCAGGCCCCTGGTCCCTTTGTGGGATTTATCAGTGGTGCTAGACGCTCTGTCTCATCACCCATTTGAGCCGTTGGAGGCGGTGGGGATGAAGTTTGTGTCCCTGAAAACGGCACTGCTCTTGGCTTTAACCACAGCTAAGCGTGTGAGCGACTTACAGGCATTGTCTATCCGTCCTTCCTGCTTGCAGTTTGCTCCGGGGGCCTCCAAGGTCTGCCTACGGCCCAATCCAGCTTTTGTGCCTAAGGTGGTTGAGTCAGCCTATAGGTGTCTCACAGTGGAGCTGTCGGCGTTTCACCCGCCTCCATTCTCCTCTGCAGAGGAGCAGAGACTTAACACATTATGCCCAGTGCGGGCACTGCATGTGTATGTGAGCCGGTCGGCTGCTTTTAGGAAAGTGGATCAACTGTTCGTGTCTTGGGCCACTCCCCATAAGGGCAAGCCTTTGTCTCGCCAAAGGCTGTCCCACTGGATTGTAGAGGCTATATCTCTTGCTTATGAATGTAGGGGCTTGCAGCCCCCCAAGGCTTGAGGGCCCACTCCACAAGGGGTATGGCTACTTCGTGGGCCTTATTCAGAGGAGTGTCAGTACATGACATTTGTGCTGCGGCGAGCTGGGCTACGCCTCACACTTTTGTAAAGTTTTAGACTGGATGTCTCAGGGCCTTCTGTGGCACAAGCAGTGCTGGAGACAGTCTCACCAGGTTCCATGTGATATTACTGCCTGGTGGAATTTGCATGGCTTCGGGAGAGATATGCAATACGGGAGTGGTCTATATCTCCCATAGTGAAACACCGAACAAAGTTAGAAAAAGAACTTTGGGTTACTTAACGTAATCCCTGGTTCTTTGATAACAGAGTGAGGTGTTTCACCAACACGTCCCTCCTTGCGTTTACACGGGAAGAAACCGTTATAGAATGATGTGAGGAGGGATGGTCGACTGTATAAGTGCAGGGGGCGGGGCCCCGTCGCACAGTCCGACCTGTCTGTCAAGGACAGACGTGGTGTAATTGGAGCTTCCGTAGTAGGGTCACGCCGAGGCGATTCCCATAGTGAAACACCTCACTCTGTTATCAAAGAACCAGGGATTACGTTAAGTAACCCAAAGATTTATTAGTCCGCTGCATTACTAGTCGGCAGCTAAATTGGTTAGTAATTTATTCCCCTTCACTTGGACTTGAACATAAAATGTGTGAGAATGAACATGTGTGTAGGCCTAGGTGGGAGCTTCTAAAAGAGAGAGAGATAAAAAGGTGAGAGCAGCATAAAGCAAAGCAAAAAGGTTTTCTTGACCGCTGCCTAAAGGCCTGCTGTGTTTACTCTTGTTCGTCAGCCGTTTTATCTTTTTCCTCCCGTCAGCTGTTATAATGCTGCCTTTACGCGCGGCGGTGGAGTTGAACCCAAACAAGCGGGACTAGGCGGTACGGTGATAAGGAAACAGTAGGCTACACTAACGTTTAATAATATACTTTATAAAGACACACTTAAAATAACAATCTCTGCCCATACAAAAGTTCTGACTTGGATAACTTGACGGAACGATCGATGTAAATCCATCCGGTATGTATGGTCTGATCACGGGCCGTTATATTAATAATAAACAGCGTGCCGCACATTACCACAGCATGTAGGCTACATTAACGGCGTGGTAATTGCTTAGAAGACTGTTAGGGCTGGAGGGCTCCTAAAGTGTTTAAATTGTGTTTAATTTTCTTTCTCGCTGTTTTAAAATAGACTAGTAAATGTATATGAGACTGTCCTCCGCGACTTGTATTCAGTACAGTGATGGCTTGTGGGAAGTTTCTGAGTCTGTTTGTTCTGGTTCTGATGGACTTGTAGCTCCTACCAGAGGGTAGCAGGTCAAACAGGTGATGTGCTGGATGGGTACTGTCTCTTGATAGCCTCTGCTCTGTTGAGGCAGCAGGACGAATAAATGTTTCTGAGGGAAGGGAGGGCGCATCCGATAATCCTTTGTGTTGTCTTGACCACTCTCTGTAATCTCTTCCTGTCTGCCTCGGTGCAGCTGGAGAACCACACCGTGATGCAGTAAGTTAGGATGCTCTCCATGGTAGAGCGGTAGAAGGTCACCAGCAGCTTCTCACAGAGGTTATTTTTCCTGAGTACCATCAGTAAGTGCAGACGCTGCAGTGCCTTCTTAATGACATCTGAGGTGTTTGCAGTCCAGGAAAAGTTGTCAGATATCACGGTGCCCAGGAAGGTGAAGGTGTGGACCCTCTCCATGCAGTCGCTGTGTATGTAGAGGGGAGATGGATCTGTTCTGTGTCCTGAAGTACAGGATGATTTCTTTGGTCTTTGTGGTGTTCAGAGAAAGGTTGTTTGCTGAGCAGCAAACAACCGCGTCTGACGTCACAGAGTGAAGTCCTCAGGAGGAAAGTTGGAGTGAGTTTGTGTGTTTTAGTGCTTGATTTTGGACTATTTCTGTGTTTTTTGGCTACTGGGTTTGGATTACGGACATCGGACTATTCGCGGACACCCTGGGCTTGATCACTGCATGGTTTAACGACGCTGATTTTCGGAACACGGACAGAAAGAACGGAGCTAGGCAGCTAGTTGACAAACAGCCGGCGGCTACGTCAGACTCTACCTCACGGTACCTGAGCAGGTGAACCAAAACAAACCAAAACAAATCAGAATGCCACCCAAAAGGGTCAAAGGCGGAGGCGAAAGTGGAAGAGGAGTACGTACCCCTTTCCCAGGTGAGCGAGTTACTTTTCCAACAGAAAGAGATGTTTATGGCGCTGATACAGCAACAAATGCCTCGTTTCCACCGAGTAGAGCGGGTCGGATCGGTTCGGTCCGGGTAGTTTGACTTTTCATTTGCCAAAAGTTGGGTAGGGTACGGTTTAAGCGCACCTAACCGCTCTGAGCCGCTCCTAATTTCGGTACCCCTCCGTTGGGGTACCAGCCGCCTGAAAGGGTGCCGAAGAGGCGGAGCTACACAAGCCTTCCGTTTATCGGTCGAAAGAATCATTTCCGCCGTATGTAGTCACCTCGGCAAGAGTGAAGAGAGTCTTGTGTTTTGGCGAAAATGTGAGCACAGCACTGTTTATTGTGTGGTGTTTTTCCTCGTCATTAAATGAATCAGTTGGCTACACTGTGTCCCACTGTTACGATGTCACGTAGCTGCCGCAGCCAGCACTGTTCGCTCACTGTCTCTATCAGTTGCACCGAGCTGTCTCTGTGCGTTTACGCTCATAACAACACGGGGGGAAAAATAAAGAAGCGGCTGGTTTGACCAAGCAAAAACGAGAGACCGCTGGCTTGACCACAGTTGTTCCACAGCCCGATAGTTTGACCCACATTCTGGCGGCGGCTATCGCAGTCCAGCCTAAACTCGGATGGAAACACCACCGAGAATCTTAAAAGTGAGCTGTCCCGCTCTGAGCCGCTCCGACCCGACCCGCTCTACTAGGTGGAAACGAGGCAAAAGTGACAACTTCAGAGGCTTTGTGAAAGATATTCTGGACACAACAAATACACGCTTAGATGCGCTATCAAGGGAATTACATGACATCAAAACAAGCCTGCAGTACACGCAGAAAGAGGTGGATGACATAAAGAATTCTAACGCGCAACAAACCGAGCGCTGCAGCGCGACCTGGACAGAAAATGTACTGTATGAAATGTGTGGGAGTCTGCTGGTTGCCACGGATAAGCTGGAGTATCTGGAGGGACAGTCCAGACGTAACAACCTGGTGATAGATGGCATTGCAGAATCACCAGGAGAGACCTGGGCAGAGGCAGAGGAAAAGGTGAAGAAGGTGCTGGCTGACAAGGCTGCAGCTGCAGCAGGACGTGGAGGTGGAGAGGGCTCATCGGACAGGGAAACCTGGAGGTGAACGACCAAGGCCGATCGAGGTGAAATTCCTCCGACACAAGGACAGAACATCCATCCTACAGCGCATTCAAAGGAACCAGGATTTACATAAATGAAGATTTCACAGAATCTGTGAGGCAAAAAAGGAAGGAGCTGATGCCAGAGCTAAGAGCTGTGAGAGAGAGGGGGGATATAGCCTACTTACGCCACGACAAGCTGGTTATCCACTCCCGTACCAGTACACCAAAACCACCCAGAGATGTTTAAATAACACACTCATCCCAGGCTATCATAGCACATGTATTTCATGACAACTGTTAATTTACAGGTGAAGTCTTCAGGTTATATTTTAAAGAAGCATTTAACCAACTGAAGACTCATGCAGAGTACTACTTTTATTGATTGATTTTGATTTTATTGATTTACACACATTCATTCAAGTACAAAACAATACACCATAAAACCCAACAAATATCTTTCACATGAAAAGAGAAACAAGTTTGGGCTGGAGAGGTCAGAAACCTGTTTGAGAAAGTGACAGGCTAAAACTCAATTTTATGAAAAAAAAATACAAAATAATAACAATAACGAACCAGAAGTCAATTACTTGAAAATAGCCATGTGCACTACTAGATGGCTCTGGTAGAGATGTGTCATGGCTGAACAAAGAACATTAATGATGTCATAATTTGACTTTATAACAAGAAGCACAACTTACAAACTGGGGGCATATAATTTAAAAGATCTTGGCATTTACCAGGAAAGTAAAGTGAAATGAACACAAGCCGGTTGCATTAGGGATCTAATGTAGGATCTAGAATATTTTGGATCAAGTTCCAGTAACTAAACGTCAGGGTTTTTCTGCCTCTACTTTCTTTTCCTAATGTGTCTCTTCCATGTCCCCAATCTATTTGGAAGTATAACACTAAAACACTGAATCCCTTAAAAGGTACCCTGTTATATTGTTGACATCCAACACTTATGACACACAGGACTGTAGCTCCTGGAGTTTTTCATAAAAAAATTTTTTTTTATGTTTAATTTATTTATTGTGTTTTTCATTTTTTGGAACAACAAAAACACATATACAGGGAACAGGTGTCTCTGGGTTTAAATAAAATCAAAATACATCATACAAAACATAATAAGCTTTCATACAAAATATGTACAAATACACATGAAAAAAAAAAAAGTAACGACTAAATAAAGTTAGAGGGGGAGGGGGGGGGGGGGTAGTCCTGGGCCAGGGTTGATAACGAGTTAAAATAAGCTATAAAAGAATCCCATTTTTTGGCAAATTTATTATTGCAGCCTTTCAATGTTAATTTAATTTTTTCTCATTTTAAAAAGAACATAACATCTTTGAGCCAGATTGGAATTGAAGGGGGATTAGGGGATTTCCACATAAGTAAAATACAGAAGGGAAGTGAAGGCTAATGTTTCTGATTGTAATATGGCTGTAATATGAGGTTGTTTAGATGGGGTTCCAAATATTGCAATGAAGGGGTCTGTTTTTATTTGGGTTCCTAGAACTTTTGTCATGATTATAAAAAAAAGTCATTCCAGAATCTGTTTATTTTCAGATAGTTTAGCTTTGGTGAAATGGACTCTATTTAGTAACACTTTAAACTGTATAAGATGCAGCCTGGCACAAGGAGAGGATGAGCGTATACTATGCACAGCCTTATCCCACCATCGATATGTCAGATTTATCCCAAGTTCACTCTCCCAAGCACTTTTGCTTTAGACAGCCGAATTGTTTTCCAGAGCCACGAGTTTGTCATAAATCTTAGATATTAGTGATTTCTGTTGGGATTTTAAGGTCAGAAAATCTTCCCATGGTTGGTTAGTAGAAACATAACTTTTTTTAAGATGACACATAAGATTTTTTTTATTATTATTGGGAAACGGTGGAAGTAGAAAAACAATCCATCACAGAATACAATGCATACAAGTATTATATGTACTCAAGTGTTTTTTTTAAATTAAAGGTGAACACTTTGATCTTGCTATAACAGCCAATAGCCATATAAGTACCCACATTTTCGTCCAGGTCTGAGGATCAACATGGAGCTGAGAGGATATACAGGGAACTTTAAAGGTATTTTTTAATTTACATCATATTCAAAGAAGATTATATATTCAACATTTATTAAAGATTAAGTATGCCCTTTTCAGAACTCAAACTATACAGACAAATGCTGATATGACATAGAAACATTTTCAGAAACAACTTCAACTTTCAATTGATCCAAAATACATTCTTGCAACAACCTTTTGTTATCAAGAAAGAAAAAAAAGAGGAATGGGGCTTAACTTCAGAATCTTGCTAATCCATAATCCCTTTCCTCCAAGCCGTCCCCACCTCGTATTTCACTTTAGAAACCTTGGTAGATTATAAATAGGCTCTACGCTGTTGTCACAGCCTGACTTGGCTGTTGTCTCCTCATGTCATCAGAAGGTTTCCGGCCTATAGACAAACTGGCTGTTGTCTCCTGTCATGAGAGGGCTGACCGGCCTGTAGAGGAGCAAGAAAGGAGGGGAAAATACATTTGAAGTGCATGACTGGATTATGTTATGGGAAGCAGGCCGATGACCTCATCTAACTGCAGCAGGGTTAGCAAAGTGGAGTATGAGAGCTAATCCAATCTGGATTAGGCCAGGTGATTAAGGAGGTGAGCTAGTAATGCTTACTGTAATTTCTTCTTTTCTATCCCCATTGCCCCTTGTACTGTATGACGCTTTCATTTATATTGTACATATATTCATACATAGAAAGTATGAGGCAAAGCTACTGTTGAATATATATATACATTCTCATCTAAGCATCTTTTCATTTGACCTGTTGTTATGAAGCCACATTTCAATAAATAAAGTTAAACTGTTTCTATCTTTTAACATGGACTATGACTATGCAATTGTCTGTTTATGGTTCACATGGTATTTGGAGAATCTCCAGTTTGCTAAAAAATGCTGCGTCATTCTTATAAAAATGATTCCTTGTTGACAGCAAATCGTTGTTGCCTGATTCTTCTCCTCTGAGGGCTGGATATAATTTGATTTTCTTGTTTTACAACTGCAATTAAATGTGACTGAAAAGACATGTTAGAATGTAAGTTATTGAAAAACCTGAGTGCTGGTTTTGGGTGATATCAGAAGTGATTTGTGTCTTCTGCAGATGCAGAGGGTCAGACTTGCTGATGTCATTCATTGATGTCATTGACAGGCAGCTGATTAGGTCAGGAGCCATCTGTGTGGATTCAAAGTAAGCAACCACCAAGGGTCAAACTAATTTAACCTCATATGGGGACTTTAAATACACTATTAAAACTGCCCGCCTGCCTACTTCCGCTCAATTTTCATTTCCCTTCAGTAGTCAGTCTGGGTCCGCGGTATATTCGCGGGTTTTATCCTGCAGATTTTTTGCCTGTCCAATCAGCGAACAGAGGGAGGACAATGACGTGCGCCAGTGTCAGTTGCAGAAGCCGGTGCATGACATACGCAACGATCAAAGGTTATGCGTTTGGTTGGCAGATCCAATAGTTTAGCAAACAGACACCCGCCTTCAAGTGAGTTTACGTTTTTCAATTGAGCGATTCCAGACCTTCTGTACAAATTAAATCAAGTACAATGGTCTGAAAGGTACAGGCTATCTGTTGCACTTTGAGAGGAAAATTAAGAGGCTAAATCTGACAAATAATTTGGAGACACTGGGTCGGATGAATTAGAAGCTATTTAAGAAAGACACATGGATTTTCTATAAAAATATTAATATAAAATAGGATATTATGCACAGTCTTCTGGGTTGGGCTTGGTGCTCTTTTTCTTTTATGGGACATATTTCTCTGTAATATTACAAATTGTTGTCTTATAGCTGGACAGTTGTCCAGCTATCTTTTTTTTCACAGATGAGGCTGAAAAAGGCTATAGACCAGGGGTGGCCACTGTTTTTCAGCTTGTGAGCTACTTTTAAAATGACCAAGTCAAAGTGAGCTACTACCTACTATTAGGGGTCAAAAGTCACGGTTCGGTACGTACCTCGGTTTTTAAGTCACGGTTCTGTTCTGTACGGTACGGTTCTCAGTTAAGAGGAAACATGTCTGCAGAATTGCAGCCTAAAGGTATTTTCCAGTATAGAAAAGAAAAAACTGCTGCATACAACCAAAGTCTCCAATAAATATAAGCGGAGTGAGAAAGATAGGCAGACAGACTTGCCCAAATTATTGCCTAGTTAAATGTCATTCACACATCCAGTGCCACGCTAGTACCTCCAATATCCTGCTGGAGGAAAATAGTAGCCAGCAGAGAACCAGACCCTCCTAGGGGGGTCCGGGGGCATGCCCCCCCGGGAGATTTTTTTTCACCTTTTTAAAGTGAAATGCATGAATCTGGTGCACTTTGAGAGGAAAATTAAGAGGCTAAATATGAGGAATTTTGTGTGAACAAATAATTTGGAGACACTGGGTCTGATGAATTAGAAGCAATTGAAGAAAGACACGTGGATTTTCCATAAAAATATTAATAAAAAAAAAATGCATGCAGGGTCCTCTGGGTTGGGCTTGGTGCTCTTTTTCTTTAACGAGACATATTTCTCTGTAATATAATGAATGCATTTAAATGCAGTGAGAGGAATGAAGCAGAATAACTCTTGTCCAGCTATGCCGTGATCTTAATATAAAAAACACAAACTCACATATTCATCCGCGCCCCCCCTGCCATAACCCCGCGTTTGAAAATCACTGGCTTAAGCAATTCTAATTTAAAAGAGCAAGAAATATACACAAATGCATAGGTTTATCTTAAAGGCAGACTCATAGAGTCATACAAAAAAAATCCTTCTCAATGATCACTTCTGCCCCACTAGAATATGTGGTGGTCTGTTTGTCTGAACAGTCTTTCTCTCTCTGGCTGTATTTTACATAGTAGAATTTGTCACAGTGAAGAAGCCTCTCCACTTCCTTGACTTGGATTAGCTGTGGTTAGCTCACTGGCTAACAAACTGATATGTACTGTATGTCAAATTAGAAAGTGGTGTCCTCTCTCCCTCCACCGAACGTCGGCGCATGCTCGCACGGCTCGTTTGCTCTTTCATAGTAAAAAAAAAAAAAAAAAAAAAAAAAAAAATTAAATAAATAATTTTTTTTTTTTTTTTTTTTAAGAATGCCACGCGATCGACCTACACTACCCTCGCGATCGACCGGTCGATCGCGATCGACCTAGTGGCCACCCCTGCTATAGACTATACACAGTGCATGGGCAACTGAGGGCATTTTTTCCAAATGTTTTCAAATAAACTCAGTAATGTCTAAATTAGGGCTGTCAAAATAACGCGTTAACGCAGGGTGATTAATTGCTGGAATTAACGCGTTAATTTTTTTAACGCAATTAACGCATGTGCAGAATGATCCGCCCCGTGCATCCCACCGGCTCTGTACTACAGGAGGACTCTTTCAACACTGAACACAGGTCAGGCCCTATTGCCGGAGCAAGATGATGGCGAGCTAAAGGAGAAGAACAAACTCAAATCCAATTCCCTCAAAAGGCAGGCCTCAAGCCTGGCTGCCTGGAGTGTGGTAGGATTTCCCCTACCCAAACAAACACTGACCTCATTGAACATTCTGCACCCACAAACACATCTAACCTGCAGTGAATGATTTGTGTGGGATGCATCGTTTTATGTTTAGTTGGATCAATGTGTGAATATAACTGGGAACTGTTGATTTAAATGTATGGAGTAAAAGGTGCCCATACTGAGTGTGAATATCTAAGATAATTGAATTGAAGGCCTATTTTCTATTTATGTTTATTTATATTTCCTTGATTGATTCAAGTGATTATTATTTGTTAATGTGAAATACAAAACCGGTTACCAACATGTGTCATTAATTCTCCACCAGCTCCAAGAGTCAAACCTACTTATTAGCCCAGTACTCTGTTACATCTTGGTTTTTTGATAACATATTATTTATAAACATATTTCATTTAAAGTAAAATTTGTGTATCCTAGTGTTACACAGGTTGAACAGGTGTAGCCTACTCATGGGACAATGTTGGGCTTATAACTTATGTTTTATTTCACTTCATGCAGTAATAACGAGCGTAATTCATGTCAACTCTGGTTCTATAGTTATTAGCGTATTTCACTGAAACGCTCGTCAGCCGTGAGTGATGCATGTTTGTGTATTTGTGCACCGCACACACAGCGCAGCGTTGAGCAGGCAGATTATTCAGAAACGCTAGGGTGGGGGCGGGGGTCTGCTAAGATTTTGAACTCTCTAAGGGGCACTTTACACTGTGAAAACGTGACAGTTTTCCAGTTTTAGGTTTACAAAAAAACCCCGTTCAGACACAATTTATCTGACATCTTCACCCGTACACATGTTTTCAGAGGAAACGGGCCGAAATCGCTGAAGTAGCAGTGTAGCAGCCATGCCAAGCCAATAGTCAGCGGTGACACAGCCTAGTAGATAGCTCTTCCGGTACAATTTGATGCATAAAACCTTACTGTAACCGAAAATTAATGCCACTAACGTTCATAAAGCGTTTGGTGTAAGCTTGGGGTTACACATATTGTAAATGACAAGCTTTCTGTCCTCTTATTTCACCGCATTGAACTCGTAAAAACAGAAGACTTGCTGATAGTGAAGGGACTTCGTGAGCGGATACCTTCCTGTTAGGCGTACTTCAAAATAAAAGTCAACTCACGTGTGTCCAGTGAAATGCTATTAATGTTTAGCCAGTGAAATGCTTTTACTGTGAAGCCGTAGCCTTAATGCTCCTTTTGTTGAACAGTTGCTTAACCGCTGCACGCTGATAGTGTTTTTAATGTAGAGAGAGCCGTGTCCCTGGCATATAGAAGTGACACACGTTTATTTAGCTAGAAAAACAGGCATAGCACAAATCTTTCCCCAGCCAAAGTGGCGGGTGGTCTCAATAACTTACTGCGGTAATCGCTTGGACTAAATTGGCGAGTGTTGGCCAATATTTTAGCCCTGCACGACACTCTCCGCTGATCACAGTGATGGTGCCGTGGAGACACCGTTCATGTTGTCTTCTAACTTTATAACTCGCTTGTGGGTATTTTGACAGCAAATGTTATAGACTACGCATGTGTGAGGGTGGAGCCGTGACGTCAGCGTTATCAGGGGAAATGGTTTCGGTGTTTACAGGAACCCAAAACCGTTAAGTTTTCCAAAAAATCCTCCCTCGGAGGTGATCTCAAAAATCTGCGGTTTCATGCCTGCATTTGCTGTTTTCCTGTAAATGATATAGTGCAACCGCGGGAATTTTTCCGCGTTTGCACCGTTTCGTGTTGTCGTGTAAAGTGCCCCTAAGTTAAACTGACCTTAATGAACAGTATAACACAATAACGCAGTTTAACGTTTATGCGACAGAGCGAGTGGAAAGAGAAATGTTTTTTATTTGTGTGGTGGAGGTGAGGTGGAAGAGTAGCCGGCTGCAAATGCATTAATGTACGGCCATTCGACCTGCGCTTACGGAAAACACTGTGTTTCCACCGAGCAGAGCAGCTAGGGTCAGGGCGGCTCGGTCCGCTTAGTTTGGCGTTTCCGATGCTGAAAGTTGGTTAGGGTCCCAAAATAAGTGAGCTGAGCCGCTCACATTTTTGGTACTCCTCCGTTGGGGTCTGAAAGGGTGCAGAAAAGGTGGAGCTACACACTGCTGTCCGTTAATTAGCCGAAATTATTATTTCCTTGTTAAACAGCCGTGTGTAGTCAACTCGGCAAGAGTGAAGAGACTCTTGTGTTTAGCTAGAAATGTCGGTGCAGCACTCTGTTTATTGTGTGGTGTTTTTCCTCATCATTAAATGAATCAGTGGACTACACTGTATCCCGCTGCTACAATGTCACCATAGTAACGTAGCTGCTGCGGCCAGCGCTTTTAACTCACTGTGCCTGTCGGCTTGCCCTGAGCCGTCTCTGTGCATTTACCAGGATAAATACGTTCACAATACGGGGGAATAAATATAGGAGCGTGGCTAGAGAGCTTTAAGCCGCCCCGCCCCGAGCCGCTCTGCTCGGTGGCAACGAGGCATTAGTACTAGGGGTGTCACGATCCTCAGATGAGTTTGACTTGATTCGATTCTCTTTTTATTTATTTTTAGCATAGATGGATGTGCCATTTTAGGCTAGTCTATTCTACCATAGGTTTATTGTTTTAATGCCATGATAACTAATTTAATTTTAAAAAATGGTCTACATGGAGTAATGAGTGATATGATCTCCATTATTCGTTATTTGCAATGTACCACTCTAAGGCCTTATTGTCAAAGCTAAATAATTTATTTACAAAATGAATGAAACAATACCTTTCACCAGTCAATTTGAAACAAAATCTAGAAAAAAGAAGATAAGTTATAGAGGGTACCTGTCATGTACTGACTCTTTTTTGTAACTGACCGCACGACTCGACCAGTCCGCGGATGCCTTGAGGGTAGGAGGTTACTCGCAGCAGCTACAACATGCTGTGTATTTTTTCCTCTCTTTAGGTCTTTTGACCTTGGGTGCAGGGCTAAATTGTCGAGTCCACCTTAAATTTCGAAGGTTGATGTAATTTTTGATTGAACTCCGACTTACAATTGAGATTATGACACCCCTAGTAAGTATCATTTCATACAAACAATATTTTTTTCTTTAATAGCAATAAAGCAGGAACAAAGCAAACAGGAAACACAATTTTGTTATTTTACTTACCTATATTTTGTGTTAACAGATTCACGCTCCTTGGATGGATTAGAGGTTAAACAGTCATCTTTGGGAAACTCTGAGTTAGAAGACGAAATAGACCTCTGTTCTGATTGGGTTCGACGGGTAGAGGTGTCAATCCCTCTCTTAGGAAGCCTGCCTCTGGATGTCATGGGCAGTTCAGAACTTCCAGAGGAGATGCAGGTGTGAGAGCTGTTTGACTCTTTTAGACAGAAGACTGAACGAGCATCACGGAAGGACACAGATGGAATGATCTCTTCTATGTTGTTATCTGCGGCACGTGTCAACGATCTTGGAGAACCTGGGCGAGAAGAGGACCTAGAGATGATCTGAGGTCTACCCGCAGGAGGACTTGGAAACCTTTGGCACACAGAGGGGCCAGATGGTGGTAGGCGGACTCTGGATACAGGCGGAGCTGTCACAGTGAAGCTGCAAGGAGACATAGCCCGCTCATTAAATTCATCACTTTCAAATCTCTGGCCCATTCTGGCTTGACGGGGTGAAGGTCCTCTGCTGCTTAGTTCTGCAATATTTCTCTTGTCGGGAGATTCTACTGCATTTCGCAGGTGAATGATCTTGCGTGCCTGTTGGTAGAGACAGCTCCTCTTCTCCATTTCTGTATTCAGATCAGTTTCTGGTTGGTTCTGTGCATCTTGTGCCCCCATAACAGCATCCTGCCTGACAGGACTGGCAGGCAGGATACTGATAGATCTTGGCTTCACACTTGCACGGTTTGGCAGCACTTCCACATTCTGAACAGATGCCTTCAGGCGCTGGGAAACTCCTGTGTTTTGATTTGTCATTGGAAGACCACGTACTGAATCTTCCTGCAACCTTTCCTCATTTCCTGCTATGCCCTCAGTACTCTGGAAGGAGTTGTCCATCAGAACCTCTGGGGGTGGAGGTGGTAAATCTGCATCCAGGTCATCCTTGCCATTAGGCCAGCCATTGTTGTTATTGTTGCCGTTAATGACTAAACCCCCCTCATTACCATTTACCGTGTCAGATAACAGAAAAGTACCACTTTTCCTGGGCCTTCTGGCATTAGATGGAATATTAGCAAGGCTCTGCCCTTGTCTACCATCAACCCCATGGCTAAAGCTATTTATCAGCCTTCTAACAGTGTTGCGCTTGGGTGGTTGGGGTACCAAAGCTGGTAAGGAACAAGGTGGTTGATTTGTTCTTAAGGGGCCAGTTTGTGCCCCTGCTGTGCCACCTAATGAATGTGATCTTTGTCCAGTTCCATTCAGTTTGTTATGAGGCCCTGCAAATGGTTTGTATGATTGGATTTCAACCATCTTTGTTATTTTCTGATCCAAGTCACTCTGGCTCTTTTGAAGCTCCAGCATTATGTTTACACAGCTAGTGGATGAGAAGTGTTCAGGTTTGTTTACAGCAGTCAGGGGTCGTTTAACTGAAGGCTGCCAATTCTTAACGTAATTTTCACACATATAGAGAAGAGTTTGACTGGGATCCGGTGGGGAAGAGTTTGACCTCTTCCTTTCAGGCCTAGCATCTTCATTATCCTCATAGTCTTCATCTTCATCATCCTCGTCCTCTTCATCTTTATTATGGTCTACCAATGTAGGTAAATTGCTGGGGAGATTATCGTTTGCACCACGAATGCTGTTTCCAGACCCACAACTTCCAGATCCAGCACTTCCTCTGTGGTTGCGCTGCCTCTCAGACCCTGTCAGACTCTCATTTTCTCCGATACCGCTGTCTTCACTGTGCAATGCTGAATCCTCTGGGTTAGACTTCCTAATTGCAGCCCCTTCTACCTGTGCTAGGCACTTGAGCAACTGTGTGCTCTGCTGCTTGCTTAGCCTGCAGCTTATCAGCCAGCAGTTTAGAAAGGGAAGAAAAGTATTCCACTGCCTCCTCAAGCGTGGTATCACCCAGTGCCTGGACCGATCCCCCCACAAGCCTCATTTTCTCTGTTGAATGCTGGAGTAGTTGCTGTAACAGGTCTGGAAGTGCATCATGGGGGCTGGCTGTGGCAGTGATATGTTTAGCTTGCATAACCACTGGGCCCTTCATCCCCGAAGGCATAGCCATGTAGTCCCCATGCTCCTTCAACATTATCTCCCCCTCCTCAGCCATTTCCTCCAGAGCCTGGTTGATCTCCTCGAAGCGCATCACCAAAGCAGACATCATTGGCTGGAGAGACAACTGTGTTTGGGCGGCCTGGTCAAGCAGGCCCAACAGGGTCTCATATTTGGAAATGTTTGGGTTCAGAAAGGCATAGGCTGCCTGGTGAGCTCTAACCATGTGTGGCGGGAAGTTTACCTTGGTTTTATTTTTATTTCTTTTCCCCTTCTTTTTAATCTGAACTGTTTGTACCACCTCATCGGCTATTTCTGGTGGTGTTACATTCACCTCAGTTTCTATAATGTCTTCTTCGTTTTGTGCGGCAGTTGTGTCGGAAGCCAACTGAGACCACACAATCTCTTTAATAGGAAGTTCTTCAGTGGGCAGTGGAAGTTCATTTTTTTCCTCATTAGTCTCTGAACATTTGCTGTCCTCCTCTTCAAGTGTAGAATCTACAACATCTTTGGGTGGTTCAGCCAGTAAAGCCTTTTCATGTCCAGGGAAATCTGGCTTTGAAAATAACTTTCCTTTGGATGGAGAGCAGCCCATATTGCTTTCACACAAGACACAATAAAAACGTAAAAATTAGCTTACGCTGAAGAAAAATTTGTCGAGTAGAAAAGTTAAAGCCAACAGGTAAATCCATTGGGTAAGGATCACTGTAGTTGGTGTGATGAGGTCTTCTTGAATCCTCCAACAATTACTTTCCATTTGCTGTTCCACTTCCACATGCTAGTTTTCATATTTCACACAAGTCACGCTTTCCCTAAAGAATATTGTTGTCAAATGGGCAAGAAACTCCCAACCTGTCGAGTAGACTGACTACATACCAGGGCATGCGATGCGGTGAGGAGCTCAGAGGATAAGATGGATGGGGGGGGGGGTCCATTCCTTTCGCTCTTTCAGCATGCACAGATGGTCACGTTAAGTTAATCAACACGCACAGACACACACACACATACAAACATGTAAGACTTTAAGCTCATCAGGTTAATCAGATGAGCCTGTCACGTGGTGTTTCAGCCTCATCCACTGTTCTTAAGTGAAGTTTACATGTACTGTTGGGTTCACCTGAGGGAGATAAACAACTCTGTTTATTGAAAAGCCTAATAAGATTGCCAGACATGTCCAGATTCACTTGGTGTAAATAAATAAAAACATGTATTTACTGTAAATATTGTCTAGGAATACTGTATGTATTTTTTGCCCATTACAACATGTCTGTCCTAACATTATTCCCACAGTTGTAGCCGTTTTAAATGCTTCTTCAAAGTGCAAGGATTTTTAAGGTTTTGAGAAAAGTAAGATAGGAACTAAAGTTAGATAGTGATATTTTCTCTGCTGAGTCTTCAGCAGTGTTGCCACAGTTACTTTCAAAAAGTAACTTAGTTACTTGGTTTTTAAAAGTAACTAAATTAGATTACAAGTTACTTTACAGGTTTTGAAACTCATATATCTCAATTTAAAACATGCACATATTAAGAATCATTGAAAATATAAAAAATAAAGCTTGTACTAGGCTAAAAATTATGGTTTAAAAAGTATAATAAAAAAAAAATTTCCCCCATGAAAATAAATGCATTTCTCCTAAGTGCAAAGACAGTAGCAATGTCTTTAAACTTGACGTGCTTAGCCCTTCACTCTCATGCATTCATAGACTGGGTGTGTGGCCATCGGTCCCCACGTGACTATACGTTTCCAACACTTCTATCTCTTCAACTTCACCGTACCCGAATCCTAAATATCCCCATAGCAGACGCTGCGTTTGTTTTCCGCCACAGTTCAGCTTAGTCTCGGCCGTAATGCTGCTGCGCGAGCACACACAACATACACACACAACACACACACACACAGAAACACACACTGCATGTCAGAGGAGACGAGGGGCGCTACCTAAAAGACGAGAGGAGCGGTTGGAGCGTTTAGAGAAACACGCATGCACATTTATTACATAAAATCGCAGCCATTTGTGCATTTATGTCAAATGTTTTACTAAGGAAAATGACAGAAATAGTAACGCACAGTGACTCTGATGAGTAACTTTAATCTGATTACTGGTTTGGAGATAGTAACGCGTTAGACTACTCGTTACTGAAAAAAGTGGTCCGATACTGGCATCACTGGTCTGCAGCATACATTAATGCCACGTTTGACCCTTATCAGGGTTTGTTGACATACTTTCACGTCTTCATGACAGTTAAGCACTCTTGATTTAGGAGTAAACAGGACATCTATTTGTCCAAATCTAAAAAACACTTTTGAGTGTACCAATTCAAAACATCACTGGCATCAACTTCAGTGACTCATCTGGAACCTATCCAACCCCTTAAAGAGACAGCATCTGCCAATTAAACTTTGGATTATGCCAGTTACTACGTTGGCTTTGGAAAAGTGGAAGAACAGTGTGGAATTATCTTCAATGTATTATTTTGTAGTTTTTAAGATTGACAGGCTAATGATATAAAAAAGATGCAAAGTGTGGTGCTTAGTCAAAATCATCGGCTTGAAATGAATGTAGAAATTGTGGGAGTGCAGAACAAACAAGACGGAGAGGTGAAATCAAGCTGAGTTTGTTTACTCCCACTTTTGAGCAACAGCTTAAACCGTCAGGTAACAAAGGCTAACCACACAGTCAGCTAAGCTAGTTTCCAGAAAAACCCTTCTCTCCCCAGTGAGCTCCCTACTTAAATTAGCCACAGTCTTTAGTGAATGCAATAAAGCTAATAGTACAGAGCGGGTCTATTAAAATGACCACTTTTATACTGCCATTTAGGCAGAATGAGAGACAGACAGATAGATACTTTATGAATCCCAAAGGGATATTAAACACGGCTTGATGATTAACAATGCACTTTTCTACCTTCTTATCTGATTGAGTCATAGTATTAATTATTACTGTGATATCATTGGTTCAATGGGGGGGAAGAAACACACTGCAGACCTGTGAAGTTTAAAAAAGGTAGTTTGCCAAACACTGCAAATTATGTCTGTCTTCAGAAAACATTTTAATTTGTGGCTCTTAATGAACCAGTTAAATATGTTGTTGTTCAATTGGACATGTTGATTTCAGGGTGTGGCACCTATAACGATTTGTATAGCCTTAGCAGATCTCTTAAATTTTCTGAGCTGTGGAGGTTTTGGCCTTTAACTTGGCAAAGCTTGGTTGCCCTGTGCAAACTGTTGCAAATTGGAGTGTAGACACTAAATATTCCATTATTGTCCTCAATGAGTGTTGGCAGGTCCTGTTTTATGATCCATGTGAAGAAGAAAGTTCAAATTGTTTCATAATGCTTCACCTAAATAGACAAAATAGGCAGTTTATTATAGCTTAAAATAGCTACCTGACTGCTGTGCTGCGTATCCCCAGGCATATAAAGTTCCATTCAAGTTATTTTAGAATAAAATTAATACAAGTGAGACATCCCTTACATTACCTACTGTATATCAGGGGTGTACTCATCTTCACAAAGGGTCACTCTACGATATGATAATCACACTAAGGACCCGACATGTAGTTTACTGACATGCCTTCTTTTTAATCCAAAAAGTAAAAACAACAACTAGGTTTCATTTCAACATTTTGGGGGACAAATTATAGGTGGAGGGTATGGGGGTGCTCCCCCAAAATTCATTAGCGTCAAACACTTAATTTCCTGTATTCTGGTTGATTTTTATCCACCAAACTGTGCCTTTTCTGCATACATTTATAGTGGAAATAAAAAAATTATGTGAAGGAAAAGACATCACTCAGGTTCCTGGAGAAACAACTATAATGTAACATAATGCAGTAAGGCTAAGGCATCCTTTCTGCACATTCAGAATATATCACATGTTATGGGTATCATTTCTTTTTTTTTTTAAATCATGACTCAGCAGACAGCACCAGTGTAAACTATTGATGACACTTAATATTTGTAATGAAATGCAAAGCTGCCATTGGAAACTAAAGGGATGGGCTATCAGCAGCTAGCTAACGTTAGCTAGTTAGCTATGTTGTAACTTAAGGCAAACGTTAGAAACCAGATAATATTAGCATTCATCCTTAGACCCTTGACACAATCAATCATCAATATTAGCATGCTATCGGCCTATTTACAGCCCTAAAAGAACTGACATCTTTTCTTCGGTGCAAATTCATCATGATCAATTCATGACTTAAAATCCTGAGCGGTGGAACTTTCAGCAGACACATTTCTAACTGTAACCCAGATAGCAAAAATCATTTTGCCGTAAAACGGACCCGGGGCGGTGTCCTTTGGCCGGTGCACAATGGGCCAATACCGTTTCGGATCCGTTTTCCACAACTGGGCCGGTACTGGGCCAGCTCCGGAATGGATGTGGTGATTTTGTAGTCATTCAGTCCAAAGGTGGGCCAGACCTGCAGGTCCGTAATGGAACTGGCCCAGAGTTTATTTGACTCTGGACCTTATTTGCACTGAGCCAGCTCCAGTTAAGTCAATCCACACCCAAAATGTATACATAAATAGGGAATTTGGTCCATACATTAAAATGAAATTCTTCTTTTGCTACACATTTCTCAAATTATGTTTCTATACACTTCACACATACAGTACACAGTAAAATATTACAAAAGATTAAAATGTAACGCCCTTTTTCTGTCATGACATGGCTTTAAAAAATTAAAATAAACAATGTTCCTAGTTCTTCTTAAGTTTTTTTTTATCTGTGTACAATTCTCTCTATAATTGTAGCCTACTCCGAAGACTGCATTGTTTTTCACACGCATACATTGAATTCAATTTTTTTTATACAACTCTAGATACAACTATTTTTGAAAATCATATTACATTTTATTTTAACATAAACATTTATTCATTGTTAGTCCTGTGTTCTAAAGGTCATTTATTTATTGTTCTCATTAATGTTAAACATTGTCAGAATATAGTGAAAAGTGACGATCACAATCTTCAAACTGCTTTTATTGTATCCATACAAAAGTCCAAATAACAGTCCAAAACCAAATATTTAAGACAAGGCAAGGCACATCGGTAACACTTTACAATGAGGTACACAAAATTGTAGTAGTTAATGGGGAGTTGAAGAGCAGTTACTGGGGAGTTGAAGGTACATCTCATTAACTCAGTAACTACTCATTAACTCCCAAACGTTGATTAAAACGATACACATAAGTCAATAACCATTAACTAATCTAATGTAAGAAAGCAAACAAAGCACAAGCAGTAACAAGAACAGTTTAGATTATAAAACCCATGTATTTCTATCTATGTGTAGTGTGTGTGTGACAGAGGAACATCACTTTAGAATTTAGATGGACGGACGCTAGAGTTGGACGTCACGCGAGAGTTTGAGGTGGCTTTCACGCCACGGGTAGATAAATTGCCAAGAGCAAAATGGTGGATAACTCCTAAAAGTTATATATTCTACCTTTAATCAGTAGGGTAAGTAGCATGCAAAGCGTGTATGTAACCTACTGTTTCAATCAAACACATAAGAATTATAAAGGATGATGCTGGGAGACTTTGGTTGTCTTCACGAGATCTTAACTTTAAAATTACAGAAACTCATCACTCATGTATTCATTAAGAATACTTGAGCGGAAGTCACGAGTGTCTGTGTGTGTGTGTGTGTGTGTGTGTGTGTGTGTGTGTGTGTGTGTGTGTGTGTGTGTGTGTGTGTGTGTGTGTGTGTGTGTGTGTGTGTGTGTGTGTGTGTGATGTGCGTAGTTAGAAATTAGAAGGAGAGAGAAAACAAAAGACAGTAGCCGCGGCTCCAGAGCGCAGTGAACCGTTTCCTCCAATCACACAGTGGCCGCAGATGCGCATCTGCGTACACTGAGTTGAATTGATAGAGAGGAAACAATTCACCGGCCTTGAGAGTGACAGCAACAACACATCAATACATTCCCGGTTAACGGGAGAAAAACACTGTGAGCGAAAAACACTTATGTAACACATAAGTGAGTCAGAATTACTTTAAATCAGGAAATAATGAGCTTGTCAGCTCTTACTTTTACTTCAAGTTAATGAATAACATAAAATAACTATCTTAGCCCAGACAATAGCCTCACGTGAATCGCTTGGTCCAGCGATGATTTGTGGAAGGCAGCTGGAGAAGATGAAGATAGAAGGAGGCCGCTTGCCGGGTCTTGTGCTCGGAAGGAGCCGGTCTTGTGGAAGACAGTGGTGTGGAAACAGCTCAGCTGATAAGGGCAGCGGGCATCACCATGTCAAGGGAAGGAAAGCAGGGGGTCAGCGGCTCTTTTTGGCAAGAGCGGGCTGTCTGCGGTCTGATGGGAAGCGTAGGCAAGGAGGAAGCGGAGAACTCCCTCTGCGTCGGGCCTTGCTCTCTGCTGGCGCTGCGTCTGGGGCAGCGTAGTAACGGCCCAGATGATAAGTGATAGGCGGCTTCACTTCTCGGCAGGTCCGCTGGCTGGCTCCGGTCCGTGGAACAGGCAGTGCAGGCGTCTTGATGAAGGGATCCTGCGTCTTTGCTCATGCTTTGCGCGCGTGAGAGTTCTGTTTTGAGGAGAGGCTGAGGTGGCTGCTTCAGCTCTGGTTTTCTGTAGGAAAACTCTCTCTAATCCGGGAAAACAGAGGAGGATATTTCAAGCAGTCCATGAACTCGTCCAGCGAGTATAACGACTGGGACTTGGGGTTGCTTATATTCCTAGCTTGCTTACTTACTTACTTACGCCTTACACCCCTACTGGGGTATAGGCCGTCGACAAGGGACCTCCAGAGTTCACGGTCACTGGCGTTCTTTTCTATCTGCGACCAGGTGCCTCCCAGTCTCTTGGTGTCTGCCTGGAGGTCCCGGCGCCAGGTGTTTTTAGGACGTCCTCTGCTTCTCTTCCCTTGAGGGTTCCAGGTCAGAGCCTGTCTGGTGGTGCTTGGTTGTGGTTTGCGTAATGTGTGCCCGATCCATCTCCATCTTCTTCGTCCAATTTCGTCTGCTGCTGGGGGTTGTTTTGTTCTTGTCCACAGATCGTTGTTGCTGATCTTGTTCGGCCAGTAGATTTTCAGTATTCTTCTGAGACATTTGTTTATGAAGGTTTGCACTTTATTTATTGTGATCTTATTGATTCTCCATGTCTCTGCTCCATAGAGCAGAACAGATTTTACGTTGGAGTTAAAGATTCTGATTTTAGTTGTTTCCCGTATCTCTCTAGAGTTCCAGATGTTCTTGAGAAGTAGAAATGATGTCCTTGCCTTACCTAGGCCTCAGGTTTAAGCATTCAGTACCTCCTGACACGGCTAGAAGCCGAGATGGAATGGCACAGATGAGAGTATTGCATCCTGTATTAAAACAGTCCAAATGCATTCTCATCCAATCAGAAGTTAGGTGTCTTAACAGCAAGCAGTGTTTACATTCAAACGCCAATACAATGCTCTTCCTTCCTAGGTAAAGAAAGCTTTGAAGCCTGTGTAACAGAGATGAGATAATGTAAACGTAACAGGGTGCCTGGGCCCTGCAATGCCTGGTTTCAACTTTATAGTGGCTTCAAACAGAGTTTCATCCTATGTAACTTGCAGAGACTCAGTTCCCAAAGGTCTGGTTGGATTAACCAACCTCTTAGAATGGACTATCCCATCTTAAATGAGTTTATGACCTCCACAGGGTTCTGGGATGGTTGACTCTACTGAGAAACTTATGTAAACATGCGTTACTTTAGTCTCTTGGAATGCACTATGGCATCAGCATTAACCCTTTACAACATTTCAAATGAGACACTGTGTAGGCACAACAACGGGTTTTGCCATACTAGCACAGTAGTTAGAAATACAAACACACATTGTAAGTTCATGAGGTTCTTAATAAAACAAGGTAAGACCAGTGCTTTAGAAATTAGAAATTATCTCCCAATGTGGACGACCAAATGATTTTTGGAGCATTTCGAAGCGCTTCTGCATCCAGTATGTGTACAGCGTTAGTTCATTAATGATGTCATCATCATTTGTGTGAGGGGCAAAAGTACACCATGATTAGAGTACACAAATATTTGTGAATGATTAATGTAGGCTATGTAGTGAAGCTCTACAACAGTTAATATCCTGGGTTACAGCCACACAAATCCTAAACAATTTGTCAACAGCCATAAAGAAGCAGCGCTTAAGAAAGTCCCTGCTTTACGTGAGACCGCCCACCTTTGATGAGGTTGTGGTTTCCATCTATAAAGTGCTATCAGTATGTTGTGCCTACACAGAGTGTCTCATTTGAAATGTTGTAATGGGTTAATGCTGATGCCACAGTGCATTCCAAGAGACAAAGTCTAACGCATGTTTACATAAGTTTCTCTGTAGAATCAACCATCCCAGACCCCTGTGGAGGTCATAAACTCATTTAAGATGGGATAGTCCATTCTAAGAGGTTGGTTAATCCAACCAGACCTTTGGGGCAGGATGAAACTCTCTTTGAAGCCACTATGAGTTGAAACTAGGGGTGTGAACGTTTACAAAAATTTCTAACCGTGTACACGACGGAATTTTTTTCGTGTACACGGTTAACCGTGACGTCATTGTCCTCGTGCGCCCACCGTCTTGTAGCCGCGCGGGCACACACACATACGCGTTCGCCTTACATGTGTTGGCCGTCATTATCGCCCTTCATTCATTTCCTGATAAATATAGCCTATCGCTTTCTACATGTCCACATTTATGAGGGTGAACAGGTGTTATAAAGTTCGGGCTACTTACGCGCGTAATTCACTTCAACCGGGTAACTTTAGTCTTTAGGTTATCTTTCATCACTCGTCCGTTGCTGTTACTCGAGCACGGCGCCTCCCCGTGTGTGTGTGTTTGCGATTATACACACAGTCACACACACACGCCGAGGGACAGACAGATTGGGCCGACTAGCTTGTATCATCCCCAAGTAGTTTATTAGTGATGTAAAATCAATAAATACGTGTCTCCAGAACATATTTAAAAACTTTGAGGAAAAAAAAGAACATTTAAAATTTTTAAGATTTTTTTTTAAACGGTTTTCGTTTATTGATTTTCCCTAAACGGTTATGATTTACTAAACGGTTAAACGTGTACACGTGTACACGTGCACACCCCTAGTTGAAACCAGGCACCCTGATGTGTTTACCTTATCACATCTCTGTGACACAAGCTTCAAAGCTCTCTTTTCCTAAGGAAGGAAAAGCATCTTATTGGCTGGTTTGAATGTAAACACTGCTTGCTGATTAGACAACTAACTTCTGATTGGATGAGAATGCATTCGGACTGTTTTAATACAGGATGCAATACACTCATCTTTGCCATTCGCCATCGGCTTCCAGCCGTGATAGAAGGTACGAAATGCTTAAACCTGAGGCCTAGGAATATAAGCAACCTCAACCCAGTCTTTATTCTCGCTGGACGAGTTCATGGACTGCTTGAAAGTGAAACATCTTCTTCTGTTTTCCCGGATTCGAGAGAGTTTCCTACAGAAAACCTCTTCACCAGAGCTGAAGTAGCCACCTCAACCTCTCCTCAAAACAGGACCCCCACATGCGCAAAGCGTGCGCAAAGCCGCAGGATCCCTTCATCAAGACGCCTGCACGGACCGGAGCCAGCCAGCGGACCCGCCGAGAAGTGAAGCCGCCTATCACTTATCATCTGGGCCATTCCTACGCTGCCCCAGACGCAGCGCCAGCAGAGAGCAAGGCCCGACGCAGAGGGAGTTCTCCGCTTCCTCCTCTCCTCCTTGCCTACGCTGCCCATCGGACCGCAGACAGCCCGCTATTGCAGAAGAGCTGCTGATCCCCTGCTTTCCTTCCCTTGGCATGGTGAGGCACGCTGCCCTTATCAGCTGAGCTGTTTCCACACCACTGTCTTCCACAAGACGCGCTCCATCAGCGCACAAGGCCCGGCGAGCAGCCTTTTTCTTCATCTTCTCCAGCTGCCTTCCACAAATCATCGCTGGACAAAGCGATTCACGTGAGGCTATTGTCTGGGCTAAGATAGTTATTTTATGTTGTTCATTAACTTGAAGTAAACGTAAGAGCTGACGAGCTCACTATTTCCTGATTTAAAGTAATTCTGACTCACTTGTGTTCTACACAAGTGTTTTTCGCTCACAGTGTTCTTCTCCCGTTAACCGAGAATGCATTGATGTGTTTTTGTTGCTGTCACTCTTAAAGCCAGTGAGTTCTTTCCTCTTTATCAATTCAACTCAGTGTACCCCAAATGCGCATTTGCGGTCACTGTGTGATTGGAGGAAACAGTTCACTACGCGCTGGAGTTGCGGCTACTGTCTTTTGTTTCCTCTCCTTCTCATTTCTAACTACGTACATCACACACACACACACACTGACACTCGTGATTTCCCCCTCAAGTATTCTTCATGAATACATGAGTGTTGAGTTTCTGTAATTTTAAAGTTAAGATCGCGTGAAGACAAACCCAAAGTCTCCCAGCATCATCCTTTATAATTCTTATGTGTTTGATTGAAGCAGTAGGTTACATACATGCTTTGCATGCTACTTCCCCTACTGATTAAAGGTAGAATATTCAACTTTTAGAAGTTGCCCACATTGCTATTAGCAATTGATCTACCCGTGGCTTAAAAGCCACTTCAATCTCTCGCGTCTGCCATCTAAATTCATCTAAATTCTAAAGTGACGTTCCTCTGTCACACACACACACACACACACACACACACACACACACACACACACACACACACACACACACACACACACACACACACACACACACACACACACACACACACACACACACACACACACACACACACACACACCCCACATGTGCACTCACTTGCACATAGATAGAAATACATGGGTTTATAATCTAAACTGTTCTTATTATTGCTTGTGCTATGTCTGCTTTCTTAAATTAGATTAGTTCATGGTTATTGACTTATGTGTATCGTTTTAATCAACTTGCCTAAGTAAATAAACCCTTACATTTTGATTTTAAGAAGCAGTGTCTGTGATATTTGTGTCTTGTATTTCACTAATGGCTGATAAATAATGTCTATGCTCGAATATTCACTCCTTCGTTATCTTAAATGTACATTGTAACCAACTTTGACATTTTCAAGATACATCCCTTTAACATTATGAGACTGTTTTTCTGATTTGATTCAAAGTTCCCTTTTTCAAAGGGTGGTGCTCCGTAGGTATTAATAAGTAATTTGATTAGCTGGACTAATTAAATTGATCATTAATTAACAATTTTTCTTAATATTATAATTTCCTTGAAATTAATAATATTCTTGACTTTGACCAAATCTACCCCTTATGAATTCCCAACAAGTAGTTTACAAGAAAAAAAAAAAAATAGAACTGCAAGCAGTTATGAACGGCCCTCCCACGCAACTCGGGACCCTACCCTTCACAGAATCCGGGGATGTAACATTTTTGAATGTGGTATGTTCGGTTTGGGAGTTATAGACCAAAAAGCAAAAAAATCGCAGAGAAATAGGTGCCACATTATGGAGAAATTTTCCAAAACTTATGAGAACACTATAGGATAGCACCAATAAAATATTTACATACAAGGTAATACGAGTTAGCTAACTTCCAAATATTCAAAGCACTACCGTTTCGTCAGATGTGGTCGTATCAAAAAAAAATGTAATAACTTTTTTTTGTGTGCAGATGTTATGTGCAACGGTTATATTTTTATATTTCCATACAGTGATCACTTATATAGTGTGCACGTTTCATAACTCCAATCTCTTAGTCACCCGCTCTGCATAATCGGCAAATGAACTTTCTGGGATCCCACAACTGATATCCAATCAGAAGAGAGAACGCTACAAACCGGCACGCTTCTCACTGCCGGTGCATTCGCAGAGCGACTGATGGGTGAATGTTTCAAGACCTAGTGTGGGGCCCCCCACTTTTTTTTTTTATAAATAATGCTTGTACATGCTCCCTGCGAAAATAAAAAAGACTGTGGAATCCAGTTGGTTCATAGACAGATTATGGGATAATAACCCAACTCCTCCCTATCCAGTCAGGTACACTGACTTTTCCGTACAGATACATACAATTAATGGCAAAAACATATTAAGGAAGTCAGTGTTTCCACAGGCTTTTGGGATACTGTGGGAGGGACCCTGGTCCTTATTGGGGGGTTAGAGGCTAAATCAAGTCTTGAGCTGCAGAAGAAACATTATTTTTCTTAAGCAGGTAGCACTCTTTACTCTGCAACTGCAAAAACAGCATAGTAGTTTGGTCTGCAGACCGATCTTATATGATGGAGGGGCCCATTTCAACAGATAAAGGATGGATGGTTAATTTTTATGAACAGTATAGAATTAACACATAGAAAGTTTATTGCTGTATGTGTATGGGGGCCTTAGAGGCCCCTCATGAAGCCCCTCAGACAAAGCAAATAATGCTGTTGTTTTGCACTTGCTTTTGTATTTCTCCCCTACAAGTTGAGGGGCCATGATGTTTTGTTTCCTTATATTTAGGCTATTTCTTTTTGGGCCCTGTTATTAACATGAGTGACTTAGCTCTTTGACAATACGACATGTAAAGTTACTATCAGTATCTCTGGCGTAGGGCCCCCCTGAGCCCTTGGGCCCCTGGGCCTAGTAGCATGCACAAGCATTATTTATTGAAAAAAGAGAAAAAGAGGGCGGGCCCGTTTAAATTGAAACGGGTGAAACATAGTTAAGGCCGCTACTGTACACACCCTCTCTTCACATAAACCACCACATACATCACAATTGCATTTTATAAGTTCAACTTGTTGTTTTCCATACCATTGTTTGTTGTGATGTAATTAATTGTTCTGTATTCTGTAAGATATAAATCTATAAATAAATTGTTTTTAAGCTGTGTCTATTATTTTCACAAAAGGAATAATTCCACAGTTTTATTCAGAACTGTTGCAAAATGAGGGAAAGTTGAGTGTGTTTATTCTTTTGCTGTTTCATCATGGATTAAAGAGGACTAATCAAAGCGACACTGTGGCCACCCGGCAGTTGCAGTATCACTGACAACAACAAAGGTGAACACAAAGTGTTTGCAAAATGTCTACATATACTGTACATCAAAGCTGATCATTATAATACAATACCAACACCATGCCCCTTTTCTTTTGGAATCTTCCCATACATATCGGTGAAGCTAGCTCAGTCCATACTTTTCAAAACAAATATTTGCATCTGCCTTCCACATCACCTAAATACCTCACTATGGTTAGACAATATGTAATCAGCCTGTGTGAGTATCATTTTTTATGTTATATGAAACAAAGTATGTCATGTTCCTTGTTTTGAAGTTTTCATATGAAGTCATTTATATTGTTTAGAAATTAAACATTTCTTAAGACTATCTTTAAGTCTTTTGTGAATCAAGTGTGTTTGCTAATTTTATAGAAACAATCTCTTGGTTATGGAATCTTATTGTTTTCTGTTCCATTATAATCAATATAATCCAATTTGTTGTCCATCACTGTCTTCTCAGTTTCACAAATGCTTCCAGTAAGAACCTGAAAGGCAATCAACAGTATTAAATAACTTAGTCTAGCTTGCTGCATAGCAACGCACCTTAACATACTGTATATTGAGGGCTGAAGATTATTAATAGTTTATCTGTTTATTTCAGTACAAACACACAGTTAAAGTGTTGTCACTGACATATTATATCTTACATTCTTATACAAATACAGGGTTAGAAAAAAGTTATCTGATTGAGATAGGAAATGCTGTGTGCCAACTTAGTCAAACATATCCTGCATTTTTGCATTGTAATCTCTATTTTACACGTGTTTCGAAAGCAGAAGATCCTGTCAATGACAATAGCTGCATTGTGACTTTGACTGTTGACATACAAAATGAATGATGGCTTCCTGTCATCACTGTAACAAGGAAGTATTCAACCATTTTTGGTAAGCTGAATCATTGTTTATGAACAGGTAACATTTTGGATGGTTGACAATATGGGCTGAAAGGGAGTAGTGTTCAGAGAGAATGTTTTGTGTTTTCTAATTTGTTCAGAATGGTGAGGACTATAAGTGGTGGTTGAGCTTTGCCAGTGGCGTCACTAGGCTGTTTCATTCGGGGCTAAAGCCCTGGATATAATTTGATTAGCCCTGAATAATTTGTTTTGTTGTAAAATATATATATGTAGGGGAGAGTGGTCTAAGTTGTGCAACTTTTCACTCAAAGTGACTTTAAAGTAAGGCCTTGACAGTAAAGTCTCCAACTCAAATATGTACATATATTTCAGGGTGTTGTGCATCCCTGGCAATAAAAACTTTGGATCTGGAATAAACTGTTGAAGAAATATAGCTTTCGGAAAAAAAGTTGTCTTGATGCACAACTTGCCCCACGGTGTGGTGTAAGTTGTGCGGTTGGAGAGAATACCATGGGGTGAATTGTGCCATTGATATATATCTCATAAACTGTAATGCAAGACAAATCCATTAGACAATCACTTATTTAAGGTGTATTTAAAGTAAATAAAGTAAATAGTTGACAAAGATTGAAGGACAATTTTCTTAAACAAGGCCTAGCAGATCTAATGGTTTTACCTGCAAAGCTCACAATGACAAAGTCCCCATCATCATCTTTCTGGCCATCTGAACTCTCATCAGTGGTGTCGTTAAGTGGAATTGAGATGTCAGTCTCTTCTGAGCTACTGTAGACAATTACTTTCTTTTGGTGATGTGGTGGATTTCAGTAGTCTGTAATATCCAGAAGGTTGCTGACTGTGTATGTCTAAAAGGTTAGGGTCACTGGGGGAGGATGGGAGCACTCCCTAGAAGGACTAGTATATGTCTATTTGTAGATATGATACACTTGATACCCCCCACACATGAGAATATAAGACAATGTTCTGTAACTAATCGGTGGTGCCATTGCGGCCTCCAGCCCGCCTGCTTCGATGCTCACTCTGAAATCCTCTGTATGTCCTGATGAAATCTCCTCTGAAATAAAACTCCTGAAACACAAATGATGATGCCCAGGCCTCACCCTTTGTCTTGGTCGCCATGTGGAATTCGGCTACCACATTTGGCGTCACGATGACGGATATAACCGGAACATGAAAGACTACCTGTACCGCTTCGGGACACATCTGTTGGAATGAGATCAGATGGACTGTTGCTGTTGAAAAGTGCTTGTCTGTTCCAGTATCTAAAAGTAACTGAGAACTGCGATGGGAGATAATGTGTAAACGGCTGATAGTGCTCTGTGTAAGTTCAAGGTCACAACATGAGTGTCCGGTCTGGGGGACTACACAGAGGCTCCGTTATGGCCAGGTACCCACGTAGTTCCACTGTTATAACAAAGAACCGTGTGCTGTTTATTGACTAAGACTTTGGGAAAAAGGCTGGACTGGAATCAAGCTTGTTACGTCGCTCTGTGCTTTATGTACGCTAAGAAAATGAAGAAAAAGACTGGAGAAAGTGTCAAAGATTAGTGACCAACGTCAATGTCATCTTGAATTCAGACTGCTCGGGTTACTGCTCCCGCGCAGTCACAAGTGCAATGCTGTGGTCATGTCTGAAAGAGGAGGAGGCCACACGCAGGCCAACCGCATACCAGCTTGGACTTTCCTGGGCTGCTGTCCACTAAATTCCACCTCTGGCGGAGTTGCCAGGAATCAAATGGAGGACCATCCTCTGTGCCAAAGTTGGTTGGACTACATCTCCCATGCTGATCATGTGTTCATACTTCTGAACTTGAGACTGTGACACAGCTGTTTTTAATGTGCTGTCGTCAAGTAGAAGACTCTCTTCTTACTGCCTCTATTTTTCATCGTTCAGTGTTTGACTGTTTGCATTGTTGGTCCTATTCAAATGTAGTTTGCTGCAGTAATGTGTTACACCTATGCATTGTATTCTACATAACTCATAAAGAGTGTTTCTGTATTTTGTTGGAGGTTTCTGTTGGGCCATTCAATTATGTTTGGTTACATCTCGGTTTTTGGTAGAAGAAGTTTCTTCTAAATGGAGGAATGTGGTGGATTTCAGTAGTCTGTAATATCCAGAAGGTTGCTGACTGTGTATGTCTAAAAGGTTAGGGTCACTGGGGGAGGATGGGAGCACTCCCTAGAAGGACTAGTATATGTCTATTTGTAGATATGATACACTTGATACCCCCCACACATGAGAATATAAGACAATGTTCTGTAACTAATCAGTAGTGCCATTGCGGCCTCAGCCCGCTGCTTCAACGCTCCATGAAATCCTCTGTATGTCCTGATGAAATCTCCTCTGAAATAAAACTCCTGAAACACAAATGATGATGTCCAGGCCTCGCCCTTTGTCTTGGTCGCCATGGGGGATTCGGCTACCACAGTGACCAGCGTATACAGCCATGCCACTGGCACAACTCTCAGAAATGTACTTTGCACTAGTTGCTCCGTGCTTGTGGAACCAACTTCCACCTGACAAATGTGATTCCCCTACATTTCTGCCTTTAAATCAAGGCTCAAAACCCATATGTACACCCTGGTGTTTCCTCCCCATTAACTATCTTACCTCTGCACTACTATCTGTGTTTATGTGGATGTATGGGCTTTACGTCTTTTCTTTTGGTTATTGTTATTTTACGTTCATTGTTTACCTACTGAATGCACTATGTACAGCACTTTGGACAGTGCAAACTGTCATAAATGTGCTTTTATAAATACATTTTACTTACTTACTTACTTTTAACTCACCCAGGCCCTTTGGCACAAATCACCCCAATCCCAGAAATTTGGATAATAAGCATGATGCAGCAATTTAGGGCTGACATCGTGCTAACTGTATAGACTCAAAATGTAGCATACCAAAGCACTAAAACATGTGTCAAATGTTTTCAAACTTGTCTATAATTGTTCAGACACAATAATCAAAAAACCTTGATCATGGAAATTTTACTTTGAAAGGCAAAACATAGTTTTTTGAGCTTAAATGTGCTTATATCTTATTCCTTGTGTCTCCCTTCTTTACAGGATGAGTGAAATGGATGGCTCTTCTTAAATATGTGGTCACATTTCCAATTTCTTCTATGGTTTTCTAGAAACAAGGGGTGGCACAACTTCCAAAATGCACAACTTAGGCCACTCTCCCCTATATTAGGGCTGTCAAAATTAACGCAGGGTGATTAATTTCTGGAATTAACGCGTTAATTTTTTTAACGCAATTAACGCATGTGGAGAATGATCCACCCCGTGCATCCCACCTGCTCTGTACTACAGTCACTCTAACGTTGTGGCTGACCCAGGATCAGTAGCTGCGCGCGGCCAAACATAGCAGCACGCTAGTCTGTGTTTTAAACTGCTAACCACGGACCTATAACTGCTGCTAACGGCCACGTCTGTCTTGCGGGCGGCAGTTGCTTTCGGAAGTAACAGGAGAAACATTCTGCTCCGTTCACGGGAGGAAACAGACGTCTGCAGTTTTCAGAGGTGTGTGTGCTTAATACTTGACATCATCATAACGTCGGCTTTCTGTTACAAATGAACAGTCCCATAGAACGTGCAAGTGTTAAACGCCAAAGTTATACACCATAATACACACGCAGTGACACAGTAGTTTGCCCCAAACAAAAAGACAGTTAGACCACTAGAACAAAAACACATACAGCCCTCCCACCCTCCCCACTTTCCCAAACAAAGCGAGGGATACCCTAACCCTCCCTCACCCCTCAAACCAAATGTCCTCGTCCCCAAACGATAAAGACTGCAGGTTGAATGTAGGTTTAAACTTCCGTTGCATTTTGACAGAAAAAGAAAACACTATCCTCACTTCATGCAGAGGCTCCGAGCGTTCAAACAGAGCACCGTGGGTGCATATAAAACACAAATGAACACCACAATTGAGAAAAGTCACATATTTAGGCACTGAATATATTGAAAATATTGAATATGTTTAACAACCATCTGTTAGTGTGAGCATGTGACTGAGCACACCCTTTTCTATTTTTAAAACCAAATACACTTGGGCCTCATTAATCAAACTTGCGATGAAACCAATCTCAGCATACGACTAAACAGACCGTTGACAAATGTGGCGGCTGAAAAAACTTGTTAATTGAATATCATGTTCTCAGTTTAGAGGCCTCAATGAGATGTGCAATACAGGAAAGAAGAGGAACTTCTCTGAAGTAGAAATTGACACCATATCAGCATAAGTATAAAAAAAATAAAAAAATGATATGGGAGCATTAAAAGCGGCAGAAGGCAGCAGTGTGGAAGGAAACAGCATTGGAGTTGACAATGATCTGCAGCTGAGGTTTGTATATTTTATTTATTCATCAGTGTTATCTTTCAAATAATATAAATGAGCATAATATAAAGGTTTATGCCACAATTTCTTTATACATAATGGGGAAGAAAAAGTGTTCTGACTGAATGACTCGCAGCATGCAGACTGGAGGAAGCCAGCCTGAAACTGAGAGAGAGCATGTGGCCGGAGGAAACGCACCAACTGTCTTATAATAAATATTTAATAGGCCACAAAACCACCTAGCTTTTCCATTGCCTAAATTCAGCCCTGCATGTGTTCATTTGACATTGCTTTCTTTTGTAATACTACAGTGTAAATGTAATGCTCAAACTTGGACCTCAAGGACACATGAAAGTGTTTTGGTGAAAAGGACTGAAAGTTATCAGAACTGCACCTGTAAGACTTTGATTGTATGATGTATTACTCTAACAGGGCTTCCTGGAAGACATTTTATTGTCTCACTACTACCTGAAGCAATATTCCAACACCACCGCAGCACAATGCCTACTTTAAATATATGGCTCTTTTTGGGTTATTATGAATGAAAAATTGTGCAAACGTCTTTCAAAAGCATTTTTAATATCAGTTGCAGGTGTCTACATTACACATTGGTCTATACAGGAGTTTTTAAGCAGTAAATATATTTTAACTTTACATGAATTCCAGCACAAAATATCTTAAAGAAATAACTTAAAGGGTATAATACAGTATCACATCAGAACATATCAGTATTTTCTGGAACCAGCTTTAGAATGATATACTCCGTCTCCTTATCAGTTTTGTATGTAGCCTGTTAGAAAGATGATAGGCATGACTCTTTTGAACAGACCATGGCGTTATGTCCAACCCTGAATCAGTAGGGCTAACCTCCCTCATTGTGTCAAAGTCTCTCAATATAGTTGTCGTACTTGATATGGAAAACCTGCTACTCAGTTGAGCGGTAGTGATCTTTGTGGGGATATCTTTGTCTCTCGATATATCTAAATCCTGATTTTGTCTGGCTCGCCATCTTTTCAGAATTCTCTCCAATGTCTCGGCCTTTTGCCCATGAAGGGCTTCGTAGCACTTAGGTAGGAAATGGCAAAAAATGATTCCGTAGCTGGATACCAGAATGGCTGAAGTCTGAGAAGAAGTGCGTTTCTCATTGTTGGTGATGTAGACTGGGATAAAACACACCCATACAAACAAGTACATTAGCATGCTAAATATGATGTATCCTGTTTCACTGAACTCCTGGGGAACCTTCCTGCCTTTGAAGGCCAACAGGAAGCCAACCAGTGCTAGCAAAGCGATGTAGCTCAACATAATGCCAAAACCTATGTATCTGGAGCCTTCGCTACACTGGAGTATTTTCGTCATGCTCATTGGCGATGGGGGTGTGTCATCAATATTGGGAGAATCAAATACCAGCCATAGAGCACAAATGATTCCTTGTAGAAAAGTTATGACACTCACGATAACAGGCGGTTTGTAAAGTTGGTGAAGTCGCCTGTTTGTTATTTGACCAAAGGGCAGGAAAGCCAGGAAGTAACGAAAGGCCTTGACTAGGATGCAGGACACACACAGAGTGAAGCCCATGGCATACATTACCTGGCGGGCCATGCAGAGGTGCACAGTGGGCTTGCCCATGAAGCATATTACACTTCCAAAGCTTACTGCCAGACCAGCCATCATAACACATGAAATCCTCACCTCAGCTCTTTTCATAGGTGGGGATTCTCTGTACACCAGAAAGATAATGAAGATAACTAACAAGAGCAAGACACCAAAGAGTGCTGCTGCAACAATGGTGATGGGATGAGGGTCGCTCCATCGCAGGTAGGACTCCAGTCTAGGCTCGCAATGATTCCAACCCCTCAGAGACCAAGTTCCATTTGGACACTTTTTGCAGGCAGGGAGATCTGTTATGGAAGATGAGGTTGTACATTTTAGGCAAATAAGGCTATTCGGGTTTACTAATAGGCCTTTCACACCGCCGCAAAATCGGCGCTAGTTCGGAGTTAGAGCCAGTGTTTTGGTTTCACACCGCCAGAAAGCCTGCTCCGGGCAGGCTCCGGGCCGTAAAAACCGGTTCAACTCATACCCCAGGATTGAGCAGGGTTTGAAGTGAACTGCTTGCGCCAGCGGCCGGGGGAGGGATTATCCTGACCAACCAGACCAACTAAAACCTCATGCCCGCCATGTTTAAAAACACCGCTACTACGAGACGTAAACATAACATAATTACCGAACGTAGCGATCAAATTGACCGCGAGAATACGCTGTATGGGTCCGGTTTGGTTAAGAAAGCAAAGCGAGAGCTAACACGTGTAAAATAAGACGTATTCGCCGCTGTTGTTGTGCTTAAAGCTAGCGGTAGCTTTAGCGTTAGCCACAAGAGCAGCGGCGTCGGGCGACGTACACACACGTTTACAGTGACGTCATGACGTTGCTCTCTTGCCGGCTCCATGGCTGTCTTCGGTCAATGTGAAACCAACAGGTTCATAACTGGGATAAGGCTGTAACCAGTTTTGAACTGACCCCAACACCAGCCTGGAACTGACTCTTGGTTCATTTTGATGTGAAAGGCCTATAAGGTACCCAAGATTTACATTGACAGTTTTCTTTAATATAGCTGAAAGCTGGGTTCTTCGGCCGTCTCCTAGGAATATGCATTTGAACCAGGTGCTTTTCAGTTTCAAGACAGCAAATGCCCAAGAGGAGGAGGGGAAGAGAGAACACTGGTTATTTGGGATCTATCGTTGTACGAGCCGACTAATGTATTGACATGTCTCCGTCTTCACCGCGAACCAAACCTTAAAAAGTAGCTGATGATGAAGGTTGAGTGAGTGACTGTCTTCATCACAGTCAAAATGGACAAGGACATTAGGCAAACACATGAAGCCAACCATTAGACCAGGTGTACTATTGTCATTGGGTCATTTTGTTTTGTGTTGTTCACATATGAAAATCTTTTTTTTTTTTTTTTTTCATCCAACATAAACCGGACCACACGGACATTTCATCATGTGCCATTCTACAAGACGAAAAAGTATGTCTCAGTAAAAATAATTTCTGAAGACAATTATTTAATTGTAATGTTTTTGACATCAAAAACCTGATCAACCAACAATCTAATGACTAGGGGTTTACCTTGTGTCTTTTTCCATTTTTACTATGAGGAGGAAACTGCATTGTTGAAAGCCTTTTTGCATAATTATAGGTCGCAAATAAATGTTGTGTTGCAGTCTCTTTCCCCCTTGGACACTCTCTTCAATTTACTTTAAAAAGAAACTTCATATGGAAGCAATCTGGGGCCGTATTCACAAAACATTTTATCTTAGCGCTAAGAGTACTCCTAAGGAGCACTAAAAGTTCTTAGTAAGGAGTAATTTCTTAAAACCTATTCACAAAGCTGATAAGACCAACTTTTACTAAGGAATGGGAGGGACTCCTAAGCTAAGACTAGAGGGCGGTGTTGACCCTGTTGCTATGGATGATGTCATGTTCATACCTTCTATGCCCACAGTGATTGGCTGAGAGGGAATGAGAGCTAGGAGTGAATTTATGATAGAAACACTGTGGGAGATATCCATATCGTGTCGCTGTATTAAAGTAAAGAGTTTTTATATACAATTAATGACAAGTGACACTGATTTAACATGAAACCAAGATACTGCAGGGTTTCCCACACATTCGTTCAAAATTAACCTACAAAAGCGCCACATAGGTCTATTCATTTTAAATTTTACAATGATTTGAATCGTAAAAAATATCCTCATTGAACAGCTGCACGCCATGCACTCTCACTGTATTTCTCTCAACGGCGGACTATGCAGCAATAGTCAGACAGCGACAAACCAGGATATTCACAATTAAAGCGGCTACGAGTAACATTTAAATATCTTTTAAACAGCCTCATGTTTCCTCTGATAATCATAAATTACCTTTAACAGCAAACGAGACCATCAGTGCAAAGAAAGACGTTTTTATATAGTTTTTATTACTGCTTTTGGTCTGGTCGCACACCCAGTCCGATTTTCGGTTCGCTCGTGCAGGCTCTATGGCCACATATCCGTATTGGTTGCAGATTTCAGTGTGGCGCTGCAACGCGATTTGAGAGCCTATCCCTCCAGGTGAGGGAAGGTGAGGTGAGGGAAGGGGAGCGGGAGCCTTGTTTGAGACAGTTATTTTTCGTCATAATTACTGATAACGGGGCTGAACCATCAAAGAAAAAAAAGAGAAGAAAAGCGAAAAGGGAGAGTGATAGACGGCCGGGAGGGCGTTGCCAAGCAACGTGTATACAATTTCACGAGAGCGAAACTGGACTGCAGTGTTTACTCCTAAATGAATGAGCGGTTGGTACTAACACAAAGTTTGCGTTGCTTCACCATCATCAGATAACCATTATCTGAAATAGTCATTATTTACAAACACATTACCTCATCGTGATCCATAGGCTACTAACTCCCGTCTCTCTTTCATTCGCTTTCTGTGAGGACACGTCTTTCAGCTCCGTGAGAGAGAGTAGAGGTGACGCTGCTGCATCAACTCATTGCAATCAGGTGTGTGTACTGACTGGCATTAGTTGATGCAGTGTCAAAACCACTCTCACGGAGCCGAAAAGAGTCCTCACACTTTCAACACACGGACATGCACTATATTGCGCCCTTCTCAATCCACGCTCACGCGCCTGGCACGAGCATTTGCGACAGCGGACGTCCACATAGGTCTATTCATTTTAAATTTTACAATGATTTGAATTGGAAAAAATATCCTCATTGAACAGCTGCACGCCATGCACTCTCACTGTATTTCTCTCAACGGCGGACTATGCAGCAATAGTCAGACAGCGACAAACCAGGATATTCACAATTAAGAAACAACAGCCGGCGAAATCGTAAAGTGCACGCGGAAGGAAAAAGGCGAGACGCGCAACTATACAGTAGCGGACCTGTGGAACGGAGGAGATGCTGCGAAGCGCCACATATAGGCCTACTGTAGTAACAAATTAAACCCAAACGTGACACCAACAGTAACTTTCAGCGCATCGTAAACCCAAAGCAACTGCAGGAAAAGGAACTTAATAAATATTTTTTTATAGCCTATAAATGTAATAAATATAAATGTGTCTATCATTTCTAAATATAGCTTTACTAAGATCATTAAACCCTTACAGCTATTAAGGTACCTTTTGTAAAGCTCACTAGCATTAAATCTCTCCAAAACACCATCAAATGGTTGTCTGTGAATTACTCTTAGTGACTTAGGAGTCCTCTCGAGGACTCCTAGCTTTTCATAGATTTAGGAGCTAGTTTTAGCGCTAAAATGCTTTGTGAATTACACTTATCTTAAAAAGTTAGGAGTCTTAAAATTAGGAGTGAAACGCCCCTTATTTTTGAGAGTTACTCCTAAATCAGGGGCCGTATTCACAAAACATTTTAAGGCTAAGAGTAGGTCCTAAGGTCCTGATTTAGGAGTAACTCTCAAAAATAAGGGGCGTTTCACTCATAATTTTAAGACTCCTAACTTTTTAACCCTTTCACGCATAGTGGTCACTACAGTGGACAGCTATTCAAATGCTGTTTTCTTGAATATGCATGGATGTAGATCGCCTAGTTGCATATCAGCCACTACAGTGGACTCTTGTGTGTCATCCAATGCATTGCCAACCAGTGGCCAACCATTGTAAGAGCAGCCACAATTAGTCAAAACCAAGATGGCCGACAGGGAGCAGAAAAGTTGTTTAGCTCAGGTATATCCTGTAAATACTTCTAAAATAGGAGAGCCTGGCAGGTAAAAAAAAATATGGCAACATCAAGTAACATCTTAGGAGTTATATAGTTGTTAAAATTTCCAATTATTGATTTTACATTGCGAGGAAATTATGTTTAATCACCTGTCCACTAAATTGGACATCATGCATCACGGACTTCAATAAATACCATGACTGCAGATGTGTTGTGCTTGAAAAAGCTTACTTTGCTGTAACTTTTTGGTTTTGAATCAATTGATTCATGTTATTAGAATGCAATTTGAAGTATTTGTGTAAAAAAATAAATAATAATCCAGATTATTCCATTATGTGTAAAACAGTTGGTGTCACTATGATGCCAATTTTCATATAAAAATAGCTTTGATGAAGTGATGTACAAGTCAGTGGGCTGTACTACTGAATTACACCTGAAAAAGAGAAATTGGAGAACCAAGGAAAAAGTTGTCTGTTATTTTCATAGAAAATTTTGATTGAAAAAATTATTCCACGCTTTTGCATTAGATTGAAGTATTGGAATATGTTTATATATGTGAACAGGCATTGAAAATATATATAATTTTATAGTTTTCAGATAATATAGCATTGTTTTCACTATTTTGTTAAATAAATAAGGGCAAATTTGAGAAGTCAAAATGCATGGAGTCCACCTGAGTGGACATGTGTAAAACTCTCTGAAAAATGTGTGTTTAAAAAAAATGAAGTTATATTTTTTCTTTTCATGCCTAAAGAAGTATAAAATCACTTGAGAAAAAAATCCAGACTAAGGATATCATAATTCATGCATGAAAGGGTTAAGATAAGTGTAATTCACAAAGCATTTTAGCGCTAAAACTAGCTCCTAAATCTATGAAAAGCTAGGAGTCCTCGAGAGGACTCCTAAGTCACTAAGAGTAATTCACAGACAATCATTTGATGGTGTTTTGGAGAGATTTAATGCTAGTGAGCTTTACAAAAGGTACCTTAATAGCTGTAAGGGTTTAATGATCTTAGTAAAGCTATATTTAGAAATGATGACACATTTATATTTATTACATAAGAAAATTCTTATTAAGTTCCTTTTCCTGCAGTTGCTTTGGGTTTACGATGCGCTAAAAGTTACTGTTAGTGTCACGTTTGGGTTTAATTTGATACTAGGGTATGCCTATATGTGGCGCTTCGCACCATCTCCTCCGTTCCACAGGTCCGCTACTGTATAGTTGCGCGTCTCGCCTTTTTCCTTCCGCGTGCACTTTACGATTTCGCCGGCTGTTTCTTAATTGTGAATTTCCTGGTTTGTCGCTGTCTGACTATTGCTGCATAGTCCGCCGTTGAGAGAAATACAGTGAGAGTGCATGGCGTGCAGCTGTTCAATGAGGATATTTTTTCCAATTCAAATCATTGTAAAATTTAAAATGAATAGACCTATGTGGCGCTTTTGTAGGTTAATTTTGAACGAATGTGTGGGAAACCCTGCAGTATCTTGGTTTCATGTTAAATCAGTGTCACTTGTCATTAATTGTATATAAAAACTCTTTACTTTAATACAGCGACACGATATGGATATCTCCCACAGTGTTTCTATCATAAATTCACTCTTAGCTCTCATTCCCTCTCAGCCAATCACTGTGGGCATAGAAGGTATGCACATGACATCATCCATAGCAACAGGGTCAACACCGCCCTCTAGTCTTAGCTTAGGAGTTCCTCCCACTCCTTAGTAAAAGTTGGTCTTATCAGCTTTGTGAATAGGTTTTAAGAAATTACTCCTTACTAAGAACTTTTAGTGCTCCTTAGGAGTACTCTTAGCGCTAAGATAAAATGTTTTGTGAATACGGCCCCAGGACCTTAGGACCTACTCTTAGCCTTAAAATGTTTTGTGAATACGGCCCCAGATCTTTGCATACTCTATGGGCACAGACAATATGAAATCTGTAAGGCACCAGTAGCTCATGTTGGATTACATTTTTAAGCTTAAATTGAATATAAAATCAGTGTCAATAATTCTTACCCCATGCATCTGAAAAGGTGCCTTCCGCACAGTGGCTGCAGTTGTAACAGCAGGATACGTTCAAGATCTTCTTTATAAAGCCGGGGGCACAGCGCTCTGAGCATCTAGACTGGGGGATCTGAGAGTACAAAACAAGAGAACATCTGATCAGTCTAAAGAGAGATGGCCTGTCGATGTTTAAGCCAGCCTCTGTTCTACCTTGTCTTTTCTTCTCCAAAAAGCTACACATTTTGGTTTTGGGTATATGATCAATAGAGTAAAATCTGAATAACAGATCCCTCCCAGATTGTTACTAGCATTTAACAACAGTATCTTAGCCATAGGTATTCTCTACAACCCTCATGAGAACTGTGAACAACAAATATATAAATACTGTTTAATCAAATGACTCTTTTGTCCAGTATTATAATTTTTTTTTAAATCGACAGACTGTAGAGATCTTAAATGCAGTGGGAGAGCATTCCAAAGTGTAGGATGTCCCATCCCAAACGCCCAACGTCTCTCCTTTCTCCAGAACATTTTCAGGAATATAACTGTCCAATTATTTTAAAGCAGATGATAAAGTTACGTTCATAGAAAGGGGAGATGACACCTGTTACTCTCAGTTAGTAATGAGTAGACTCCAGGTGAACATGCAAGGTGCTCTCCGCTTGGAAAGAAAAGAAGAAGCAAGGCTTACTTCAGACACATTCGCTCCGAGCTAACAACAGTTAAGAAGCCTTCAATAGGGAATATGGGGATAAGATTCAAAAACCGACCGGTGTAACTTTCCGTTAATGAGGAATTAGTCGCGGTAATTATTCACGGACACGGAGTGAGCAATACGCGGTTGGATATAGGCCTACAATTATCTGCTTTGGTGAGTTATTTATATGTATTTAAATTGTAGGACAATTATTTTATATTATCTGCTGCCCTTCTTATTTTAAATGGTGACTTAGGCAATTTTTTTTGTTACAACTACAGCCCATGCTTTTTTTCTCCCATCGCAGACCTACTGGATCGGTTTAAATTGTGGCCCGTCTATTTAATTACTTTCAGTGAGGAAAATGTGTTTTAAACTGTTGGAAAAAAATCCTTAATATCATATGGCAACTGTGACTGTTTGACTTAAGCATTGAGCGCTTTATTGCGGTCAACCGTTGTTCTGTAGACAGATGCGTTGCTTTCTAAAAATAGAAAAAAGTTTAACGAGGAATCGATTGATCCTCGAGGAATGCAAGCGATCACACGAGTAGCGAAAACACTCGTGCCCATCCCTAGTAGCTACTATTGCACTAAATGGTAACACTTACGTACGTTATGCAAATATGCAACTTGTTTGTTGAAATGTTAATAAATGGGAGCTTCCTCAAGCAGCCATCTCCTTCCCGACAATCCCCTCTGTGCACGAACTCTTACATATGGTAATTAAACATTATAACACCTGCGGCTTATAGTCCAGTGCGGCTTATAGTGCGGAAAATACGGTATCTAATCCTGCTGGCGTTGTATGGATGAGGTAGATCTTTAATGTGGGGAGTTATCTCATCATGCAAACGCTCTGAAAGTGATCAATAGAACAATGAGCTGGAGTCTGAATGTGATAGGAAAGTCAGTGGAGACTTAAGAATGGGAGTAAAATGGGACTTTTCGGGGACTTAAGTCAGGAATTTGGCAGCCGCATTTTGAACCAACTGTAATCGGTTGGAGATGTTTTTCTGAGACAGCTGAGCAGAGAATAACACAATTCTAGACAGGAAGAAATTAAACGTGTATAATCATCTCTGTCAGATATTTGAACAACTACAAGCCAGTTTCCAGGATTAAACAGTGACAACCTGACCCTTTGTCTCAATTCAGTTACTGTATTGCTAAAGGACACATACAGTAGACAGTGACTACACTGACTGATACTGTCTGAGTACTGTGTTGGCTTACCGTGGTATTGGCTGTTGAAAGCCAGTTGATCGTTTTCACATTAAGTTCTATTTGTTCATCAAGGACACAGTATCTCCCTATTCTCTGAAATCTTCTGTGGTGTCCATCTGTTCCCCACACGATCATATCATAACCACTGACAAAATCACTATTTTTGTCAAAGAAGTGATCCTGGTTGTCAAGCTTGAACTTAACCTTCTTCAGTTCTTGAAGTAGCTGCAAAGCAAAAAACCGAATTGACATTAAAATTGTACTTTTGAAGTGATTGATCATTGTAACACATAATTTAGTAACAACTATTTAAGGAAATACATATTACACTATAATTCATAAAAAGGTAAGCAAGCTACACTTCAAGATTAAAGTTTGTTCTCAGCTCATCAGTTCTCACCTTCCATGGTGGGAAGTTAGTTTCTCCCGGGCATGAGGAACTGTTGCACTTTAGCAGCATTTTGAGAGCATTTGCTACAGCCCAAACTGCTACTCTGTGAAGGAAGGCTGTCTTTGTATCCAGAGCTTTTACAAGATAGTCGTCATTTTGCTCTTGGGGGTCAGCTGAATTGCATACTTGACTAGATTGAATTTTCCGAGACCCAGATGCGTGACAATAGGATGGAGGGTTGTCTGCGATACATTCTGAGGTGCAGTTGAATCTTAGGTTCTTGTATTCTTCAATGTAGTGGTTGAATCCTCCTGGGGTTGTTGTAAGATTCTGTAGAAAATTATCAAATGACTCACTCTTGCGTGCAACAAACGTAAAGCCCATGATGTCCCCAACCTTGTTGATGCCATCCATTTGGGCAACGGACATGCTCCTGGACCAGGAATCGCTGGCGATCCAGGTCCTTGTTGTGTTGGTTCTGATCATCTCTTTGAAGAGGTCCCTCACCATATATCCCTTCATGATTAGCAGCACCACCTGGGCTGTGGAGGAGCGGATCTGTTGGGCAACCCGCATGATGTGATGCATGCTGTCTGAATGATCCAGGTAATGAGGCATCACCTCCTGGTAGGCCAAACACACGCTATTTGCTTCCGCTTCCACAAGGAAGCTCTGGAAAGCTCCTCTGCCATACTCGTCGTCTACGTACAAAACCCCAACCCAGTTCCAGCCATAGTGTTGCATCAATTTTGCCACTGCTTTGGTCTGATGAATATCACTGGGAACAGTACGCATAAAAACGGGATAGCGTGACTTATAACTCAGTTCTGGTGAAGATGATGTGCTGCTCAACTGAAAAAGAAAAAGGAGGAAGGTACACAAAATAATTATTTGAATATAAATTGGAAACATGATGTGTATTTATAACAAAAGTACAGTCTTTTAAGGTACACTCCAATTTTTTACAGCACCCTGTCATCCCCTCAAATCCCCAGTTAGAATTAGAAGACAAAATCCTAACAATTTAACCTGTGGGTTTATAGTCAGAAGATTGATCGAAACATGCACAAAGACTGTACATAGGGGTAAACAGCAGCTTGTATCCCCTTCAAATGTTTCAAATTTGTCTTAAATACATGTTAGAGCAAGCATCAGCACAAATATGGCAAACAACACCTGTTTTTTAATTTATTTTTGAAAAATTAACTAATTTGTAAAGAGTACCACACTCTGCAGACTCGGGTTCGATTCCCGCCCGCGGTCGTTCTCTGCATGTCACTCCCCTCTCTGCCCCATGTCACCTCTGTCTCTCTGCACTATCAATAAAGCATAAAAATGCCCCCCCCAAAAAAAAAAAAAAAGAGTACCACACTCTAAGGTACTGTTTGCACAGTATAAAGACGTTTTTTTGTAGTAAATCAACTTTGGAATTTCTGGAAGGCATGCATGTTGGAGCTATGCTAGCTGTTTGACTTTTCTTCCTTTGGTTGTGCTAATCTCAGATTCATTTATAACCTGTCTTTCCAATATTTTTTTGTATTCATTCAATAGTGGATCTTAAAATGTCCACAACAAATCCATCATTAAATACCATAATTTAGTGTAAAAACCAGAGCATGACACATCGTTAGAGGTTCTGATGATAGCTTTAATGTGAATGTACTCAATACTTGGCAGTTAAAATGTATTTGATGATTAGACAGTACTTGTGACTTACCATAGGGACCATGTATATATTCAGCAGTCTGGCAACAGCGATGGACACTTCAGAGTACAATGCTCCTAAAATAACCTTGACTCTGGGCCTGGAGTTAGTGTAGTCACACTTCTCATTATGAGAGTTATCTTCAAGCATGTGCTCCACATTCTGCAATGCTTTGCTTGCAGATGAGCACGTGTCACACATCATGTATCCAAGACGCACTCCGGGAAGGAAGCCAGCTGCATTTATCTTCTCAATCTCGTGGATTGCAGCCAAGGATAGCATAAATGATTCCAAGTGAAAACTGAAAGTGCACAGTGTAAACATTTTTATAAAACACACAGAATTATTCATGCTTTAGAAAGTAATATTTCAGAAAGCTGTGGCCTTATATACAATTTATTTACATTTACATCTTTGAACTTATAATTGAGAGCTATAGTGGGTAACTTTTGTCCGTCCATGAGGAATTCTGAGCAATAACATTGTTGCGCATCTACATGAGGTAAGCCTTCGGTGTTCGCAAATGGATTTTATTCCTTCTGCTGCACGTCCAGGTTTTTAATTATTTTAAGTAGAATCAACAACTGAAACATTTCATGGGTGCTTCTTGAGCTTCTGTGCCAGTGTCGGGGGGTGACACTAGTTTGTTAACGCTGCCATGAGAAATACAGAGAGTTTAGTGGGCTTAATAAACTTTAACTGTCCTTAATTTATATGAAAAAGTTAAGCACCATAGCTTTAATATGATACATTTTATTGATATAGTATTCATAACGGTGCATGGAACTCTCTGTTCCACTGGTAAGAAGAATACAAAATTTTGTATTTTTCTAATATTTTGTCTGAAATGTCTCATTCCACCTCAATACAATGAGCACTGATACCTTATACAGGATGTACATCTTTCAACAGCAAAATCTTGCAAAAACAGGGCCTCTGGACAGTCCACATTGCTCAGTGAAAAGTGAGACATATTTTCTCTCATTCAAACCCTGTGAAATCTGGAAAATGGGCTGAAGTAAAATGACTTGTTGAATGTTTTATTAAATAAAGTGATACGTATTTTAATAAGCCTATTAGATTAATTTCTAATAGCAAAATTAATCTGAATGACTTGTAACCACTTACATAAATGTTGCCCCCATGTGAGGTATTACTACATAACTATAATGCTTATTACAAGGTCCTTTATGTAAAGCGTTACCCAAAAAATAAATAAATCAAGCTAAAAAGACATGGTTGCAATGATTTTAAAGATGTACTGCAGATGTAAGCCAGAGCTTATTACACACACCACTTTCACAATGCAGAAATAATAAAACGTATGCATATGCACAATACCTTTTAGTTACGTAAACATTCTATTCTTTTAAAGATTTGAATGAAAGGTATTAAAAAGAAAAGGTGGACATAATACGAGAAAAGATGAGAAAAAAAACCCACTACAATCCTAATAACTGAAAACGAAAGATACATTTTCTGTTATGTATCAAACAGCCTATTTAACTTATGTCTTATACTCACTGTGAGCAGTTGAAACCTTCTGGTCTGATCCGTTCATTAAGAGGCGACACTTGTAGGTGACATGGCAACATTATACCAATCACCACGTCTCCGGGAGCTTGAGCCCCGCAAATCTTCTTATCACAGTCACATCCATCCACACCTGCCCAGATGCTGGTCAATGTTATAAGTGCAGAGAAAAGGCTGAATGGCACACCACAATTTTGCATGTTGAAATGCAGCTGCGAGTGAGATAACACTTCAGGGTGAAGTGAGGAGGGACACATTTATCTCTTTCATGGACTTTGGGAGGGGCTAGACAATGAATACTGTAAACCTGTTTTAGAATGAAGGCTTCCTTCAGGACAGCTATGAGGGCGGGGCAGAGAGGTTTCTAGTGATACAGGAAATGTGTTGTCAGACCAGGAACTGGGCATGTGAAAATCAGAACATTAAAAATGTGTGGGCAGGGCAGCAAGCACAAGAAGTCAGAGCCAGTAAAGACCGGTTTCAACAGAATGCTGTGGAACTACATACCTTTTTGATCAAATGTGTTTTCCCATCATTTATCCACATTAGTTCAATGTGTGACGACCCCTGCCTCTCCCTTTAAACATGTCTGTTAGTTTTCCTCTGGATGCCTGGTGGCTGTGGCCAGGGATGTCATTGCCAAAAGCCCTGGCTCTTACGAACAGTCTTCCCCTCCTCTCCTGCTTTGCAGATCCTAGTTTCAGATTCAGATTCAGAAAACGTTATTGTCTGTCGTAACAGAAAATCATCTTTGACGTGGCTCGACATACAAACAGGACAATGTACTGATAGGCATTCATACAACATTGATTTCTGAGAGCACACAGTCTGTATAGATCTTAAAACAAGTATAAATATTAAAAACTGTAAAAATAAACAAGATAAAAGCTGTGGATATGTGTAAAGTGTAAAGTGACAGTGCGTCAGAGTTCATTTGTCCATTGTTCATTGTTCATTGTTTGTTTAAGCTGTTTATGGCAATGGGTATGAATGAGTTTTTGTGTATGTTTTTCTTAGATAGGGGTACTCTATACCGGCGGCTTGATGGCAGAAGTTGGAAGGACTTGTGCAGGGGGTGGGTGGGATCCTGTGTAATGAGGTTGGCTTTCCTTTTAACCGCCTGGCTGTGGAGTACTGATAATTGAAGAACCAGGATGTAATGTTGAATGTGAGCACAGATTCTATGAGTGATTTATAGACAGCTGTTAAAATGTCCTGTCTGACATCACAGCTCCTGAGTTTCCTCAGCAGGAACAGGCGTTGCTGGGCCTTCTTGTACACAGAGTCTGTGTGCTGGGAGAAGGACAGGTGGGTGTCGATATCTGTGCCCAGGTATCTAGAGGCCTCTACCTGCTCAACTGTCTGCCCATTCAGCCTCAGAGGTTCAAAGAGAGGTTGGGGAAGGGGGCGCCCTTAGCTCAGTTGGTAGGGCGTCCCCCCCATGGGCTTCGGCCAGCAGCGGACCCGGGTTCGATTCTGGCCCGCGGTCGTTCTCTGCATGTCACTCCCCTCTCTGCCCTATTTCACCTCTGTCTCTACATTATCAATAAAGCATAAAAATGCCAAAAAAATATCTTAAAAAAAAAAGAGAGCGAGAGGTTGGGGGGAAGATGTTTGCCTCCCCCCACAACACAGCTCCTTGGTCTTGGAGATGTTGAGCTCCAAAGAGCTCTCTTTGATCCACAGCATTAGGGTGTTGACCTGCTGATAGTAGGCAGCCAGAGAGGAGTGATCCTTGATGTCGGCCACCAGGGCCATGTCATCTGCATACTTAAAAAGGGAAATGTCACTGTTTGGTTATGTAAATAAATATATGGTGGAATTAATTAAAAGCAGCAGCATAAAGATGTGTTTTGAGCTGCTTCTTAAAACTAACAACAGACGTTGCTGTTCTTATAAGCAGGGGCAGTTTGTTCCAGGCCGTTGGGGCATAAAAACTGAACGCTGCTTCACCATACCGTTTCCCCTTAATCTGTGGTATATTAATGCATCGGACCTCTTTTTTCAGTAACGAGTAATCTAACGCGTTACTATCTCAAAACCAGTAATCAGATTAAAGTTACTCATCAAAGTCACTGTGCGTTACTTTTTCTGTCATTTTCCTCAGTGAAACATTTTACATAAATGCACAAATGACTGCGATTGCGATTTAATGTAAATAAATGTGCGCGCATGTGTCTCTAAACGCTCCAACCGCTCCTCACGTCTTTTTGGTAGCGCCCCTCGTCTCTGACATGCAGCGTGTGTGTGTGCCTGTGTGTGTGTGTGTGTGTCTGTGTGTGTGTGTGTGTGTGTGTGTGTGTGTGTGTGTGTGTGCAGTAGCATTACGGCCAAGTCTAAGCTGAACTGTGGTGCAAAACAAACGTTTCCCACCCCATGAAATATAGCGTCTGCTATGGGGATATTTAGGATTCGGGTACGGTGACGTTGAAGAGATAGAAGTGTTTAAAACTTGGAAACTTAGTCACGTGGCGACTAGGGGTGTGTACGTGTACACATGTAACCGTTTAGTAAATCATAACCGTTTAGGAAAAATCAATAAACGAAAACCGTTTAAAAAAAAATCTTCAAATTTAAAATGTTCTTTTTTTCAAAGTTTTTAAATATGTTCTGGAGACACACATTTATTGATTTTACATCACTAGTAGGCCTAAACTAATTGGGGATGATAAAAGCTAGTCTGTCGAATCGGTCTGTCCCTCGGCGAGTGTGTGTCTGTGTGAGTGTGTGTATCGGCGCACACACACACACGGGGAGTCGCCGTGCCGGTGCTCGACTCACAGCCACGGAAGAGTGATGAAAGATAACCTAAAGATTAAAGTTACTCGGTTGACGTGAACTAAGCACGTAAGTAGCCCGAACTTTATAACACCTGTTCAACCTGCATGAACGTGGACATGTAGAAAGCGATAGGCTATATTAATCAGGAAATGAATGAAGCGCGATAATGACGGCGCACATGTCAGGCGAACGTGTGTGTGTGTTTGTGTTTGTGTTTGTGCCATGGACCTATTATAAGAGGTGTGTAAACGAGCGCAGTTCATTTCAACTGTGTGTTTACAGGCGAACGAACGCGTATGTGTGTGTGTGTGTGCGCGCGCCTACAGGACGGCGGGCGCGCGAAGACAATGACGTCACGGTTAACCGTGTACATGAAAAAAATTCCGTCGTGTACACGGTTAGACATTTTTGTAAACGTTCACACCCCTAGTGGCGACCGGTGGCTGCACACACCCAGTCTATCAACACATGAGACATCGTAGAGAAAAGTCAAATTAATGCATGAGAGTGAAGGGCCAATCACGTTAAGTTTAAAGACACTGCTACTGTCTTTGCAATTTCGAGGAATGCATTTATTTTCATGGGGGGAAAAAGGGTTTTTTTTATTACATTTTTCAAACCATAATTTTTATTATTTTGCAGCAGTATGCCTATAGGCTACTAGCCTACACGCTTTATTTTATATATTTTCAATGATTCTTAATATGTGCATGTTTTAAATTGAGATATATGGGTTTCAAAACCTGTAAAGTAACGTTTAAAGTAACTTGTAATCTAACTTAGTTACTTTTAACATCAAGTAATCAGTAAAGTAACTAAGTTACTATTTCAAGGAGTAACTAGTAATCAGTAATCAGATTACTTTTTCAAAGTAACTGTGGCAACACTGGCACCAGAGGACCTGAGAGGTCGATTTGGGACATATTCAGACAAGCAGTCAGATACATACAAGTAGGGATGGGAATCGAGAACCGGTTCTTGTTCAGAACCTGTGCCGAGTCAACCAATTCCTTGGAATCGTTAACATGCCTGCTTAACGATGCCGCTTATCGGTTCCGCTCGTTGCAAATGCGTCATGACTTCAGACACGCGCTGCTTTGTTTTGGTTCAGAACGCAGCAAACATGTCGTCGAGGCAGAAGCACTCTAAAGTGTGGTTGTATTTCACACGAAAAGGCGACAATACGGCCACTTGCAACAATTGTAAAGTTTCCATTTCATCAAACACGCAAGCGCGCAGACTGCGATCCTGACGGTTAAAAGTTTAAACGTCCGCTGCCTTACTAGTCGGCACCAGAATTGCCCATCACTTGGATTTGAACATAAAATGTATGAATTAACGTGTGTGTAGGCCTAGGTGTGGGCAAGTGTAAGGGGGAGATACATGAAAAGGCAAGAGCAGCATAAAGCAAAGCAAAAAGGATGTCTTTACCGCTGCCAAAGGCCCGCTGTTTACTCTCGTTCATCAGCTGTTAAAATGCTGCCTTTACGCACGGCGGTGGAGACAGACCCAAAACAACACACAGCGGGACTCGGCAGTCCGGTGATAAGAAAACGTTTAACAAGACACTTTATAAAGGCAGTAAGACACACTTAAAATAACGCTCTCTGCCCATACAAAAAGCTCTGCCTTGGATTACTTGATGCAGCGATCGATGTATAAACCCATCCGCTACGTGTGTCTGATGACGGGCCATTATATTAATAATAAACAGCGCGCTGCACATAACAGCATGTACATTGTAAAGCTGAGATGGAGCGGTGACTCCTCGTCGCTGGCGTGGAGAAGAATAACCAAAGCGATACATTCTCTTTTAGCCTTTCAGGCGAATGTATTCTCTTCTTGAATAGCCTACATGACTGACTGCTTCAACAACAACATACAACGTGACAGTTTGACCTGAGGCGTTTCTTCCACGGACTTATAAGGAAAGGGTTCCTTCACGTGAACGTAGTGACATCATCACGTTGCCCTTTCAGAGTAAGGGCGCAATCATCATATAATAATAACACTGAACATAAATTAAATAATTCGTATCCTTCCTGAGAGGGCAAACATGATGATTTTTCTGCATAAAAATGGTTAATTTGCCAAAGTTGATAGTTGGTCTTATCTTTTCAAAAGACTTGTTTATATTTATTATGTCAGTTGAATTTGGTTTCAAGTGCAAAATGAGCACCGTTAATATTCCAAAAGGCACAAGTTCTTCCTTGACTGTTTTCAGTCTGTGTTTTCAGTTTTTAGGGCACATAATGGCATTTGGGTTTAAAAGCCAAACATTTATTTTTTTGTTTGGACCAATTAATGTGAAAATTGACAATTTCCTAATCCTCAAGTAGCCTACTCTTGATAATCTTTCAAGGCACACACTAGACACACCTCTGATCAGATATTAAAGAGAGTTAATAAAAACAAACTAATTTGTACTTATTCTCTCACCCAATGAGAATCGATAAGAGAATCGATAAGGAATCGGATCGATAAGCAGAATCAGAACCGGAATCGGAATCGTTAAATTCTTAACGATTCCCATCCCTACATACAAGGGTGCTAAACCATTTAGTGCTTTAAAAACAAGTAAAATAATTTTAATCCCCAAGGGGGCGCTAGTGAAGTGAAGCTAAAGCTGGTAAAGTGATTCTCAACTGGTTTTTGTTAAAACTCTGGCGGCTGCGTTTGAAGTGTTGCAGTTTCTCAATATTTCTTTCAGTGAGAATTGAGTTGCAGTAGTCCAGACGCGAAAATACGAACGCATGCATACATTTTTTTGCATCTTCCATGGACAGGTAAGGTCTGACTCTAGCAATGTTCCTCAGGTGATAAAAGGCAATCTTTACAGTATTGTTGATATGTGATTTAAAATCCAACTCTGAATCAATAATGACACCCAGACTTTTAACTGCATTCTTGTTTTGTGCCATCAGACTTCCCAATCTCCTTAACATTGTTTCTCTTTGCACCTCAGTACCAATGATAAGAATGTCAGTTTTGTCCTCATCTAATTTAAGAAAGTTTTCACTCATCCACTGTTTGATTGTGGACAGACAATTTGTGAGGGAAGTGAGACCATTGGGGTCGTCTGGTGCTATAGATAAGTACAACTGAGTATCGTCAGCATAGAAATGATAGTTAACTCCATGATTACAGATGAGTTTTCCAAGTGGCACCATATACAAAGAAAACAATAACGGTCCAAGAATGGAACCCTGAGGAACACCGGACAATATTTCAAGGGTGTCCGAGACTTGGTCAGCAAGACTGATAAAATAACTTCTGCCTGTGAGATAAGTGTGGAATAGGGATGCCCTGTCCATGGTTAACCGTTAACCGTTAAGAAGATCTTTAACCGGTTAATACTAAAGGCTAAACGGTTAAAAAAAAAAAAAAATTCTTAATTTCTCTGAAATCCGGACTCTTATTTTGATATTGCTAGTTTCGGTAGACTACACATCCCCTAAGTCTGCGTGTGTGTAAATGTAATAGTGTGTATATTTCAGCATATTTTAAGCCCCTATTGAATCAGTGTATCGGTGTGTTCCATGTGTTGGTAATGAGGGGGGGGGGGGGGTGAATTAATGGACTTCTTGTACTTTTATTGTTTCAAGAAATACGGATTTGAATATGTAAGATAATAACTTTATTGTCTGCTCTGTTTTGTACTTATACAATAAGAAATGTTTTAAGTACTTTTCTTTTTACGAGAGTTTATCAAGTGTTTTGTTCCGTGAACCCCCCTGTCGCACTGTGGTACACGCCCAGCAGGAAGTTCTCTCTCAGTTTGTGTTGGAGCTGAAAGAGGCAGGTATGTTTGTAAAAGAAAATACCCACCATTGTACAATCATTTCAATTTATACATTTTTTGTTGTGCTCAGTCTGTGTTGGAGCTGAGAGAGGCAGCATTCAGAAGAGGGTGTAAACTAATGGAGATCCCTGTCATATGTTTGTCATCATCAGACTAATGCAGTAAAGAGAAACAATCCAAACAGAGCTGTGGTGTCCTGGTGTGTTTCTAACTCGTTACAAATTTGGTGCCGTGACCCGGATCAAGAGATCAGCTGCTGCTGATCGCCGGGGCCCTTCTCTACACTTCCTCGACATCACAGGTGGACCATAGTTGGAGAGACAGACTGCACAGTATGTTTTCTCAAAATAGTGATGACCCTCAAGGGCCGCAGGTTTCTCTCCTTCACGATATGTCAATATGCCGCAACCAGATGGAATTGTGTCAAATAATGATTTTGTCTCTGTGAATGTTAGTCCTGCTTGCACTGATGGTAATATTGTCTCTGCAAATGTTACTCCTGCTCGCACTGATGGTAATATTTTGAAAACAAAAATGGGGATCCATGGGGTGGGACGGGGAGCACAGGTGGCTTGTATGTTAGAACAGAGTGTCGGAGCCTCCCCTGTTCAGTCTCCAGCAGGTGATCACGGTTTGTCAGGTCAAAACCCAATGGGTGGTACACAACTCAATCAGTTGCAAGATATTTCAGACTTAATCAAGCAGTCAGGCAATGAGATAGGGAGTCAGATCTCAGTTAAAATGTCACAAGCAGGCCAAGCCAGTACCAATGTAAATCCCGACCTTCCCCAAAACACAGCCCCAAACCTTGATTTGTCAAAGATGAACCTAATACTCAAGACTGACATCAAAGAGCCACCCTACTTCAGAGGGGACAGTTCAGATAAATACACTGTAACTGAGTGGCAGGAACTCATGAAAACATATTTAGCGAAGAAGGGCTATAGCTTGTCTGATCAAGGCCACGAAATTATGGACAAATTAATGGGGCGAGCAAAAGACATCGTTAAGATCTGCATTCGTAACAACCCACTGATAAATATAAGCAGAGACCCTGATGTTGTCTTCAGTATTCTCAGAGAACACTTTGGGGACGCAATCTCATCGACCACCCCATTACAGGACTTCTATGAAACCAAACCGAGGCAATCAGAGAGTGGTTTAGATTACTGGATCAGACTCAATAAATCTATTGATCTTGCTGATGAGTGCCTGCGAAGGCAGGGTAAGAGAGTGGAGGATCCAGCTCATGAAGTGACCATGATGTTTGTTAAACACTGTCCTGATCATGGCCTATACACAGCCCTCAGATGTAAACCCCTTGAGAAATGGACCGTCATGGAGGTTCAGGGACTGATCGATAGCCACCACAGAGACCGACAATCAGCCAAGGGGTGTAAGACGCAAAGCATAGCAAAAGTCAACGAAGACACGACGCCAGATGCTTGGTGTATGACTCAACAGCCACTTACAGCTAAACAGTCCACTAACAATAACATTGAGCCAGCCTCTCTGAATAAAATGATCTCCCTTATGGAAAAGATTCTTGCCACCCATGAGCAGAGCCAAAACACAACGCAAGCCAGATTCCCAGTGGGTGAACCAGCTACAACACTCAGCTCGTGCAGGGTCTGTAGAGCCCCATTTCATTCAACCAAGGCACATTGCTTCAAAGAAGGCCTATGTTTCAGGTGTTATAAGACGGGACACAGGGGCTTTGAATGTCCAGAAAGGAAACAGGCAACCAAAGCAAATGTGAACACAGCTCATGTACAAGACCCAGCTTTAAACTAAAGGGCCCACACCCAAAGGGGCCTGGTGTGGGCGCAGAAAATTACACAACCCCAAATAGCCCCGCTGATGTTAAACCTCAATGTGAAGTCTATTCAAAGCAACATGTGATCCACGAAAAAGGATCCACACCCCTAGCAGCAGCCTCCAATGGTCTGACGCAGGATACTCCTTACCATAAAATAGGTGACGAGGATGATCTTTTCTATGCCCCAGCCCTAGTTGAAGGACAGGTAGAACTTTTAGCTCTTGTAGATAGCGGGTCCACAACCTGCACCTTGAGCGAATCCGCTGAACAGATCCTCTGACGTGGCAAAGTCATTGATGAAAAATCAAGCCAGCCAACAGACAAATTCCTGATTGGTTGTGGGGGTAACGAGGTTAAACCTAAATATACTTAATACTTATGAGTTGAACATTGATTTCCTCAATTGCAAAATGACAGTTTATTTCCTAGTTGTCCCAGGGCAAGTAGATGATATGATAGTGGGATCAAATGTGATGTGACACATAATGAGACAAGTGAAAAAAAGTGACTGGTTTTGGGATCAGGTTTCACAGCCAGCCAGAGAAGACTCTCGTGAACCCCTACTCGGTCTGCTGTCCAATGTGGACCGCTGGCATGGGGACAAGATGCCAAAAAGAGTGGGAACTGTTGTGCTTAAACAGTGTGTGACCTTGGAGCCACAACGCGAGCATTTACTTTGGGGAAAACTTAAAGAAGAAGTGCCAGTGTCCGTGGGGAGCACTGTTATGGTAGAACCCAGTGAATCAAAGTCTGCACCAAGAAATCTGTTGGTAGCACGCACAGTCTGTCCATTGCGGGGGGATACATGGATCCCCATGAAGGTAATCAATCCCCTGAGTCGTCCCATCGTCCTCCGTCGTAACACTAAGCTTGCTCAGTTACACCCATGCGTGGCCCTTGAAGAACTACAACCTGATGATTATAGTGAAAGTTGCAGTGGTAAGGCAGAGGCAGTTTTGCAGAATGTGACCCAGGCTGAGACACCACACTCGGAGTGTTCCAAGAAAGCACAGGAGGAGTACATTTCCAAATTGCAGCTACTAGGGCTAACAGAGATAAATGTCCAGTCTTGTGAAGTTTCTGATTTCTGGAAAACAAAACTTGTTGACTTGGTTTCTCCATATGACGGAATCTTCTCCCGTGACAAACTTGATTGTGGAGAAGCAAAGCAAGTCGTCCACAGAATTAGATTGAAGGACGAGCGGCCTTTCCGACTGCCATGTAGAAGGGTTCCGCCATCCGACTACCAGAAACAGAAGCAGACTTTGGATGCAATGGAGGAGAAAGGTATTATTCGGAAATCCTACAGTGAGTGGGCATCTCCACTGGTGTTGGTTTGGAAATCATCAGGAGCGCTCAGAATCTGTACTGATTTCAGATGGTTAAATCAAAGAACAGAGAAGGATGCCTATCCATTGCCGCACCAGGCCGACGCGCTTGCTTCGTTGGGTGGGAATTGTTTCTTCAGTACTATGGATTTAACGTCGGGATTTTATAACATTCCCATACATGAAGATGACCACAAATACACAGCGTGCACTACCCCTGCTGGACTATATGAATATAATCGAATGGCTCAGGGGTTATGTAACAGCCCAGCAACATTTGCCAGAATGATGACGTCAATATTTGGAGATCAGAATTATCTCTCCCTTCTCTGTTACCTGGATGACCTCCTTGTGTTTGGAAGAAGTGAGCAGGAGGCACTGGATCGTATAGAGATGGTGTTCTCTCGCCTCAGGGACCATAACCTGAAGCTGGCACAAAAAAAATGCTATTTCCTCAGACGGTCAGTCAAGTTCTTAGGTCATTTTGTAACTGCAGAGGGCATTGCAACTGACCCGGAAAAAGTGTCCACTATCAACCAGGTAACAGCAGCGGATTTGATGGAAAGTGACGGTTAAACCCCTTTGCCAACCAAGATAAGATCCTTTCTTGGTATGGCTAACTACTACTCACACTTCATTGAAGGTCTGTCAGGCATGGCAAAGCCATTGTTTGCGCTGACTGCAGGACAGAAAATCAAGAGGAGGAATGGAAAGCCTTGTGCGAATAGACCAAAACGTCTCAAGCCAGAGGACTGGACTACTGACTGCGAAGTGGCAGTTGATAAAATCAAGACCGCAGTTACTCAGACTGCTATTCTGGCCCACCCAAACTTCAAAAAGCCATTTGTCCTTTATACAGATGCGTCAATGGATGGGTTGGGAGCTGTCCTCAGTGAAATACCTGATGGTGAAAAGAGACCAAGACCTGTAGCCTTTGCAAATAAGTCATTGTCTAAGTCACAGTCACGATACCGGCTCATAGGTTAGAGTTTTTTGCCCTTAAATGGGCAGTGTGTGATACATTTGCACAAATAAAGGGGAACCATTTCACAGTCTTAACCGACAACAACCCTTTAACCTATATCATGACCAAGCCTAAATTAGATGCCTGTGAGCAACAATGGGTGTCAAAACTTGCACCCTTTGACTTTGACTTGAAGTACATACCTGGCACCCAGAATGTACCTGCTGATCTTCTGAGCCGACGCCCATTTGCCAAAGTCTTGGATGCTAGCGAGGCCCTAGCAAATGAAGCACGGTGTGTTACCTCGGAGCATATACAAGAGGCATTGCGGTTGTCTGTGAATGTCCAGACCAATGACAGTTACTTACCACAAGACCAAGTTGGAGGTCAAAATAGTATTTCTGGGGAGGGAGTGAAAGCCCTCTTGGAATCTTGCTCAGAGTGGGAAAGTGGCCGGCAGGTACACAATGTCAACCTTGCCCAGTGTCCTGACAGTCTGCTTCAAATGGGCCTGCCAGCCCTCCCAGCTTTGTCTACAGCAGACATCCAAAGGAGCCAGAAAGAAGATTGTGTTTTATCACGTGTAAGATTATTTGTTGAGAGAAGCCATGAGACTGCCCAGGTTCTGAGGATGCTAAAACACTGGGAAAAACTTGAGATGATAAATGATATCCTTTACCGGAGATCCAAGGACAGAGCTAGTAGGAAAAGGTATCAGCTAGTAATGCCGAACTCACTTAAGACGGTCGCTCTCAAAGAAACCCATGACGATGCAGGTCATCAGGGCCAAAGCAGGACCCTTCATCTGGTCCGCCAAAGGTTTTTTTTGGTCGGGAATGGATGGAGAAGTTAAGAAGTATGTTTCTCACTGCAAACGCTGTGTGGTCAGCAAAAGACCTGAGCCAGAGGCCAGGGCGCCATTGGAATCTATCAAGACGAGTGCACCACTCAAGCTGCTTTGCATAGATTTTTGGTCAGCTGAAGGGAAGAACGGGGATAAAGTTGACGTACTTGTTGTAACAGATCATTTTACAAAGCTTGCCCTTGCTTTTCCTTGTCCAAACCAGACCGCTAAGGTGGTGGCACAAAAGTTATGGAATCAGTTTTTCTGTACCTATGGCTTTCCTCTACGGATCCATTCAGACAGGGGGGCTAATTTCGAGAGTCATTTGATTTCAGAGCTGTTACAGGTGTCAGGTGTAAAGAAATTCCACACCACCCCATATCATCCTATGGGCAATGGGCAAACAGAAAGATTTAACCATACACTGGGCAACATGATCTGTTCCCTCCCAGCAAGAGCAAAAGAACGATGACCACAGATGATACAGACACTGACGTTCTCATACAACTGCAAAACACATGAAACAACAGGGTTTGCACCTTTCTATTTGATGTATGGTAGGGTTGCCCATGTTTGGCAGTACATTGAAGAACGAAGATGTGATGACATATGACACCTACGTTGATTCTTTTCAAAAGGATTTGAAAGAAGCTGTTAAGATTGCTCAGAGCAAAACCACAGAAGCCCAGAAGAAGCAAGCTGAGTCTGACTAGGCTCCCCTCTCTTCACCTCTTAGGAGAACTTTCTGAGACTTTGTACAAAGTTTGGGAGGATCTCCGTGCAGTTCCCAGACAACGGGGACAAATAAAATATAAGAACAAATGTAAAACAAAGATGTATATCGGTACAAGGAGTAAACATGTGGAATGTCTTGGATGAAGAAATTAAAACGTGTGACACTGTACAAAGATTTAAAAAAATATTGAAAAAGAAGATGCTTAGCAAATATAAAAGTGAGGCATGAATGGCACTGTGAATATGTATTGTGGATATATTTTGTCTTGTGTCATAACTTTACATGTAATATGTTTAACATATACAGGAATTAATTATAGCAATAATATTTACTAACTATCAAACAAATTATTAAAACAAATATATATATATATATATATATATATAATTAAATAAGATCCTGAGGGACCAACGAAAAATGAATAAATAAACATAATGTAAAAAGGGTAGGCGCAATAAGCTAAGGCTTCAGCCTACACCTTTTCGATCAATACTATTTATAAGAAATTAATATATAAATTACGATGACAACTTTGTGTTATTTTGTGTGTTTTTTATTATTTTATTTTTTTAACTTATGTAAGTAATGTTGTGAATATGTTTTGATCGAAATAAACTGAAACTAACTAACGGTGAAGGAGAAGTTGCTAGGCCAAGTGACTTTCCCTCTGCCTCTCCACAACCCAACCGGATACCAATATTCCCCGCTTCAGCTCTGTGCATTGAAGGTTAGATATTTTACGATAGAGTAGGGACCATTGTGAGAATAGCCAACCAATGTAAGTAATCATTTTGAATCTGAATTGAGCTGTATGCCTGCCTTTAATAGCAATAAAGCATTTAATCTTCATTTAACACGTCGTCTTGGATCATTATCTTTTCTAAGGTTGTAATTTACTAGGTGAAGTGTGTTCTTACATCTACAAAAGGTTCTTATAGGTTACTTCTAGCCCTTTAAACTAAACATACCCTTATGGCCTGCTGTCCTGGCCATTAAAACGATAGTTACGTATGTAACTACGGTTCTATGAGTTCCGGATGACCGCCAGAGGCGGTGCTTACAGCACTGGATGTTCCATTGCGCGCATGCGCAGGTCGAGATCTTTATACCAACAAAGTCACCTGTGACACCCGGGTGACTCCGGGAATGTCTATATATTCCGGAAGTCACCAGAGGTTCTGTTCCACTGGATCTTCTCGCGGTGTCTGAGAAGTCTGAGTGACAGAGAACTCTGGCGGTCATCCGGAACTCATAGAACCGTAGTTACATACGTAACTATCGTTCTATTTCATTCCTACTGACCGCCAGAGGCGGGCTTACAGCACTGGATGACTTATACCAAAAAGGTCACGAAGAGTACTCATCAATTAAGGGCTTGCAGCCATCAACAAGACAGCTGTCATCCCACCGGATGAGGTGCAGCAACATTTACTCTGTAGAGCCGCGCAACGTACATGATGAAGACCATGTAGCCGTGGCGCAAATGTCCTGCCGTGAAATCCGCTTCAAGGCAGCCCATTATGTAGCCATACTCCTGGTAGAGTGGCACTCAACGGCCAAGGCATGGGGAGCCCCTGTGCTCTATATGCATACAAGACCACATCCACAAGTCAGTGGGAGTGTCTCTGTTTGGACAGGGCAGCCCCCTCCCTGCGGCTCCCGTAGCAGACAAAAAGGTATTTGTCTTACGCAAGCTGGTTGTTGCCACAACCTATGCCCTAAGCGCCCGCACCGGGCACAGTGGGTCTGACATTCTTTCTGCACCCCCTGGTGAGCCCAGGGGATTGAAAGCAGCCAACTCGATCGATTGGTTTACATGGTGGGGAGACAATCGTTTGGATAGGAAGGATGGAGTTGGCGAGAGCACCACTCCTGACCCTTCTACATGCCAGCGCAAGCACGCCTGGCTTACTGACAAGGCATGGAGTTCACCGACCGATTGCAGTCGCAATGGCAAGGAGGAATGCCGTCTTCATAGACAGCCGCGTCAGGTCTGCCTGACTCAGCGGCCCAAATGGGGGTAGTCCTAAGGCCCTCAGGACTACTTGCAAGTCCCATGATGGTGCCCTCAGGGGTCATGGTGGCTGAATGAAGCCTCTGGCCTCCCTTCAGAAACTGCCTGACTAGGTAGTGGGACCCTACCGTCTGGTTATCCACCCCTGCATGTGCGGCCGATATCACAGCCACATAGACGCACAGGGTGGAAGCAGCTCTCCTGTTGCCCACACAGACTGCAGAAAGTGTGGTATCACTATCACTGAGCAAGTCCATGGGACTTCGCCATGTGCCATGCACCGCTGTGAAAACGGCTTCCACCTGTTTGCATAGCGCCATGTAGTGGAGAGTGCCCCTGAAGTCAAAAAGGTATGGACCTCTGACTGGTCGCAATACGTCAACAGTGGGTCCTGGCTACCAGGAGCCCCACGCACAGCTGCAGGCGCCCCGAGTTCGGGTGCCACATGTGTCCGCATACCTGAGACAGGAGGTCCTGTCTCCCTGGAAAGCACCAAGGCTCTCCTTGAGGAGTTTAGTAACGCTGGGATCCATGGCCTTCCTGGCCAATGTGGAGCCACCAACCGTAGGCTGTAACTGCAATGCTGGACCCCATCCAGTGTTGTCAGTAACAAAAGAATTGTAGGAAATGCATAAAGCAGGCTGACTGGCCAAGTGTTAGCCAGAGCATCCTGCCTTAGGGGACTGGTCCTCTCCATCTAGGAGAACCCAGGGGGACAGTGGGTCATCTCTTCGGAAGCAAAGAGATATGCCACTGCCCTGCCATACTTTTCCCAATCATGCCCACCACCTCCGGATGGAGTCTCCACTCCCCGGGGTGGCCCTTTTCTATCGCTGTGTTCCGGACACCTGGAACTTGGACAGCTTATATAACGATAATTAGATAATGCTGAGGTCAGCATACTTATCAATCGAAGGAAGAGGCTGTACTCCAGCAGCCTCCATTGCATGAAGTGCTGTAGTAGCTGCTGAACGGTAGCTACGCGCTACGGAGAAAGGCAGGCTCGCATGGCCGCCGACTCGAGCACCAGCTGAGCTGTAATGGTGGCAGGGATGCTGCCACACACTGTTTAATATACGCAGAGCCAGGGACGGCCCAACGGAAGAACCCTGACTGGTACACCTTGCCCATAAATGCAAAGGGGAGGACCACCTGTGACATTGGGCAGTAGGGACTTGAAAGTAGCATCTTTCAGGGCTATGACACGCGATAGACTGGAGGACCCCTGCAACACGCAGCATGGGGAAAGGAAGAATCGTGAGGCACTGATTCCGCCGTCTTAGTCCAGAACGGGGCGACCCCGCCCTGCCTCCTGGTACCTGAACTTCGGTTGAGTAGAACCTACCGAGCATCGAGTAGCACCCCCAAGGACTCTGGGGAGGGCGGAGGCTGGACGCCGACCTCCTGGCGCCTGAAATGCCGCTGTAGCGCAGTGTACGGCGCTGTACAGAATGTGCTGAGAAGCACTGGCCCCTTGATTGTCCACCTGACGTGGTTGAAGCTATTGGCACGGGCTACCACAGAGGTTCCCGTCCTGGAATCAGGCAGAGGTGCACGTCGCAGCGTGCAACTACTGTCTAGCCTGGTCAACCTGAACACTTCGCACCGGGCCTGAAGAGCAGCTGGCCGAACGTCTGGCCTGGGATCACTGGAAGAGAACGGAGGGTCTGTCGACACATCTCCGACTGGGACGACTGCGCCAGCCAACCTTGGCGGCGCGCCACGTCACAGCTGACATCAACCTGCCTAGCCCTTCTCTTGTGAAGCGACCTTGGGTAACTTGAAAGGCGCTATATAATTCAAATTATTATTATTCTTAGCTCCCTAAGTCATAATGCAATGTCTGCAGTGAAGCATCACTGAGGGTCCATGCTGAGTGACCAGCACCTGACCCCTGTATGGTTTGCGACCGAGCCAGGACTGTGTGAGAAGCAAATTCCCAGATGGCCCACACAGGCAGCAATGTTGTAACTCCTAGTAAGGAGGTCGCCTGATATCCGGCACTGGGGCCGAGGGCAGCGCACATCGGCTCTCAGAGCCTCGTCTGGGGAGACACCCAGGGATGCTATAGCAGGCTCAATCGGAGCTAACCAGTCCGAGCCCTAACTATCAGCATTGTGCATGGCTGCCAGAGCTCTGCTGTCACTAGTGTGATGGGAGAGAGCCCTTAAATCTGGCCAGCATCTACGGAGCCCAGCGGAATAAGGCTCAGAGGGAGGCACACAGAAACGGAGGATTGAGGGCCTGCCGAAAGAAGGCATTCGTGGTTGCAGATGAAACCAGAGCTTCATCTAACCCCATACTTGGCGAGTCACGGACAGACACTGACCTTCTAGCCGAGCTGCCCACCTCCAAGAGGTTACGCCATGAGCTGGTTGGAAGCTAGTAGAAGAGCCTCTACCTAGCAACCTAAGTGCCTGAGACATGAAACTACAGTTCATGCATGGGTTATCTGACAGCGCTTCCCTCAGGTGCTCACCCTGAGACCTGCAGGGCACTTATCATGGCCCTGTATGGCGGTCATGAAGGCGTAAGCTGGCCACTGTTGAGCCAACGAAATATGCGTCTGACTAAGGTATGCAACCGGGCTTCAGGCGAGAGCAACCGAACCACGGCGCGACACCGCCAGAATAATACAGCGGCGGTGCAAAACTATAGCGCCCACTGGCGAGCAAATTACAGTAGCCTGCACAGACACGACACCCGTGTGACAGCTAAATAGCACAGTGAAGGCGACTCTTGGAAACCCAAGACGCTCCCTGGCGAGCAACCAATGTATGCAACCGGGCTTTAGGCGAGAGCAACCGAGCCTCGGTGCGACACCCATGCTTCTGACATATAAGAAGGGCGATACCGCTAGAATAATACAGTGGCGGTGTAAAACTACGCCCATTGGTGAGCAAGTTACAGTAAACATGCTAGAATTTAGCCAAAAGTCGAGCCAGCTAAATATGCATCCAACTAAGGCATGCAACCGGGCCTCAGGCGAGAGCAACCGAGCCACGGTGCGACATCTAAAACTATGCTGCCCACTGGCGAGCATAATTACAATAGGCTTTAGGCAATCGAGCTTTAGGCGAGAGCACCCAAGCAACAATGCGACCTGTTGTGTAAAACTATGCTGCCCACTGGCGAGCATAATTACAGTAGGCTTTAGGCAATCGAGCTTTAGGCGAGAGCACCCAAGCAGCAATGCGACCTGTCTAATAGTACATTGGCAGTGTAACCATGCCGCCCACTGGCGAGCAAGTTACAGTAGGTTAGGCAATCGAGCTCTGGGCGAGAGCACCCAAGCAACAACGCGACCTGTCGAGCCAATTAAAATGTGTAATCCAAATAAGGTACGCAACCGGGCTTCAAGCGAGAGCACCCGAACCACGGTGCGACACCGCTAGAATAATACAGTGGAGGTGTAACTATGCCGCCCACTGGCGCTAGCAAGTTACAGTAGGCTAGGCAATCGAGCTTTACGAGAGCGCACCGACGACCCCCTAAATAACACAGTTCAATTGAATTCAGTTTACTTAAGAAGGGGACAGTGCAAATCAATAAACCACATGGTCATACATGGGTTAAAAAAATGCTAGAATTAGCCAATGCTATTCTCCGTCTGCAGTCCCCCGGCAGTGTCAGCGGCTCTTGGTAACCCCAGCCGCCCACTGGAGAGCCAATCAACGAAGGCTATAGGCAATTGAGCCGAGAGCACCCAAGCAATAATGCGCCTTAATAACACAGTGACGGCAACGACGTTCACTGTCGAGCAAATTAAGTAGCCTATGCAGTCAGGCTAAGGCGTGAGCTACCGTGCAACACGGCTATTATAACACAGCGGCACAGACACGACACCCGTGCTGTGAAACTAAGCTGCCAACTGGCGACACACTACAGCAGCCTACACACGAGCAACAGTGTGACACGGCTAAAATAACGCGGTGAAGGCGATTTAGGAAACTAATTCGTCCACCGGCGAGCAATACAGCAGCATACAGTGTATACAACAGCATACTAGTGTGTGGCACGGCTCACCCACTGGTAAGCAAATGAAGTAAGCTATGCAACGCAAGGCTTAGGTGAGAGCACACGATTGGTGCGACACAGCTCAACTACAACAGTGAAAGAGACTTCTGACCCGAAGCCGCCCACCTGACGAGCAAATTGAGTAGCCTATGCAACCGCTCTAGGCTACTCACAATGCTACAAAGTACCGTGGCGGCGGCTTGGTACCCCCAAGCCGCTCGCTGTCGATTAAATCAAAGTAAGCACCGGTCGGGGCGAACGTAGCACCCGATCAACAGTGCAACAATGCTAGAAAGACAATACATTCGAGCATACAATTAGCAACCGGCTTAGCGAAAAACACACAAGCAACGGTGCGAACAATGCTACAAAGTAGCCTACTGTGGCGGCGGCTTGGTACCCCAAGCCGCTAAATAACACAGTTCAATTGAATTCAGTTTACTTAAGAAGGGGACAGTGCAAATCAATAAACCACATGGTCATACATGGGTTAAAAAAATGCTAGAATTAGCCAATGCTATTCTCCGTCTGCAGTCCCCCGGCAGTGTCAGCGGCTCTTGGTAACCCCAGCCGCCCACTGGAGAGCCAATCAACGAAGGCTATAGGCAATTGAGCCGAGAGCACCCAAGCAATAATGCGCCTTAATAACACAGTGACGGCAACGACGTTCACTGTCGAGCAAATTAAGTAGCCTATGCAGTCAGGCTAAGGCGTGAGCTACCGTGCAACACGGCTATTATAACACAGCGGCACAGACACGACACCCGTGCTGTGAAACTAAGCTGCCAACTGGCGACACACTACAGCAGCCTACACACGAGCAACAGTGTGACACGGCTAAAATAACGCGGTGAAGGCGATTTAGGAAACTAATTCGTCCACCGGCGAGCAATACAGCAGCATACAGTGTATACAACAGCATACTAGTGTGTGGCACGGCTCACCCACTGGTAAGCAAATGAAGTAAGCTATGCAACGCAAGGCTTAGGTGAGAGCACACGATTGGTGCGACACAGCTCAACTACAACAGTGAAAGAGACTTCTGACCCGAAGCCGCCCACCTGACGAGCAAATTGAGTAGCCTATGCAACCGCTCTAGGCTACTCACAATGCTACAAAGTACCGTGGCGGCGGCTTGGTACCCCCAAGCCGCTCGCTGTCGATTAAATCAAAGTAAGCACCGGTCGGGGCGAACGTAGCACCCGATCAACAGTGCAACAATGCTAGAAAGACAATACATTCGAGCATACAATTAGCAACCGGCTTAGCGAAAAACACACAAGCAACGGTGCGAACAATGCTACAAAGTAGCCTACTGTGGCGGCGGCTTGGTACCCCAAGCCGCTCGCTGTCGATTAAATCAGAGTAAGCAACCGGTCGGGGCGAACGTAACACCCGATCAACAGTGCACAATGCTAGAAAGACAATACATTCGAGCATACAATTAGCAACCGGGCTTAGCGAAACACACAAGCAACGGTGCGAACGAAAGAATAACACGGCGACTGTGAACCCAGCCGCCGCCTGATCTAATCAAAGCAAGGTGGAAAGGTGATATTAGCTTCCGCGGTAGCCTCGGGCTACGCGTAGCCTTCACACTTTACTCACCCCTGACCGGCCGCAGCCAAGTCGAACGAATTGCAAGTCGCAGCCCTTGGTGGTCGAAGTCAAATCGAAGCACCAACCCTTAGGTACGCTACTTGCGACAAGCTAGTGGTATATTAGCACACAACAATGTGTGCGACCTGCTAGTCCGCGAGAAAATAGAAGGAACAGAACCTCTGGTGACTTCCGGAATATATAGACATTCCTGGAGTCACCCGGGTGTCACAGGTGACTTTGTTGGTATAAAGATCTCGACCTGCGCATGCGCGCAATGGAACATCCAGTGCTGTAAGCACCGCCTCTGGCGGTCAGTAGGAACGAAATAGAACCCTATCCTAGCAACCATACCAAGAGCCTGGATCATTTAGAGGAGAGCTGCCGTTAACTGATGCGACTGGTGTGGTAGTAAGACCCGAGGGCTATTCGGTCCTACTGCTGGGCCAGTGTAAGCAGGGTAGACATCAGGACGAAGGCAGTTAGAAAGCTAGGCGTGTCTCCTCGCCACCAGCTTAATTATTCCTAGTTTATCCTTGAACGAGTAAGACTCTCAGGTGATAGGAATCGGACCCTTTAAACGGAGAGCTGGTACCAGAACCTCCTGTACAGGGGTAACTACAACTCTGGGATCTAACACACTACATTTTCTGCAGCTGAATTACAAAAGAATTAAATCCTGGTCATCGGCCCCCAGCAAATATCCGAACAAATGCTACTATCTACTGGTGACCTGTCAACACTTATCAAACCTGTTGCAAGAAGCCTTTGAGTCCTGTTTGACAGTCATTTAAGTTTCGAGCAACACATCACTAAGGTCGTACAATCTTGTTTTTACCAACTCCGCAATATTTAAAAAATTCGATCAATTTTAATTTTTAGTGATGCAGAAACTGTTACATGCTTTCATCTCCTCGCGACTTGATTATTGTAACAGCCTTTTTACCTGCCTGAACCAGAAAACACTCTAACGGCTACAGACTGTTCAAAACTCAGCTGCCAGGCTTTTAACACAATCTAGAAAATATGACCATATCACACCTGTTTTAGCGTCTTTACATTGGCTGCCCGTTTGTTTTAGGATTGATTTTAAGATTTTATTGATTACTTTTAAGGCTTTACATGACTTGACCCCAGCTTACATCTCAGACCTTTTTAGTCCCCTATGTGCCTTCTCGTAGCCTGAGGTCCTCAGGCAGTAGACTGCTGTTCCTCCCAGTGTCCAGGCTCAAAACTAAAGGGGACAGAGCCTTCTCCATACAGGCACCCACGCTCTGGAACGACCTGCCCTCGGAAATTAGGTTGGCTTAGTCACTGCCCATTTTTAAATCTCTCCTCAAAACCCACTTTTATCGGAGAGCTTTTCCAGATTTTATTTGAGCCTGCCTTTTGTTTTTATTCCTGTCTTTTATCCTTTTGTTTTCATATGGCTTATTATTGTCTGTACATCACATGTATGTGATGCTCTTTGTTTTAATTGTGCTTTTATTTGTTCAGCACTTTGTAACTGTGTTTTCAAAAGTGCTATATAAATAAAGTGTATTATTATATTATTATTACAAGTGATGAGACTGAGTCAAATGCAGATGTAGGTTTCGTTTCAACATTTTTTTTTGGGGGGTGAAACATTAAAACACATTTATTGGAGGGTGTGGTGGGGGTCCTCCCCATAAACTGTTGAGCATAAAACAATTTTCACAATATTTATGCAACAATGTGTGCCTTTTCTGAATCAATTTATGTGGAAAGTACTAAATAAAATACAGGAAGCCAGTCACACACAAAAAAGGAATTTAATGCAGTCATGCTCTCATGTATTCTGTATTGCTTTCAAATATTTATTTTCCTGGATTGTTTGAAACTTTCTGCACATTCAAATCATATCAAATCATTTTGGGATGTCTTTTTAAATGTTTTAATATTTTTTTTTAGAAAACATGCCTCGCAGCTTGTGATTGTGCTAACATGACAATTTATAATTGTAATGAAATGCAAAGCCAACATTGGTAATGTAAGCACTTTCAGCTAGCTAGCTGTTAGTTAATGTTAGGCAAGGCAAGCTTTAGCCGTAGCCTGACTTAAGTGATTATGTGTTGTATTTAGCAACACAACAAATTTACAATGAACAGCTTTTTATATCAGGAGACACATGATGAGTCTGAGGGACATTAGTGACAAATGTTGTCATGCTGCCCTCTGCTGTTGAAACCAATGTAATGCTGCTTATGGCCACATCATGCACACAGAAGATGCATCATGGTTGCTCTTGTTTTCATTTATTTTGATCTGTTTATCTCTATCCTGTGATATGCTACATTTTGTGAGCAGCAGAGTAGCAACACTGACATCTCCATGAACTTTGTCAAAGCATAAAGCAAAGTTTCACAGTTTCAAAGCACAAACTAACAGATAACTGCGTCCTCACTCAACCTTCATATGTACCTGGGTACAGGGAGTTTAGCCAGCTGGAGCTAAGAATATCAACAGTGTACAGTGTATGAGGTTAACATGTCGCTCTTTGATGTCTCATTTTGATGTTCATATACACTGATTTGATGATGTTTGAGTGAGAAAATACAATAAAACAAATACAGTTAAAACATGTGGTCACCCAATGCATTGTGTCAAAGTGATCCACAGTTCCATGCATTACATCCACACTGACTGTGAAGACTTTTGAAAAGTAAACTTGTGTAGAGAAAGGACTGTTACTGTTCTGCCCCTGGCATTGAAAGTGTATGTTGTTCTTAACGTGTGTGGCATATGTGTCTGTACCTTTAAGAGGGAATGCTCTAAGGGAGGGGCTGCTAGTTAGGTGACCGGAAGTCACGAGCACATTATTCACGTAGAGAGAGAGCATGCAGTAACAACAGTTTGATCAGGTCTTCCATTAAGATGTAGTTCTTCATCTTCTTGTTTGTTAAAGCAACGTCTGTAAGTATTATCTTTATTTTCCATGTGTTGGATTATAGATTTACCGTTGTATGCTTACTGTTTAGCTTTATTAATACCTGCCTTATGTTTGTACTGTCTTTACAGTTTCACGAAATTACCATTAAACTACATGAGTAATCCTCAACACGCTGTGGAGTTTTTTGGGAAACGTTTAGCTGATTGGAGAGTTAGCTTGCTTGGCTAGCGAGCCCAATACAGTGAAAAGACGGCAACACAGCTAACAAGATAGTCGAAGACAGCCATCTTACAGAGCTAAACTGCTAAGCGGCTAACGGAAAGAAATCCACCCAGCCTGTAAATCATCCTACGGAGCTAAATTGCTAAGCGGCTAACGGAAAGACATCCATACAGCCTGTACGCCTTCAAATCTGTTAAAAACGCACCGTCATTATGTCAGCAGCTAACGGTAAAAACAAAGAAAATGGAGATAATAATTCCGTGAGCTCTCGCTCTTCCAGTACATCGTCCAGCTCAAAGATGTCTATGGCTGTGGCCATGGCCAAAGCAAAAGCTGAAGCAGCGCAAGCTAGAGCGGCACATTCAAAAAAGGAAATTGAATTAAAGGTAGAGCAAGCACGGATTAACGCCACTCTTGATGCATTAAACGAAGAGAAAGAAAAAGATGCTGCCATAGCAGACGCTGATTCTCTGATGGCTGATTTGAGAGAACAGGGTTTCGAAACGGTCAGTGAGGCTTCCAGTAAAGTATCAAAAAAAAGCAAAGAAGAGCGTACTGCTGCTTACGTGGCAGAGCAAGCCAGTATGACTGCAGTTAATTTGCCAGCTCATATAAATGGTAACAATCCCACATTACCAAACCCACAAAGCATCAGCCAAACCCAAGACACCATTCCTGTTAAAACTACGTCATTCTACACATCTCAAGTGCATCGGTATAGAGAGACTACACCTGACTACACACCGCAAGTCCCTCATCATATTAAAGCGTCACCACATTATAGCCTAAATAAGCATTTGCCATCCCCTGTACATCAGCCTGTCTATGGAACGCCCTGTGGAGTTGGATGCGACCACTCTCAAACCACCAATGACCTCGCTAAATATCTGGCCCGCAGCCGTCTTGTGACATCAGGACTTACCGTATACGATGAACAGCCAATGAACTACTGGTCATGGAAGACGTCGTTCCATAGTGCTATTGACAACCTGGACCTGTCTGCTGGAGAACAGCTCGACCTCCTTACCAAGCATCTCGGAAAAGAGTCAGCAGAACAGGTTAAACGGATTAAATCGGTCAATATCAAACATCTGCCTACTGGATTGACTATGGCATGGGAGCGGCTCGACGAGCTATACGGCGCTCCGGAGGCCGTCGAACAGGCCCTCTTTGGTAAACTGGAAAGCTTCCCCAAAATCACAACAAAGGATCCACAGAGACTTCGAGATCTAGCAGATCTGTTGTCAGAGCTAGAAGCAGCTAAACAAGATAGCTACTTCACCGGCCTTGCATACTTGGACACTTCAAGAGGAGTCAATCCTATAATCGAGAAACTCCCACACAACATTCAGGAAAAGTGGATCTACTTTGGATCACGATACAAACGTGACCATTTAGTCAGTTTCCCTCCTTTCTCTGTGTTTGTAGACTTCATTCGCAAAGAAGCTAAAGCTCGTACAGACCCAAGCTTCAACCTCTTCACACAGGTTCCAGCAGAGAAAAAGGACAAGTGGGAGAGGCCTATGAAGGCGCCTGTATATGTTCACAAGACCCAAGTCTCTTCAGTGGACAAGCCTGAGTCAAGAGTAGGTAACAAACCAGCGGACCAAGCAAACACTGCCCCCTACATGGAAAGCCCCACCCCCTGGGGAGATGCAGAGGCTTTCGAGAAAAGAGTTTAGAGGAACGCAAACAGCTACTCAAAGAACACTACATCTGCTTTTGCTGTTGCTCTTCCACAGAGCATCTCGCCAGGAACTGCTCTGCCGATGTCAAATGTATGGAATGTGAAAGCACCAACCACACGACAGCACTACACCCTGGACCAGCAACCTGGAAGTCCAAGTCGTCCCCTCCCGTTTCAGAGCATTGCGGGGAGGAGGACAAAGCGGAGGCCCAGGAGGTCACTTCAAAGTGCACACAAGTGTGTGGCGAAGGATTAAGTGCGAGAGCCTGTGCTAAGATCTGCCTTGTCAGCGTGTACCCCACCGGACACAAACAGGAGTCCAAGAAAATGTACGCAATACTCGATGAGCAAAGTAACCGCTCCCTTGCACGGTCAGAGTTCTTTGATGTCTTTAAGATCTCTGGGTGCTCCTACGCATACACTCTCAAGACATGTGCAGGGCTTAAAGAGACAGCGGGGAGAAGAGCCATCGGTTACACTATCGAGTCACTGGATAAGAAACTTAGCTTTCCTCTACCTACGCTCCTCGAATGCAACGAGGTCCCTGATAATCGAGCTGAGATACCTACCCCGGACGCAGCACGCCACCATACTCACCTGAAACGCATTGCAGATGAAATACCACCTCTCGATCCTGATGCTAATGTACTCCTCCTTCTGGGTAGAGACATCCTGAGGTTACACAAGGTCAGGGATCAGATTAATGGTCCAGGCAATGCACCCTTTGCCCAAAGACTGGACCTAGGGTGGGTCGTCATCGGCGACGTTTGCCTTGGAGGCGCACACAGACCACCACAAAACTAAAAACCTCAAAAGATATCGGCTTTTGCCATCTACATGTCTCTTTATTGCTTTAGTATGTTCTTATCTACTCTTGTGCTTAACATTCACACAACAAATGGATAAAAACAGTGAACAAGTCCTCTACCCAGCAAAGAAGAGTCAACACCTGCTCTACACAAAACTACTGGACAATGGACGTGCAAGGCTACCCTCAGGTAAAGATGAACAGTCAGACCAACTTAAACCTTTCCTGGGAATTGCACATGTTCTGATGATAATGCTCCTGGCTGGCGATATTGAAATGAATCCTGGACCTTTAATGAACTCTTATTACCTGGATGCTAAACCACCACAGCTAACAGGGCCACTGCTAAGTGGGCCACAACTACAGCTAATTGGGATACAATCATGGCTAACAGGCCTTGATTTAACTGGGCAACAACCACACCTAGCAGGGTTACAATTACAGCTAGCCAGGCTTCATCCTCAGTTAACTGGGCTACAAGCACTACCAGCCAGGCTACAGCCGCAGCCCACCGGGCTACATCCTCAGCTAGCTGGGCTACATCCTCAGCTAGCCAGGCTACATCCTCAGCTAGCTGGGCTACATCCTCAGCTAGCTGGGCTACATCCACTGCCGGCCAGGTTACAACCACAGCTAGCCAGGCTACATCTTCACCTAACTGGGCTACATCCAAAGCCAGCCGGGCTTCAACCACAGCCAACTGGGCTTCAACCACAGCCAACTGGGCTTCAACCACAGCCAACTGGGCTTCAACCACGGCCAGCCGGGCTTCAACCACGGCCAACCGGGCTTCAACCACAGCCAACCGGGCTTCAACCACAGCCAACTGGGCTTCAACCACAGCCAACTGGGCTTCAACCACGGCCAGCCGGGCTTCAACCACAGCCAACTGGGCTTCAACCACGGCCAGCCGGGCTTCAACCACGGCCAGCCGGGCTTCAACCACGGCCAACTGGGCTTCAACCACGGCCAGCCGGGCTTCAACCACAGCCAACTGGGCTTCAACCACGGCCAGCCGGGCTTCAACCACAGCCAACCGGGCTTCAACCACGGCCAACCGGGCTTCAACCACGGCCAACCGGGCTTCAACCACAGCCAACCGGGCTTCAACCACGGCCAACTGGGCTTCAACCACGGCCAACTGGGCTTCAACCACGGCCAGCCGGGCTTCAACCACAGCCAACTGGGCTTCAACCACGGCCAGCCGGGCTTCAACCACGGCCAGCCGGGCTTCAACCACGGCCAGCCGGGCTTCAACCACGGCCAACCGGGCTTCAACCACGGCCAGCCGGGCTTCAACCACGGCCAACTGGGCTTCAACCACGGCCAACTGAGCTTCAACCACGGCCAGCCGGGCTTCAACCACGGCCAGCCGGGCTTCAACCACGGCCAGCCGGGCTTCAACCACGGCCAGCCGGGCTTCAACCACGGCCAGCCGGGCTTCAACCTCAAGACACTGCAATGACTACAGTTCGAAACAGAGCTTTTATGAAGCATCGCAAGTATAAACTCTTCCAGACACTAAATCACTCTCGTGTACTCTGGGATCCAAAAGCAAAACCGAAGGGTCTGCTTGGTGGACATATAAATATCCGAAGCATTATGCCTAAATGCGACCAAATTCAACATTTACTGAATGACTCAAACCTAGACTTTCTTTGCATAACAGAATCATGGTTGCATGCAAATAGTGCTATGGCAGGTTTAACTGTACCGGGATACAACATTTTCAGAAAAGATAGGCTTGTGGGTAGGGGAGGGGGTGTGATGTTTTACGTCAAAGAATGTCTCACATGTAAACAAATAGAATGGTCATCCGCCAATAATCTGGAATGTATTGGTCTCAATGTAATACTATCACCACACATGGAAATTACGCTGATTGGAATCTATAGGCCCCCATCTGCCTCTAACAATTTTTATGATGAACTACAAGCTGTTCTCAAAGAGTGTAATTGGAAGAAGGAGATCATTCTATTTGGGGATTTTAATGTAAATTGGTTGGACAAGTCAAATTGTAAAAAGCTGAAATCATTAACAAGTCGTCATGACCTTACTCAGCTAATCAAAGGGCCTACTAGAATAAGCAACACTACAGAGACATGCATTGACCTGATTTTTAGCAACAAATGTGAACGGATTGGGAAAACATATAATATGATCACAGGGCTGTCCGACCATAATTGTATTCTTTTTTCCAGAAAATTGACAAAGAAAAGGTTTGGTCTCCCCTCTAGTAAAGCCCCGGAACAATTAAAGGTACCAAAGAGTGAGATGAGTAATTTGGAAGCAGTCTTAGCTAAAATAAATTGGTCAAATTATTTGTGTCATGAAAAAGTAACTGAAAACTCCCAAACCTTCATGACAACCATTCAAGACACAATAGGTCAATTCCAAAAAAAGGTACATGTAAAATCACAGAAAAAACACTTGCCCTGGCTGAATAGCACCATCTGGACACTAATGAAACAGCGTGATTTTGCACTTAAGACTGCATACAAAACTAAAACAACACATGATCGGCAGATCTTTACATCACTTAGAAATAGAGTAACAAAAGAAATTAGAAACGCAAAAGCAGGCTTCTTCATTAACATAATAAGTAACGCAAAGGGTAATACCAAAGAAATCTGGACTAGTATAAAGAAACTGATGGGAAACACAGTATCACATAGAGTCATCAGAGAGTTAAAACATAATGATGAGGTAATCAGTGATCCACAGCAAATGGCTGAAGCTTTTAATACTTATTTTATAAATTCTGTAACAAATTTAACAAAGGACGGAAAAGGACAAGCTTTTACCACATCTCCAGTAAACACATGTGCTCCTGTTTTTGAAATACGTGCAGCATCACAGGGGGATGTTGATAAGATCATTTGTAGACTGAAAAACTCTAGAGCCAAAGATGCATTTGGTATGGATACGGTATTTTACAAGGAACATAAACAGTCACTCATTGAACCAATCACCAACATTATAAATCAATCCATAACAGAAGGTGTCTTTCCAAACTCTTGGAAATGCTCTGTAATCACACCGATCTATAAAGCTGGGGAACCCACAGAAACAAGTAACTATAGGCCAATTAGTATTCTTCCAGTTGTCTCCAAAATAATAGAGAAACATATAATAGAGCAACTTGTGGCACATCTTGACAATAGCCCATTTTATCTCCACCCAATGCAGTTTGGCTTTAGAAAACACCACTCAACTGAAACCGCCATTTGTTATTTTGTGGAGAACATAAAATTAAGCATAGATAAAGGGGGGGTCATTGGAGCAGTGTTTCTTGACTTGAGAAAAGCGTTTGACACTGTCAACCATGAGATACTAATGGCAAAATTGTCTGCTTTTAATATTTCTTCACATACTGCACAATGGATGAGATCATATCTTGAGGAGCGAAAGCAGTGTGTCAGATTGCAAAATACAATATCTGATACCTGTGAGAACAACTTAGGTGTGCCTCAAGGATCAATATTAGGGCCACTGTTATTTAGTATTTATATAAATGATATGCCAAACATCTGTCCATCTAATGTGCAATGCCAACTGTATGCTGATGACGCAGTTATCTATGTTCATGCAAAAAATACAGAGCAAGCCGCTCACAAACTGACAGCTGCAATGGACAGTGTTTCAGAATATCTAGAGCGCTCCCAATTGGTTCTTAACCTAACTAAAACAGTCTGCATGTTTTTCTCAAAGAAGGCCTGTGATAAAAATACAGATTCCATGGTATCAATACAGGGCCAAAAACTTACAGTGGTCCAGGAATTCAAGTATTTAGGTGTTGTTATCGATTCACAATTAAATTTTAAGCAACAAGTAAAAAAAACAGTAAACAGAATGAAATTTAATTTATCCAACTTCAGATACATTAGAGAAAATATGCCATTTGATTCAGCAAAACTATATTTTTATTCAATGATTATACCTCATATGACATACTGCATGACAAGCTGGGCATTGGCATGCAAGACCACGTTAACATCTGTGGAAACAGTATACAAACAAGCCATTAAGATTTTAGATAAAAAACCGAAAACCTATCACCACTGCAATATCTTAAAGAAGCACGATTTACTGAGTTGGCAAAACATGATCAAGTATGCAGACTGCACCCTGGTTTTTAAAATTCTCAACAGACTCGCCCCAGCGCCATTGCAAATGTTTATACAAAAAAATGAAAGTAGATCCACCAGGGCAACTTCTCGAGGTGACTGTATTGTTCCTTTTAGAAAAAGTGCCTATGGACAGGCTGTATTTTCATACCGTGCAACTCATACCTGGAACACACTACCCGCTGCTCTACGTGAGCTTCCCACTCTTGGCTCTTTTAAAAAACGTCTTAAAGTATGGCTGCTGGAATCTCAAAACTGTTCACACAATCTATCATAGATTTTTATTTTATTTATTTATTTTTTTTTTTATATTTTTTAACATTATTTGAATAATTGTTTTTATTCACTTGTTCTGTCGGTTGCATGTTTTTTTTTTTTTTTTTTTTTTTTCTCTCTTCTTTTAGATTGTCTGTTTTTATTATTATTTTATTGTCTGAGTACACGCGTATGTTTGTTTTATGTGATTGGTGTCGACCAATCAAGGGACAAAGGATGCAAATTAGCACTTGCTACAATCCTGTATATTTACATGTAAATGTCTATTAATATGCAATGTCCCTTTAAATAAATAAACTTAGGTGAACAGCTATAAAACATCCATCCTGGAGAACGGTCGTGCTACCCATCTACAGCCATGCAACAACCAAATCAAAGTGAAAGAGGTCTTCAGTCAAGCACCTACATACCAAAACCATCCAGTACCTACCTTCATATACAGCTCAGGGAAGCTAGCAGAAGACAGCTTAGGCCAAGCCATCTTCACTCGTACTGCCGATGATCACAGACTTGCACCTTCCATGGAGGATCTAGAGTTCCTTCACATCATGGATGCCGAGTTCCACCAAGACAGCTCCAAAAGCTGGGTCGGACCTCTGCCTTTCCGATCGCCAAGACAACGGCTGCCCAACAACAGGAGACAAGCGCATGACCGCCTCCTCTCGCTCCGCCGCACCCTAGAAAAACGACCGCAGATGAAGGCCCACTTTCTAGAGTTCATGCAGAACATGCTTAGCAGAGGACATGCAGAGATCGCTCCACCCCTGACAGTAGGGAAAGAATGCTGGTACTTACCCCTGTTCGGCGTGTACCATCCCAAAAAGCCGGACAAGATCCGAGTGGTCTTCGACAGCAGTGCGTCAAATGAAGGAGTGTCACTCAACAAAGTCCTGCTCACCGGCCTTGACCTGAACAACAGCCTGCTAGGCGTACTCATGAGGTTCAGGAAGGAGCAAGTAGCCATTACGGCTGACATCGAACACATGTTCCACTGCTTTGTGGTGAAGGAAGACCACAGGGACTATCTACGCTTTCTATGGTACTGTGACAATGATCCTACCTGCAATGTTGTGGACTACCGGATGCGAGTGCACCTTTTTGGGAACAGTCCCTCTCCTGCTGTGGCCGTGTACGGTTTGAGAAGAGCGGCCAAAGAAGCAGAGGCAGAGTATGGCAGTGACGCAAGAAGACTCATTGAACGTGAGTTCTATGTTGACGATGCTTTGAAGTCGTTCGCTACTGAGGAAGAGGCCATCAGCGTTCTTGGACGAGCACAGAAGATGCTTTCAGCCTCTAACCTCAGGTTGCACAAGATTGCATCAAATCGACCAGCAGTCATTCATGCATTCCCACCTCAAGACCGCTCCAAAGACGTCAACAACTTGGATCTCTTTGTCGATGATCTGCCAGTCCAACGTAGTCTTGGATTGTCCTGGAACATGCGAGCAGACACCTTTACATTCCAGATTGAAAATGACGAAAAGCCATTCACTCACAGAGGGGTGCTGTCAACCTGTCTATATGACCCCCTAGGGTTCGTTGCACCCGTCTCTGTTCACGGAAGGTTGATACTCAGAGATCTCACCACGCAGGCAGAGGATTGGGACTCACCACTCCCAAAACACATGGAGATTGAGTGGACAAGATGGAAAGAGTCGATTCAGGACTTACAGGACCTCCAGATACCTCGTCCGTACACGTTGCTCTCTACCGCAGGTGCACAAGTAAGAGAACTCTGTGTTTTTGCAGATGCATCCGTGAAAGCCATCGCAGCTGTGGCCTACATTAAGGTGACCAGCCACGGAAACCAACCCGAGGTTGGCTTTGTCTTTGGGAAGGCAAAGCTGGCGCCTCAGCCTGACCTAACTATCCCAAGGCTAGAACTGTGTGCTGCTGTACTTGCTGTGGAGATAGCCGAGTTGATAGTTGAAGAGATGGATGTCACATTCAACAACATCACATACTACACAGATAGCAAGGTGGTCCTGGGATACATCCACAACCAGTCGAGGAGATTCTATGTGTTTGTGCATAACAGGGTTCAACGTATCCGTCAATCACCCTGTCTCGGCCAGTGGAAGTACGTCCGTACAGACCTAAATCCAGCCGACGTTGGATCAAGAACAGCTACTCCAGCCCTCCTACGCAGCACAACGTGGCTTACCGGGCCGGACTTTCTCAAGAGTGAATCCTTGTCCACGCCTGAAACTGAAGACAGCTACGGTCTCATCGATCCTTCCTCTGACTCCGAAGTACGTCCTCAGGTGACCACAAGTATCACACACCCAGTTTGCCTATAAGGCTAAACGAGGAGTGGAAGATGCAACTCTGACCCTTTTGGATACTGGATACTGTGACCCGACAGCTGGACTCATCACACCCCCACACAAGGATTTTATTTATGGACTTCTCCTCTGCTTTTAATACTGTACACATATTCACACTGCTGCACTTTCTAGTGGAGCTTCAGGTCCACCCCACACTGATTTTATGGATTAAAGGTTTTCTACAGAACAGGCCACAACAAGTGCAGGTGAATGGTTTTAAATCCAGCAAAATGGTTTTAAATACTGGCCTCCCCCAAGGCTGTGTTTTATCCCCCATTCTCTTCTCTGTCTACACCAACAACATCTCGTGCAGTGGAGAAGGAATGACTCTTTTAAAGTATGCAGACGACATGGCCTTGGTAGCCCATTTGACGGACATAAGAGCACTGTCCGACTACCATCAGACAGTGAACACCTTGGCCACAAGTTTCCAGGAAATATCGCTGGAACTAAACATTGACAAAACAAAGGAGCTTTGCTGTCGGAGCAGGGGAACACGGAGCTCACAGGAAATGTTTCAACCACTCAGCATCAACGGTCAGCCAGTTGAACAGGTTGAGGTTTTTAAATACCTTGGTACAGAGCTGGACACATCACTGTCCTTCTCACATCATGCTGACTCTGTATACAGGAAGGCCCAACAGCGCCTCCACCTGCTGAGGAAGCTCAGAGCTTTTAATGTCAGCAAGGACATTTTAACTGTGGTTTACTGCTCACTCATTGAATCCATACTCACTTTCAATATCTCAGCCTGGTACAACACCCTCACCGTCAAGCACAAAACAAAACTTGCACGTATAGTAAATCAGGCTGGCAAAATAATTGGCTCTCCCCAAACCCCTCTACCACAACTGTACACCCGGTCAGTACTCAGGAAAGCCAATACAATCACACAGGACCCCACCCACCCCCTCCACCAATCCTTTGATTTACTGCCATCAGGTCGACGCTACAGGGTCCCGTTGGCACGGAAAAACACCTACAAAAAATCTTTTATCCCCACTGCCATCACCACACTGAACAGTCACAAATAGGCAACATATCTCACTTCACTCAGTCACCCCTTTGCACTGCTTGCATTTGTTGGTATTCATTTATTGTCATTGTTTGGAACTCTCTGTTTTGTATGTATTTATTTATTTGGTGTACATTGAACCTGCCCTGTCAAAGATGAATTTCTGTCACTTGTGACAGACAATAAAGTTTTTCTTATCTTATCTTATCTTATCATAGGAATGGTTCATCCTCAACGCTTTGAACGCTTCTCTAAGTTCAGCACTCTCATCCCAGCAATGCTCCTGACCCTCAAAACAGGCTCTACTCCTCCTCCTCCTCCTGGCCACTTTGATGAAGCAGATCTCTTCAAAGAGGATTGGAAGCAAGTTCAAAGCCTAGCTGACATATTTTGGAGCAGATGGAGGCGTGAATATCTCAAAACCCTGCAGCTACGTCACAAGTGGCAAGGAAAGAAGCCTAGTCTCCAAGAAGGGGACATCGTTCTCTTGAAAGATAGTCAGGCAAAGAGAGATGAATGGCCCATGGGCATCCTCACCAAGACCTTTCCAGGAGAAGATGGACTGGTTCGGAAAGTCGAAGTGGAAGTCATCAAAGGTGGAACCAAGAAGACTTTCTTTCGCCCTGTTACAGAAGTTGTTCTGCTTCTGTCTACAAAGACTGATTCTGTTAATTAATGTGGAGTCTTGTAAGACCCCAAGCGGGGAGTGTTCTGCCCCTGGCATTGAAAGTGTATGTTGTTCTTAACGTGTGTGGCATATGTGTCTGTACCTTTAAGAGGGAATGCTCTAAGGGAGGGGCTGCTAGTTAGGTGACCGGAAGTCACAAGCACATTATTCACGTAGAGAGAGAGCATGCAGTAACAACAGTTTGATCAGGTCTTCCATTAAGATGTAGTTCTTCATCTTCTTGTTTGTTAAAGCAACGTCTGTAAGTATTATCTTTATTTTCCATGTGTTGGATTATAGATTTACCGTTGTATGCTTACTGTTTAGCTTTATTAATACCTGCCTTATGTTTGTACTGTCTTTACAGTTTCACGAAATTACCATTAAACTACATGAGTAATCCTCAACACGCTGTGGAGTTTTTTGGGAAACGTTTAGCTGATTGGAGAGTTAGCTTGCTTGGCTAGCGAGCCCAATACAGTTACCATAATCTCTTAAAAGTGAATCTGTTATCAGTTCTAAAATACCAGGAACAGAATACCATTCAGAACCAAATTAGGATTCAGACACTTCAGAATATTCTAATGGTGCATTCCTACTCTTACTGCACTCATTAATCAAAAGCAAAAAACAAAGTTTTTTTTTATCCAACCAGCGTTTGCATTAGCATTGACGGGACAGCCCTCATAATACTGGCATTTCCCCATTGTTGCTTTAACGCTTTGTTGCCGCCCATTCAGTCCACACTAGAAGCCTTCAGCCCTACAGTATATTCTCAAAAACATAAGGGAACAACCTGCTGCTTAATGGTCTTTTTAATGAGGAATTATTCAAACAAAAACAGGACAGTAGTCCTTAAGGTGCAAATGTTTTACCATTTGAATAATTTTCCAAACCTGGAAACAATTCACATCAAATTCCATTTAATTCCATACTAAAAAGGAACGGAAATAAAGCAATACTGGAAAAATATGCCTTCATTTGTTCTGCCTCCATGCTTCGCATTTTGATGGGTGTTTTGTCCCCCCCAACGGAGCCTTGAAAGCAGCGCTTTCATTAGTAGATGTCAAAATCAACCTTTTGAGATAGAGAGCAGAGAAGGCTGGAAAAGGCGATGAAGAAATGGGAAATGGTAGAAAACTAATGGGTTTTTTGAACAATAAACCATTAAAACCTTTTCTAGTAGACCTCGGAAATATACATTTAAACCCGAGTTTTTGCATAATATGTCCCCTTTAATATCGGTTTACACTTCTATAGTCTACAGCCTTTCAGCGGAATATACAGTGTGAGCCGTGAGGTAAGATTTGTGTCACATAATGTGCGTAACCAGCACAAAGCTTGGAGCCAGCTGTAGGCTGTGGGGCAACGTGTGACAACCAGATTAGTTTGTGATTTCACATCGGCAAATACCACCGATCGTGTTTAATATGCAACGCCTGTATGTTTCCCACTCATCATTGCGATATTACATTACTCGGAACTCGTCCAGATTATAAATTACTGTTTTAAAATCGGATGACAGTAGCCGTAAATTCAGAAAACTAACGTGTTGTGTGGGAGACTTTTTTATTTCGTACTGAATACATCCTACTGTTCGTGTAGCATACTTTGGGTAGGCTATGTGAGTGAAAACAGTTTTTATCATGTTTTAAAATGAACCGACATGGGAATGACAGTGACAGTGTGGGTCATGTAGGCCTATATTTGTTATAATAATAAAAAAACACCACCTTAACTATGTTTACAGTTTTAAAATGTTTTGAATGAAATGCAAACCTCAGTTGTTTCTCTGTCCTGAGATTCACACAGACTGAGCAGTCTTGTTTAAACAAATTGAGCTAATAAACTGAACTTTGAATTTTTTTATAAATTGCTGCAGAAGTTATCTCAGCTAATTTTATAATCTAACATCTAATTTGATAATAAGGTGATTGTGTGCAGAATGCTCATGCCAGAAACTCATACAGTGGTTTTGTACAGATAAATAAATAAATATTAGCAGCTTCTCAACAGTATTTCAATTTACTAAAACATTTCTGTCCCCTAGGGGGGGCATGACAGAAAATAATTGAGAACCACTGCCCTAGTTTACAGAACACCATTAGTAAATGCTTACTAGACACATTAGTTAACAGTTTACTAATGGTTAGTTAACCCTTATTAAGCATTAACTAACCATTTATTAATATACCCTTATTGTCAAGTGTTACCAATGAAACTTTACACAATGAAAGTATTCATGAAAATTAACTTTTTTTGTATTACAGGTTTATTTGAAAATTTATTTTAATATGCAAATGAGCTATACACTAATCGTACATGCCCAAAATACAGTAATTTTTTTTGTATTACAATGTTCTTCTTAAATCAATTTGAATATGCACATGAGATCCACACTTATTGAATATCCAATCATCTTACTGCCAATGGGTGATGGTGATGCTGCTTTTAGACTGGCCTCTAACCTGAAAAACTGCCTGCCCCCCCCCCCCCCGGTAAAGAGGGAGGAGCTTAATATGGTAAAGGAGGAGGAGCTTAATATGCTAAAGAGGAGGAGCTTAATGGTGAAGGAGGAGGGGCTTAATGTGGTAAATAGATTGGAAGTCTATTCAAAGCGGTGCAGCGGGTAGGGCTGCACAGCTGTACGTCTGGCTACATACTGTTGGCTGCTATATAATACATAATTGTATCTTGCCACTTTAATACACATAGATTATCAGTGGTTGACTCTAAGGTTTCAAAAGCAGGTCATGTTTGACTTGCCCGAATGTAATGTTCACTTGCCCAAATAAAAACAAAAACGATTAAACAGTTATGAGTATAATTTAATCATACCTTTTTACATAAAAACAACAATTCATGTAGTCTACATGTCATTGTACATACAGCCAAGCAATGACACACAGACAGAACTGTGAAATTAACTATCAATTGAAAAATTATATATATATATATATATATATATATATATATATCATGAAACACAGATGTAAATAGCTTATTTTTTAACTTTCATATCAAAATTACACACAATATAAAGAACTAACTTAAACTACAACATAATGTACAAGGTGTACTTAATCCTTCTCTGACGACACCAGTTCCTGAACCCCTTGTTGACTAGTCGTAGGTCGTCTTATTCTTTTTGAGGATCCCCACCAACGCTGAACATTGGTGGGCATCAGCGTTGAATGAGTCCTCAGGTGGACCCATGATGCTGAGGAACATCAGCATCTGGAGCTGGGTGGATGTCAGCCTGGATCTTTGGTCCGATTTGATCCGCTTCATTGAGGAAAATCCTCTTTCACACCCTGCAGTGCTCACTGGAAGGACCAGAAAATAGAAAAGGTTATTTTTAATATTATAGTTTTAAACTGGGGCACTTAATCTGACTGTGACTTTACTTCTTATAATTAAGAATTTTCAACATACCACAGTGCAGGATGCCCAAAAATTGTTCACTGATTGTGCTGTGAGTCCGACTCCTTGCATGAATGAATATCTTTATTGTCATTGTAACAGGTACAACGAAATTAAGTGCAGTCCTTTTAAATAAATAAATAAAAACTATATAAATAGTCAACTATAAGAAAGAAAAAAAAGACAATAACAAGACATAAGACACAAGACACACCCACACAACATCCACATTCATAAATGTGCTTACACAAATGTGTGTCCCCACTATGCCCTAGTTTTAGCAGAATTTAGTGAGGTTATGGCTGTTGGGTAAAAACTGTGTTGTAGTCTGTTTGTTCTTGTTTTCATTGACCGGTATCTCCTGCCTGATGGCAGGAGTTGAAACAGTTTGTGACCGGGGTGTGATGAGTCCTGCAGGATGGAGTGTGTCTTTTTGAGGCAGCGGGAGCTGTGCAGTTCTTCCAGGGAGGGAAGAGGGCAGCCGGTGATCTTTTGTGCTGCCTTTACGACCCCCTGGAGCCTTTTCCTCTGTGCCACTGTGCAGCTTTTAAACCAGACACACAGACAGTATGTGAGGATGCTCTCTATTGAGCAGCGGTAGAAGGACACCAGTAGTTTTTGGGGGATGTTGTTCTTCCTGAGAACTCTCAGGAAGTAGAGTCTCTGCTGGGCCTTCTTCACTAGGGCAGTGGTGTTGACCATAGACATTATAAAGGGTAGACGCCGCATTCGCCGTTGAGCGCGAGAAATACGGGCGCCATCTTGGAAGGGTCGCACGTTCCACTCAGTGTAGTCTGTTTGGCAGGTGCAATGAACTGTCAGCGCATGTAATTAATCATATCTCATTAAATACCAAACTGATTTTCACGCGGTTTTCTTTGCTGCAAAGATCATACATCTAGCTAAGATACAGGGCACAAGTTTCGACGTGTTTTAATATTCATAGTGGGCTTAACAGTCATAGAAGATTCTGATATGATATTAACCAGACGTCTGAGTCACACACTTCGTCCGGGAGGAGATTGAAACGGAGGATGTGTTTCTGCTTGGGGAACATATTGAGGAGGAGACACAGTTTGGCATCGACAACCACCATTCCGACTTGTTGTCATTGGTTGTGTCTGTCTTTCACAAATTAAGGCTGCACCACATTGCCAAACTCGCCTCGCTTGAATTTCTCTTCGGAGTAAAATGCGATTGTAAGGATGGTTAACTTTATTTTATGCATTTGAGTATTATTGTTTGCTGTTGTTGTTTGATTTTCCCTTAATTTAATACTTTTGATTGCTGTGGTTTTGTATTGAATGTGTTTTTAAATGTACCGCGCTGCAAGGCACGCATTGATTTCCTGTCTGTCTGATGAACCAACTCGAGACTAGACTGAACTTGGTATTCCCCCCCTAGTATAGAACATTGGACAACCAAGAAGACTTTGCTTTTAAATAATCCCGTCCTCTTTTAAGAGGCAATTGTCTAACAAGCTTGTGTTTTAAATTAGAGAAATAAAACATATTTTTACATGAACACTCATGTTGTCCTTCTCTTTTAATGAGATATTATATACCCTGGTTTTTATTTATATTTAATGCCTTCATGGGAAACATCCACCCTTCATATGTACCATGCTCGACTACTCCTCCTAAATTGCCCCGAGCTAACTCCAGTTTAGGAATAACTGTCTTTTCATGTATAGTGCCCCTAATTCATGGAATGCTCTGCAGAGCAACTTAAAAATGACTGCTCTACTCTTGGTTTATTTGAATCTATGATTTCTGAATTTTACACATCTGACTGTAACTGTTTTAGCTGAATTAATTGTTCATTTAGTATTTTATTTTTGCTCTTGTTTTGTATTTTGTATAGGCCTACTTTATTTAAATTAATATATTTTATCCTATTTTATTTCTGTTCTCTGTTTATGTTATCCCTGTGATTGTCTTTATTGTGTATGCTCGTCACTGTAAATTAATAAATATATTTATATATAGCCTAATCATATATTGTTAACTTATTAAAATAGCTGACTTTACTGCCCCTATCTGTTTCTGCTTCTCTATCATATTTAGTCTAAAGTGTGTGATTTGCAAAATAGGCTACCTATCATAGCCTACATCACATAGGCTATCATAAAGGTGACCAGACGTCCCCATTGTTGGTTGCCTGTCCCTGGCTAAACAGAAACAACTACCTGTTCCCGTTTTGTTGACACCTCATTAGGTTTTTCAATCAGATTGCTAGTCAAACTGGAAATGTCTCCGTTTTCCCCCTTTTCGGGGGATGTTCCTCGTTTTGATCTCGGACGTCTGGTTACTTATATCATATCAGAATCTTATATGACTGTTAAGCCCACTATGAATATTAAAACACGTCGAAACTTGTGCCCTGTATCTTAGCTAGATGTATGATCTTTGCAGCAAAGAAAACCGCGTGAAAATCAGTTTGGTATTTAATGAGATATGATTAATTACATGCGCTGACAGTTCATTGCACCTGCCAAACAGACTACACTGAGTGGAACGTGCGACCCTTCCAAGATGGCGCCCGCATTTCTCGTCAGCGCCAATAGGCAGTAGCGGCCAACGAGGCGTCTATCCTTTATAATGTCTATGGTGTTGACGCCCCAGGTCAGGTCCTCCATGATGTTCGCTCCCAGGAAGCGGAAGTCAGAGACCCTCTCGACACAGACCCCGCCTATCAGCAGCGGCTGGATGGCCGTCTTCTTCCTCCTGTAATCCACAACGAGCTCCTTGGTCTTCGTAGTGTTGAGGAGCAAGTTGTTGGCACTGCACCACCCCACCAAACGCTCCACCTCGTCTCTGTAGTGGGTCTCATCCCCCCTTGAGATGAGCCCCACTACTGTGGTGTCGTCTGCAAATTTGACGAAGGTGTTGCTGTGGTGGGCGGGAGTGCATACGACTTGTAAAGTGCAAAGTCAGCTTCTGCCTCCTCACAGCTGGTCCCAGCCCTCTCAAGGAGTTTATTGTAATGCTGCGCCATCTTCCTGAACTGTTCCTTCCCGAACACTGCAAGGTCCTCTCTGGACGTAGGCCAACGGGAAGGATCCAGTACCGCAAACTGCGCCACCACACTGTCCTCCTGCATGTCCTTCAGCCTCTCCTCGAGGTGTGTGATTATGGAGTCTGTTAAGAGTAGAGCAGTGTTTATTATTTTTTTTTGTATTGATAAAAGTGATTTTATAAGTGCACAAAGGTTGATTTATTTACTGTATTATTTACATTCAGTTTTATTAGCCATTAAATCTTTAAGTGAAACATTACCTATGACTTCCTTTCTCTTGATGAGAAGTGTCGTGGTCCCCACTTTGTGGAGTTTCACTCCCCTGTAGGTCCCTGTCTGCTCCACATCCTGGGCCACCTTTGACATCTCCGGGCCCATGCTGGATTTGAGCTCCACCAGGTTTAGAAAGCACCTGAAAGATAAAAGAGATTGTATTTTTTCAAATTCAGGATGGCAGTGCTAAATACAATTCCTAATGAATCTGTAAGAAGCATTGATATAAACATAAATACCTCTCTTGGCTGTTCATGGCTTGACAGACAGTCAGGTCGTTTCGCTGAAATGCCTGACTGAAAACAGAGAGGTGCTCCAGGACATCACACATAAAGTGCATAAAGAGAACACTTTCATGATCGAGGAGGAGGGAGAGAACCTTCTTTGCTCGTCCAGACACTGAAGGAGATGGTTTTGGGAAGCGGTCAGGACTGGCCATATCTTCACACTGGGCCACTAAGACTCTGTGGCTGTTACACACCATCTGAAACAATAGTTATGTCAAAGATTTTTATATCCGTTCATAAGTTGAAAATCAGTTAAATGCCAAACACAACTAACATAAGCATATAATGATTAAATAATACCTTAACGGCACGATAAACGTACGGCAGCCATCGAGCACCACAGAGTGTAGTGGGCCTCAGGACCTTCTCCTCCAGTGCCTCAGCAATAAGATGGAGCTCCCTTATTGCTTTAGGGGAGTAGTGATATTGGACACCTCCTGTAGATTTGCCATCTTGGGGTGTTCCTTGATCGCCCCCACCACACCGAGCTCCAACCTGTGGGCTGTACAATGGATGGAAACTAAATGTTCCACCTGATGGAAAATATTTCTCGTTCTTTTAACCAGAGTTGAAGAAGGAAAAACATGTAGAAGATTTATTTTAAAGGTTTATTATCTAAATTGAGTGAGCAGAAACATGTAGGCCTACATGGAGCTTACTGGTTCTCAAAAGGCGTCCCCAGTAAGACTGAAGATAAAATGGTGGGACATGGTATTATATGGAAACAAATGTTGGAATCTGGTCGTGTCTTGCCCCTGGCGTCTTCTTCTGGCTGGTCCGATGGCAGGTGTAATTTGAGAAGGTCCGTTGCTAAGGAGTTGCTATGGTGCAGGCAGAGATCTTAAAGTTGCCTGACCTTGTAAACCAAGTGATAAGCTACATATTTACTACTCCCTCTATGCATGGTGTTCATAGTGTGCTCTTAATACGGTGAGCCCAGAGTGACTCAGTGCTCAAGAATGTGAAGTGAATAAACATACAAAAGTGTATAAAGGTGTGAACACACTACACGCGTTAACCGCATAAGCATTACGCGCGTAACGCAGCTAAAATGATGCTTGATCATTTTGTGTAAAAAATGGTTCTACACGCGTAACGTGCCTAGTCTCCCTCCCGATACTGTATTTCCCCTAATCAACCATGGCTGCGATTAGACCCGACCCGACACAACAGCGTGCATGTCCACACAAAAACAACAACAACACGGCCAACAACTGTGCCAAAAGACTGAACAGCACAAATAGCCTAGCATTAAAACAGCATTGCATATTTACGGCAGCTACATAACAAACACAGTTACAGCAGCATCGGTGCACGGCGGCACAACATAAAGGCAAGTAGCAAACATTACCCTACCTGGCTGTGACGGGACCGTGGCTGGCGTAGATCAACACCGGTGCTTCGCTGTACTTCTCGTGAAAGTCCCCCGGACATAGCCGTCATGTTTGGGTTCATTATATGAGGCGCTAGCCGCCCGCACACAACCGGGTGAGTTAACTAATGCTATACGGCGCTAACTTGGCTTATCGGCTAAAGCACAGCCGCACATATTCACTGAATTAACCAGGAAGTCCATTCTCCTGGACGTTTACTTTCCCCACGTCTTCTATTCCCGACTCCCGAGCGGCTGTCACACAGCACCGGCGGCCTGCAATACATTTTCCTCCTCTGTGTTTCTCAGCCTCTGTGTATACTGTTCTCCGACCGTGCCAATGTATGTGACGTCGGGTCAAGCCCAACGCTGATTGGCCAACGCGGCTAATCGTCACACGTTGGAGCGTAAAAAGTTAAAAATGTTTAGCTCTGCAATGAGGTGCGTATATACGCGGCTAAAATGTTGATTTAGTGCGAGTAACGCATCTACGTGCCATGTACGCGCGTAAACCAATGGTTCCCTATGGAAAAAATGTATACGCGTATGTACGCGTGTAACGCGCTAAGTGTGTTCGCGCCATAAGTGTAAAAAGCATCGGACTACAATAATAACATTATTCTCACACACCTCTTGCTTGAGTCGGGCTACCACCTCCGACTTGGAACCCAGGTTGACTGCAGCCCCATCACTGCCGAACCCCACCAGCCTGGCTTTCCAGTCCCCAGTAATTAGGCCCTATGAATTGCTATTAGAAAGTCAATCAATATATTTTTTCTTAACAAATAATTTACCTCTTGCATGCGTTATTGCTATTATAGCAATCGGACACCTTGCCGCCTGTTCTGGCGACCAGAGCACGGGGATGGGGAAATTCCGTGAACGGCTGCTCTCTTTTTGCTACATAATATGCAGTGTTATGCAAAAAAAATGATCGATTGGCATACGTGACCCGCCATCGGAGGGCCTCCGCCGGCCAGCCAAGCTGGTGTTCGGGCGGATGGTTCCTCCGGCCTGCGGGTTCGCCTCTATGGCCGCGAGGGACACGGCGGGGGGTTAGCGGCCCCCCGCCTCCTCACGGTCGACCCCTCGGTAGCGAGATCAAGACGCCCCGTCTCCCCCAGATGTCCTACGACGGACCCCGACGCTGGGTGGTGGCTTCCTCCCCCGGGAAGCCCACCCGTACTGCGGCGGGGCCTCCGGTGAACAGATTGTTTCTCAAACCCTACCCACAACCCATGGGACCCCAATCGATTTAGGGCCCTGACGCCTCCACGCCCGCCAGGGCTGGGAGTCTACGGCAGGGCCCCCGCACCTCTGCGCGCGGTTGGCGGGTGCGCCGGGCGTCCGGCGATGCGAGGGGCTACCTGGTTGATCCTGCCAGTAGCATATGCTTGTCTCAAAGATTAAGCCATGCAAGTCTAAGTACACACGGCCGGTACAGTGAAACTGCGAATGGCTCATTAAATTATGGTTCCTTTGATCGCTCCAACGTTACTTGGATAACTGTGGTAATTCTAGAGCTATGCCGGAATCAGTGGGGTGGATGCGTTTGCCATTGGACGACCCCCACTGACCACATGAAGCGATGAGGGGACGTCTCCCCCTGGGGCCGCCACTATCAAAGGCCTTGTGGATAGGGGACGCGTACTGGAGCTAGGGGCATGTGCACCTTGTGGACCACTCCGGTACCGCACCCGTTTTTGAGGGGACCTTTTCCTCCGGATTGCCTCGTCTGTGAGCCTGACGGATAGGAATGCCTTTTCAGCCCAAGGAATGTTTTCTGACGGTCCACGCAAGAAGTGCCCATGATCATGAGGGGATTTCGCCCCCTGAGACCGCTTTAACTTGGGGCCGGATGGCTAAAGACTGCCTATGCGGGCCTAGGGCGTGTGCTCCTGGGGGATCACCCAGATACTACGTACGGGCGTTGAGGGGACATTCCTCCCTGGGACTGACTCATCCTGGGGCCAGATGGAAAAGGTTGTCGACTCGGAATAAAGCATACATTCAAGGTGGTCCACTCAGGTACAGCATACAAGCGAACAGGTGCCCCGAGGAGGTCTATCTGAGCAGACAGATATGAGAATGCCAAGAATAACTTGGGACTACAGAAAGGCAAGATGGTCAGTACTGGAGGAGCGGATGCTATCACTTGGTACCAAACCGGCTATTGGTTCAAGTGTGACGCTGGTCGCCTACACCGACAGCGTGGGTACACCAATACCCTAAAAGACTTGCCAAGGATGATCAATTTTTCGAAATTCCATATTAGGTGGCGGGAAATGTTCAATGTGGAGATTATATTAAGTTAACTTTCAGTTGATTCCAAACGTCAGATAATTGTCAGTGATACTCCCTCAACGGCGCTAACACTAGGCATTTTGGGCTGCACTACCCAAAATGTCCACCCCGCCCCAGAGAGGACCTCCGGGTTTCATCCGATCTAGGCTGGGGGAAGGCCCTCTGTCTCTCAGCCCGGGCCGCCTAAGGAAAACGACGATCCGCGATCGTGCGTTGCAGGCAGTGAGGGCCCGGGCTTGGCACCAGGAACAATGAGTAGGTCTAGCCCTACAAGAATGACATACAGGTGCATGTCCTGTTCCCCACAGCCAAGGCAAAGGAGAGTCTACTCCTAATGAGTTGGGACAGAGATTGGAGGAACTCTTGGACCAACAAGAAGGCTCTACCCAACACCGTGATTCTCGGACTCAGGGTGCCGTGGATAGGACAACAATGTACCCTGCGCGTCCGTCTCCACAGTTGCTTCAAGCTCCTCTATTTTGATTTTAATGTCCCGTCCTCTCCGCTACGTAGGCAAGATGGCGGCCGTTGAGTGTGGAAAGTGTCCATCGCTCCACACTTAAGTTTTAGACCGTTTTGAGTGCACGACCGAGGAACTTACAGTGCACTGCATTTTGGCACACTCTCCGGTTTTGCGCAAAGTGCACTCAAAAAAGTAAGTGTAAGTACAGAAGTGCGCGATTTCAGACACAGCACTGAAAAACTGCCTGGCTTACCTGCCAGGGGTATAACAGGTGCCTCTCATGAATTAGATTTGACCATACATAGGGCTCTGGCCCGCCCATATCAGATAGAACCAATTGAAACGTAGCTCAGGATTTCTTGACATATTTAATGAGCTTCAATGGAGAGTGCCCAGACCAACAGGCGCAGCACATTTAATTTGCCAGCGCCTAGTGGCAGGTCTGGATTTCCAGGCTAGTGCCATTTATTTTTTATTTTTAATAACAATAACAATCAGTACCAACACTCAAATAGACTCACTCGAACAGTCAGGTACTTCCCCACAGGGTAACAGGGGGGCCGGGCACTCCAATCTCCCGCGTCTTCCAGGTAGGCGACATCCGATCATGCGACACCTCTCGTTGGACCTCCTGGCACAGTTAGACCATCTCGTGGCCAGTCCCATTCCATATATTGGACGCTCCCATCGGACGCTCCATTGTATATTTGACTTTCGCTCCATCAGGTTCTAGGCCCGGTTCAGTCCCAGCATGTGGTATGCGGCCGTCGCTCCTCCATGACGAACCTTCAAATACATCTGTCATGTGGCCAGCCCCTTCATAGAAGTAGGCTAGTCACGGCTAGGTAATTCGATTGTATGACAATCAGTCATCTTGACCAGTAGCCTGCTGATCGACCAATCCTTTGGAATGCCTGGAGCTTAAGATGTGACCCTTCATCTGCTCCCTTAGGTTTCATGCGCACCAGCTGTTTAAACAGCTTGCATGTATCCGATGTTTGTAGCAGGGTCCTTCTGCTCAAAAACGTAGCAAACGACTTGACGCGTGCCCTGCCCAGGCCCATGCGGTGTAACAGCCGCATGGGCCGAGTTCCTGCCGTGCCACTTTCCCCTCGCTCCAATGGGAAAGCCGAACACGGCCACGTCTGACACCTTAGGACACTGTTTCATTACAGCGCCCTTGAATTTCAGGTACTTGTCTACCTTTCCTTTTTCCGCCTCACGGAGAGTGACGTTTGAGGCCTCAAAGGGCAGGCCAACGTCGACAATCATTGCCTGGGTCCCCTTGACCATCACGAGGTCGGGGACCCCCACATCACCATCCTCAGCGATCAGGTGTCTCTCTGACCACACCTCCCAATCGTGTCTGGCTGCTTGGTTCGCCAGTAATCTGCAAATGTTGTTGTGTCTTCCCATCCTGTTTGCCTTAGGGCTGGCACACCTGCCCAAAATGTGCCTCAGGGTCTCACGTCCGTCCTTGCAGAGGCGGCATTCCAAGCTTCCCGATGCCTCACCTCTCTTGGTTCGCCCCCGGATCGGCAGCGTGTTAGTCCTTATTTGCATGGCCAGGATCCTGGCGGATTGGGACATCTGTCTTTCAACGGGATGAATGAGCCAGTTATTACTTATTCGGTCGTCCTTGAAGACCACCGTGCCACACCCTTGCTCCTTCAGGGCGCACCAGCGATCGAATTCGGCGGCCCTCCAGTTGAGAGTGGAGACTGTCAAGGCCGATATTTCGTCCGCTGTCTTGAACATAGGCAGGGGGTTAGGGCCCCTGTGATTTTTGCGGACCGTGTTCCACCTAGCCACCAGGGTCTTGCCTGGGACAGTGGCCCTGACCATCGACCTGGTAAGCTCGTCCCCCGAGTGCCATAACTTGATCAGTCGTTTCAGTTGGAGAATGGGAATCACCAAGCTCAGCTTCAGTATGCCCAGGCCCCCGTCCCTGGGCCTGGCATACAACAGCCATCCGTCGTGGATGGAGAGAGGTGAAGCCATCTCTTCACTGCCTCCCTCACATGCCGGTCCGTATCGGCAAGCGTGGCACTCCCAATGCCGGTCAAGTCCGCCACGTAGATGATCCTGGGCAGGGCAAACCCTTTCAGCAGGTCGACTTTTTGGGTCGGTCTTAGGCGGGATTCTGACATCCGCTGGAGCATTGTTTGTACTAGTGGTATTAGCGGGGCCTTTAGTAAGCCCACCCCCGGGTTTATCTCCACCCCCAGATAGTCCACGGTGTCCCCCGGGCCCACAATCCTCAAGGGCGCTGTATTGATGGACCACGCATGGCAATCGTTGACCTTGCACGTCCGACCGCGGTGGGACAGGAAAAAGCCATGACACTTTTTGGGGTTGACCGGAAGGCCAGTGAGTCCGGCGAATGCCTCCAGAATGGCCAGGTTCCTCTGCATTCCCAACGAGGAGTCGCTAAGTATTACAAGGTCGTCCGCAAATGCCAACGCCGTTACTCTTGCCTGCCCGCAGGAGACGCCTGTGCCCCGAGCTTCCAGCACTCGGAGTAGGGGATCGATCGCCAAATTAAATAGCAACGGAGAGAGGGGGTCTCCCTGCTTGACCGCCTTTCCCATGGCAATCCTGTTGGTCCGGCCTTGTCCCGTAGCCACTTTGGTGAAGCAGCCTTGGTAGCAGTTTGAAATGAGGCGGATTATGGAGATGTCAACTCCTCTACATTCCAATACTTGCAACAGATGCCTGTGTGACACCGAATCGAATGCCTTGGCGAAGTCAATGAAAACTACTGCCAACGACCCTTCGTCCCTCTTGCATTGCTTGATCATTCCATCAAGGGTGGCCAGGTTCTCCGCACAGCCTGGGGCCTCTATGAAGCCCCTTTGTCTCACGTGGACGTCGCAGGCGTCCTTCAGTCTGTGGTTTAGTATGCCAGACAGGGCCCTCACGACGATCGAGCTTATAGTGATGGGCCTCCACTGATGAATATCCCCTCTCAGATCCACGTTGCTAGTCTTGGGCAATAGGGTTGTCCTGCTACCTTTCAGGCATCTGGGAAGTTTCCCAGTGAGAAGTATTGCGTTAAATAGTGCTGCTAGCTTGATCCCTTTAGGGTCCCATTTGAGCAGGTCAACTTTCTTTATTCCATCTGGGCCTGGTGCGGAGCCGGCCTTCATTCTCTTGACTATCGTCAGGACTTCCTTGGGGCTTATTGGGCAACAGAATGGAGTATTGTCTGCTTGCGGTAGCACCGCAAACTGGCCCAGGTCCACGAAGCCATCCACGCCCCCCCCAGATCTTGGCATAGGCTGCTTCGACCTCTTCGGGGTCGATGTTGCATGTGACCTTTCCCATCTCGTCGAGGACCAACTTAGCCACCCTGGCCCTGTTCTTTCTGTACAGGGTCCTCATGGAAGGTCGGTAGGGTCGACCCTTCCCCATAGAGGGCCTCACCGTGCGGATAAGAGTATTTTTCTTCCGCTTGCTCCTGACTTTTGCAGCTGCCTGACGTAGGCGCTGACTGTTTGGGCGCAGACTGCCAAAGGGTCAAGGGCCCCATCCATCTCTTTACCGGCCAACAACTGGGTAACTGTTTTCATGACCATGTCTACTACCGGAGCGGGCTGAAGAGGAGTCCCGAGATCTTGGAGCCCACTCAGATGTGAGTCTGGGGCGGCCGGGCGACCCGCTACCGCAGTGGCCTGTCTGCACAGTGCATTGCACTTGTTGGTAACTTGTCGGAGGGTAAATCTTTGCAGGTAACGCCGGGCGACCATGCATTTCTTTGGGCTGGGTTTGTCGCCACGAAGCAGGCTTTCCAAGTAACTAGTCTCGCTTTTGGTCCAAGCCGCCTTGGACCCTTTCCCTACTTTGGTCTTGCAGTCTTCCACGTAGGCCACGTGGTGCTTGACCCTCGTGTGTTGGCTCAGCCCTCTCTGAGATCCAAAGGCCTTTGTGCACAGTCTGCACGGGTGGCCCACCTGCTGCTCCTTTTTCATGACCACCGATCCACATTGGGCTGCGTGACGGACCGACGAGGCTGCCACTCGACATGAGGTCGCGCATCTCCTGCATAAGTATAGCAATTTTCTTGGACGATGTACTTTCCGGAGGTGGTCAGCGGCTCCCTTCAGAGTAGCAAGGGCTACTTCGCACAGGGTACATTGTTGTCCTATCCACGGCACCCTGAGTCCGAGAATCACGGTGTTGGGTAGAGCCTTCTTGTTGGTCCAAGAGTTCCTCCAATCTCTGTCCCAACTCATTAGGAGTAGACTCTCCTTTGCCTTGGCTGTGGGGAACAGGACATGCACCTGTATGTCATTCTTGTAGGGCTAGACCTACTCATTGTTCCTGGTGCCAAGCCCGGGCCCTCACTGCCTGCAACGCACGATCGCGGATCGTCGTTTTCCTTAGGCGGCCCGGGCTGAGAGACAGAGGGCCTTCCCCCAGCCTAGATCGGATGAAACCCGGAGGTCCTCTCTGGGGCGGGGTGGACATTTTGGGTAGTGCAGCCCAAAATGCCTAGTGTTAGCGCCGTTGAGGGAGTATCACTGACAATTATCTGACGTTTGGAATCAACTGAAAGTTAACTTAATATAATCTCCACATTGAACATTTCCCGCCACCTAATATGGAATTTCGAAAAATTGATCATCCTTGGCAAGTCTTTTAGGGTATTGGTGTACCCACGCTGTCGGTGTAGGCGACCAGCGTCACACTTGAACCAATAGCCGGTTTGGTACCAAGTGATAGCATCCGCTCCTCCAGTACTGACCATCTTGCCTTTCTGTAGTCCCAAGTTATTCTTGGCATTCTCATATCTGTCTGCTCAGATAGACCTCCTCGGGGCACCTGTTCGCTTGTATGCTGTACCTGAGTGGACCACCTTGAATGTATGCTTTATTCCGAGTCGACAACCTTTTCCATCTGGCCCCAGGATGAGTCAGTCCCAGGGAGGAATGTCCCCTCAACGCCCGTACGTAGTATCTGGGTGATCCCCCAGGAGCACACGCCCTAGGCCCGCATAGGCAGTCTTTAGCCATCCGGCCCCAAGTTAAAGCGGTCTCAGGGGGCGAAATCCCCTCATGATCATGGGCACTTCTTGCGTGGACCGTCAGAAAACATTCCTTGGGCTGAAAAGGCATTCCTATCCGTCAGGCTCACAGACGAGGCAATCCGGAGGAAAAGGTCCCCTCAAAAACGGGTGCGGTACCGGAGTGGTCCACAAGGTGCACATGCCCCTAGCTCCAGTACGCGTCCCCTATCCACAAGGCCTTTGATAGTGGCGGCCCCAGGGGGAGACGTCCCCTCATCGCTTCATGTGGTCAGTGGGGGTCGTCCAATGGCAAACGCATCCACCCCACTGATTCCGGCATAGCTCTAGAATTACCACAGTTATCCAAGTAACGTTGGAGCGATCAAAGGAACCATAATTTAATGAGCCATTCGCAGTTTCACTGTACCGGCCGTGTGTACTTAGACTTGCATGGCTTAATCTTTGAGACAAGCATATGCTACTGGCAGGATCAACCAGGTAGCCCCTCGCATCGCCGGACGCCCGGCGCACCCGCCAACCGCGCGCAGAGGTGCGGGGGCCCTGCCGTAGACTCCCAGCCCTGGCGGGCGTGGAGGCGTCAGGGCCCTAAATCGATTGGGGTCCCATGGGTTGTGGGTAGGGTTTGAGAAACAATCTGTTCACCGGAGGCCCCGCCGCAGTACGGGTGGGCTTCCCGGGGGAGGAAGCCACCACCCAGCGTCGGGGTCCGTCGTAGGACATCTGGGGAGACGGGGCGTCTTGATCTCGCTACCGAGGGGTCGACCGTGAGGAGGCGGGGGGCCGCTAACCCCCCGCCGTGTCCCTCGCGGCCATAGAGGCGAACCCGCAGGCCGGAGGAACCATCCGCCCGAACACCAGCTTGGCTGGCCGGCGGAGGCCCTCCGATGGCGGGTCACGTATGCCAATCGATCATTTTTTTTGCATAACACTGCATATTATGTAGCAAAAAGAGAGCAGCCGTTCACGGAATTTCCCCATCCCCGTGCTCTGGTCGCCAGAACAGGCGGCAAGGTGTCCGATTGCTATAATAGCAATAACGCATGCAAGAGGTAAATTATTTGTTAAGAAAAAATATATTGATTGACTTTCTAATAGCAATTCATAGGGCCTAATTACTGGGGACTGGAAAGCCAGGCTGGTGGGGTTCGGCAGTGATGGGGCTGCAGTCAACCTGGGTTCCAAGTCGGAGGTGGTAGCCCGACTCAAGCAAGAGGTGTGTGAGAATAATGTTATTATTGTAGTCCGATGCTTTTTACACTTATGGCGCGAACACACTTAGCGCGTTACACGCGTACATACGCGTATACATTTTTTCCATAGGGAACCATTGGTTTACGCGCGTACATGGCACGTAGATGCGTTACTCGCACTAAATCAACATTTTAGCCGCGTATATACGCACCTCATTGCAGCGCTAAACATTTTTAACTTTTTACGCTCCAACGTGTGACGATTAGCCGCGTTGGCCAATCAGCGTTGGGCTTGACCCGACGTCACATACATTGGCACGGTCGGAGAACAGTATACACAGAGGCTGAGAAACACAGAGGAGGAAAATGTATTGCAGGCCGCCGGTGCTGTGTGACAGCCGCTCGGGAGTCGGGAATAGAAGACGTGGGGAAAGTAAACGTCCAGGAGAATGGACTTCCTGGTTAATTCAGTGAATATGTGCGGCTGTGCTTTAGCCGATAAGCCAAGTTAGCGCCGTATAGCATTAGTTAACTCACCCGGTTGTGTGCGGGCGGCTAGCGCCTCATATAATGAACCCAAACATGACGGCTATGTCCGGGGGACTTTCACGAGAAGTACAGCGAAGCACCGGTGTTGATCTACGCCAGCCACGGTCCCGTCACAGCCAGGTAGGGTAATGTTTGCTACTTGCCTTTATGTTGTGCCGCCGTGCACCGATGCTGCAGTAACTGTGTTTGTTATCTAGCTGCCGTAAATATGCAATGCTGTTTTAATGCTAGGCTATTTGTGCTGTTCAGTCTTTTGGCACAGTTGTTGGCCGTGTTGTTGTTGTTTTTGTGTGGACATGCACGCTGTTGTGTCGGGTCGGGTCTAATCGCAGCCATGGTTGATTAGGGGAAATACAGTATCGGGAGGGAGACTAGGCACGTTACGCGTGTAGAACCATTTTTTACACAAAATGATCAAGCATCATTTTAGCTGCGTTACGCGCGTAATGCTTATGCGGTTAACGCGTGTAGTGTGTTCACACCTTTATACACTTTTGTATGTTTATTCACTTCACATTCTTGAGCACTGAGTCACTCTGGGCTCACCGTATTAAGAGCACACTATGAACACCATGCATAGAGGGAGTAGTAAATATGTAGCTTATCACTTGGTTTACAAGGTCAGGCAACTTTAAGATCTCTGCCTGCACCATAGCAACTCCTTAGCAACGGACCTTCTCAAATTACACCTGCCATCGGACCAGCCAGAAGAAGACGCCAGGGCAAGACACGACCAGATTCCAACATTTGTTTCCATATAATACCATGTCCCACCATTTTATCTTCAGTCTTACTGGGGACGCCTTTTGAGAACCAGTAAGCTCCATGTAGGCCTACATGTTTCTGCTCACTCAATTTAGATAATAAACCTTTAAAATAAATCTTCTACATGTTTTTCCTTCTTCAACTCTGGTTAAAAGAACGAGAAATATTTTCCATCAGGTGGAACATTTAGTTTCCATCCATTGTACAGCCCACAGGTTGGAGCTCGGTGTGGTGGGGGCGATCAAGGAACACCCCAAGATGGCAAATCTACAGGAGGTGTCCAATATCACTACTCCCCTAAAGCAATAAGGGAGCTCCATCTTATTGCTGAGGCACTGGAGGAGAAGGTCCTGAGGCCCACTACACTCTGTGGTGCTCGATGGCTGCCGTACGTTTATCGTGCCGTTAAGGTATTATTTAATCATTATATGCTTATGTTAGTTGTGTTTGGCATTTAACTGATTTTCAACTTATGAACGGATATAAAAATCTTTGACATAACTATTGTTTCAGATGGTGTGTAACAGCCACAGAGTCTTAGTGGCCCAGTGTGAAGATATGGCCAGTCCTGACCGCTTCCCAAAACCATCTCCTTCAGTGTCTGGACGAGCAAAGAAGGTTCTCTCCCTCCTCCTCGATCATGAAAGTGTTCTCTTTATGCACTTTATGTGTGATGTCCTGGAGCACCTCTCTGTTTTCAGTCAGGCATTTCAGCGAAACGACCTGACTGTCTGTCAAGCCATGAACAGCCAAGAGAGGTATTTATGTTTATATCAATGCTTCTTACAGATTCATTAGGAATTGTATTTAGCACTGCCATCCTGAATTTGAAAAAATACAATCTCTTTTATCTTTCAGGTGCTTTCTAAACCTGGTGGAGCTCAAATCCAGCATGGGCCCGGAGATGTCAAAGGTGGCCCAGGATGTGGAGCAGACAGGGACCTACAGGGGAGTGAAACTCCACAAAGTGGGGACCACGACACTTCTCATCACGAGAAAGGAAGTCATAGGTAAGGTTTCACTTAAAGATTTAGGGTGTATTCACACATGCCGTGTTTAGTTCGGTTGAAACGAACTCAGATGCACTTCCGCCTTCGGTGCGCATCTTTCAGACAGGTGTGAATACAGCAATCGCACTCAGGGGCGGACCAAACAAACGCTCCGAGACCCAGTTGAAGAGGTAGTCTCGATGCGCTTCAAAACGCACTCTGCTGCAGTTCGATTGTGGTGTGAATTTGGCCGGACTCGATCCGACCCAAATGCAGGAAGCACTGTACCTTTTCTTTTTTAATAAGTCAGCTTCACATTATAGGAAAAGTGTTGTTGTCGCCATTGTTAGGAAGATTAGTTTTGGTTTGACCGGGAGCCCCGAGCGAATATATTACATTTATAAACGGACGCGTAAACATGCTGATGTGTTCAGCGATCAGATGAAGGAGAGGGGAGCGTCTCCCGCACAGTGACAACAGGTTCACGCTGCGCTTTGTATGAAGTGCGTGTTTTTACTTTGCATCCCTGTGTCAGTTTGGAGCTGAGCCGTGCCGAACTCACACCCAGCTGACACACGGCTAAATCAGCTGTGTGTCAGCTTGAGCCTATTCCTCGCGAGCCGCGCGTCCAGCAGCAAAAATACAGTAAATATTATGTTTCACATCGTAGGCTACAAGCCACACATTGACACAGGCCTACATGTTATAACCATATGAAACAACACTAATTGTATGTTTTTTTTATTTATTTATAGGCTAGATCTAGGCCTATTTATTTATTTATTATTTTTAACCCCATATCGTATCAGTTATATATTTCGCAGTTTTTACTTCTTCTCTCCACCCCAGAATGTCTGTCCAATGAATGAATGACCTCAGATCACGTGTGGTTTTGCTTCGTGATGCTGGTTCACTTGCAAAAGGGACAATATGAAAGTGGACCACACCAAACAAAAAAAATCTAAACTCTATTTGGTCTGGACCAAAGCAAGTGAATTAGCGGACTTTCCCAGTGTGAATACACCCTTAATGGCTAATAAAACTGAATGTAAATAATACAGTAAATAAATCAACCTTTGTGCACTTATAAAATCACTTTTATCAATACAAAAAAAATAATAAACACTGCTCTACTCTTAACAGACTCCATAATCACACACCTCGAGGAGAGGCTGAAGGACATGCAGGAGGACAGTGTGGTGGCGCAGTTTGCGGTACTGGATCCTTCCCGTTGGCCTACGTCCAGGCAGGCAGTTTTTCAGGTTAGAGGCCAGTCTAAAAGCAGCATCACCATCACCCATTGGCAGTAAGATGATTGGATATTCAATAAGAGTGGAGCTCATGTGCATATTCAAATTGATTTAAAAGAACATTGTAATACAAAAAAAGTTACTGTATTTTGGGCATGTACGATTAGTGTATAGCTCATTTGCATATTAAAATACATTTTCAAATAAACCTGTAATACAAAAAAAGTTAATTTTCATGAATACTTTCATTGTGTAAAGTTTCATTGGTAACACTTGACAATAAGGGTACAATAATAAATGGTTAGTTAATGCTTAATAAGGGTTAACTAACCATTAGTTAACTGTTAACTAATGTGTCTAGTAAGCATTTACTAATGGTGTTCTGTAAACTAAGGCAGTGGTTCTCAATTATTTTCTGTCATGCCCCCCTAGGGGACAGAAATGTTTTAGTAAATTGAAATACTGTTGAGAAGCTGCTAATTAGGGCTGTACGGTATGGCCTAAAATGTATATCACGGTATAATTTGAAGCATAGACGGTAACGGTATTATATCACGGTATTTTCATTTATCTTTAAATTGTGAATTGTGAAGAGGTAAAATACTTGCTATTACTATAGGCCTATACTCTTGTATTTATAGGACATCTATTGCTTATAAAATAAATACAATTTATATTAACAAGTAGAGCACAGTAACACAACACAGAATAATTGTTCAAGATGTTTTTGACTAATCAAAAAACAAGTGTTACACTTGCCCCTGATCTCCCATATAGAGGGATTTAAACAACATTCATTGTGCAATCTGCAATATTCTGCTCTGTGGATGGGTATAGGAGGGGGTCAATATGTTTTTATATGTAAAGCACTCTATGCTGTCTTTTTGTGTATGAAAATTACTCTATATAGTAAGTTTGATTTGACTATGACTAACTGGGAATGCTGATGAAGCTCTGGTGGCATGCCTTTTCTTTTACAATCGGTTTCTGGTTCTATCATCTCTTAACTTTAACTTTAATTTCAGTTTAAACTCCTTGTGTGGTGTTTATTTTTTTATAAAAACTGACATGAAAACCACGCGCGCACAGAACAGTTTCCGCGAGTGAACCAACTTCATCGCGAGGACGCATTTCTCACCGGGTGAGTGAGGAGCGCAGCCTGACCCTCTCTAGGCGCGCGCAAGTGTTGTTCAACACTCGCTTACGTTTGTAGTTTGTCAGACTGATCGCTCTTTATGTCATGACTGGATGAAGCTTTTCCCCTCGCAGATGCTGTTCTGTGAACACCGGTCCGCGAGGAGCATTTCTCAGAGGGCTGTGAGAGACGAGAACGAGCCCGACCGTCTTGAGGCCCGCGTAAACGAGTGTTCAACACTCGCTTCACGGTCGCAGTATGAAAAACTGATCGCTCTTTATAGGTCACAGTGTTTGTTATTTTCTTATAGTGTTTTAAGATGTGAGTTGTTCAGTGCGGATGACATTATAGCTGTCAGTCAGCGGCCGTGACGTCAGTCAGCCGGAGCGTCTGTTTGGTGAAGTTTCCTTTTCCTTCTCCCTCAGTTGTGTGAGCATGCAAGTTGCCGCAGTAAACTATCATTCCACGGTTGAAACGTGCTTCCCCTGAGTTTGTTTTGCATCACCTGTTTGAGTAAGTGCATGGAGTTTCCCGATCGCTGTAATAAGTTATAATCTATGCACGTTATTAAACGGTCGCGATTCGCCGTTCGCAGCAGCTGTTTAATGCCTCATCACGAGCGTATTGCGTACTACTGTATTGGGGTCGATTGCCAGATTGAATAGCAGTGGAGAGAGGGGGTCCCTTGTTTAACCCCCTTGCCCATGACGATCCTGTTCGTTTCACCTTTTCCTGTTGCCACTCGAGTAAAGCAACCTCGATAGCAGCTCGAGATGAGGCGGATGATAGAGATATCAACACCTCCACACTTCAGCACCTGAAGAAGGTGCTTGTGTGACACAGAGTCAAACGCCTTAGCAAAGTCTACAAACACTACTGCCAGAGACCGTCTGTCTCTTTTACACTGCTTTATCAGGCCATCCAGGATGGCCAGGTTTTCTGCGCAGCCAGGGGATTTGATGAAGCCTCTTTGCCTCACATGGATGTCGCAGGCGTCCCTCAGACGATGGTTCAATATGCTGGATAGGGCCTGTTACGCGCTCCCACCTTTATGCTCCTCCCTCCTCTTGCCTCCTCCATACTCTCTCTCTCTCTCAGGTGTTCTGGGGCCTGATTGGGGGCAGGTGCTCCTGCTCCTGCAGAGCTTAAAGGCGTGGCCTGGGCGGCTGGCTCACTCTCTGACTGACGGCGGGCGTTTCGGCTGCTGAGCTGCTGTGCTTCCCTGTTGTTTCGGTTTTGTTATGGTTTAGTTAATCGGGGGGCTGCTAGGTGGTGTTATTTTACTTTAATCGTAGTTTAGAGGGGCCGGGGAATAGATTAGTTGGAGGAAGACCAAGTTGAGTTGAGTTGTGGGATTGTTTTAATAAATCACATCATCATTACGTTGATTCATGGTTTCATTGTGGTTCATTTCATGTTTACTGGCCGGTTAACGAGCCTGGTATGGCCGGCCGTAACAGGGCCCTCACGATGACCGAGCTAATTGTGATAGGCCTCCATTGGTGGATGTCACCTCTCAGACCCTCATCACTGGTCTTGGGCAACAGAGTTGTTCTACTGCCTTTAAGGCTTCTGGGCTATGCCTTTCCATTCTCTGCAAAGCGTTTGCGCTCTCCAACCAGCCGCTGTTTATCTGGCTGTACCGCCTTGCACGTTGGGCAGGTCTTGCAGGCACATATATTGATTTACTGCAAGCCACACATGGCTTCAAATTTCGGGCATTTACGCTCATTTCTGCAACAATAGGATGAAGGTGTAATTCTTGATCAAACATTAAAACATTACACTGTCAAAGTTAATGGTGCAGCATGGTGCTGTTCAGGTATTAGCAGAGGTATTTCTTGTAAAGCCTATTATATTGGCTGTATTGTTTAAAGGTTTAAAAATGTTTCTTTAAAGTTAACATATTGATTATAAGTTTACATTTATGTTTGCATTATTAATTTTAACATGTTCATTTAATTATTTTAAATAAACATTAAACTGTAGGCCTAACTCATAAATGCTGCTCTTGTATGATCTGATACCACCTAACACATTTTATAAATGTTTTACCGTTTGAGGTTTGTCGTTCTGTCCGCCAGAAAGCAGTGCACCGAGTAGCCTTTGCCTATCGCAACCACAACTGTAGAAAACCTGCGCTCTTTCCCACTTTAACATCTGCCCCCGCATCAGCTTCTGATGGGCTCTGACCATAACATCTGACATTTAACACTAGAACCGCCACACGGTCAATTTGACCCGTGGCGGTTTATCAATTGCCCATACTAACTATTTAGGCGGCTGCATATATGGAAAAAAAACACCTAACCCTAAAAAAATTCTAACAAAAGGTTTTTCAGCTGTTTTATGTAGTACTAGGTGTCCTTAATAACATACTAAAAGTCTACCAAAATTTGACCACTAGAAAGGTGTCATTTTCAAGATGGACATTGTTTTAGTTTTAAGCTTTTTTTCAACCTCTTTCTAAATTTATAATGGGATCCGGATGGGACAGAATGTTCAGAGGCAGAGTGGGGGAACCAACTGTTACAGTGTAGAACTGTTGTAAAAATACACCAAAACCTATGATATAACTGCCTGTCACTCCTACAAATTAAACCCTACATGGATAATTCTTACAACAAAATGTAGGACATATTCTGCCGGTCGCATAGATGTGACTACTGAAGCAATTGGACCTACACAATGGGAAGTCTGGGCTTCCAAGCTAAATGGTGTCTAACCAACTGCCGCCTTGATAACTGAGACATGACATTTCTGGAGAAAGGCAGACTGTACCACACTTTTAAAATGCTCTGGTTCTCATATTCTTCACATTACAGACATAATCTTCACACTGTGTCTTCATCAGATTCTTCTGGTTCTAACAATAAAATTATTTTGTCAGTTAGACTCATGGTCTGTTAGTTAGAGGCAGCGGTTTGAGGTGACGTTTTGGAAGAAATTACCTCTCTGAGGCCTCGAAAAGTTGGGATTTCTGTCTGATCACAGACCCTCAATAAGACATACACTCACCTTGGTGACTCACTCTGCCCATTAAAGGGCAATTTCACTTTTTTTTCTAGATTTTTTTTCTAGATTTTTTTTCTTCTTTTTTCCGCTTTATTAGACAGTTTGGAGAGACAAAGTTGAAATGGGGTAAACACTCTGCTCTTTGAAGGCCTATTTCACACATGAAAATGTTTTTCATGTCTTTCAATAATAATTTTATCTAGAAATGTTTAAATATTTCACATTGTTTCAATTAGAGTTCAACAATTCACTACCGTTCATACTTTAGACTATTTCTAACTTTTCCACATCTTCATAGTCCTTTAGCTGATTCATATACATTCTCTCTCTAGGTCGTCCTCAGACGAGCCCTCCATCAAGCCATCAATGTACTTTAGCTCCAAGTCTATTCAATTACTATTTCACAGTTCTAAGTTTTTTTTATCCATGTCTTTCAACGTATTCATAATTTCAGAAATAAATATTATTCAAACCTCTATATATTCAACTTTTCAACTCCATTTAAACTCCTTTTATACAATTATGACCTTCATAAACTTTTTCAAATCTTCATACTCAGCTATCCAGTTTAGCGTAAGCTGTTTCAGCATTCACACGCATTTTCAGCAGGAAATGCATTTTCTATGACCATCTTTAGTCCCCTAAAAAACATAGTCTTAATGCTTGCAGGTTTCCATACTTTTATGAACCTACTTGGTGCAATAGGCACACTGATGGAAGGCACAGGACTGAGGGACATTATGGAAGTTGTCTATGGATCAAATGCCGTCCAGCACATGATGACTGGAAAGTCAGTGCAAAGAGCTTTTCGTGGACATTTGCTGGTGGACAGATGTCTTAATCACCTAGTTGTGTCAGAGCTGCAGGAGGATGAATCACAGTTTGAGACATTGGTGAACCAAGCTGAAGAGATGTACTCATCCATGGTAACGAAAGAAACAACTTTGGAGAGTGCTGCAGCATCAGATATGCTACACCAAATCAAGGAAAAGGTGGACATGAAGAGGGCAGACCTTAGCACAAGGTCAAAAACCAGCCGGCTGTGGGTAAACTATCAGAAGATGCTGCAGACAGCCCGAGCTCTGATCAAAGCAGATCGTACCGGATCTTGGAAGATGCACTTGCGCACAATGTTGGACTGTCTGCCAATATTTGCTGCCGCTGGGCACTACAACTACCTGAAATCGGCATATTTCTACCTCCAAGAAATGTGTCAACTCGAAACAAGACACCCTGATGTACATGACAAGTTTTCCAGGGGCTTCCATGTGATACGCCGCAGCAACCAGTACTGGGCCGGCCTTAGCTCTGACCTCGTCATCGAGCAGACATTGATGCGATCCTTGAAAAGCAGTGGAGGCTTGACCCATGGAAGTGGAATGACTGAAGAAATGCGAGCATTGTGGACCATGTCTACACCCATAACATCTGAATACAACAACGCCATGCAGGAATTCAATGACCTCACCTACACGAGCAGCGAGCAGCACCGAGAATCCTCAGAAGCAAGGATGAAAAGAGATCACTCTGATTTAGAAAAGATCAAGGAAAAGCTTAGCATTTGCACACCATTCTCCCCAGACCCATCTCTGAGAAATATTGTAACATGGTGTTGTTGCAAAAGAGGAGGTGAATGTGCATGAGTTTGAGACTGTTGGCAAATAGATCATTGAAAAGATCATTGGAAAACCCGTTTTTGGAATATCCTTCAAACGGAAAGACCGGGCAAAAACACTTACAGATGACTCCACCATCAAAGTTGCCCAAGACCGAACCATTGATCCTGCTCTGCTGTTCCAACGCTTCCTGATCATGTCGAAAACTGGACAGTTTTCACTGGAAGACGTAATGACCTACGAGCTGTGCTCATTTCCTGCAGCCCTGTTCGAAGGCAAGGAAATCTTCCGTAAAGCCAACAAGCCCCAACTAGCACAGGCAGTCACTGAATTTTCAAGCAAGAAACAAACAACAAACAAAACTATCCTGGATTCCATCCCACCAAGTGAGCATTATGTCCTTGATGTTGGCTCCCTGGTTCACCGCTTGGCATGGAAAAAGGGTGTGAGTTACTGTGCCATTGCACATTCATATGCAGACTTTACCATACGCCATTATGGTAAAGCAACTGTTGTTTTTGATGGTTATAGCGAAGGTCCTTCCATCAAAGACAATATGCATCACAGACGTGGTGAAAACACTCACCCTATTGTTAACTTCAATGCAGAGACTGAGTTTGTGGGAAGAAAGGATGATTTCCTTTCAAGATCTTGCAACAAACAAGGACTTATCAATCTTATGACAGTGGAGCTGGAGAAGAAGGGCTGCACTGTTATCAATGCATTAGGTGATGCAGACGTGGACATTGTCAAAGCTGCAGTCAAGGCCTCAGAACATCAGCCCCCAACCTTGATAGGGGAGGATACAGACCTACTCATTCTTCTCCTCTACTATGCTGGGACGTGGAGTAGAGGCCTCTATTTTCGATCAGACAAGTCCAAAGTTACTAAGGTTTACAACATCAGTGAGATGAAAAAAGTCCTTGGTAGTGACTTGTGTTCCCAGTTGCTGTTTATTCACGCCTTCACAGGATGTGATACAACTTCCCGCATTTAGGACTACCATGCATGTCTGCTTGTGGACCATGTCAAGTAGGGAATTGTGAGAATCACTATAATCAACCTCTATGGCAGGAAGAGTGTGACGACTAATGGTAAATCTAGTGAAGGTCAAGGTGCAAAAAAGTAAAGAAAAAAAATCAGAATAAGAGGAAACAACTGATGAAAATATAAAAAAGATATGTATAAATTAGAAAAGTATAAAAAAAATATGAAAAAACAAAAGGCAAAAAAAACACATTATAACATTTAAAGAAATATATATAAAAAAAACAAAAAAATAAAAGGGGTTAGCGGTACTGAGCCTTCACGTGGCAGCCCAGTTTTGACTAATTTTACAGTACCACAGTTATTTTTTGGGGGCATTTTTTCTTTATTAGATAGATTGGAGAGACAGAGTGGAAATGGGGCAAAGAGGAGAGGACATGCAGAGAGAATGGTTATGAACCACAGAAACCACCAACGCTAGGCAAAACGATATGAGAAAGGAGAAATATGGAGTTACTTAAGGGAAATTGTCCTTATTTTTTGCATAATTATGCTTGTTACCAATTCCTTCAATATATAACTGTACTTTTTATTCACTTATCTATCGTGCAAATATGCTAATTAGAATATTTCATGGCCAAAACATGTATCGGGCACCAGTATTCCTGTTCTAGGAAGAATACAAAGGAATGGAATGTTCATTTTAAGGACCTGACGGCCGCCATTTTGGAAATTTTGAAAATGGGGCCTTTCTAGTGGTCAGATTTTGGTAGACTTTTAGTATGTTTTTAAGTACATATGATACTACTGTAATCCACTGAAAAACCTTTTGTTAGAATTTTTTTGGGGTCAAGTCATATCTGCAGCTGACTAATTACTTTAATGAAATATTGAAGCCCTCCACTGTTTGACTTTTCTTAAAATTGTGTTGTGATGCTCTCCCTAAAATGAAATATGTTTTCAATAGATAGACAGATAGGCCTAGATATATAGAGATAATTGAGAAGATTGACTATCATGCTCAAAGTGCTATGGATGCCTGTGAGATATTGAAAATTATATTAGAAAATTTAAAATGTGTTGTACAAATTTAACAAATGCAGCCTACAGTTGGAAAGGCCTCGACCTGGAGAGTAACATGTCACTATGAATAGTCTACCTGTAGCCTACATGTTTGCTGCTTTGAAATAGCCTACAGAGGTGAAGGGGATGATGTGGCCCTTTTTTAATTCACTGCCCAGCATGTTTAGGGGAAGGACGTCTAATGTCTCATTTTGCTTTAATTGTTTAATATTTTAAGATTGTACTAAATGGACTCCACTGATATACTTAAACATTGGAGGGACAAATAAAAAGATGAGATATAGTGCTGTGTGAAAGTTTGTGAACCCCTTGAGCCTTTTGGAATTTTATTTATTTTAACCATTATTAATTCATTTTTATCAATACCAGTATTTTTTATATGAAATAACAGATGTTTGTTTATCAATTCAACATTTTTCTTTTCCAGAAATCAACTGTTAAAACAGATAAAACAAATTATTTGACAAATGTTTTATGTGCAAAAGTTTGAACCCTGAGCTGCATTGCTTAAATGGAGCAGGTAAACACAATCAGATGGGCCAAATTGTGTGATGAAATGGACCAATGTAGTGAGAGATCTTTAGGGAAGAAATTGGGCGGCACTAAATAAGACAGAGATCAAACCAGGTCAGTTTAGGCTCACCAAAGTGAACCCATACAGGTCAGACATGCTAAAAGCGAGAAAAAAAATCTCAGAGGATCTCAGGAATAGAGTTGTGATGCTGCACATTTGTCTGGGGACAGCTATAAATTAATTAAAAAAAGTTTGAGCTCCATCGGTCCACCGTGAGGCAAATCATCTACAAATGGAGAGCTTTAAGAGTGACTGAATATCTGCCTAGAAGTAGACTTCCTTCAAAAATATCCATAAGCACCACAAAAAAAGTATTTTTTCAGTTAAAAGCCAACCCAAACATAACATCTAGTGATTTGCAGACCTCTCTTGCAGCATCTGGGACAGATGTGCATGGTTCCACAATAAGAATAAGTCAACATGGCTTTCAAGGGAGGGTTGCTGAAGAAGCCTCTACTCTCAAAAAAGAACAAAAGTGCTTGTCACAACTTTGCCAGACCTGGAGATACCTGAAGTCTTCTGGAGGTCTATTTTGTGGACAGATTTGTCCAAAATTGAACTGTTTGGTCACAACCAAAACCGCCATGTTTGGGCAAAAACGCAACTCTGCCTACCACGAAGAGAATCTTCTCCCAAGTGAAGAACGGTGGTGGCAAATGGTCTGCAAATCTCCAGATGTAATGTTTGGGTTGGCTTTTACCTGAAAAATCCCTTTTATTGTGGCGCTTGAGGATATTGTTGACGGAAGTCCACTTCTAGGCAGATGTTAAGTCACTCTTAAAGCTCTCCATTTGTAGATGATTTGCCTCACGGTGGACCGATGGAGCTCAAACTTTTTTATATGAATTTATAGCTGTCCCCAGACAAATGTGCAACACCAAAACTCTATTCTTGAGATCCTCTGAGATTTTTTCCCCTTTGAGCATGTCTGACCTGTATGGGTTCACTTTGGTGAGCCTAAACTGACCTGGTTTTATCTTTGTTTTATCTAGTGCCGCCCAATTTCTTCCCTGAAGATCTCTCATTACATTGGTCTATTTCATCACTCGATTTGGCCCACCTGGTTGTGTTTACCTTGCTCGATTTAAGCAATGCAGCTCAGTATTCACAAACTTTTGCACATAAAACATTTGTCAAATAATTTGTTTTATCTGTTTTAACAGTTGATTTCTGGAAAAGAAAAATGTTGAATTGATAAACAAACATCTGTTATTTCATATGAAAAATACTGGTATTGATAAAAATTAATTAATAATGGTTAAAATAAATAAAATTCCAAAAGGCTCAAGGTGTTCACAAACTTTCACACTACACTGTATATTGCTGCAGACTAGTGTAGCTGGAAAAATGGAAAAAAAACTCAAGCAGAGAAGGCCATATGAAGTAGGCCTACAAGGCAAGGCAAGTTTATTTATATAGCACAATTCAGACACAAGGCCATTCAAAGTGCTTTACAGGGGCGAGATTAAAATACATAAAACACATTAGAAGACATTTAAAAGCGAATGAAAAGAACTAAAACATTTAAATTAAATAAAAAGTACAGGTTAAAATGGAAACAGAAAAGTCTTCAGACTCGATTTAAAACAGCTGAGGGTTGCAGCAGACCTCAAGTTTTCTGGGAGTTTGTTCCAGATATTTGGAGCATAAAAACTAAAAGCTGCTTCTCCTCGTTTAGTCCTAACTCTGGGGACTGTAAGTAGACCTGTCCCAGACGACCTAAGGGCTCTGGACGGTTCATAACGTATCAGCAGATCAGTAATGTATTTTGGCGCTAAACCATTTAGTGCTTTATAAACCAACATCAGTATTTTGAAATCAATTCTTTGAGTGACAGGAAGCCAGTGTAAAGACCTCAGAACTGGGGTAATGTGATCCACTTTTTTGGTCCTAGTGAGGACTCGAGCAGCAGCGTTCTGAATTAACTGAAGCTTTCTGATAGATTTTTTTGGAAGGCCTGCAAGGACACCGTTACAGTAGTCAAGTCTACTAAAGATAAATGCATGTACAAGTTTTTCTAAATCTTGCTGAGACATAAGTCCTTTAATTCTTGATATGTTTTTAAGGTGGTAGTATGCTGACTTATTAATTGATTTAATGTGTTTCTTGAAATTCAAGTCGGAGTCTATGACAACACCAAGATTTCTGGCTTGGTGTGTGGTTTCTAGCATAACAGATGTAAGCTGTGCGCTGACTTTTAATTGTTCATCTTTGGCACCAAAGACAATTACTTCAGTTTTGTCGTTGTTTAATTGAAGGAAATGTTGGCACATCCAATCATTGATTTGTTCAATGCACTTACTCAGTGCTTGTATCGGACTGTAGTCTCCTGGTGATATGGTTATGTAAATTTGTGTCGTCTGCATAATTATGGTAGCATAATTTGTTCTTATTCATAATCTGAGCTAGTGGGAGCATGTAGATGTTAAACAGAAGAGGCCCAAGAATGGAACCTTGGGGGACCCGCATTCAATATGTGTCCGCTCAGACGTGAAATTGCCTATTGACACATAGTAGTCTCTGTCCTTTAAGTAGGATTCAAACCAGTTTAGTACATGTAACTCCTCCAGTTAACGGACACGGACACAAGGCTTTCTTCTTTACGGGCATTTATTAGATCTTTAGATGTCATCAGACATGCCAAACATGCCTTGAGAACTAAACAAAAGCATAGAAATCACGTTACAGAAATAATAATATTCTCACAGAGAATAGCAAATGAATAAATAAAAACACAACGTTAGATCGACTATTAATTAACTCTCAAAACTTTCTAATTTACATTTACAATTACACATTAAAATAACTATACCTCATTGGCCGGGTTAACTCCGGGGAGTGATTCAGGTGACACGGAGGCAACTTCTCTCCTGTGTGTCTCTCGTCGAACTAAATCAAGTAATGACGCTACCAATACAATCAAAGAGCGGCAGTTGGCTCTGCATGCGCTGCGTGCATGGACGGCTGCATGCTCTGATGCTGGCGCTACATCAATCAACAAATGAACCCCAAAACAGCAGTTTCGCTATATTAACAGGTCAGCTTGTGAACATATTTCAAAATAAAAGAAATGCAGATAAATATATAATATAATTAAATGTCGTTTGTTTTATGAAACTTAAAATATTCTAATAAACTAAAATTATGCAACTGTTTCTGCTGGCAGCTACACTCCCACCAAATCACTGGTGATTTCTGATTAACTTAATAAATATAAGATTCCAATTTAAGATTATGAGACTTGGTTTAAGTGAGGTAGAAACATATAAGGCTGCACTACTCAGCTTCCAGCAGGGTAACTGTCTTGTGAATAGGCCGTTCTAGGTAAGTTTGCTTTGTGAGCCGCTTTCCTTGGTTATCCAGTGCTGATTCACTGATCAGCAATCGCAGCTTCCTCACATGTCCATCGTCACCAGGATACACTTCAGTGACCTTGGCGAGTTTCCACTCATTTCGTGGTGCATTGTCATCTTGCACGATCACGATATCGTTGACCTGCGCATTTCTGCGGGTTTTGTGCCATTATTGTCTCTCTTGCAGATTTAACATGTACTCTTTTTTCCACCTCGACCAAAACTCGTTGGCTAAGTGCTGCACTTTACGCCATCTTTTGCGAAGATAAAGGTCTTCTTTCACAAAGTCTCCAGGTGGTGGCAAGACTATGGAGGACTTCATCGTCAAGATGTGATTGGGCGTAAGAGGCTGTGGCCCAGCTGGATCACTTAGCAGATGTGATGTTAAAGGTCGGCTGTTTATAATTGCCATGACTTCGTAAAGGTAAGTTCTCAAAGATGAACTGTCAAGTCTTTGGGATGCCTGATCTAGAATGGACGTCAACACACTTCTTATAGTCCTGATCTGCCTTTCCCAGGCTCCACCCATGTGGCTAGCAGAGGGAGGGTTCATGACAAACTCACAGCCCAGTTGCTTTAGGCTTTCTTGGTCCATCTCTTTAACCGCTTCCAGGAACTCCCGTCTTGCTCCAACAAAGTTGGTGCCCTGGTCAGAACGAAGTTGTCGAACGTTTCCACGCAAAGCAATGAGAGCACGAAGAGCATTGATAAAGGCATCGGTCGTCATATCATCAAGCAGTTCTATGTGCACAGCACGAGAACACAGACAAGTGAATAGCAGGCCATAGCGCTTCAATTCCCTTCTTCCATCTTTAACGTAGAATGGCCCGAAACAATCCATCCCGCAATATGTAAAGGGGGGCGTTGTCTCCATACGTTCACGGGTAAGTCTGCCATTCTTTGCTCCTCTGTAGACCTCCTGAACTTTCGACACTTGACACACTTGTAGATGTAGGACGACACCGCATGACTGCATCCTAGTATCCAGATACCGTTAGCCCTTAGCTCATTCATTGTCATGCCCCGTCCTTGGTGTTGCACTCGCTGATGGTAGTGTGCAACCAGTAACTTTGTTATGTGGCTGGTCTTTGGTAAGACTGCCGGGTGCCTGATGTGAGGGTGCAGAGCAGCATGCTCTAGTCGACCTCCCACCCTGAGGATGCCTTGTTCATCCACAAAAGGATTTAGCCTTTGCAGGTTGCCTTTGGTTATTTCCTTCTTGCATTGAAGACTTTGGATCTCGACTGAGAAGTTCTTCCTCTGGACGATGCTAATGATGGTAAGTTCTGCATCTTCTCTCTCTTCCAGACTGCTGGCTTCGTTGGTTCTTGATGTCAACCCTTTGAACTCTTTGGCACATCTCTTGAGTCTTGCGAAGGCCTTGACCAATCTCGTCCAGCTGGAGAACTTGAGGAAGCGTTCAAGCAGTGAATCTTCTGTTGTCAATGTCTTATGCACAACAACCTTACGAACTTCTGGGTCTTCAACTGCAATGTCTCCCACCTTACTATCTCCACTGGGAAGATCTTCTTGCCAAAGAAAGTCTGGACCGGAAAACCAGTTGGAAGCAATTAACTCTTTTGCCTTAAGGCCCCTTGACGCATGGTCAGCTGGATTTTCTTCCGAGGCCACGTATCTCCATTGACCTGGCTTGGTACTGTCCTTGATGCGCTGGATGCGGTTTGCAACAAAAACATGGAATCTTCTTGCATCGTTGTTGACGTACCCAAGGACGACCTTGGAGTCAGTCCAGAAGAATTCCTTGGCATCTGCTATATCCAACTCCTTTCTAAGCAGATCACTTGTACGCACAGCAACAACAGCTGCTGACAGCTCAAGTCTCGGAACTGTTGTGACCTTCGTAGGCGCCACTCTTGCTTTTCCCATCACCAAAGCACAATGCACTTGTCTTGATGTTCCAATCACTCTCAAATAGCTGCACTCTCCATATCCTGTGACGCTAGCATCCGAGAAGTGATGGAGTTCATATTTCCGGTCTTCTGGAAAACTTGCTGGAATGTAACATCTGTCTATCTTGAGATCACCTAGGTTCTGTAGGTCCAAGAGCCAAGATTCCCATTGTGGTCGAAGATCATCTGACAGTGGTTCATCCCATCCAACCTTGTCTCTGCACATCTGCTGAAGCATTTGCTTTCCGACGAGAACGAATGGTGCTACAAAGCCAAGCGGGTCATAGACTTAAGGCGATGAACAGCACATTTCCTGTTGTCTGGCAGACTTGGCCTGTCTTCTTTAAATGGCAAAGGCATTTCACAGTGACCGTTAGGCTTGATCTTGATTCCCTCCTCCATTATTGAAATGAAGCAAAGATCTTCTTGTGAAAAGTGAGCGTCCTCCACGCTTCTTTCATTGAAGTCTGACTCCAATATCTTCAAAACATTTGGCGGAGTGACTAACTCTTGACTTGTGTTCGACATATGTATCGGACTTCACTTGTCAGATTGGAAGGCGACTGAAGGCATGGCGTTACTTGTCTGACAATAGTTCTGTGGCTGCATCCAATTGCATCTCCGTAGTCGACACAGGAACTACCAGAGCCAACAATACTCCAGCCGAGGTCTGTTTTTTGAGCAAAAGGCTCCTCATCTCTGCCTGACACAACTTCTCTGGGTAACAGTGCTTGAGAACAATTGTAACCTATAAGCAGGCCAACGTCACAGTCAATTAAAGGAGCAATCTCTTCCGCAAGGTGCTCTAGATGAGGCCATGCTCTTGCTGTCTTGGGTGTAGGAATGTGACTCACATTGGCAGGAATGAAGTCTCTGGAATAGGTAACTGGAAGAGTAATTTTCTTTGCTGAATAAAAGCCTCTGATCTGTAACCCAGTTAACTTCTGACTTGGAATGACTGTACTTCTCGAAGACAATGTTGAGAGTTTAAGTTGCACTGGCTCCTTCTGTGTGTCCAGAGCATCTGCCTTTTCTTTCAGGATAAAGGTGGTGTCACTTTGGTTATCCAGTAAAGCATATACTAGAACTTCATACTCTGGGTTGCTTGTTGTTGACAACCACACTGGAATAACGGTGGACGTGTAGGTTCCATCCATGTCTTGCACCACACGGTTAGAGGTGGCTTCCTTAGAAGCTTCATTTGACTGCTTAGAATCCGTCCTTTTCCTTTGACTTCTCCTTCTCTTTGGTTTGTTTCCAACTCTCCTTTCTCTCATCATCTTTCTTCCCGTCATCCTTGACACGATCTTCATGCAAACAGGTAGGGTGCTTCCTTTTGCATGTGTCGCAGACACTCCTCTTTTCACAGTTCTTGGAAAGGTGTCCTGTCTTCAAGCATCCAAAACACAGTCCTTTAGTTTGCACAAACTTGACCTTTTCTGAGTTTGACTTGTCTTTGAACTTTCGGCATGTTTGAATGCCATGGTATAACTTCTCACAAAAGACACATGCTTTAGGGTCTGGGTTTTCTTCTGTGCTGCTTGCCAGCACCTTTGCACCAACATTTCGAGGCTTTGGTGTCTTAACCTTTTCACTCTCACCAGACTTCAGAGCATGAAGAGATGTCACAGGGTTGCATGCTATCTTGGCTTCTCTTGCAACAAACTGAACAAATTCGCTGAAGCTTGGGAAGTCATGTGTCGATTCTTCAACCGTAAGGACCTTTCTGTTCCATCTGGCTGTTAACCAATCAGGAAGCTTGTTTAGCATTCTTTGGTTTTCACCACAGTCATTTAGGACTGCGAGGCTCTTTATCTGCGACATAGCTGCTTCACAGCTTCGTAGAAAATCTGAGAATTCCCTCAGTTCAATGCTGTCCTTGGGTCCTATCTTTGGCCATGAAGTTATCTTGTCCCTGAAGGCCTTGGCAATCACAAAGGGGCTTCCATACCTTTCTGCCAGGATGTCCAATGCTGAATAGTAGGCTGCATCCGTGCCTAGCAGGAAGTAACCTTCAATAGCTTTCTTTGCAGGCCCTCCAACATACTTGCGGAGGTAGTAGACCTTCTCATTCACTGGAATGTTCTTCCTGCCGATCAATGTCTCGAAGGACGTTTTCCAGTCTTTGTACCTTAGTGGGTCTCCATTGAAAACAGAAGGCTCTGGTATTGGGAGATGGCTTGCGTTGATCGACTCCGTTATTGCTTTGGCAAGTGCTGCAGTGCTATCTTCTTGATGAGCAATAGCAGCAGGTTGCACACTTTCAACAGCCTGTGTCATCATAGCAGGTTGTACATGTGTTGCGTTCTGTGTGTTGCCACATGATGCGCAGAAAGACTTTTTGAGTAGTTTTAGCTTTGATTTTCACATGCTTACTGCTATGGAGCAACTCTGATATCTCTTCGTCCGAACCCACTTCCTGTTCGTAGACCTGCAGTCGGGCTTTTGCAGCATTCATTTTCTTAACTGTCTCTAAGCGCTCTAACTGCCTACGCTTCTCCTCTAATGCATCTTTTCTTGCAGCATTTTCTTCTTCTTGCAGTGCACGCCTCTTTCTGTTTTCTTCTTCTTGAAATGCAATTTTCTTTCTGTTCTCCACTTCAAGGTTCCCAAGCTCTTTTTCCTTAAGTTCCATGTCCTCTAAGACCTTTAATGTGGCTAGAGTTGCAGCTAGCTCTGCTGCAGCTTCCAGTTTCTTTGTAGAGGACAGGCTTGATTGCTTTGATCTGATGCTTGCAGACTTTGAACTTTGTGAACACACACTAGAACCTTTGGAGGTTGCACGTGTAAGCACCGAGCACGCGTAAGTCCCACTCCAGTATGCTCGTTCTTTGTGAGTGTCTGGAACCCTTTCTCTTAATGCAAGAGAATCCCCTGCATGTTCCAAGAGCTTTCCAGTGACAGCATCACACGTGTCTACTCGGCGGCGCGTCTTGCCATCCGGAGTAGTGTGTTGGCATAAATCTTGATAAGCTTGTTTTACGCTTGTTGAAGCATTACTGATCTTGGTTACGAAGGACTGCAGGATTTCAGTGGAGAACGTTCCATCGATTGCTTTCCTAGTCTCTTTAGCAAGAGCTTTCCATTTGTCATAAGAGGTTGTAAAGCGATGTTGAAGCCTTTTAGTTTGGTTGTCATACAGTTCTTGACCCTTTTCAGTAAGCTCTCTGGTTCTTTGGCTTCTTCTTAGATTTTCCTCTACAGCAGCTTGAGTTTCTACACCTACCGCAGTCTCTTTTGATGGGTTTGCATCTATATCAAAGTCTCTAAACTGCTGCTGTAAACCTGTTGCTTCATTGTAGGCGTCTAAGTCCCTTTCATTTGTATCATACTCGTGCTCAGCCATTTTCAATAATTTTGAACTAGCCCTTTAACACTTTTTTGTTTCCTAGCTCAAACTTAAAATGAGCTAAATAAGGTAAGTGACAAACCTAGCTTAATGTTACCAGTTAGCTTTTGTTAACATTGCAATAATGTACCTTAACTTTACCTTTAGATTTAACCAACTGTGTTTTACAGTGTAAGGTTCAACCAAATGTTTTACAGTAAAGATCTAACCAAAAATGTTTTTACAGTGTACTCTGCTAGAAACACTTTCAACAATACAAATGAACTTATTTTCACTTAAAGCAGAATAAACACTTCTCTTTAACACCAAAATAATACCAAAATCGGATATATTATGATGGTCCCTTTAAATGATTATTTACCCTTCAACTAGCTTAGCAGTAAATAACTTGGTGAATACAGCAATCACTTCAACATGTACATCACAAATTAACAATTAACTTTTAGCACTTAAAGAGTCCCTTAAAGCAATTGAAGGCTATTCCACTTCTTAATATTCAACTTGTTTTAAATATTAAACTTCTTGTAGGTTTAACCATGCAATGCTCCTGGATTCTGATTGCCTCTTAATATGTTAACAGTGTACACAGTCTTATCTGTTGATGCTCGAATTCAATGTAAACTTGCTAGCAGCTCCGTCGACGAACGGCAGGCGCGGATCATCCTCTCTCCACGTCTCCACCTCGTGTCGATCAGGCTGAGTTCTCACTGTAACTCCCTCCAGTTAACGGACACGGACACAAGGCTTTCTTCTTTACGGGCATTTATTAGATCTTTAGATGTCATCAGACATGCCAAACATGCCTTGAGAACTAAACAAAAGCATAGAAATCACGTAACAGAAATAATAATATTCTCACAGAGAATAGCAAATGAATAAATAAAAACACAACGTTAGATCGACTATTAATTAACTCTCAAAACTTTCTAATTTACATTTACAATTACACATTAAAATAACTATACCTCATTGGCCGGGTTAACTCCGGGGAGTGATTCAGGTGACACGGAGGCAACTTCTCTCCTGTGTGTCTCTCGTCGAACTAAATCAAGTAATGACGCTACCAATACAATCAAAGAGCGGCAGTTGGCTCTGCATGCGCTGCGTGCATGGACGGCTGCATGCTCTGATGCTGGCGCTACATCAATCAACAAATGAACCCCAAAACAGCAGTTTCGCTATATTAACAGGTCAGCTTGTGAACATATTTCAAAATAAAAGAAATGCAGATAAATATATAATATAATTAAATGTCGTTTGTTTTATGAAACTTAAAATATTCTAATAAACTAAAATTATGCAACTGTGTCTGCTGGCAGCTACAGTACAGTTCCAGAAAGTCCAACCCAGTTTGCTAGTCGATCTAGTAATATGCTGTGGTCAACTGTGTCAAAAGCGGCACTGAGATCCAGTAAAACAAAGACAGAACTTTTGCCACTGTCTGTGTTTAAGTGGATGTCATTGAGGACCTTAACCAGAGCAGTCTCAGTGCTGTGGTGTTGTCGAAATCCTGACTGAAAAAACATCAAAGCAGTTGTTCATTGCTAAGTAGTTATTTAGCTGTTGATAAACAGCTTTTTCAATGATTTTACTTAAAAATGGTAGGTTAGATATGGGCCTATAATTGTTCATGAGCGATTTATCTAGATTGTTCTTTTTTAGGAGTGGCTTGATGACTGCTGTTTTCAGGGCCTGTGGGAACACACCTGTCCGAAGGGACATGTTGACAATTTGTAGAACATCTGAGGCCATACAGCTAAAAACAGTTTTAAAGAAGCCTGTGGGAAGAATGTCAAGGCAACAGGAGGAGGAGTTTAGGTGTTGTATAATGTCCTCCAGGTTTTTGTGGTTTATCAGATAAAATTGTGTCATTGCATTTGGATTGATTTTAAGTGGGCATAGCGATAACACATATGTTGAACTTTCTATTGATGCAGTGACAGCTTGTCTAATTTTGTGAATTTTCTCAGTAAAGAAGGAGGCAAATTCATTGCAGGCCCTCGTGGAGAGATGTTCAGACGCTACTGACACAGGAGGGTTTGTTAATCTGTCGACAGTAGCAAACAGGGCATGTGCATTGTTGTAGTTTTTGGTGATGATGTCAGAAAAGAAAGACTGCCTTGCACTTTTCATCTCTGAGTTAAAAGTGCACAGTTTCTCTTTGAAGATGTCATAATGAACCTGGAGATTTGTTTTTCGCCACCTGCGTTCTGCTTTACGGCACTCTCTTTTTTCTATTCTGACCTGCGGGGCATTTCTCCAAGGAGATCTTTTCTTACCAGAGACAACCTTCATCTTAGTGGGCGCAATAGCATCTATAACACTTGTAATTTTGCCGTTAAAGTTGTCTAAAAGCTCATTAACTGAGTTACAGGGGAGGGGTGGTATTAAAGAAAATGCTTGAATAGATGTTTCACTGGTATTTTCTGTAATATACCGTTTTTTGATTACTTTTGATTGATCAGTTGTGTGCACAGACATTTTACTCTCAAAAAATATACAGGAACCTATATCTGCCACTGTTACGTCTGAAAAGTTCATTCTCTGGAAATGATAAGGTCCAGAGTGTGCCCTTTGTTATGAGTTGGTTTGTCAACATGCTGATTTAGTCCAAAGTTGTCAAGGACACAGCACAGTTCTTTCGCACATCTGTCCTCGGGTTTGTCGATATGAATATTTAAGTCTCCAACAATTAATACACAGTGAAACTCAATACAGATTACAGACAGCAGCTCAGAAAGGTCATCTAAAAAGCTTGTACAGTATTTCGGTGGCCGGTAGATATTAATGAAAATAGCTCTAGAGGCTGAATTTAACTGGAGAGCCACATACTCAAATTAATCAATTTCCACAAGACATCTTTTTGCATTGTAGAGATTCTTTAAACAAAATAGCAACCACCCCTCCTTTTTTATGCACTCTGGCTTCACTCACGAAAGTGTAGTTTGGGGGGGCGGACTCTATCAGAACAGCTGAGCTGTTAACTTGGTCTAACCAAGTTTCAGTTAAAAACATAAAATTGATAAAGATTGTGCCTAGTAATAAGATCATATAATATTAATAAAATGTTTTACCTGCCAAGGATCTGATGTTTAATAAAGCTAAATTTAGTGTGTTCGAAGCATTGTCAGCCCGATTTATTTCAGCAGATTGTGGCTGAAGAGGAATGCTTATCAGATTTGATAACGGTTTCCCGTTTCTTGAGATAAACCTTGAGAAACAGGGCCCCGGCTTATTCTGTGAGTCGAAGGCGATAACTGTGTAGCTGCGGCCCGGCACATATCAACAAGTGCTGACATCATCAGTCTCCCAAGCCTGATGATGATGACGTCGCGGTGGGATGCATGCAGCATTGCTGTAGACTTGTGTTGTGGAATTGTTTATTACAGTCATAATAAACAATGTGTTTATATAGACTAATGCCATCTTGACTCTAAATAATCATAAGTTAATCAACAAAAGTTCTGACCGTATGATGAAGGTTGTTATGTTCTGATTAGTTCTGACCTGACCTTATGGTGAAGGTTCTGACCTTATGGTGAAGGTTGTTATGTTCTGATTATGTTCTGAGATACTCAAACTGCGGATACGGGAATGTATGTTTTGACTGAGATGGCTCCGGAGCAGTGGCGTCTTTGCATTAGGGGCCGGTGGGGCACGGCCCCACCAGAGGGCGCTGCCGTGCAGGGCAGGATTATAAACTTTTTTTTTTTTTTTTTTTGTCAAAAATGTCATTGAGCATAAGTTAATAATAAATTAATTGTTAATAATTAATTACATGTCCGCAGTTTTAATTTGATGAACGCAATTGTCTTACTTTTTGTAGTGTAGTAGTTGTGTGTGAACTAGTTCGTTGCTCCGTCTCGTCTGTTCCGCTCGGTGGGGCCCAGCCGAGATGGCCCTGCTGCTGTGTAGCCGCGGACTGGGGAGCTGGTGCACGAGCATGCGCGTGTGCAACGCACACTTTAGTTTCGACAGTGGGGCCAGAAGGTTAGGGCCCCAAATCGCTTCTCATTGGCTGATTTGTAGAAAGGGCGGGGTTTACGGCGGGAGCTGCGCAGATCTTGCTAGCTACGTGGCTAACGTAGTAATACTGTTACAGTAAATTGACGTAACGTTTCATTCATTCATTAAATGATGATGAATCGTGTTGATTATCTGGCTACTGTGCGATTTAGCACTTTAGCACTTGAAGAGAAGTTGGAGATCAAACGTTTGGGACCACATCGCCCGGCGGATTTAAACATCATTCAAGAGGGAAAGGACAAGACCAGGTCGTTCAACCAGGAGTGGTTTAAGCGGAAAACTTGGCTTACCGGGAGCTCGTCAAAAAAGGCGCTCTACTGCTTTCCATGTCTGCTCTTTGGAGGGGACACCGTCTGGACAACCACTGGATTCAAAGATTTAAAACATCTGTCAGAAAGGCTGGTAAAACACGAAAGCTGTGCGTCTCATGTGGATAATGCCATCAAGCTAGGTCTTTTGGGGAGAGCAAATGTTGCATCTCAGCTTGACAGTGCATACCGACGTGGCATTGAACAGCATAACCGGCAGACCGAAGAAAACAGGTATGTTCTTGAGAGAATTATAACCTGTATAAAACTTTGTGGCAAGTGCGAAATTGCCCTGCGTGGACATGATGAGTCGGCTGGCTCGTTAAACCCCGGCATTTTCAGGTGCATTTTTAACACAATGTGCGAGGGAGACTCCAGGCTGAGGCGCCACTACGATGCTCAACCCTATTTCAAGGGCACTTCAGCAATAATTCAAAATTGAACTTTTGGAGTGCATATACAGTGTCTACAAAGACGAGATTTGTCAACAGTTGGCAAATGCACCTTTTGTAGCCGTGCAGGCTGATGAGACCACGGATGTGTCCTGCAAGTCACAGATGGTCATCGTGCTGCGCTACATGGTAAACAACACAGTGACAGAGAGGTTTTGGGAATTTATCGAGGTGAAGGACAAAACGGGTGCTGGTTTAGCAAATGTTATAAAGGCATCTCTTGAGTCCCTGAACCTGGGTAACAAGCTCATCGCCCAAACATATGATGGAGCGGCAGTCATGAGTGGAAGTGTGCGCGGGGTTCAGGCTCTTGTCAAGGAGCGCTATCCAAATGCGCATTTTGTGCACTGTTACGCACATCAGCTTAACCTCATACTTCAGCAGATCTGCTCAGCAAGAATTTCCGAGCTGAAGGTATTTTTTGCTGATTTGTCAGCATTCGCCACATTTTTCTCCAACTCACCAAAGAGAACAGCTGCTCTTGCCGAGACGTCACATAGGCGCATCCCCAGACCTCCAGCCACGCAATGGAATTTCAAAAGCAGGACAGTCAATGCTGTTTGGGAACGCCGTGAGGAGATAATCGAGTGTTTGAACAACATTCGCACACAAGAGGGATGGGACAGGGTAACCATCAGTGAGGCCTTTGGTCTGTCCATGCACCTGCAGGAACCGAGATTTCTGCACTTCTTGGAGTTTTTTTCAGAGCTAATGCCAGAAGTGGACATTTTATACAGTGTACTGCAAAAAAGAGACATCGACGCAGCTGGCATCAACCGGGCCGTGGACGTCTTCCAGAAGAACGTAGGGCGTCTCAGGGAACGAGCGGATGTGATTGCGCAAGAAAGTGGAGCGGAGGGAAATAAGAGGAGGAAAACAACCAACACGGCTGCAGTACTGAAAGAAGCCTGCGACACCACGATCAGTCAAGTGGAGGACAGGTTCGCTAAAAGTGACCATTTGATTGCAGCAAAACTCATCGACTGCACACTTTTCCCCAAGTTTGTGCAGGCCTTTCCAGAGGCTGAACTGGATTGTGCTTTCAAACTATGGCCAATAAACAACAAGGTGAAGCTGAAAACAGAGTTGAAGTCCCTCTACCAGCACAGTGAGCTCAGCAATGGCAACAATACCGCACTGTCATTACTGAAGTCCATTCATGAAAACAACCTCCAGGAGGCCTTGTCTGAAACAGTGTCGCTTCTGCAAATCATCATCACCACACCTGATGACAAGCGCTGAATCTGAGAGAAACTTCTCCACTCTTAAAAGAATCAAAACTTTTACACGGAACACAATGGGAGAGCAGAGACTGAATGCCCTGGCGATGCTTTCTATTGAAAGTGAACTCATCCACGGACTGTTGGATTTTAACAGCAAAGTCACCGAGAGGTTTGCGCAGATGAAGGACCGCAGAACGTCATTTCTGTTCAAGAAGTGATCCTCATTGGTGAGTCTAATTTGTAATTATTTTTATTCTAAGTGGAATTTATAATAGTTTACATATTATTGTTTGAATTAGAATGTCTGCATGCGTAGGCTACCTGGCGATACTTGTGTGTGTGTGTGGTGGTGGTGGGGGGGGGGGGGGGGGGGGGGGGGGGCGCACCACTCACGTGGGAGCTGTTCACCTGTTTGTGGTTCTGAAATTGCTCTTTGGCTGTGGTATATTGTGAGTGGTGGCTTTGTATATTGATTGCTGTGTATAGGGTGTGCGCCGTTGTGTTTTTATTGTTGCCACGTTGTTGTTTCGATCGGTTACATGCCCCCATTCATGCCGCCATCCCGACACCTTTTAGTAGCCTATACCGCCATCCCGAGTTTTTTTTGTGTGGGGGGGTTTGTCTATTGTTTTAACCTTACATGAATATTGCATAGAAGAGAGACAAATAAAAGGTTAGCCTATTACATACATCCATTCCGACACACTTGTTTCGTGTTCTCCAGCATATTTGTGCCTGCATGCGAAGTTGGATTTTTATACACACTTGCCATTTGAATAAACGTTACACATAATGTAGGCTACACAAGTAGCTCTCTCCCTCATTTGTATTCTTTAAAGTAGCTCTCAGAGGGGGAAAAGGACACACGTCAAATAGGCTAATCTGCGACATTGCGGCAAACCTTTATTTGAAACAATTAAGAAGCACTGAAATATCGCTCTAGGAGCCCCAATTTTGGACTTTTTCGTTAGAAAACAATTGTATTTGAATTATGGACTACCTTTGAATAAAGTTTGATCGGACTACAAGTTGATAGATTCCGAAGAGACGGATGATGCCATGCCGAAAAGGAGGGAGAGAGCGAGGGAGAGAGACTGTTATCAGTGCATTAGGGCCTGCTTTTTTCTTTTTTATATGAGTTTTTATTTGATATGAGAAAAGACCTAAACTTTAGTTAAGTAGGCTATTAAGTCGCGGCAGGCAGCAGGCTGTTTAGCTTACTGTCAGTTTTAATTTTTTTATTAGGCTATGGCTTTCTGACTTGCAAACGTAAATAATTATGTCGGCACTTGATAATATGAGCCCGTTTGTTTTATGCACGGCTCATTGTTTTGCGTGTAGGCCTACGTGTCAGAGGCGTAAATCGACAAATCGGTCTATTCACTGTGACTATTTGTCTGTGAATGTGCTTTGATTGAATTGTATTGTCGTCACTGCCTGTTGCAAGTAGCCCACATTAAAATCTAAATAGTAGGCTAAAAAAAGGGTCCTGTGTTTCTCGTTTTTCCCAAAAATGGTCCTATGTTCCCCGGTGGCAATAGTTTCATGCGCCGTAGCTGGGGGCAGAGCCGCTCCAGCCCTGCCCGACTCGCTGGCTCTCCCCGCGGGGAGAAGCTCCAGTGACAGTGTTTGAATAAAGCTTCTCTTTATTATTATCATTAGAGCTATGAACACTTGTAACCTTAATAGGACTGTCCTAAAATGATCACCGGGGATTCCTGCACGTTAACGTTGTCGAGAAGAAAGGCTTCCGCGATCCGATTGCATGACTCGGGTCTCGAGCCCTGATACACAGAGACATGTCGCCAAACTGAATGCGCAACTATGGAACTGTACAGTGAAGCAGTTAGTTAGTTAGTTTGTGGTGGTTATATTAACTGTGTATTAACCGACACAGTTAATATAACCACCGCATGGACTGCGTTTAAATGCATGCATGGATTTGCGATGTTCTGGCCTGGGTCATTAAAATGCCGCTCACTCACTCACTCTCTCTCTCTCTCTGTTACAGGCAAGTCTGCAAAGAGTTCACAGACCTGCTGTCCCAGGACCGCTCGCCGCTGGGAAACTCGCGACCGCAGCCTATTCTTGAACCGGGAATCCAGAGCTGTTTGACCCACTTCAGTCTCATCTCGCACGGCTTCGGGACCCCGGCACTGTGCGCGGCCGTCACGGCCCTTCAGAACTATCTGACCGAGGCGATCAAACCCATGGACAAAATGTACCTCAACAACAACCCCAACAGTCACTCAGATAACTGCACTAAAGGAGACAAAGACGAGAAGCACAGAAAGTGATGTTCCATCCCCAACCTTTTCTTCTTCCGAGGGGGCCAGAGACACCCCAGGGCCCTTCTCCCTTCACCAACAATCCCCCCCCCCCCTCCCGCCTTGCCCCGGCCCTACCCACCCATCCAATATAAATATTATAAATACCTTGTAAATACTATCGATAAAGTTAAACGTGCCACTTCCTGATCTTGCGACGTTTTTTTTTTTTGTGAATAATAAACTTGAAAAAACAACGAGAAATTCCACAGAGCTCCATGTCATGACTTCAGTTGTAATAAATAATAAAAATAAAAATAATAAAGCCTCTCATTCTTATTATCCTAAGGGCTTTGATGCAAATTATGAAATCTAAACATTACTGCGGCAGTGATGGTGCGTAAAGGACAGTGCAGTTGGCAAGCTCTCCTCAGCACTAGGCTACCAAGTGCCGCAGCAAAAAAGCCACAGTAAAAGTTGATCGCTTTGTCGATTCATTGTAATTGGAGTGCTGAAACACCATGTCAAAATGAGCTTTATTTTCACGTTTTCTTTTTGGTGCTTAGTGTGAGAGAGAAGAGAAAGTTGCATAGGCTATAACCTACAGAGTAGAGAGAGAGATAGAGAGAGAGCGCAAAGTGGCATAGAGAGTAGAGATAGATATATTATTTTGTCGGAATTTATATGTCGGAATGGCGGTACGTTTAAAAAAAAAAAAAGTATCGTTTCGATCTTGAGTTGATATTGTGAGATCTTGAACACTGGTGGTGCTATTGATATACTAGCCTGATGTATGTCGTCAGATTCACGTTTGAGTGATGGCATTATTCAGCTGCAATTTTGGTCCCCTCTGTCACTTGCTGCTTTGTTTTTGTTGTGATGGTAGTAATATGTGGTATTTCTGGATTGCGTTTTAAGATTTTCCTGCATGGCCCCACCAGAAATTTCAACCCAAAAGCACAACGGCCCGATACACCACCTGAGGGGCCCAGACGCGTGCATGAAAAACACCCAGCACCAGAACAGCCCACTACATCTCCCATCTCTTCAAGGCTACACAGCGACAAAACACCGGAGACAGCCCAGCCGAAGGCTCCCAGCCGCCTGTACCCAGACCTCACAGTACTGAATGAGCCTACTACACCTCCCGTCTCTTCAAAGCTGCACAGCGACAAAGCACCGGAGACAGCCCAGCCTGAGTCTCCCACCAACCTGTATCCAGACCTTGCAGCACTGCATGAGTCTGCACATCAGACAATTCTAAAAATACTGGCAGCAACATGTGCCCACGGCAAACAGTTTTCTGAGAAAACTGCACCAAAACTGCCTGAAGTTCCAGTCTATCCAATAATGCCCATGGTCGAGGTGGCAAATCCCAGGGCTGCAGGGACAATGTATGTGTATCGACCATGGACTGCAGCTGATTTGAAAGAAGTCATGGAGGGCATTCCAGACCCCAATGTGACCGGAGTCACATTGGGGTCTGGAAGTGAATTGGAGTGAATTTGGAATTCAGCTGTTGGAATTGATCCAACAACATCACCCTTCTTCAGGAGAAATAAAGAGACTTGTGGTCACCAAGATCCTTCTGAAATGGGGTGCGGTTCAAGGCGACTGGCCTGAAGGTGACATTCCATATGACTGGGCAGATGAATCTGCTTACAGGGCTGCAGTAGCAGGCCTGATTGAAAGACTGAACACGTATTTAAAAAAACGAATGGATTGGGGCACCGTGAAAGACAACAACCTGCTGAAACCATCGCAGATTACCGTCTGAGGCTGGCCAAAGTCTTCAAAACCCACAGTGGCGTGACACCGCCACAGGATCCGACAGCAGATAGCACTTATGAGCAACACGAAAAATCTCTCTTCTTTGAAGGTTTGAGGCCTAAAATTAAGGCATACGTTCTGGAACACTGCATCTCTTTAGACACAGGACGCTTTGCTGATGTGTTTGCACATGCACGACATGCAGAAAAGATCTTCAAAAAGGAAGAGAAGAACACCGAGAAGACCAAGGAAGCCACAGTAAATCAATTACAAATGGCACAACTAAGAGACTATCAACATAAGGAGCAACAGAGAGAGCGCGGAAGGGCTAAAAGAGGCAGAGGAAGAGGCAGAGGCAGAGGGCAGCACAACTCCCAACAGGTGCGAGACAACTCCTGTTTCCGCTGCGGAAAAGACACACACTGGTCTAGAGAATGCCCTGAAAAGAAAGCTGAAGGGGATACAGAGAAATGGCACGCACGTGAGACTGAGTTCTCCGTCACAAATCCTCGAGGAAGAGGCCGTGAGAGGGGAGGAGATTGACTGACTGGAGAGACAGAGGGTCCGGGAACTGGTGAGCATAATCACACAAAAAGACACAAACACATTGACACCCACTGCACAACAGAAATGATTCATTGCATTATTCCCCCATCTGAATTGCCTACAGCTAAACTATTAGTTTCAGGAAAATAAATTGAATTTTTGGTTGATTCAGGTGCTACTCATTCAGTCCTAAAAGCAAGTGATTGGTTACAAGCTCCTAAAATGAGCGGCAGGACAGTAGACACGATAGGGGCAGGAGGTATCACAAAAAAAGAAAAATTTACTTCTCCTCTCTCAGTGGTAGATTTAGATACAGGAAAGCAGGGGAGAAAACATTCTTTCTTGTTTTCCTCCTGCTGTCCAATAAATTTGATGGGTCGTGACCTAATGTGCACATTTGGTATTGTGATAATTAGCACTGATGAAGGTTTACAAATTAAACGTCTGGAGGACATTCCTTTTCAAGGTGTAAGTTTCAATTCGGAACCCCCTGTGTATGAGTACACATGGGACTTGAAGCCAGACGGCCCTCGCTCAATCTCTCCACAGCTGACAGAGTTTACAAAACAACACGTAGAACAGATAGAAGTAGATTACATGCACACAGACGACCTACACTGCAAGGCATATTTAACCACCACAGCAAATGAACAGTTTGAAAAACTTTGGTTTAGACAGGGAAAAGAATCAGGGTTATTGACTGGTGCTCATTTATATTGGGGTGATGGATTTTGTGCTTTGTCTGTAAGGAGGACTGAGGAGATATCACGTTTTTTACATGAATTTCTCGACCCACATGTAGCATTGTCTAAACGATACCAGAGGGAATGGGACGATGTGGGTTTGTGGGTGACACGCTGCAATAAAACTAAAGATTGGATTCCGTCACCAGAGCAAGGAGAAGGAGTAAAATACTCACCTTCTTCTGGTGTTTACTGTAAGACATTCTGTTGTACATTTGTTGCTATGCATGCTTTACATCTGGCACCCCAGAGGGATTTTGGCCAGTTTCCAAGTGTAATAGCAGCGCATATGACCGCTGATGACCCACGATTGGCTGACGTTCCCACTAAATTATGGGCAAAACACAAATATGATGTTGGTCTTATGAAATCTGCAGCACCATTGACTGTCACACCTAAATCTGATTACAGACCTTGCAAAACTCAATACCCGTTAAAACCGGAGGCTATTGAGGGTATAACTCCGGTTTTTGAATCACTGGTCGAGCAGGGGATTATTGTACAGTGTCCTACTTCACCTTGTCGCACACCTATCTTTCCAGTAAAAAAAGCTCCACAGATAAATCAACCAACAGCCTGGCGATTTGTTTAGGATCTGAAAGCAGTGAATGAGGCAGTGCACGCCAGAGCACCAGTGGTCCCTGATCCTCACACAATTCTGTCTCAGGTACCAAAAGAAAGCAAATATTTTTCTGTCGTTGATATATCAAATGCCTTTTTTAGCATTCCAGTACATCCAGATTCACAGTATTGGTTTGCTTTCACCTTTAAGGGGCGTTCGTGGACTTGGACTAGAGTTCCACAAGGGTTTTGTGAGAGCCCAGGGGTGTACTCAGCTGCACTGTATGAGGACCTGGAGGGGTTCATACCCCCCTGTGGTAGTAAGTTGGTGACTTACGTTGATGATATTGCTCTGTGTTCAGTAAGTAAACAGGCCTGTGAAACAGACTCTGTAGCACTGCTTCAATATTTAGCAGCAGGTGGCCACAAGGTCAGCCTGCACAAATTACAGTGGGTAAAACAGAAAATAACCTTTCTAGGTCACATTATTTCCAAAGAAGGAAAAAAACTATCGGACGATAGAATCCAAGCCATTTTAAAGATTCCTAAACCTTTAACTAAAAAACAAATGATGGGTTTTCTCGGGATGATAAATTTCTGTCGACAATGGATTCCTGAGTGCTCCCTTTTAGCTAAGCCTCTGCAGAGCATGACACATGACCATGGACTTAGACTGACTGACGCAGTGACATGGACAACTGAGGGTGAACATAGTTTTGAACAGCTTAAAAAAGCTTTGACTGTAGCACCTACTTTAGGGCTACCAGACCCGACACAACCCAGACAGTGTGTGAAAAAGATGGATATATGTCATCGGTGTTACTTCAAAAGCACGGGGGGAAGTTGAGACCTGTAGCATATTTTTCATCGAAACTAGATGCAGTTGCATCTGGTCTGCCACATTGCCTTAAAGCGGTGGCAGCAGCCTCATTAGCGGTGCTAGCATCAAGAGGTTTGGTGGGCTATCAGAAATTGAGTCTTTTAGTACCACATGCTGTCTCGACTATTCTGTTAGAACAAAAAACTAACCATTTGACAGCAGCACGTATGATGCACTATAACAATGTGTTGCTTTCCCTCCCAAATGTAACCATAACTCGTTGCACTGTGTTAAACCCAGCTAATCTCTTACCAACAGCTGAGGACGGGGAGCCACATGACTTTGGCTGCTATAACACAAGTTTGCTCCCCAAGGCCTGATCTCATTTCCACAGCTCTTCCTAACTCTGATTTGATTCTCTATGTTGATGGTTCCAGCAGGAAAGACCTACTTACACATGAAGCACAAGTTGGCTATGCTGTTGTTACAGATCATGACGTTTTAGAATCAAACAGGCTCCCAGGACAGCTTTCTGCACAAGCTGCAGAATTGTTTGCACTCACCAGGGCCTGCATTTTGGGAACAGGGGTAAGAATTACTGTTTACACTGACAGCAGATATGCATACGGCATTGTACATGACTACGGTTGTTTGTGGAAGATGAGGGGGTTTCTGACATCAACAGGTAAACATATTGCACATGCCTCACTGGTATCTAACCTTTTAGATGCTATCTTACTTCCACAGGAAGTGGCTGTTTGCAAATGTGCGGCACACACAGGTGCTAGGGATTCTGTCTCTATAGGTAATGAACGAGCTGATAAAGCAGCAAAGACGGCTGCACAGGCTCCGTTCACACCACGTTGCAAATGTCTAACATAACCCTTCTGTTACGTTTGCAGAACTAACTGAAGCACAACAAAACGCTCCTAAGCAAGAGCGTACGCTGTGGAAAGCAGCAGGCTGTAGGCTACCTTTGTAAATAATGTTTGGTACGGACCAAACGGCAACCCGTGTTTGCCAAAATGTTTGTTTCCTTACCTTGCTAAGTTAACACATGGCAAGGACCATGTGTCAAAAGGAGCGATGGTATTGACAGCCAACAGGTACTGGTACACAACAGGCTTCAATACTTACTCACAGAGTTTTTGTTCAAAGTGCCTAATTTGTCTCAGGAACAATGTTGGCAGAGGACAGGTAATGCAACAATCCAGCCATCCTACCCCAGATGCCCCATTCGACCATTTGATGATGGATTTCATTGAACTGTCACCAGGGCTCGACAATAAGGATTGCCCGACGTCCCGGGGCAAGTAAAATGCCATGTCGGGCCAGTAACTATGACAACTGGCATGCCCGACCGGGCAACTGGGAGGTTCAGCTGAAATTCTTGAATAATAAAAAAAATCATATTTTTTATTTTATTTTTTTGAATCGCCAAATACACGTAATCTATCTATGGTCTATTTTCATATTTAACTGGTGCTAATTATTACATTAACGCTAATTTTTCTGCGCGTAGTGTCTGCTACGTTGCATCTCTCCTCTCCTCTCTGCTCCGTTTTGTGAAGGGGGGGCGGGGCTCCACTGCCGATACACACACATACACATGCAGACTCGGCACAACACCGGTGAGCACACACACCCAGTTAGAGAGGTAGAGAAGAGAACTACACGCAGTAGGTTGGTGTGACAGAAAGTCCAAAAGCCAACGAGTACATTATAAATGGAGTGAAGTCGACCCCGACCGTCTGAAAACCAGCGAAAATATCCGCGTTTTTTAAATGCATGATGCACCCAACGTGAATCTAGTAGTAGCGAGGATGCTAACGTTAGCTCTGCTGCTAGTAGCCTAGCAGTTAATGTGCAGGTCAACACAAGCATCAGCAACGGTTATCAGAGGAACATCTTTACAGCCTGCATAGATCTCAATAAATGGCCCAGAGGTGTCTGACTTCACATACCATGAGGCAGTGCAAGCTTAAAAGTAAGCTACTGGAAAAGTGTTCAAAACAGCCTGTCCTGAGCCAAATTTTTAGATTTTGAATCAAATCACTCATACACACATTAAAATAATAGCCTTTAACTTTAAAACAGATTGTTGTAGGCCTAAAAAAATGTTTGCAGAAATAAGTTTTAAAGAATTGCTGTTGTTAAAGGAATAAGGTAAAACAAATAAAAATAAGTGCTGTTAAAGTTCTTCACATGATTTTTGTTTGCATAAAACATGTCTTGTTTGCCGTTATTGTAGGTTTAGAAACAAAAAAATTACAAATGTTCCAACTCAAATAATATTTGAATTATAGCCTCCACTTTCAGTATGACCCTTAACTCATATATAATACTGTCCATGATTTGTTTATACATTGTCAATAAAAAGCAAATATAACAATTATTTGAACACGACTAATATAAAAAAAAATTGTATAGGGGCCAGTAAAAATTGACTTCGGGCAAGTAGAATCCAGACCCACTTGCCCGACCGGGCAAGCGAAAAAAAACCTTAGCGTTGAGCCCTGGTCACCTTGTGAAGGGAAAAAATTCTGTTTGGTGATTGTTGATTTATTCTCCAAATGGATTGAAATTTTTCCAACAGGAAAAGCAGATTCAGCAGCTGTAGCAAAAGTGCTACTTCGGGAAATCATTCCTCGATGGGGAATTCCTAAGAAACTGACTTCTGATAATGGCACACATTTTGTAAATAACGCTATCAAGCAGATGTCTGACTTCCTAGGGATTGATTTGAGAACACGCTGTGCCTACCATCCACAGAGCGCAGGTGCAGTGGAGAGAGAAAATGGCACGATCAAAAACAAACTGAACAAGGTTTGTGAGGAGACAGGGCTTAACTGGGTCAAGGCTTTGCCTCTAGTGCTGATCAGTATGAGAGGACGGGGAAAAACCAAAACAGGGTTGTCCCCATTTGAAATACTCTTGGGGCGACCCATGAACACAGGAATGTCCTCCCCATGCCCAAGGGCATCTCTGGGAACGGAAGAGTTTCATGATTCTATGCTAAACTATTGTGTCAACCTCTCCAACTCTTTAAGGTCCATCCACACCCAGGTGAAAACGGCTCTACCTGCTCCTTTGCAAGGACCTTTGCATTCACTGCAGCCAGGGGACTGGGTGGTGGTCAAAGACTTTAGGAGAAAGAGCTGGAGGAAACCTCGCTGGACAGGGCCATTCCAAATACTACTGACAACCAACTCTGCTGTAAAAGTGGCTGAGCGAGTCACTTGGATCCACGCCAGCCATTGCAAAAAAGCGCCAGCCTTGGAAAATCAGAGGCTCACCACTGAGGAAGGCGCCAAGGACAAGGAGAGAGATAACGACAACAGCTGTTAAAGGTAAACATACACACACACAGCTAACTCCTACAATCCTGCAGGATGATGCAGACAGAGAGAGAGAGAAAAATATGGAACACTGGATGGAAGATGAGAGTTACCATTTGCGCCCTGGCTCTGATTGGACTTATCATCACGATCCCAGGAATACTGAGGTATGAAATTGACTCTGATTCTGATATCAATGACATTGATAACCAAACCCAAATGCAGGTTAAGAAACCTGCAGACCCGACTATGCACGACTTGAGGAGACGCAAGCGTGCCCTTTTCAAAGGTGACGAGTGGAAGCCTTGGGGGTTTGATGCAACCGCCCTGAAAGCCGAAGAACTCAGCACAAGGAATTCTTGGTACTCGTTCCTCAGGTATTTGGCTAGGCAATCTAGGGGGAACAACAAGCAAATATTGGCCATTCAGGGGCCACCAATGTCATGGTCGAATATGTTCAATCTCACTGCCAAACCAACACCCTGTGTCCGCCAAATTCTTGCTATCTTGTTTTACCAATCTTCAATAAAGCAGGACGTCTACAGCAGTTGGGAACAGCGGGTGGGAAGATGTATTAGATCTGTGCAATTATGGGCTAATGCTACAGGTTCAATGTCACCAGAGACCTATGCCTGCACTCCCCACTTCTGCCAGACCATGCATCAAATTACCAAGCACACGGACATTGACTATGCAGTACCACAAGAAATTCCTTATGCCTTTTCTGAGTCCGAAGGGACTGTGTGCATCTGTATTAGCGGCAGTAATAAGCAGTCTATTGGATTTACTAGATGCACTTTAAATAGGGGCTAACTGGCAGACCAAACTTTAGGAACGTTTCCTTCAATGTGGGGGGTATTACTACTGTGGCTAACAATTCTGTCAATGCTGATTTTGCTAAAGGTGTGGGTCCTGTGCCGAACTGTTACTGGCAATGTGGTAAAAAAGCTTTCCTCTACCTGCCTAACAACTGGACAGGTTGTTGCCAATTAGTTAACCTAATCTTAAACAATCTTGTTTTCCTAGCAAGTGAAACAACTAACCCAGGCCCTAAAAGACAGAAAAGGGACATGGCGGAGTTCCACCCTCGAGTCCTATCATTGGAGAATCTCCTTGGGGGAAAAGTGGGGCATTGGTATATTTCCATGGTACGGAGTCACCTTTCTGGCAGATCACATAGACAACATAACCTATACAATGTCTGGGTTTGCTAATGAAACTATCAGAGGCTTTAGTTTCCTTTCAGATAATGACAGATCCCACCGTTTAACACGTTTGAAGCATGAGATAGCACTTGATTACTTAATGGCAAAGACAGGAGGTTTGTGTGTGACTCTGAGTTTCACAGGAGATGCTTGCATGACATTAATCCCAGATAATTATGATAATCTCACTAGGGTTATAAAGGCCCTCGGAAAAATCAAGAATTCTTTTGACCCTTCGGATTCTGCAGGACAAAGCCTCACCCAGTGGTTACAGGACAGGCTAGGCCCATGGGGAGGAGTTGCCCTTCAAATTCTTTTACCATTCCTAATCATGTCTGGTGCCTTCTTATGTCTCTGTACTTGTACCCTTACCTGCATGAGAGCCTCTTGCTACACAGATGGATAGCCAGTGTGGTTGGAGGAAAGGTGGAGCAATATGCTCTCCTCCGTTCTCCCAGACGAGAATCCTTTGATCCCTGGGATGTGGCCGACTCACTCCCAGACGTTGAGCAGCTGCACTACTTGACCGATGGAAGCCCGTAGGCCTCCACTCTACCGAATGTGCATGCTTCAAGCCTAGGGTTGAGGCAGACCCACGACTACTGGACTACTGGACTAAAGAAATCCCGGAAGGATGACAACAAGGGCTCACGGTAAAGGTGTCCGCCCCTACGAAGGGTCATGTTCTGGAACCTCTGACCCAGGTACGTATATCCACAGGTAGCATGCTGACACCCGAGCCCGAAGGAACATCCTGCCATGTGGGTGTTCCTCTGCATCCCATGATGAGAATGGCTACAATGAAAATGATGACACCAGGCCTTTGATTTATGCTAACCTTAAATTATATCCTGCAACTTAACATTACCCTTAAGGTATATTAATCTACATTTAATAGTTAACATTAATTCTTTCTTACAACATTTGATTTAGTTTTGTTTAGAATTATACTGCCATATAACATTACTTTTGATTTAAATCTTTTAAGCATAGCTGTTTAATTTCTTTGTAAAACAGAACTGTCTGAAAAATATTTTTTTCCTCTTTAACGATCTATGAGGTTTTTTTCCAAATGATAAGTTCTGTTATAGTTAGTATAGTTAGTGCATAGAACGCTTTTGACCTCCTTTTGCCAATTGTGAGGAGGTGTGTTTACGTCTATGTGTATAGGTGAGGATGACCTGTGATTTCTGTCCGTCTATTTTTAATAGAATGCTCAAGGGGTAAAGCACTTGAAAAGGCCACTCAGGCCTTGGCGGACAATCTCACAAGCCATCCTGTAGAATTTTTACACTTTTGCTTTTCCATATAACATGTTTAATCTTTTAATTATTAGAACATTTGCTTTTCCATATAACATGTTTAATCTTTTAATTATTAGAACATTTGCTTTTCCATATAACATGTTTAATCTTTTAATTATTAGAACATTTGCTTTTCCATATAACATGTTTAATCTTTTAATTATTAGATTTTTTTTTTTAGAATGATTAGATTGTGATTTAATTATGATAATAGGAGGGAATTGTTGTGGAATTGTTTATTACAGTCATAATAAACAATGTGTTTATATAGACTAATGCCATCTTGACTCTAAATAATCATAAGTTAATCAACAAAAGTTCTGACCGTATGATGAAGGTTGTTATGTTCTGATTAGTTCTGACCTGACCTTATGGTGAAGGTTCTGACCATATGGTGAAGGTTGTTATGTTCTGATTATGTTCTGAGATACTCAAACTGCGGATACGGGAATGTATGTTTTGACTGAGATGGCTCCGGAGAACTGTGTCTGTAAGATAATGAACAATATATATGACTGAGGATTATTATTATTTTCTTCAGTCAGTATTCTGCTCTCTCCCTATGAGGGTCGTAGTTGCTGATTCTTGTTTGCAAACAATTAAACTATATTTTATTATACTCTTAACATTGTGTCATCTGGTATTTTTTGCCAACTCTCACCACAACACTAGGCAAGCTGTTTTTTCAGTTACACGACACTTGATTCATATTAAGCTGCTTTATTTCTTAAAATAAGCCCTCATTTTGATAGCCTGCTTTATTTTATACTTGTGGATTTTGTGACATGATGATAATATGGTTTTAGGGAATGTCAATATGTGAAGTGAAGATGTTTGTCTAATTTAGTTTTTATTGCTTAGACCTTAGCCTGTCCTTTACTGCAGGGAAAGGGGGGAGGAGAGAAATAGAAGGAGAAATAGAAATGGGATAGGCTGATCAAACATAACACTAACTTGCATAATCTATTTATTTATTTATTTATTGCTACACACTACCTCTCCGGGAACCATCACCTTACCGTGGTGGAGGGGTTTGTGTGCCCCTGTGAACCTGAGAGCTGTGTTGTCCGGAGCCTAGTGCTCCTGATAGGGTCTCCCAAGGCAAAGTGGTCTCAGGTGAGGGGCCCGACTAAGAATGGTTCAAAAAGACCCTATGGAAGATCGCAAAAGAGGAGGAGAGACCCTGCCCGGAGGAAGCCCGGGGCCCCCGTCTGGAGCCAGGCCCAGAAAGGGGGCCCGCCTGCGAGCGTCTGGTGGCCGGGTCTGCCACGGGGCCCGGCCGGGCACCGCCCGAAGAAGCTACGTGGCACCAACCCCCTCTATGACTGATGGGCCCACCACTCATCGGAGGAACCGCTGGGGTCGGGTGCGCTGCCTAAAGGGTGGCAGTGAAGGGCGGGGACCACGACGGACCAGACCCGGGCAGCAGAGGCTGGCTTTGGGGACGTGGAACGTCACCTCGCTGTGGGGGAAGGAGCTGGAACTGGTGCAGGAGGTGGAGCGCTACCAATTAGACCTGGTGGGGCTTACCTCCACTGTTGAGATAGGCAAGAATATTGCAACTTTTCATTGTACATATCTTGTTCCTAGGAGAATGTGAAATGTATATTTCTTGTTTTCGTAGGGAAAAGTATGATATTTTTAATAACACAGGCAAGGTAACAAGTGGCCTTTAATATTAAGGTAGAATCACTAAAGGTGTTGTATTCAAGTTTTTATCCTGAAATATATACATAATTGTGAATTCACAAGGCCTCTCTGAAAAGGCATGCCTGGGCTTGTCCTGGGACAGGTCAGGGGTGAGAGAGAGACAAGGGGGGCAGTGGGTCCTTGAGCTGGACACACACACCCTCATCTTTACCCCCACCCTCTCTCCTCCTAATACACACACCCACTCTCTCTGTCTTCAGACTATTTAAGGCCAGGGTTTTGAGCAAGAAGGAGCTTTTTGACTGCTTTTATTTGGGGAAGTTTTGACTGTTCCACGTTTTTTGTTCTTTTAGCATGGACGAAAGACTTAGAAGAAAAACTCGAAAGAAACACTCTGAATCTTTTTGAGTGCAAAAAAACTTAGAAGATGAAATATTTTTTCTTTTGAGAAGGGGAAGAAGCTCTGATCCAATTCTGCCTTTTCTTTTCTAAGAGGTTTGGGTAAGAGAACCTTTGGGTTATTGATAGGAATTAATTGATGAACCAGGTTGTTAGATGGCATTGAGTTGAGGTTTTAGACTGTGTCCTACTTTTCCTGAGTTGTGTGTCGCAAAGTCTGCAATGAATGGCATTTGAAGATATTCAAATATACATTTCATTCGACAGTTCGGCCACCACTCAGACTGAGTGGGGGGTATAGACAGTGGACAAACTTTTAAACTTGATAGCGCTCCAAAATAGGATCTCTAGTGGATCAACCAATAAGCTGTTTATCCTACTTTTTCTGATTAGTGTGTCGCAAAATCCAATAGGGAAAGTTCGGCCACTAGTCAAACAAAGGAGGGTGTGGAAACAGTGAAGCTGTTTATCCTACTTTTTCTGATTAGTGTGTCGCAAAATCCAATAGGGAAAGTTCGGCCACTAGTCAAACAAAGGAGGGTGTGGAAACAGTGGAGCAACCAATAAGCTGTTTATCCTACTTTTTCTGGTTAGTGTGTCGCAAAATCCAATAGGGAAAGTTCGGCCACTAGTCAAACAAAGGAGGGTGTGGAAACAGTGGAGCTTTGAAAAACCTGAAGATGAGAATACTCCTGATCTCTTGTAGAAGATCAACGAAAAATAGACTGTGAAACATCCTTTGCCTGATTGGTGTGTCGCAAAATCCACAGGGAAAGTTCGACAGACCACTCAGACAAAATAGGGTGTAAACAGTAGACAAGCTTTGGAAATCGGAGATCTCATGAACTAAATTCAATGTGAACAAAAAACATACAACACATAAGGGAACTCATACTTCTCTACATATATTAACCACTTTAATGGGAGTTTAGGGACTTATTTTCCTTCCTTTCATTTTATTTTATCTTTTCTTTCTATATTGTGAACGTATAATCTTTTTATATTGATTGAATAAAATTACTTAAACGTAATAAGATCTTTGGCCTGAATTTTTAGTTTATTGTGTGGGGAAAAAGGACCTAAGTAGGGTTTTTTCTTTAAAGAGATCGCGGCGCTCCTGAGGTAAGCAATTCAAACCTACACTACGGCTACACTACTGATAACAAAGAATACACATCCATAAACACGCTCCTTGAATTAAGGGGGAATTGCATTTATCTATTGGCCTAGCTCATCCAGGTGTATGAACTTAGTAAGGACTTAACGGTAGTCTTTTGAAGCCAGGGGTATTTGTGAGGTATTCATCCACCAGAATAATTAAAACCTATACTCTAATCTCCTCCTTTTCTAAAAACTTATCTAAGGATAAAGATCTGAATGTTGGACTTAACCTAGGATAAATTAGAAGTGACAATTGTAAGGGTCATTAGGGGATCAACACAGGGGGAGATCTGGAGATAGGCAAGGGTCAAAGGGTTGCATGCTTTAAAACCAGAGCCTTTAAGGTAATAAAAGGTGTGAAGGTTTTTGGTGTAAAGTAAAAACCTTTGGGAATTGTGTGAATCGGCTTTTGGTCTTTTTTTGCCATGAGAAAGTGTAAGGGTCGATGAACACATATACTTTATAGTGGAACAGGTTTATACCAGGAACAAATAGACTTGGCAGGCTATATTTACATGAAAACGTCCTGATATTAATTTAGGGGTGTTTAATCTGGTGAAGGGAATACCGACATAATAATCTTTACCACGCACAGTCTTGGCTCTGGAACCGTACTTCTGGACAGGGGTTGGACTCTATTCTTCTCTGGAGTTGCCCAAGGTGTGAGGCGCCGGGCCGGTGTGGGGATACTCACGAGCCCCCGGCTGGGCGCTACTACGTTGGAGTTTACCCCGGTGGACGAGAGGGTCGCCTCCCTACGCCTCCGGGTTGTGGGGGGGAACACTCTGACTGTTGTTTGTGCGTATGCACCAAACAGCAGTTCGGAGTATTCGGCCTTCTTGGAGACCCTGAACGGAGTCCTGCATGGGGCTCCGGTAGGGGACTCCATAGTTCTGCTGGGAGACTTTAACGCGCACGTGGGCAATGATGGAGACACCTGGAAAGGCGTGATTGGGAGGAATGGCCTCCCCGATCTGAACCCGAGTGGTCGTTTGTTGTTAGACTTCTGTGCTGGTCATGGTTTGTCTATAACGAACACCATGTTCGAACATAAGGATGCTCATAAGTGTACATGGTACCAGAGCACCCTAGGCCGAAGGTCGATGATCGATTTCGTGATCGTATCATCTGATCTAAGGCCGCATGTTTCGGACACTCGGGTGAAGAGAGGGGCGGAGCTGTCAACTGATCACCATCTGGTTGTGAGTTGGGTCAAAGGATGGGGGAAGACTCTGGACAGACCTGGTAAGCCCAAACGGGTAGTGCGGGTGAACTGGGAACGTCTGGCGGAGGCCCCTGTTCAAGAGATCTTTAATTTGCACCTCCTGCAGAGCTTTTCTAGCATCCCTGTGGAGGTTGGGGGCATTGAACCCGAGTGGTCGATGTTCAAAACTTCCATTGCTGAAGCCGCGGCAGGCAGCTGTGGTCTCAAGGTCTTAGGTGCCTCAAGGGGCGGTAACCCTCGAACGCCGTGGTGGACCTCGGTGGTCAGGGAAGCCGTCCGACTGAAGAAGGAGTGCTTCCGGGATATGTTATCTCGGGGGACTCCTGAGGCAGTTGCAAGGTACCGACAGGCCCGAAGGGCTGCAGCTTCTGCCGTGACCGAGGCAAAGCAGCGGGTGTGGGAGAAGTTCGGAGAAACCATGGAGAAGGACTTTCGGTCGGCACCAAAGTGTTTCTGGAAGACCGTCCGGCACCTCAGGAGGGGGAAGCGGGGAACCATCCAAGCTGTGTACAGTAAGGATGGGACGCTGTTGACCTCAACTGAGGAGGTAGTCGGTCGGTGGAAAGAGCACTTTGAGGAACTCCTGAATCCGACTAACACGCCCTCTATGTTGGAGGCAGAGCTGGAGGCTGATGGGGGATCATCGTCAATTTCCCTGGTGGAAGTCACTGAGGTAGTCAAACAACTCCACAGTGGCAAAGCCCCGGGGGTTGATGAGATCCGTCCAGAAATGCTGAAAGCAATGGGTGTGGAGGGGCTGTCTTGGATGACACGCCTCTTCAACATTGCGTGGAAGTCGGGTACAGTGCCGAAGGAGTGGCAGACCAGGGTGGTGGTTCCTATTTTCAAAAAGGGGGACCAGAGAGTGTGTTCCAACTACCGGGGTATCACACTTCTCAGCCTTCCCGGCAAAGTCTACTCCAAGGTGCTGGAAAGGAGGGTTCGGCCGATAGTCGAACCTCAGATTGAAGAGGAACAATGCGGATTCCGTCCTGGCCGTGGAACAACGGACCAGCTCTTCACTCTCGCAAGGATCCTGGAGGGAGCTTGGGAGTTTGCTCATCCAGTCTACATGTGTTTTGTAGATCTGGAGAAGGCTTATGACCGGGTTCCCCGGGAGATACTGTGGGGGGTGCTGCGGGAGTATGGGGTGAGGGTGTCTCTTCTGAGGGCCATCCAATCTCTGTACGCTCAAAGCGAGAGCTGTGTACGGGTTCTCGGTAGTAAGTCAGACCCGTTTCCGGTGGGGGTTGGCCTCCGCCAGGGCTGCGCTTTATCACCAATCCTGTTTGTGATATTCATGGACAGGATATCAAGGCGTAGTCGTGGTGGGGAGGGGTTGCAGTTCGGTGGGCTGAAGATCTCATCTCTGCTGTTTGCGGATGATGTGGTTCTGATGGCATCATCGGCCTGTGACCTTCAGCTCTCATTGGATCGGTTTGCAGCCGAGTGTGAAGCGGTTGGGATGAGGATCAGCACCTCTAAATCTGAGGCCATGGTGCTCAGCAGGAAACCGATGGATTGTCTACTACAGGTAGGGAATGAGTCCTTACCCCAAGTGAAGGATTTCAAGTACCTCGGGGTCTTGTTTGCGAGTGAGGGAACAATGGAGCGTGAGATTGGCCGGAGAATCGGAGCAGCAGGGGCGGTTTTGCACTCGCTTTACCGCACTGTTGTGACGAAAAGAGAGCTGAGTCGTAAGGCAAAGCTTTCGATCTACCGGGCGATCTTTGTTCCTACCCTCACCTATGGTCATGAAGGCTGGGTAATGACCGAAAGAACGAGATCGCGGGTACAAGCGGCCGAAATGGGCTTTCTCAGGAGAGTGGCTGGCGTCTCCCTTAGAGATAGGGTGAGAAGCTCAGTCATTCGTGAGGAACTCGGGGCAGAGCCGCTACTCCTTTGCGTTGAAAGGAGCCAGTTGAGGTGGTTCGGGCATCTGGTAAGGATGCCCCCAGGGCGCCTCCCTAGGGAGGTGTTCCAGGAGCGTCCAGCTGGAAGGAGGCCTCGGGGAAGACCCAGGACTAGGTGGAGAGATTATATCTCCACACTGGCCTGGGAACGCCTCGGGATCCCCCAGTCAGAGCTGGTTGATGTGGCCCGGGAAAGAGAAGTTTGGGGTTCCCTGCTCAAGCTGCTGCCCCCGCGACCCGATTTCGGATAAGCGGTTGAAGATGATGATGATGATGATGCTACACACTATTTTTTTTATTTTTTATTTATAGAGTATTGCATACATCAAAACATTGTTATCAAGTTATTTCTTGTTGTTGATTACAGAGAATAAAAAAACAGTACAAATTAAACAATCAGTACTGTTCGTAACCAGCAAAACCTCAATACTCTCCTTTCTGTTTTTTTTTTTTTTTTTTTTTGTAGAGCTACTTTTCTAGAACAATGTAACAGGGATGCATTGACAATAATAATATATCAAAGAGAGAGAAGAGAAAAATAAATAAAAACACAAACAAGGAAAGACACCTTTGAAGGGGATAACCTAGCACCTTTTAGAGTGGGTGTATTTTTACATCAAATAAATAAGAAAAATAGAAATAAGAAAACATAGCATGTTTTTTCTAGATTAGAATAGACATAAATAAGAATACAAACCAAAAAAATAAATAAAAAGGGCAACAATCCATCACATGGAGGGGTTCGTTTTGGGAGCTTTTTTTCCCTCAATCCATCGGATCTATATAATTTGTCTGTGTCTTTTTCATGAACAAAGTCCAATTTGCCCATATCTTAGTGAATTTGTCCATTTGTAAATTAAGTGAGAAGGTTATTTTTTCCATTAGATAAATGTCATTAATTGTGTCTGCCCATTCTTCTAATGTGGGAGGATCGGGATGCAACCAATGTCTAGTAATGTTTTTCTTAGCTACTGTTATCATTATTTGAAACAAATATTTATCAATATTTCTTATAGGAAAGTCAGCTTTACCTAGAATAAATGTTTCGAAGTTATTAGGAATTTTCGTGTGGAATATTTTTTCCATTGTTTTATGTACCTCTGACCAAAAATGTTTTAACCCTGGACATTCCCAAAATATATGCCAATGGTTTGCATCCCTATTTCCACAGCCTCTCCAGCATTTAGAGTCTCCTCCAGAGTAATGGGCTTTTAGTTTTGGAGTAATAAAAAATCTTACTAAGCACTTCCATGCGAACTCCCTCCATGTGTATGAACTAGTACATTTCCATTGTGAATCACAGTAGCTATGCCATTCCTCTATTGTCATCTCAAAGTCTCCCTCTCTTTCCCACTTATTCTTTATGTATTCTGTAGAGTATGTTTTTTTTGTCAAGAAACCTTTATATAATCTAGAAACTGTACCTTTGTTAGATTCACCTGAATAGGCCCTTAAAATTTCTTTCAGCACCGGGTTTTCCAAATCTATTGGACATTTTTTCCTACATTTATCAAAATAGTTACGTAACTGTAAGTACCTAAAAAAATCTTGTTGCTCCAAGGAGAAATCTTTTCTTAGAGTTTGGAAATCTTTCAATTGCCCCTTTTTTGTAAGTGAGTGGAACGTTGTAATCCCTTTGTCTATCCACGTTTTAAATCTAAGATCTAATTGATTGGGTTTAAAGTCAGGGTCATACGCACTCCACCTAATGCTACACACTATTTATTAAACAAGAACAAACACAGACATGATATAATAACTGCTCACATCAGCTGCTTCTTTTTAAAATGTATTTATAAATATAAACCTCTACTTACTTTTTTACCATGTCTATTGGTGCACCTTAGCTTGTTTTTCTTACTTGTTTTTTGTGTCAGTTGTCTGTACAACCGCTGCTGGAATTTTGAATTTCCCTGAAGGAACATTCCCAAGGGATCAATAAAGTGTCTATCTATCTATCTATCTATCATCTATCTATCTATCTATCTATCTACTATCTATCTATCTATCTATCTATCTATCTATCTATCTATCTATCTATCTATCTATCTATCTATCTATCTATCTATCTATCTATCTATCTATCTACAGTCATATGAAAAAGTTTGGGAACCACTCTCAGCCGGCATTATAATTGACTCTGCTTTCACAAAAGAAAATATAAAAGTGGTATGTCTTTAATTTACTAGGAACAGCTAAGCACTGGGATGTTTTCCAAACAAAGATTTTTTGAAAAGCAGTATTTGGTTGTATGAAATGAAATAAAATGTGAAAAACTGGCTGTGCAAAAATTTAGGAACCCTTGTGGTTTTGTTGATTTTAATGCCTGTAACAGCATGTAAAACTGATGACTTTAAACACAAAGTTAGTTGGATTATGTTGTTAAGCCTTGAACCTCATAGAAATGTCTGTATAATCATGTGAAAAGGTATTTTAGGTGTCTAAATGCAAGTTGCACTTCTCGTTGACTCTCTGCTGAAGTGAGACAGAATGGGATCATCAAAGCAGTTCCCAAAATATCTGAAAAACAAAGATTGTTCATTGGCATGGTTTAGGGGAAGGCTACAAGAAGCTTTCCCAAAGGTTTTGTAGCGGGTACAGGTGGTTCAGATTAATTCAGATATTATGAATTAATCTGATGATTAAAGGGTAACTGCACCCCCTGTTTGAGCTACTGCACGATTTTGAAAAATGCTTTCAGACCATGGATTCTGAATTCCGTTTGAGAACCTTTGTTTTTAAACATTCAGGGTGTATTCACACATGGAAAGTCCGTTAGTTCACTTGCTTTGGTCCAGACCAAATAGAATTTAGATTTGTTTTGTTTGGTGTGGTTCACTTTCATATTGCCCCTTTTGCAAGTGAACCAGCATTACGAAGCAAAACCACACGTGATCTGAGATCATTCATTCATTGGACAGACATTCTGGGGTGGAGAGAAGCAGGATGAACGAAGTAAAAACTGCGAAGTTATCATAGATATGATATGGGGTTAAAAATAATAAAAAGGCCAACATCTAGCCTATAAATAAAGAAGAAAAACATCAACTTATTGTTGTTTCATATGGTTATAATATGTAGCCCTATGACAATGCCACGTTATGTGGCTTGTAGTCTACGATGTGAAAGATAATGTTTACTGTATTGTTGCTGCTGGACGCGCGGCTCGCGAGAAGAATAGGCTCAAGCTGAAACACAGCTGATTGAGCTGTGTATCAGCTGGGTGTCAGTTCGGCGCAGTTCAGCTCCAAACTGACACGGGGCAGTATTGACGGTCCCGTTGGGAAGAAAAATAAAAACACACGCTTCACACAAAGCGCAGCATGAACCTGTTGTCACTGTAGGCTACGGGAGACGCTCCTCTCCATCTGATCGCTGAACACATCAGCATGTGTACCCGTCATTATCAAATGTAATATTTTCGCTCGGGGCTCCCGGTCAAACCACAACTAATCTTCCTAACAATGGCGACAACGACACTTTCCCATAATGTGAAGCCGATTTATTAAAAAAGAAAAGAAAGAAAAGGCGCAGTGCTTCCTGCAGTTGGGTCGGATCGAGTCCGGCCAAATTCACAACACAAACGAACTGCAGCAGAGTGCGTTTTGAAGCGCATCGAGACTACCTCTTCAGCTGGGTCTCGGACCGCTTGTTTGGTCCGCCCCCGAGTGCGATTGCTGTATTCACACCTGCCTGAATGATGCGCACCGCAGGCGGAAGTGCACCTGAGTTCGTTTCAACCGAACTAAACACGGCAGGTGTGAATACACCCTTAGACATCAGCCGGCCGACTTTCGGGAGGGAGGGGGGCGCACGGTGTCTGTGAAGGAGGGGGCTAGCTGCTAGCTATCACTCAGGAAGATCTGAATGACATGACTTCATTGAAATATCGAGTGACACAAAGTCTAAAGGCACTGTCGCTACACAGTGAGCTCATATGCCACACAGATGGGTCGTCTGAGGTGGAGGACTTTCTTATTCTAAATTGTTGGCGGGTGTTTATATCGTAGAGTTAGGAGACAGAGTAGCGCAAGTGAACGAGCGGCAGTCTGTGTGTGTGTGTCTGTGTGCGAGCGAGCGAGGAGAGCGAGCGGTAGCGTGTGTCAATCAAGTGAAGTAATGAACGGGTCCGTGTGTGTGTGTTATACAGTGTGAGATAATGCAGACACACTGCCGATAGAAGTGAAGTGTGTTAACCCCCGAAATAACATCCTTGGAGGGACTGTATAACAGTAGTAGCTCATGGACCAGCCATGGACCTATGAAGAGCGTGACCGGCTTTGCGGCGACGTGATGACGTACTACTGTACTTTCATTTTTCGAACCCGATGGAAAAAAGTTTTTTTCAAATCTTAGTAAAGTTCTAAAATGATTTACAATACAAAACATTTCTTAAATTGCCGATATTTAACATATTGCAATTTTTTTCAATGTTAACACCAGCATATAAGTGTTCCTTAAAGGCCTACTTCACCGGTTTGAATATGAAGGTGTATTGAATTCTGAGATCCTATCTAGTATAAATGTGCGAAAAAAATTGAAATCGGTTCATCCTAGCCTGAGAAAAAAGGCAGAAAGAGTGTTTTTTTTAACCCTATATTTCTCCTTCTCGTGACATCACAGAAAGAGAAATATAGGGTTAAAAAAAAACGTACTTTGTAAATATTACTGTGATGTCACAGTAAAAGACATCACAGTAATATTTACAAAGTAAGTTTTTTTTTAACCCTAGATTTCTCTTTCTGTGATGTCACGAGAAGGAGAAATATAGGGTTAAAAAAAAACACTCTTTCTGCCTTTTCTCAGGCTAGGATGAACCGATTTCAATTTTTTTCGCACATTTATACTACATAGGATCTCAGAATTCAATACACCTTCATATTCAAACCGGTGAAGTAGGCCTTTAACAACATAGTGATTTAATTCAGCTTCTATCTCAAAAAACAAGTAAAAGGGTGCAGTTACACTTTAATAATACTTTAATAATTTATTAAAGGGCAAAAGGGGCACCACCACTCATTCAAGAGTGGAAAAGTAATAGCAAATTGTCTCGTTTAATCAAAGGATTTATTTTCAAATGTTGATTAGCCTAAGGTTCAGTTAAACAAATCAATATTAATAAATCCTAGTCTCAATGATCATTTCCCTACAATAATGTAATCAAGTAATTTGGTAATATGATCTTAACACTGAAGGCTACAGAATCTTTCACTTGTTGATTGTTGACACTCCAATAATATCCACACAAATAAATCACAAACACTTCTGGTTACAATATAAGAACATTTATTTTAACCACAATGAAACTTAAGGTAACATCCGTTTTATACACGCATAAGGCAAATACACTTAATCAAAGAAAACGTCTAGAACATTGTTGTTTATACAGCCATGTACCAATGTGTGTGTGTGTGTGTGTGTGTGTGTGTGTGTGTGTGTGTGTGTGTGTGTGTGTGTGTGTTGTGTGTGTGTGTGTGTGTGTGTGTGTGTGTGTGTGTGTGAGTGTGTGTGAGTGTGTGTGAGTGAGTGAGTGAGTGAGTGAGTGAGTGAGTGAGTGAGTGAGTGAGTGAGTGAGTGAGTGAGTGAGTGTGTGTGTGTGTGTGTGTGAGTGAAGCGAAGCGAAGCAAGAAAAGGGACGGGGGGGGAGCTCCCACGTGACTTAGGGCGACAGGCACAAGATGGCGACCGAAAACAGGTTATTAATGCCACAAAATGGTTGCCGGCTAGGCTATTCTAATTCCACCCGGTAGGGGAAGTAGCTACCACGGTTACTCAAAATGGCGTCTACTTCAGAACAAAGGGGCAAGAAGAAGAAGACTGAGGCGGGGGATTCGAAAAAACACTCTTCATTCTACAAAAGATCTTTACACCAATTATATCAAATAAAGACTACCATAAGGGTTATCTAACGTGTGTGTACGTGCGTGCAGGAGAGGAAGAGGAGGAAAGATCACGCTTGAGCGCGGGGAGGGGGAGAAAGAAAGATACAGCAGACTTTAAAACCACACTGCAGCGTTGAATGAAATGACAAACTTTCCCGTCCTGGCTCTCCGTGGGGGGAGGACAAACGGAGATAGATCACAGCTTGTTCAAAAATAGCAAACACGAAATCGAAAATAAACAGTATTGTTCACACTTTAAAAAGTAATAATAACTAAACATCTGCCCAGGTAATTATTATGCCAAAATCTCACTTGTTGGAAAACTAGTTTCCGCTGCTCGTCGTCGTTGTGGCGGGCAGCCAATCCTTTCCGGACTGACGGGGCTCACAAGACGGCGATCCAATCCAGGCTCCGAGCCTGTGGCGGTCGGGGAGCGGGTGAGGTGATCTCTGCGGTCTTCAGATCGCAGGAAAAAGGCAAAGGGCGCAGCTGATTTGATGCGGGGGATTTTCGATCATAGACAACTCGATCGGCTCTAGTCCGCGGTCCGAGAGGCTAAGTTTCTAGGTAAACCCGCCTGCTTCTCGTGTGGAGTGGTTGCGGTCGGGGACAGCTCGACCGGCTTACGTCCGTTGTCCAAAGGCAGGTTTCTGGGTAAACCCGCCTGTCTCCTAGTCTTCGTTTGGTCGTTCCAACGGAACAATGGCAACTCACGTTGGTGTTTCGGAGATCGTCGCGGCCGCTGGCGATAGCTTTAGTAAAACACGTGGTGGTTGGTTCCGGGGTGAAGAGGGCCCCTATAGGTCGGTACAGACTTGTTTCTATATGTGGTCCAGCCACCAGAAAGACAGAGGAAGCCGCGGGGCATCCTTTTAAAGGTCCCGGCTTTCATCCGGGGTCATCCGGGGTGGGGCTTCAGGCTAGCGTTTGTATACACCCACCTGACGAGGTAAAGGTGTACTGCAGTGTTTTGGCCGCACGGTGGCGGCACAGAGCTGTCCATAGGTTTGACCCCCTACATCCCCCCATTTTGGTCTCAACGTGGGTTAGGGGGACCTGCGTCGGGATCAAAACAAAAGGGTTAAACAGTTCATAGTTCCTGATGACAACTCGTCTGTTATAATCCATGGTCCACGGTGAAGGCAACTTGGAGTGGTATTTCCTGAAGGTATTTTCACAGTTTCTTAGAGATTTTGGCATAACCTGGGCAGTTCTAAAGACTTTGGCACATCTGGGCAGATGTTAACTGACTATCAAAACAATTCATAACACCACACAAATAAAAGAAGAATAAAGCAAGAAAAACCAATAACACAACAGTCACATCACAGCTCTTTCCTGGGGGGTTCGCTCCTGAGTAGAGAGAAAAAGGGACAGGAAAAGAAAGGAACTAATAGCTTGGGTAGCTGGAATCAGTATGATGATGGTGTTTGTGTCTTGCTTAAAAAGTGGTTTGATCTGTGTAATATTGTTCAATGTATTGTGCAGTACCTGTATTGGTTGCATGGAAAATGCAAATAATGTCATGATAATACAATCACTAAAACGTGAACCCGAAGGCTGTCTCAAAACTATCTTGGTACATTGACAGGGACTAATTTAGATTAATTTGTAATAATACTAATTTAGTTCCTTCAGCCAAGGGACTCTGGCGAAGGATGTCGTCAATAAGGAGGTTCTAACCTCTTAATGCGTCCATCATCTCGATCTTAGAGTCTGTCTGGACTGAGATGGTGGAGGACACTAGGCATACAGTGGCCCTTGGTGGGACAGCTCAAGAACATAGTTTGATAACTTAGTGATAGTATCATGATGTCATGGGTTATGGATTCTAACATGGAGATCCTGCTACCTAACCAGTGGTGGACATGCTGAGGTGTGTCCTACCCCCCCTTTAAGGAGGGTGGACAGTGGTCGGGCGCCCCCCGCCACTTACAAAGGGTTTTAGTAGCTCTACAGTCATGCGAGTACCTAAAGAAACTGCCTGAGATTGCAACACCTGAGACAAAGCGAGGGCATATAAGACCATGTCTGATAGCACTTCCAGTAAAACCTCAGCAAACAATTCACCCTGGAGGGTGATAGAGATGGAGCTAAGGCTCATCCTCCTTGTCAGGGGAGGCGGCTCTCCCAAGAGCCATGCTGCTGGTGTGAAAGCAGGCCCGGAGCTGTGGGTTGGCCCACCGAGGGGTCTGCCTGCAGTCCCTGCTGACTTGGCAGTAGTCTGGTTCTGGACCAGCAAGGTTGCTGAGCGGTTGCTGAGCTCAACCGGGGGAAAAGAAAGGACTGTCAGGTCTAATCCGACGAAACATGGCAATGGTTGAGACCAAGCCTTTGAGTCAGGTGTTTCCTGGAGAAGAGTCGGGCCTGAAGTAAGAGGGTCTTCCCTCAAGGGAGGTGAGGGGACAAATGCTGGTAGCACGTTTCTGAGGGGCGTGAACCGGTTGGCCAGGGAAGAATGCCCGTTCCGATGGCCTGTAGTGGGCTCTGTGATGATTTCACAGGAAGAAGAGAATAGCTTTTGAGCACAGAGGCTAAGAGCTGTGAGTTCTGGAAAAACTGACTGCATGGCTGTGCGAATCCAGACTCTTCTAGCCACAGTACCAAGAGAGGAGAGTACTGAAAGAGTGCCCTTTCCTGGACATTGGTTGTCAGTAAAGCATGTTTTGTGAAGGCTGCCTTTGAGTGTGAGTGGCTGACCAGGCTCTTATCACAGGGCACGGCCTGCACTGGTTTCCCAGGGTATCGCACTCCCCGGGCCACCTGTAGGAAAGAGGAGATGGATATCGGCCTGATTACTGAGTCTGACTCCAGTAAACTGTGAACCTGCTTACACCCCCCCTTTAATGGTAAAAAGGGGACCCGTTGGTCCATCGGTATGACGGTTGTGACCGACTCGGATGGACTGGGGGCTCGGTTCCCTCCTTTTATGAGGTACACTGTAGCTGTAGAGGGAGAAGGTGTGAAGTCTAGTCATGCACTAGCTGGGCCACCTCCAGCAGGCTTAGGGCCACTGTCTGAATCTCTGGGAGGGAGATGATTGAACCGTTTCATCAACTCTGCAAGGCCTTTCCTGATAAGGCTGAGTTCAGTTTTCACCTCCTCCTCTCCAGATGACTTTGAGCGGTCGCCTTTCCCCCCTTTATCATGCTGGTGTTTTTTTTCAAAACGGTTGTTAGCGGCATATTGCTTATTGTCCTGGGACTTAAACTCGCCTTGAGGGAAGCTGTTCTGGTTGCCCCAGTTCCAGTTTCCCCAGTTCTGGTTTCCCTGTGGTGGTTGAGAAGACACTACAGGAGCATGGTTTAATCTAGGAGGAGGACGGTTACAGCCTTCAAGTTCCAGCTGTGGCTCCTCAGAAAATTGGACAGCATAAACTTGGGTGCCCTCTCCAGATTTGTTTGCCATGGTCGCCGGCCTCCGCACTGTATGCCAGATCTTTTGAGTTTCGTTCACAATCTCTCTAATGGGGTCCCTACGGGTATTGCACTTGACAGTGACATGGGTTTGCACAGTGTTGTGAAGGTTTTTAACAAACATTCTTCAAAAATCTCCCTCAGCAAGTTTCCCTCAGCCCCTGATTCTGCATTGCCCTGAAAGTAGACATTGCTCAACCGCCTATGAAAATCCCTAGGGGATTCATTCGGTTCCTGGCGCATATTGTTAGCTGTCGTACGGGCTGAGTATCGATCAGTATATGGCGAGTACTCCTCCAACAGCACATCACAGGACCTCCTATAGCTCTCTCTAACCCTTGACCGCTGTGCCGTCAGAAAAGCATGAACACTTCGAGAGGTGGTCTTCCAAATGAGTTTTACCTTCTCCTTTTGGGTTGCGTGCGGCAAGTCAGACACACATTGCGCAATCTCACGCAGATAAACTCTAACATCAGCATCTCTCCCATTTGGGTCAAATCGCTCTAGATCCTTCGCCAGAGCATCCAGTTGTTTCAAACGCAGGCCTGGGGCCCTGTGTCTATGACGGCCACCCGACTCTCTTGAAGATGAGCGGTGCCTGGCCCTGTGTCTATGGTGGCGGTGGGACCGGGTACCAGAGCGGTTGGAGCGATGCTGGGACCCTCGTTCACGATCAGGTGAACGGGAAGAAGAGGAAGAAGAAGAAGAAAATCACTGCTTGGACCTGGGTCTATGATCAGGTGACCGGGAAGAAGAGTGGTGTTTGGACCTCCGTTTACGACGGTGTGAATAGGTGTCCCGCTCCCTCTCTGGTGAAGAAGCACGAGAGGAAGACAAAGAAGAAGAAGAGGAACGCTGCTTGGACCTGGGTTTCCGGTCAGGTGACCGGGAAGAAGAAGAAGAGTCAGAACGTGACTTCTTAAAAGATGTCTTTTTGGGAACTGAAAACCCATGCGAGGACACTTCACTGCAGACAACTGGGGCCTGAACAGAGTCCTGCACCCTTTCCATGGCTTGAAAGGAGGCAGTCAGATCTCTGAGCCTGTCACTGAGGCTGAGTCTGTCTCTGCCAGCTTGCTTAACAGCCTCCATTTCAATATTTTGTGCTGATTTGCGCATCTCTGTTCTATGCGCTACACAACAAAAACAACTCTCCGACCAAATCTTGGATGATGCTTTTCCCTTCTGCTTTATTGATATAGCGTACCAAGCTATCAATTTCAGCTTCACACTCTGGCAGGCTTAGGCGCTGAACCTGGTCCCTCCGTGCTCTCGGAAGCTGACCATTCGTGACACTAGGTCAGACAACGTTTCAGGGTCGGAGTTTGCACCTCCGTCCCCTGAAAAGCTGGGCTCACTCATATCTCCCTGTTTGGACATATGAATTTGCAGAAGAGACAACAACAACGTCCCCCCAGTTAGGGACTGAAATCACTTCACAAAGTGTTAGTTTTAACACCCTTTTTGGAGTTCCAAGACTCCAGTTATTTTCCAAAGAAAATATCTATATATCAAGACGCACAGGAATTAACACCATCTGTGACTTATAACCAATTTTCTCAACGGAAAACTGTAGGGAGAGTAGCCTAAGTTGTGCATTTTGGAAGTTGCAAAACCCCTTGTTTCTAGAAAACCGTGGAAGAAATTGGAAATGTGACCACATATTTAAGAAGAGCCATCCATTTGACTCATCCCGTAAAGAAGGGAGACACAAGGAATAAGATATAAGCACATTTAAGCTCAAAAAACTGCCTTTTTTTGCCTTTCAAAGCAAAATTTCCATGATCAAGGTTTTTTGATTATTGTGTCTGAACAATTATAGACACGTTTGAAAACATTTGACACATGTTTTAGTGCTTTGGTATGCTACACTTTGAGTCTATATAGTTAGCACGATGTCAGCCCTAAATTGCTGCATCATGCCTATTATCCAAAATTCTGGGGATGGGGTGATTTGTGCCAAAGGGCCTAGGTGAGTTATAAGTAAGTAAGTAAGTAAAATGTATTTATAAAAGCACATTTATGACAGTTTGCACTGTCCAAAGTGCTGTACATAGTGCATTCAGTAGGTAAACAATGAAGGTAAAATAACAATAACCAAAATAAAAGACGTAAAGCCCATACATCCACATAAACACAGATAGTAGTGCAGAGGTAAGATAGTTAATGGGGAGGAAACACCAGGGTGTACATATGGGTTTTGAGCCTTGATTTAAAGGCAGAAATGTAGGGGGAATCACATTTGTCAGGTGGCAGTTGGTTCCACAAGCATGGAGCAACTAGTGCAAAGTACATTTCTGAGAGTTGTGCCAGTGGCATGGCTGTATACGCTGGTCACCAAAAGAAAGTGATTGTCTACAGTAGCTCAGAAGAGACTGACATCTCAATTCCACTTAACGACACCACTGATGAGAGTTCAGATGGCCAGAAAGATGATGATGGTGACTTTGTCATTGTGAGCTTTGCAGGCAAAACCACCTATATCTGCTAGGCCTTGTTTAAGAAAATTGTCCTTCAATCTTTGTCAACTATTTACTTTAAATACACCTTAAATAAGTGATTGTCTAATGGATTTGTCTTGCATTACAGTTTATGAATATATATCAATGGCACAATTCACCCCATGGTATTATCTCCAACCGCACAACTTACACCACACCGTGGGGCAAGTTGTGCAACAAGACAACTTTTTTTTCCGAAAGCTATATTTCTTCTACAGTTTATTCCAGATCCAAAGTTTTTATTGCCAGGGATGCACAACACCCTGAAATATATGTACATATTTGAGTTGGAGACTTTACTGTCAAGGCCTTACTTTAAAGTCACTTTGAGTGAAAAGTTGCACAACTTAGGCCACTCTCCCCTATATGTAATGTGCAATGTTAAAAATGTGCATGTACTGTTTATTTGACTAAACATTGTATGTTTGTGTCGCTATATTGTTTTAATGGCCATTGTCTCAACATTAGTTTTTTACAATACTTTGAAACAACAATCTCAACTTCTAAGCAGGTGTTCACACCTAATAATCTGCTTCCACAGTGCGCACTGGATGTTAGGTGGATACATTGTTTTGTATTTCAGATGGTTCCATTTGTGTTGAAAAAGGGAAAACTCAAAAAAACTACTCTATCTATTGTAAATAAGTCATGTGCACGGAAATGCTGTTCAATTATTGGTCAGAGTTAAACGGTTAAAAAGGCATATCCCCCATACTTTATACCACAGCCTATATCGTGGGGCATCAGCAGGTTATTTTTATGCTGGTCTTCATCTGGAACGCATATTGAACCGGTAGAGTCTATTAAATGTAGTGCCACAAAGTTGCGGTTACATATTTAATGTATATTGCCGATCTGGTGTTGTAAGCTATGGTTGATTGTTAAATATTGGAAATGACAGTAAAGTTGCAGTGTGGCAATCCCACTTGTATTTTGGCTCTGTAAAATAGCCGGCCCTACTGAAATACAATTTCAGCTACTTTCCTCCACCTTTACAAGCCCATGATAGCAGACAGAGAATAAGCATGTGCTCAGACAACATTCTCTAAATAACTTAATAACACATGCATTTAAAGACATTAAACTCAAGACCGCATTAGAACATTTTATGTAAATACAATCTTCTTGTGATTGATGTGAATTGCTCTAACACTATTGAAATTGCATACTGCTGAATTGTATGATCACTAAAGAGAATTGAATAAAACCTGTATAGTGCAATTAGCTAACTAGGTTTTCAAGCATGAAGATGCAATGTCAATGTAGACACACAAGGTGTCGCTATTCTGTCTGGACAGTTAGAAGCCAGGTAGTACTTCCTGTGCCACATGAGAGCGGTCCGAGTAAAACCCATAAAGGCTAGCCGACTACTTTAAAAAAAAATCCCCTGTAAAGATTTGATCTGCTTAAAATTGGGACACATTGCAGTTTTGCCAGCGCACTAAATAACTTTCCATGACGGCCTACCTACGTCCTGTGTATCACCTACACGGGCTGCGTCACCCTATACTGGACATTGATTGGTTTGTAGATGGCGTGAGTCTGACGTCACCCTTCATCAGGTCGGCAATAGCCTCGTTCGACTTGCCCAGGTCTGAGCAAGACCTGCGCAACTATGACGCGCGTCTTGCTGAGCGAAACAACAAAAATGCTGCAAAAATGCATGGTAGGGGTAGCGGCAGCTGCCAGAAAAGTCAGCCAGCGCTTCCCAGACTGGACTGTGTGGGCGAGTTACCGTAGTGTGATTTAGCCTATTATACTATCTATGAGTGTGAGACAAGGGAATATAGTCATCTTGGCAATAAAACATCTTTGGTAGACGTCATGAGTAGCCTATTGTCCAATCAGCGTTAAGATCGGGCACCGTAAAGTATCACTACTGCTGCCGCTGTGTGTGTGTTCAGACTTTAGAATTGGCTAAAAGTCTCAATCAAAGCCTTTTTGATAATACAAAATAAAAAATTAGAGGCTTTGATTAAACACTGTCAATGCTTTAGAGGTGAATGTAACTTAGCCTACTCGGCTGAAAACAGAAAGTAACGGAGTGACGCAGCTCACTGTAGCCTACAGTCCCTTTATTTAGTCGCGCTGTCAGTTTGCCAACATGGCTCTCTGTATTCTGTATATGTCCATGATTTAGACTCGATATATAGAAACAGATCGCGGAAGCCGTTCCCGTAGACAACGTTAACGGGCAGGATATCCCCGACTGTGATTTCATCCATCAAACCACAGAGTTTTTTCTGAGCGGCGTCTCACTCGCTCACACTGGCGAGGTCTCCCGAGTCCCGGTGATTTTAACCGTCACAGCGATCGACTCGCTGCTTTGCTCGGGCGGAGGCTTTGTGTGAAGGTGATTTAACATCACGGTCGTAGACGAATGTTATAACTTTATGCTGCATATTTTGCACTGCACTGTTCTGACCCACACAACTGTTGACTCTTAAGTGAAGCTGACATTTTAATGAGCGCACATTGCAGAAATGAAGCGTCTGCAGTGCGCTCACAATCAGGGCCGGGCCCGAGGCACAAGCAAATTTTATTTTTTTAAATTTTATGTGTTTGATATTAACATCATATTATTATATCATACAAAAAAATGAATACAATGTTTTGGTCTAGATAGTTAATAGCCCAATAATTTAATCAGTTCATCTGGGAGGTAATCCAAGTTTAACTGATCACGTCACGTTCACGTCCATGCACAGTGTGTATTGAGTTTATTTAAAAACATTTGGAAATGGGGCTCGGATGCCCATGCACTGTATAACCTATTTCAGCCTCGTCTGTGGAAAAAAAGATAGCTGGACAACAGAGTTCTTCTGCTTCGTTCCTCTCATTGCATTTAAATGTATTCATTACATTACAGAGAAATATGTCCCATAAAAGAAAAAGAGCACCAAGCCCAACCCAGAGGACCCTGCATAACATTTTATTTTAAATGAAAATTTTAATGGAAAATCCAAGTGTCTTTCTTCAATAGCTTCTAATTCATCCGACCCAGTGTCTCCAAATTATTTGTTCACACAAAATTTCTCAGATTTAGCCTCTTAATTTTCCTCTCAAAGTGCACCAGATTCATGCATTTCACTTTAAAAAGTTAAAAAAAAATCTCCCGGGGGGGGGCATACCCCCGGACCCCCCTAGGAGGGTCAGGATCTCAGCTGGCTATTATTTTCACCCAGCTGGACATTGGAGGCAATAGTGGAAAACTCTGGTTGTGTGAATGATATTTAACATTAGTCAATCATTTGGACAGCGAAAAACACCCGACCCCCCCTCCCCCCCAGAAGGGACGGGTGTTTGTCACCTTTTTCACCTCCTATGAGTTTGCAGGTCTGCATCTAGACGGAACTCTCGTGGCCACGTCCCCTTTGGGGGGAAAACAATACTGCTTACTCCATAGACACAGACAGCGCGATCATTCAAAATAAGTGTTATAGCTCAAATCTGCAATGTCCTGAGCTGTTGTGTGATTTACAAAGTAAAAAACAAACATCATAGTTTTATTCCTTTGCCATGCCCCCAAAAATTCCCCTAACAAAGGTCTGTATGACAGCAGGAAGCTCCCGGCTTCCCCTGTGCTCTGCATTCAGTGGGAGTTTGCTATTGTAAATAGCCGTTAGGACCGTTGGTACAGTCTAGTCAAGGCATAGCGCTATCAGGGTTCTCAACCCTCACGCAATGAGAGTGAGACACACGCATTTCAGGCAATTCACACGCTCCACGCCACACCTTGCATTTCTCACGCAAATTATAACTCTGCCAAACAATTTTTTTTATATAGCCTATATGTCGTGATCACAGCTGGCTGCTGTGCGCTCCTCCTCCTTCTGCCACTCCCACTCCCCCTGTCTGTCTCCACACCTGGTTCTCATCACTAATCAACTCACCTACTTAACCTCTGGCTTCCCTGCTGTCGTCGCCAGATCGTTACCATTCACCACAGTGGTAACTATTCACACTGGCTCCAGTTGTTATTATTACCTTGCTGTATTTTCTCACCCCTAGTAGCTTTTTGTGACTTTATCTTACGCTGTTTTTCCTCTGCCTGCAGTTACCCGGATCACCACCTCCAGTCTACCTACCTGCTGCACTACCCCTGGCTTCCCCATTCACCACCTGCTCCCCACCTCGTTAAATAAACCTTTTTATGTAAATCCTACTTCGCCTCTGTCTGCTCTTGGGTCCTGCATCGTCTAACCATAACACTATAGCTTCGATAAATCCTGGCCTTCACCACCATCACCTAGTGTTGCCACCTTATTTATACTATGGTTGCCACCCGTCCCGTTTTTTCCCGAAATTGTTCTCTGTTTTCACCAGCTGTCCCGAGGAAAGAAAAATCTCTCCCGGGACAGTGGCGTTTGTTGCGCCCACTAATGCATTCTGCGAGAGCCGAGCGGGCAGAGAGAAGGCGCAGCGTTTCGTCAAGCTACACGACAAGCGTGCAGGGGCGGTCCTAACGATCTCGGGGCCCGTTTCAAGACCCTGTGTGGGGCCCCCCACATTTATTTTTTATTTTTTTCTATGAATAATGCTTGTGCATGCTCCCCGCAAAAATTAAAAAGATTGTGGACACTAGTTGGTTCATAGACGGATTATGAGATAATAGGCCCAGACTCTTAAAGCCCCCCCGCCCCCCTCCCTATCCAGTCAGTTACATTGACTTTTCTGCAAAGATACATACGTTTACTGGCATAAACATATTAAGGGAGTCAGTGTTTCCCACAGGATTTTGGGATACTGTGGGATATATCCTGTACCTTGTTGGGGGGTCCGGGGCATGCCCCCCTGGAAGAAAATTGGTACAGTTTTAAAGTAAAATGCATCAATCTGAAAAATCAATCTGGAAAATTTAGATTTAAATCAAATCTTGAGCTGCAGAAGGAACATTATTTTTCTTAAACAGGCAGCACTCTTTACTCTGCAACTGTAAAAATTTCAGACAAATTTTCAACATTTCAGAAGATTGGTCTGCAGACCCATGTTATATGATGGAGGGGCCCATTGCAGCAGATACAGGGTGGAAAGCTACTTTTTATGAACAGTATATAATTTACATGTAGAACGTTTATTCCTGTATGTGTGTGGGGGCCTTAGAGGCCCCTCATGAAGCCCATAAGACATAGCTAATAATGCTTTTGTTTTGCACTTGCTTTTCGATTTTTCACCTACTAGTTGAGGGGCCAAGTTGGTTTTAGTGCTCCCACATTCAAATGCGGACACCGAAAGAGTCTTCTCCATGGTTGGTCTTCACCAGCACCAGAAACAGACTAGCCCTAGAAGGAACATTGTCCTCCATTATGATGGTCTAAATGGCTGGTGTGGAGCCACAGTGCTTCAAGTGGGAGCCAGAAAACCCCTATCCTGAAGGCCTCAAAATCTGCCACTCGAAGCGACAGCAAGCATCAGTAATATCCAGTATCCATATTTGCTGAACTGAACTAAGAGTTTTACTGAAATAACTACCCCGAACAAATACCCTAGGCCTACAGCCATCTCACTAGTCTGGCATTTGGTATTAATCCAGTTATACTTTCATCATAAAATTACTACAATAGGCTATATTTTAACTAAAACAAAGAAATTATATTGAACTGAACTTGTGTTAAAAACACACAATAAAATTTCGCTCGCGCGCCTTCGCGCGCTCGCATGGGAAATCCGCTTCTGTCTCACTCTAAACAATTTCCAAAAGTTGAGAACCCTGGCTATAATAGTAAGCATTATTACAGACAATAAAACTTAAAATAACAATTATTACACGTGTAATCAGCTTACATAGAGACTCAGTGAGGTGAAGATATATATCAGGACATGATATCTCTGGCCAATGGGTCGGATCATTGCGCCAGATTGATGCTGAGAGACTAGACACACATGGTTTTAGATTGATCAAATTAATCATTTATAAGTGTCTTTAACGTTATCCAGCTGGCAGAGTTGTTGTAAAGGATCTTGACATTGTGTATGTTGGTCAAATTGTAACTTATTTACCTCTGATCGTTTTCTTTTTGTGCTTTTTGAACCGCAATTTTGCATTATAGTCAATGGCACGATCACTTTTTTTTTTTCCGTCGGAATGTCGATTGCCGACCTGATTGAATCACGATCTATGGCTTGAATGAAGAAACGTGAACATTTCTATGGAACATATTAATTTCCTGCAGCGCTGTAGGCTATAGGCAGCCGCCCAGACAACACACACTTCCCGCTTTGACTACAGCTATAGATAAAAAATTAATACAAAAATAATAATAAAGCAACCCCCGCTCCTACAGTTCCCCCGTCAGCAGCTTATTTCTCTTCTTTGTGACTGAAGTAGCCCATGTTGATATAACGTAGGCCGAGAGGTAGGCCTGTAGGCTATACCGGTTATCGGTAGGCCTATTTAACATAGCCTATTGAGGATACGATTCAATTAAATGTAATCCACGAGGTTAATAAATAACAAAACATATGTTGAGAACGAATTTGCAATATGTTCAATAAAACGTCAGAAAAACTTTAAATGAAACGTTCTCCGAAAGGGAAATACATGCCTTAATGACAATAATGTGTTATGACATGTAACATGTCTGGGATATGTTTCAACCAAACATAATCCTAGAGGTAAATAAATGGCAAAAAATAGGCTGAGAACGAACATATGCGATATGTTTATTAAAACGTAATCAATGCGTTTTTCAGCCAAACGTAATTGAGAATCCCGAACAGTTCTGGCTGAGAACGAACGTGTTTGTGATAGCCTATGTTCATTAAAACGTAATCACGGACAAGATACGTTTGTCAGCCAAACGTAATTGAGAATGCCGAATAGTTCTCTGTGAAAGTACTTTTGATGAGACAGGGTTGAGATGACACCAGCCTACAAGCCCGGAGCCGCAGAGTAGATGACCCATGCCTATGACCCAGGCCTAGTGATGAGGACCGGAACCGCTGACCAACACAAACACACGAACACACACTTCTACTGCACACTTCCACACACAAATATTTGCCGCATAGCCTATGGCTACATGGACATTCAAAGAGACTCTTTCTTTGCGCGCTGCTTTCTTTTTTGATGGACACTTGGACTGAAGCCTTTAGTTTTTTTCCCTCTAAATTGCCTATGTGAGGTTTTATTTCTTAACCAATTTTTCAACCTTTGATTTTAGTTTACAATACTGTCTTTTTTTCTCTTTTTAATGCATAGATGGAGAGCTTTTTTTTTTTGCTATGCTATTGTTTTTTCTTTCACATTATTTTGGTCCCATTTTCTAAACCTGTGACTTTTAATTAGTTAATTAATTTTCTCAGAGTGCCTGTTTAGGCCTACAAAAAAAAGTGTGGAGTGTAATGGCAATAATTGCTGATATATCTCCGGACACAAATGTTAGAATGCTTATATCTGCAATAAGAAACATTGTATTTATCTTGTATACTCCTGTATCCTAGCACCTCCTCTATTGTCTTACATTCAGACACCCCCCCCCCCCCCCTGCAGCAGTCAACAGTCTGTCTCTGAGCCTTCCCCCACCCTCTCCCCCACCTGTGACTGCCAATTAAAACACACAGTATTCTTCTCATGTTGAACTGACTTGTATATAAAGGATGTGACTTGCCATCTGATCTGGGCCATTCTGTTCAGAAAGCCACCGGTGCTTCCTGGATTGGATGGACCTCCATGTTCTCAAGGATCCAAGAACATGAAGCCTCTATTGTTTGAATGAAACTATTTGCTTTAAACACAGTATATCTTCTTTTTCTCACAACAAATACAAACTGTAATTTGATGTTTTAGCCCCTTTTTCTGGTGTGGAAAAATAGGACTATGGATCAATGAGCAGGACAAAACAACAACTAAAAAACATGATTCGACGATAAGTGGACTACAGGCAAGATTTGACCAATCAGATCAGAACTATGTAAATTATAAGTCGGTGACACCCCTGGAATGGATTACTTTCATTTGCAGTTACATTGGTATTCCGATCCACTTTCAGCAACTTTTTTTTTGCCATTCTACCCTCTGGGTCTCACCATGATGATCTCATTTGTTTTCATTAATAGCATTATTTTTTATTATTTGGTTTGTTTAATTATCAGTCCCCATATAATGGAACTGCTGTGGTCATAGAGGAAAAACACAGACATCACATGGCTGTCTCAGGAGAATTTTTGTTTTTTATCTTAGTAGCAAAAACAACAAATATGACCAACACAAACATCGTTTACAGCTCCAGGTTAAGACATGTGCACAGTTCACTGCTCCACACCTCATCTCCTACAGTTCAGCTGCCACACATATTCAAACAGGGGTATGGTTAAAAAAAAATCCAATTAACAGAGACACTGTACACACACAGTCGTATCAGAAATATCATCAAGAAAAGGTAATTCAGACAACAACGTGAGAAATGATAGCATAGACACTGGACCAAACTTCCCCATGGGTCAGTTCAGCAGAGATATGCAACACCTGACAGTAAAAGCAAACAAACTTCATAATTGAATAGAACTTTCTGCACAATGATTTTTAATTTGAATATGTTCATTGATTTATGTATTAAACCACTTTGACCCATATGTTCCCAAGATGGTTTAATACAACCTGCAGGAATCCCTTTGAACACTGGCCAACATATGAAGAGTAAAAGGAAGAATTTAGTTTCCAAAATGTGTCGTCCATTTGGAAAAAAAGTATTCGTACAAAAGGAAAGAAATTCTGTGACTTTTTCAAAAATGTACTGTAAGTAACGTACATGCTTGGTAGAGAATCTTTACTGAACAATTAACTTAAGCTACTTCCCCCATGAGGGAAGGGAAATTCTGGTTTCATACAGCTTGAGTCCTTATGTTGAGGTCGTTGATGCAGTGATTCTACTATTTTTACGTTTACAATAATCCACAAGGATGCCTCAATTTGATCTGTGCTAAATAGTGCACTGCCCACCTCAAAATCACACACTCAAATATCTTGTTGGACCATCTTTAGCTTTGATTACGGGAAGGAATGTCAGCTAGACAGCAGGCTGACGGCAGCAAAAGAGATAATTCTATAGACAGTGGCTGTGTTCGGAAAGCCATACTAACGTCCTACTCATACTCATTTTGACTTAAATTTGAGTATGTGACGGTTGGGTATGCGAGTTTGGGTATGTGAGAAATTCCCGGATGAGTACTAACTTCCGGGAAGATTTTGGGTATGAATCGATTGTATACTTTTCCTACTCAACCGCCCCACAATGCACTGGGTCAATTCTACCCACCCAGGAAAATGAAATATTTTCAAGCAAGTTGCTAGGCAACGACATTGTTTGGGGTCCGCGATCTGACAACTGTACGTGCAGTCATTCATAAACTCTTACAATAGATAAGAGATGACGATAAATACCTAACAACTTAGAGTTACTAAGTGAAATGAGTGATGTGAGTCTGATATTGGAGAGAGATCAGAACAGATCGCTGTTCCACACACCGCGGCTCGTCCAGCTCAACTCACAGACAGCTGAGTGCTGTCTGACGAGCCGGACAGAGATCGTCGGGGGGATCCTCCGCCTCAAAACATAATTATAAAACAAGAGGTCTAAAACACAGATGATGAACACAGGACTGTAAAAATCTAGTTCAATATCTAACCTGTAGAGGGTGGTTATGCGCTAAACAGCCTCTTAACTGCCTGAATCTTATAAGAAGAAGAAGAAATTCTTCTTTGCTTGAGTATACTTCAACTGAAAACGTTTCGACGCACCTCGCATACACAATCGATCTTTGAGTAGACAGTATGTAGTATATAGATGGTGAGTATGTAGGATGTAGGACGCTAGTATGGCTTTCCGAACACAGCCAGTATATAAAATGTAATTCACTGTTTGACACTTCTTCCTAATTGAGTAACTATTGACTCTGAGCGGCGCTGCTGCCCACAAGTGGTCCATTCCAACTTTAAGGACGCATGTAAAGCCTGATTTATACTTGTGCGGTACCGCATGCGCAGAGCCTCCGCGGAGCCGCAGAGAGCCTGTGCGGTGGCCTCAGACCCCGCCGCGTACCAACTGAAAATTGTGACTACGCGCCAGATGCCGCAGACGCCGCAGAGGTTTGGTTGGGCATCAAAGCAACAAGGAGGGATTTCAACAGCACAGGAGCTCTTCCTCATTGTCATCAAACTCTTCCAGTTTTCATTTGTTTAGCAACGGATTTCGCCGATAACATCAAAAGTGCAGTGTGCAATCTGCGACACGGGCGAAACTACTACCAACGGTTCATGAGAACGTTCGGTGTCCGCAGAGAACGCAGAGGCGCAAAGCCGCACAAGTATAAATCAGGCTTTAAGTATGAGGGCAGTGACGGATATAACGTTGTAAACGTACGTCTCTATTTACGCACAGAATTTGAGCATAACTGAGCCTTAACCCAGAACTAGGCCTGGGGGGAATTTTAATTAACATGAATAAACTATTGGTGTATGACGATCTGTTTGTGTTTCTTGCCCTGTTGAGCTTTGCTACAGAGATGTGGCAATTTGTAAAGACTTCATCAATGACTTTGGGGAATAAAGTATTAATATTATTGATATATAATGATGGCTACAACAACAAAATAAGACTCAAGTTGTAATAAAACCCAATTGTCCATTAAAAATATACATTGAGATTTTGTTATAGCATCCGATATCACAATGAATATTTTAGTTTCTATGAACTGGTTTTTGGGGGTTATTGGGTAGTGTCACAAAAAGGGAGTTTGTTCTCAAGAGAATTACTTTGGGATGAATAGCAATTTAACCAATTAGATTTTTTTTATTATTATAATTGTTTTGCTACTGGACCTTACAAATTGAATGTAAAAAATTCCCTAATCAGGCTTACTTTCCTTTGAGCATCCCACCCATTGCTCCAGTGTCTTCCGCAATAGTTTGGCATCTCTTAAACAATTAATATGTTCACATACAGTATAGCCATAGTTTAGAAGAAGATTGGGTTTTACTATCTATGCAGTCACATAAAATTTTATGTAATTAGCATACAGAATTATTACCCCCCCCCCCCCCCCCCCCCCAAATATATACTCTGTATAGAAAGTAAATATATTCACACATAACTTTGTTGGTTCATCTTTTTTTCTGAAAACGTAATAAATCAAAGCATCGCATCTAAATAATATACTGCAACATTCAGTCAAACTGCATCAGTAGGTAACTGACATAAGAATGAATTCAGTGTAACCTCTTGTCACGCCTTGCTCTTATGTCAAGGCAGAGAGACCAGTAATGGATCATTTGTGCTTGACCAGCAAAATAAAAAATATAAATGTTTTAATTTCAATACATACTTTAAATGTATACAATATAAATTATTGAGTAAAGAGTCCATGGGCACGACAATACATATTTGTTACGGACAGCACTGTATTGTCATTCTCGAGTCAGCCGATCGGCCACTTCAATTCATCTCTGTACAACGTGTGAGGCAAAACAATCAAAGTCTTATCCTTTTTAAAGTTTGGTATCTTGTCTGTGACTGAAAACCCCTCATCCAGTCCCACTTGAGTCTAAGCGGCGGAGTGAGGGAAGTGGTGAGTGTGCTTCATGCAAAAGGACAAAGGCTCTTTAGACCAAAAACAGGTCTTTTTCTTGGCATAGCTGCAGTGCTAGGCGGTCTATTTGGGCAGTGTTTGACGATCCCTCCATCTTTCCTAGACGGTGCTCTCCATCACCCAGTCGGAGCTGTCTATTGTCCCCTTGCTGCCTCCCATGTCCCCCCCCTCCTCCTCCTCCCACTGCAGCAGCATGCCGTTCACAGACAGGCTCCTCTTAGTCCAGATATTGCTGATCCTGCGCGGCCTGTTGCACGGCTGAGCATTACCTCCCCCTCCTGCCGTTACATCTCCCATGTCGAAGGACTGACTTCTTTTGAGCCTGGACTCCAGAGGCAGCATGAGGATCCGGCTGAGGGTGGAGTCTAGCGTTTGACGGCCCAACAGCGGCTCCCTGTCCGTGCGGGGTTTTCTTGCCCCAGCTGTAGCGCTACCGGAGGCTCTCACATCGAAGCCCTGCCCAGCTCCCCTTAGATCCAGCGAGTTGAAGGCCCCGAGCAGGTGGTCCAGGTTGGTCCGGGGCTTGGAGCTTATTGGAGCAGACCTCCAGATGTTGGCGAGTGTGCTGTTGGGGCTGTCTGAGCCACCGCCCACTCCCCCTGCCACCATGGAGCTGCCAGACGAAGAGGAAGAAGAAGAGGTGAGGCTGCTCTGGAGGGAGCTGCACTTAAACTTCACCACCTCGTCCTGCAGAGTCACCTTGGCCTTGACTGTTGTCGTGGATTCGGCCTTAGGTTGAGATTGAGTCAGCGGGGGCATAATAAGAACTCCATTTTGCCCAATGCGACCCCCGTTGGTTTGAGAGTGCGTGTCGCTAACGCTGGTTAGCTTACCCACGGGGGGGTTCACGGCGTCCGTAGCTTTGTAGCGTAGCATGAGGATGACGATGAAGACGAGCAGAGTGGCCACGATGATGCCCCCCACCACCAGGATCATGGTGCCCCCCAGCAGCTGGTTGGGCAGAGAGCGGCACTGGGGGAAGTCCTCCTCTGTGAAGAAGTGGGAGCAGCCCACCACGTTGGTGGCGGTGAGCGTGGTGGCGGTGTCATCCCAGGCGGCCAGCACACACAGGTCGTAGCGCGTTCCAGACACTAGGTTCGTCACCAGGAAAGCTTTGCTGGAGGCCGGGATCATCCTTAACAATAGGAGAGAAGAAACAATAACGATTAAGAAAACAAATGTTTTAAGGGTTTGGCCAGCAATTCCGGAGAAAGCTTCTTGTAAAAACAAATCACTTTTATGTCAAAATCAGTGAATATCTCCTCACGATCCACCTACCTGTACGTACAGTGTTAAACAAATCTAGTATTACAGTTTTCACAATTGCTTAAACACATTTCCTGATAGACTACCTCACTTTTTCAAAACCCTAAACACAAATCAACATTAAAATCAACTGAAAGTCTCCACAAACAAGCTCTTAAAATATTTGACAGAAAATCCCAACAATATCACCACTGTCAAATACTCTCCCATTACAACATACTAAACTTTGAGAATTTCGTCAGGTACTCGAATATCCGTATGGTTCAAAAAATATTACGCATGTAAGTATGAGGGCAGTGACGGATATAACGTTGTAAACGTACGTCTCTATTTACGCACAGAATTGGAGCATAACTGAGCCTTAACCCAGAACTAGGCCTGGGGGGAATTTTAATTAACATGAATAAACTATTGGTGTATGACGATCTGTTTGTGTTTCTTGCCCTGTTGAGCTTTGCTACAGAGATGTGGCAATTTGTAAAGACTTCATCAATGACTTTGGGGAATAAAGTATTACTATTATTGATATATAATGATGGCTACAACAACAAAATAAGACTCAAGTTGTAATAAAACCCAATTGTCCATTAAAAATATACATTGAGATTTTGTTATAGCATCTGATATCACAATGAATATTTTAGTGTTCAAAAAATATTAAACAATAGTGCTCCCCCTCCCTTGAAAATGTTTGTCAAGCTCTGCTCTGAAACTACCTGTAGAACTACAAGGTCCACCACTAGGGGGGAGTGTAGAGTCCCTCAAAAAAAAAATCAACATTTGGTCAGTCCTCTTTCTCCTACAGAGCAATTAAAGAATAGAACATCATTCCAAATGAGCTAAAAGTGACTGCTATGACCACAGCATCACAACCTCTAACTTTTGTAACCATGCCCTAAACCAAAGCACCAACCCTACAAACACGATTTATGCTTTGCACTGTGTTTGAACACACTTCTTGAAAAAAATTTAACTAATTGAATACCAATCAGTCTAAACCTTAGCACTAAAAATAGACCCCAGGTGAGCTCAGCTCCTTTGTGAGACAGTAAGAGTCAGGGGAAGAGGAGGAGAGAGACTAACAGGAGTATGAGGACAAAGAAGGCGAAAGACGGAGACACATACAACAGGGACACTATAGTGGACCATGTTATAGATCATGGCCTATCAATGAGGGAGCCTGGACAGAGAGTGCAGCCCAACCTGAGTCGCTCCATAATTTGGAGATTTAGACTGGATATCAGGTGATCATTTCCCTGTTGCTTCTCAAAGGATGACATTGAGTGTGATGTTGATGAGGCGATGTGGCCAGACGCAGGAGGCGGTATCTATAAAATTATTCATAATCCAACCACCCAATTCCTTACAACGCTGTTTTTGTTTTACCATTGTTCCCTAATTTTACTGTAATTGTTTCTTAGTTTATACTGACACACTGAATTGCTTGAACTGCAGTCCTACCTATTCATTGTGTTTGTTTGAAATGGCAAAATAAACTATTCTGCAACATGTGTGTTGTTAGCATTTGGCAAAAACTGTAAAGTATTTGTCGTTACTGTAGGTGAAAGTGTATGAACATGCAAAGGCATAATTCTACTGATAAATCATTCATATAGTGGTTTGCATTCATATCATAGTGTTTTCCATTCTGCACACCAGTGTTCAATGAGTGCTAGAAATGTCTAGTCATATGATGTATGTGTTTGTCATTTGAAAAGAAAACACCATTTAGTGAAGAGTTAACACTGTTTTGAGGGTAAAGTGTGCTTTTGCAAGATAAGTGAAGGATTTTGCATTTTGTGTTTGAGTTTTGAGATTTGTGTTAAGGGTTTTGAAAAAGTGAGGTAGTCTATCAGGAAATGTGTTTAAGCAATTGTGAAAAACTGTAAAGCCAAGCGACTTCTCCAGAACACTACATTCTGTATATTCAGCGTTGTGCTTAGCCTCTCATTCAGATGCATCTAAGGCATTCTCTACTTTTCTTTCAATAATGAAGATGAACTCGATGGTTGCTGTGAAACTCTTACAGTTTTTACCTAATGCTTGCACACTAATAGTGTTTGCTAGGCCCAAAGCATCACAACCTCTAACTTTGGTGACCATGCCCTAAACACAAGCACCAACCCTACAAACACATTGGCCCTCATTTATCAACCGTGCGTAGACCAGAAAAATGGGTGTACGTACATTTCCACGCAAATCTCGGCATTTATCAATATGGACGTGAGCGTAGGATACGCTCAAATCCCACGCCAGCTCTCAGCTCGTGTACGCAAGTTTGTAAACAGCATGGACTCGCAGTGCAGGCTGTGCCGGGTAGCCGATGACTTTGTTGGACAATTATTAGAAGGTAATACAAATGCAGTGTTTGCTCAGACCGAAATAAAGATATTAATCACTTCAAATTGTGCAGCTTATGGTGTGCAACTGAGTAGGAGAGCTGATTCAATAGTGCGCACACCGGCCACTTAGGAGCGCTGCATGGGACTGCGTAAGGGCAGTTATTATCTTCGACTGGGGGGACACTGAGGCACGGGGGCTGCATTCATTCAAAAATGTTAGCCTAAGTATTAAATATGTAGTAGCCTATGCCTACACTGCTCTTTATGATAAAAAATACACGGCACAACATTCAACTTAACATTTTATTTATTTGACGCACTTTTTAGAAGTTAGTTCCTCTTTTAATGTGTCATTGATCGCTTAAGCGAGCGATTTATTTCCACCGTTAACCGGCACGTTTTTCCGGTCTGCTAATGGAGCAGCTCAGCAGGACAGTGGGCGCTCTCACAGCTGATCGTTGCTGGGTCGGCTTGTGCAGCTGACGGCCGGGCTGACCACTCGTGCCAAGCGCATGCTGTCATACAGTAAAATGCAAAATGTGTTATTTTTAGTTTTTAAACCCCTTTTGAGTAGTGCTATCTAAAAGGGCCAATACATTTTAATCATTCAAATCTCTGCAGACGTGTATTTCTTTTATGAGGACCATTATCGGACAGTTGGTGCGTCTTTTTCTCCTCTACTAATATAGCCTATTATGCCCACATGTTGGTTGCATTTCAGAACAGCAACACGCTTTTTTTAGTGGCGATTTTTGAGTCAGACCACTTTTTCTTCATCTATGTAAAGAAATGGCGACATATGCTGTTTTATAGCATTTGAACACTGGAGATCGTTTGTTGTCAACATCAACGCTGTTGACCGTAGCAGTTATTTCCTTCCTAGCTGCTGCCTTCTGTCGTTCTTTGATGTCGCTTGTAATGCTCCGAAATGAAACTCTTTTTTTTTCTTCTTTCGCTGTTATTTTGTCAATTTCTACTTCAGAGAAGTTCCTCTTCTGTGCCGTAATGCGCATATCCATGTCGTAAAACCTCTGGGCGAGGCCTCTAAACTGAGAAAATATAGGGGCGTGATACGATTGTTTTCAGCCGCCGCATTTATCAATAATGGCCTGGCGTACGCTGAGATTGGCGAGATACGACTGTTTGATAAATCCCACGCGATACCTGGCGTAGGGAGGTATTTGCGCCAGAATCTGCACCAGTTTCCACGCAAGTTTGATAAATGAGGGCCACTAAGTGCTTTGCACTGTGTTTGAAATTCTCCAACACACTTTTTGCAAAACACTACACACAGTGTTTTACATAAGACACATTGGTCAAAAAGGAAATCACCTGCAATCCTTTGGAAAACACATCTATTTTAAATACAAAACACAACTAAAATTGGAAAAGCACACAGATTCACACACATGAAAAATAAAAAATAAAGCTAATATAATACCAATCAGTGTGAGCCTTAGCATTACAAATAGACTTCAGGTGAGCTCAGCTCCTTTGAGAGACAGTAAGAGTCAGGGGAAGAGGACAAAATAGAGCGGCAGGAGGACGATGACAAAGGAGACAACAGACGGAGACAGGGTCACTATAGTGGACCATGTTATAGATCATGGCCTAACAATATAGGAGGCTGGTCTGAGATTCCAGCCCAACAACACAATAACTCCATAATTAGGACATTTAGACTGGATATCAGGAATATTTTTGCTGTTGCTTCTGAAAGGATGACATTGCATGTGATGTCGATGAGGCGATGTGGCCAGACACAAACGGGAGGCGGTATCCAAAGGATTCATAATCCACTCGCCCCATTCCTTACAACACATCTTTTTTTTTTACTGTAATTGTTTCAGAGTTCATAGTGACACACTGAATTGCTTGTTGAACTGCGATCCTACCTATTCGTTGTGTTTTTTTCTTTTGTTGGCCAAAACCATGAAATTGCAATATAAACTTGTTTTCTTTTCTAATTGAAAATATAGTGGATCAATCTTTCCAAAAAATTCTGCAAAAGGTTGGATACGGCACGCAAGGCGATATTTCCCCCGTTGCTTGGCAAGGGAGGACATTGCCTGGACGTAGATGAGGTGATGTGGCCAGATGCCAACAGGAGACAGGATTCATAGCCTAAATGTCTTCCAATCATTCCCTTAGAATACTATGTTTTGTAGAATATTCTAGTTGTACCATTTCTTTTTTACTTTTGCAAAAACCTGAAATGGCAAAATAAAATAAAAAATCTGAAGCGTTTACATTTTGTTTTCATGTGTCTAGATCAACTGTAGTGGATCAATCTTTCACAAAAAAAAATCTGTATGAGACTTTTAAAGTCAAAAACCATTCAAAGTACTGAATACAGCTGTGTTTTGCATAAAGCACATCTGTGTGTTGTTGCTCAAAAGAGTAATTCAAAAGTGCATGTGTGTATTGTTTTGATGCTAAAAACTGTTTTGAAATGGGATTGTTAGGTTTTGTTTCAAGAGTTTCGTTTTGCCGTATAAGTTAGAAGTTTATCTCCATGTGCTTTGTCCTATTCGGCCTGTGTGTTAAGTTTTGACACAGTGGGCCAAAGTCTGCAACATGTGTGTAAGCATTTGGCAAAAACTGTAAAGACAGCTTCCAAAACATTTGGTCAAAGAGAAAATGTATCATCATTAAAGCTTAATACGTTTTTGGCCATTTGGAGGTGAGTGGAACAAGTTGAAAACACATCTTATTTATTGACACAACCAGCAGACACAATATTAGCTTTCACTTTGAGTTATTTTTTGGCCACCTGTTACAGTTTTTGCCGATTGCTTACACACATGTTGCAGACTTTGGCCCAATGAGTCAAAACTTAACACATAGGCCGAATAGGACAAAGCACAGGGAGATAATCTTCTAACTTATACGGCAAAATGAAGCTCTTGAAACAAAACCCCATTGCAAAACTGTTTTTAGCATCAAAACAATACACACATGCACCTTTGAATTACTCTTTCCTAGCAGCAACAACACACAGAGGGGCTTTATGCAAAACACAGCTGTATTCAGTACTTTGGATGGTTTTTGACTTTAAAAGTCTCATACAGATTTTTTTTGTGAAAGATTGATCCACTACAGTTGATCTAGACACATGAATCAAAATGTAAACACTTCAGATTTTTTATTGTATTTTGCCATTTCAGGTTTTTGCAAAAGTAAAAAAAAACACACAAAGACACACAAGAAATGGTACCACTAGAATGTTCTATAAAACATAGTGTTGTAGGGGAATGATTGGAAGACATTTAGGCTATGGATCCTGTCTCCTGTTGGCATCTGGCCACATCACCTCATCCACGTCACAGGCAATGTCCTCCCTTGCCAAGCAACGGGGGAAATATCCAACCACTAGAAGAATTTTTTGGAAAGATTGATCCACTATATTTTCAATTAGACACATGAATTTTTTTTAGAAAAGCTTCTGAAAAAAAGTGTAAATTGCAATTTCATGGTTTTGGCCAACAAAACAAAAAAACACAACAAATAGGTAGGATCGCAGTTCAACAATCAATTCAGTGTGTCACTATGAACTCTGAAACAATTACTCTAAAATAAAAGATGTGTTGTAAGGAATGGGGCGAGTGGATTATGAATCCTTTGGATACCGCCTCCTGTTGGCGTCTGGCCACATTGCCTCATCGACATCACATGCAATGTCATCCTTTGAGAACCAACAGCGAAAATATTCCTGATATCCAGTCTAAATTACCTAATTATTTAGCTATTGTGTAGTTGGGCTGGACTTTCTGCCCAGGCTCCTATATTGTTAGGCCATGATCTATAACATGGTCCACTATAGTGACCCTGTCTCCGCCTGTTACCTTCTTTGTCCTTGTCCTCCTGCCGCTCTCTCTTGTCCTCTTCCCCTGACTCTTACTGTCTCACAAAGAAGCTGAGCTAACCTGAGGTGTATTTGTAGTGATAAGGCTCACACTGATTTGTATTCAATTAGTTTTATTTTGTATATTTCATGTGTGTAAGTCTGTGTGATTTTCCAAATTTGGTTGTGTTTTGTATTTTACATAGCCGTGTTTTCCCAATGATTGCAGGTGATTTCATTTTTGAACAATGTGTCTTATGTAAAAAACTGTGTGTAGTGTTTTGCAAGAAGTGTTTTGGAGAATTTCAAACACAGTGCAAAGCATATTTTGTGTTTGTGGGGTTGGTGCTTGTGTTTAGGGCATGGTCACCAAAGTTAGAGGTTGTGATGCTTTGGGCCTAGCAACCACTATTATGTGTGTAAGAACTATTACACAATAATCACTCTTGGTAAAATGGTAAATGGACTTATATAGCGCTTTATCTCCGTTGTTCACAGACCCAAAGCGCTTTACATTGTTTTGTACACATTCACCCAGTCACACACACATTCATACACCGATTGCAGCAGCTACCACGCAGGGTAGGCTTAGCACTAGGGTGCTAAGTTAACTAAGCTAACTATCGGGAGCAATTCGGGGTTCAGTGTCTTGCCCAGGGACACTTCGACATGTGGCGGGGAGACGGGGGATCGAACCTCCGACCCTGCACACCAAAGGCAAACTCCCTACCACTTCGCCACTGCCGCCCCAGCCTTCCTGGGGCGGCAGTGTTGTGTTTTTCTATTCTTTCTTTTTTTTACTCTTTAGAACAGTTTAGAGATGTTCTGCCATGTTCACCAGCCTCTTGCTAACTTTTTTTGTGGATTGGTTCTGGGCATGTAGTGTACAGCCGGTTTTAGGGTGGCAGCATGTTCAAAGGGTTATTTTGCTGACCTATTATCCAGGACAGTCGTTTCGTAGTCTTACTACTTTTTAGGGCATGTCAATAACTCCCATAAAAACTGTGGCTACTCTTCAAAATTCCTCAATATGCATGTGTTTACCTGTAGATCAGAACCTCATCATCAGAGCAGTTGTACTGGAGCTGGTACATCTTCACCTTAGGAGCTGACTGACTCACTATCCACTTGACAAGCGCTGACACAGCTGTCACCTCTGAAATAGAAACAGTTCTCTCCGGTAGGCCGTTGGGAACCCCCTTACTGATCCTGGTGGTCCCTGTGATGTCAGATAGGCGTGACTTTGGCAGTGCTGGCTGCCCAGTGCCATTGCTGAGATGGGGAAGCTGGACAATGGACACCTCAACAGAGGCAGTGGACTCACCAGCCACGTTAGCAGCAATGCAGGTGAAGGTGCCATAGTCCTTGGATGTGGTAATATTGATGCATAGGGTTCCGTTGTTGAACACTGTAGTTCGAGAGGAGTTGCCAAGTAACCGATCATCAGGGGAGATCCAGTGGATGGTAGGAGAAGGATCTCCTGTTGCTTCGCACCTAAGACTGGCCGTCTGTCCCTCCAACACCAGCAATCTGTGGGTGTGCTGGGTGATGAGAGGTGGCTGACATACAAACTCCTCGTCCTTCACGTTCCAAAAGTAACGACCCTTCAGGGCAGATGGGGATCCACAAGTCTCCAGGTCGTCATCTCTCTCAAGCCTCCGCAGCCACAGCATTTCACAGTTGCAGTGTAGTGGATTCCCACCTATGCTTAAAGACAGCTGGGGAGCATAGGGTGTAGTGAGGAGCATTGAGTCCTGGGCGCGGGCAAAGATGGGGTCTGGTGGTAGCTTCTGCAACCGATTCGAGGTCAAGTCTAATCTCGCGAGCCTTTCCAAGTCGGTGAAGGTGCCCTCTGGAATAAAGTCCAACAGATTGTGGTCCAAACTAAGCTGGTGCAGGTTAACCATCTGTCGGACTGAGTTCCAGGGCAGAGACCTGAGGTTGTTGTAAGAGAGATCCAGATCCTCCAAGGCAGGTGCCATGTCCTCAAAAGCCTTTTCATGGATGCGTCCCAGTTGGTTGTTGTTAACGATGAAGTGCTGCAGGTTGACCAAGCCTCGCAAATCATCTGGGCCTAGCTCCGTCATGCGGTTGTTGTCTATATGAAGTGAGCGCAGCGTTTCCAAGTCACCAAATGAAAATGGCTGAATGTAGCTGATGGTATTCCTGGAGAGGGTCAGGTCCACCAGGTCAGTCATATTGGCAAAGTCCAGCTGCGTGATGCGGAGAATGTAGTTCCCCCCCAGCCGAAGCTCCACTGTGCCACGGTCAATGTCTGGAGGCACAAAAAGAAGGCCTTTGGAGGGACACAATGTCCCAAGGGACTCGGACAGATTCTGGCATACACAGTACTTGGGACATGCATGGGTGGTCGTCACTATGGATCCCAGGACCAGAAGGCAGCAGATGATATGGTCCATGGTTGAGTCATACAAAGAAAGCTGTGTGAGAAACAAAGAAAAAAAGACAAATGAAGTTAAGATAATATTCATAAACATTATAATTTTTAAAAAAACTTTTTCATCAATTTAACATATTCCCTCTAAAAAAGTGGAAAGCATGGAAATGCAGAACGCATCAGGCAGAAAATGCTTTAAAAAAATCAGAGTTGGAGCCAGTCTATGTTGTACCACAAATGATCAAAACTACAAAAGACTTGCCTCATAATGTTAGAAATTCTAATTCTAAACATTTAATGATGTATAGACCCCCCCATCATTAATATATTATCTAATCAATATATTATATAACCTAACTAACAATCAAACATTGATAACATGTATGTATAATGGTTGTTAAAACTATATGTAATAACAGAGACAGAACACAGTATTGTAGAAATTTTTTAATGCAGTTCCCACAAGCTTCAGGCTAACGATGTATCTATTTTCCCCAACAATGGGCCTCTGTAAAAATGGCCTCAGCAAGCAGGAGCATAAGTTAGAAACATTGTTGCTATTAGAGAACATCAGCAGAGCATAGTGTAGGCGTTCCCATAGGGCAGGTCATCATCAAGAAGAAACAGAAGATTGGATGAACAAGATGAATGACATCATTTTAATCCAATGACATGTGTAAACTGAGCTTGTTAAATATGACTGATGTCCAGAAAACTGGGCTTTTTCTCTGCATTTCTTTTTTGTCTGCCTGCCTTGCAAAACCTGTAACCTGCCGATCATAATTTTCCATTAAATCTCCATCGAATTTTCATCTCGACTCATCTCCAGTTTTTTCATCTCTTCCTCCTCTTAAGAAACGAATACGTGAATTAAATAAGTTTTATTAATAACATCTGTTAAATGGTATCTATTTTAACGTATGTCTGCCTCATTTGAAATCCCTTTATCTGATTTCAACAGAAAACAAACTTTTTTTTAAAATCTTTACATGTCTTGTGGCAGACTCACAGGGAGATGTGCCCTGAGAGTTTGAAAAGCCCAAAAGTTAAGCCTGACCACTGTACCTGAGAGGTTAGTACAATGGACAGTTTTGGTAGTGATTTGGTGGTTAACACAATAAATACAATTTGATTTGGTGAAAAAAGAATATGCTCTTTGTGAGAGCACCACAAGAATTTTAGTAGCATTAAGGATTTTAATTATCCTTAATTATTCACTCTGTTGTATCACAAAAACTTTCAACAAAGGGAGACGGTTTGGGTGGAGTTATGTTATGTTCTTGATCAACATTTCATTCTCCACTTATTTGGACATTATTTGTCACCTGGCAGTCAAGCAATATAATATTGAAGTATAACTGAAGTGGCCGATTCCAATCAGCTAAAATGTGACTTAGGTGCCCCGCTTAAATTAATGGTATGCCCTAATGAGTATAATCTTAGTTTTGCAATGTGGATGCAATAAAATCCAAGTTGTAACAGTCATTTCTGTATAAGAAACCACATATTCAAGGGCAGAAATAATAGATAAGGGAAACATGGGATGTATGATTCATCTGGACATTGACCTCTGTCAAGTAATCTGAATCCCTAACTGCTCCTCACCACCTCTGGAACAAAGCCATAATAATGCTTTGTACCAGTATGGCTCTTGAAGGCCCAGGAAAAGGCTCTGAGAATATACCAAGCAACTTAAAAGTACTATATAATCATGCTATGTAAACACAGAGATTATAACCATATGTAACCGCATGCAAGCTAAAGCGATGAAGTACAAATGTAATGAATTATGTTGTTACCATGAAATGGTTGATTGATGTATTAATGAATAATATGATTTAAAGTAAGTACAATCTAGAGGTACTATGATGTGTTATTATGTTAGAATAATAAAGAAATGACTTTCAAGATGGCCGCCGTGCAGTCACACAGGTTGGCAGGCTCTGTGTGTATGCAAAAAAAAAAACTAAAAACCTCAAAAGATATCGGCTTTTGCCATCTACATGTCTCTTTATTGCTTTAGTATGTTCTTATCTACTCTTGTGCTTAACATTCACACAACAAATGGATAAAAACAGTGAACAAGTCCTCTACCCAGCAAAGAAGAGTCAACACCTGCTCTACACAAAACTACTGGACAATGGACGTGCAAGGCTACCCTCAGGTAAAGATGAACAGTCAGACCAACTTAAACCTTTCCTGGGAATTGCACATTTTCTGATGATAATGCTCCTGGCTGGCGATATTGAAATGAATCCTGGACCTTTAATGAACTCTTATTACCTGGATGCTAAACCACCACAGCTAACAGGGCCACTGCTAAGTGGGCCACAACTACAGCTAATTGGGATACAATCATGGCTAACAGGCCTTCATTTAACTGGGCAACAACCACACCTAGCAGGGTTACAATTACAGCTAGCCAGGCTTCATCCTCAGTTAACTGGGCTACAAGCACTACCAGCCAGGCTACAGCCGCAGCCCACTGGGCTACATCCTCAGCTAGCTGGGCTACATCCTCAGCTAGCTGGGCTACATCCTCAGCTAGCTGGGCTACATCTTCACCTAACTGGGCTACATCCAAAGCCAGCCGGGCTTCAACCACAGCCAACTGGGCTTCAACCACAGCCAACTGGGCTTCAACCACAGCCAGCGGCTTCAACCACGGCCAACTGGGCTTCAACCACGGCCAGCCGGGCTTCAACCACAGCCAACTGGGCTTCAACCACAGCCAACTGGGCTTCAACCACAGCCAGCGGGCTTCAACCACGGCCAACTGGGCTTCAACCACAGCCAGCCGGGCTTCAACCACGGCCAGCCGGGCTTCAACCACGGCCAGCCGGGCTTCAACACGGCCAGCCGGCTTCAACCACGGCCAGCCGGGCTTCAACCACAGCCAACTGGGCTTCAACCACAGCCAACTGGGCTTCAACCACAGCCAACTGGGCTTCAACCACCAAGGCTTCAACACGGGCTTCAACCACGGCCAGCCGGGCTTCAACCTCAAGACACTGCAATGACTACAGTTCGAAACAGAGCTTTTATGAAGCATCGCAAGTATAAACTCTTCCAGACACTAAATCACTCTTGTGTACTCTGGGATCCAAAAGCAAAACCGAAGGGTCTGCTTGGTGGACATATAAATATTCGAAGCATTATGCCTAAATGCGACCAAATTCAACATTTACTGAATGACTCAAACCTAGACTTTCTTTGCATAACAGAATCATGGTTGCATGCAAATAGTGCTATGGCAGGTTTAACTGTACCGGGATACAACATTTTCAGAAAAGATAGGCTTGTAGGTAGGGGAGGGGGTGTGATGTTTTACGTCAAAGAATGTCTCACATGTAAACAAATAGAATGGTCATCCGCCAATAATCTGGAATGTATTGGTCTCAATGTAATACTATCACCACACATGGAAATTACGCTGATTGGAATCTATAGGCCCCCATCTGCCTCTAACAATTTTTATGATGAACTACAAGCTGTTCTCAAAGAGTGTAATTGGAAGAAGGAGATCATTCTATTAGGGGATTTTAATGTAAATTGGTTGGACAAGTCAAATTGTAAAAAGCTGAAATCATTAACAAGTCGTCATGACCTTACTCAGCTAATCAAAGGGCCTACTAGAATAAGCAACACTACAGAGACATGCATTGACCTGATTTTTAGCAACAAATGTGAACGGATTGGGAAAACATATAATATGATCACAGGGCTGTCCGACCATAATTGTATTCTTTTTTCAAGAAAATTGACAAAAAAAAGGTTTGGTCTCCCCTCTAGTAAAGCCCCGGAACAATTAAAGGTACCAAAGAGTGAGATGAGTAATTTGGAAGCAGTCTTAGCTAAAATAAATTGGTCAAATTATTTGTGTCATGAAAAAGTAACTGAAAACTCCCAAACCTTCATGACAACCATTCAAGAAACAATAGGTCAATTCCAAAAAAAGGTACATGTAAAATCACAGAAAAAACACTTGCCCTGGCTGAATAGCACCATCTGGACACTGATGAAACAGCGTGATTTTGCACTTAAGACTGCATACAAAACTAAAACAACACATGATCGGCAGATCTTTACATCACTTAGAAATAGAGTAACAAAAGAAATTAGAAACGCAAAAGCAGGCTTCTTCATTAACATAATAAGTAACGCAAAGGGTAATACCAAAGAAATCTGGACTAGTATAAAGAAACTGATGGGAAACACAGTATCACATAGAGTCATCAGAGAGTTAAAACATAATGATGAGGTAATCAGTGATCCACAGCAAATGGCCAAAGCTTTTAATACTTATTTTATAAATTCTGTAACAAATTTAACAAAGGACGGAAAAGGACAAGCTTTTACCACATCTCCAGTAAACACATGTGCTCCTGTTTTTGAAATACATGCAGCATCACAGGGGGATGTTGATAAGATCATTTGTAGACTGAAAAACTCTAGAGCCAAAGATGCATTTGGTATGGATACGGTCTTTTACAAGGAACATAAACAGTCACTCATTGAACCAATCACCAACATTATAAATCAATCCATAACAGAAGGTGTCTTTCCAAACTCTTGGAAATGCTCTGTAATCACACCGATCTATAAAGCTGGGGAACCCACAGAAACAAGTAACTATAGGCCAATTAGTATTCTTCCAGTTGTCTCCAAAATAATAGAGAAACATATAATAGAGCAACTTGTGGCACATCTTGACAATAGCCCATTTTATCTCCACCCAATGCAGTTTGGCTTTAGAAAACACCACTCAACTGAAACCGCCATTTGTTATTTTGTGGAGAACATAAAATTAAGCATAGATAAAGGAGGGGTCATTGGAGCAGTGTTTCTTGACTTGAGAAAAGCGTTTGACACTGTCAACCATGAGATACCAATGGCAAAATTGTCTGCTTTTAATATTTCTTCACATACTGCACAATGGATGAGATCATATCTTGAGGAGCGAAAGCAGTGTGTCAGATTGCAAAATACAATATCTGATACCTGTGAGAACAACTTAGGTGTGCCTCAAGGATCAATATTAGGGCCACTGTTATTTAGTATTTATATAAATGATATGCCAAACATCTGTCCATCTAATGTGCAATGCCAACTGTATGCTGATGACGCAGTTATCTATGTTCATGCAAAAAATACAGAGCAAGCCGCTCACAAACTGACAGCTGCAATGGACAGTGTTTCAGAATATCTAGAGCGCTCCCAATTGGTTCTTAACCTAACTAAAACGGTCTGCATGTTTTTCTCAAAGAAGGCCTGTGATAAAAATACAGATTCCATGGTATCAATACAGGGCCAAAAACTTACAGTGGTCCAGGAATTCAAGTATTTAGGTGTTGTTATCGATTCACAATTAAATTTTAAGCAACAAGTAAAAAAAACAGTAAACAGAATGAAATTTAATTTATCCAACTTCAGATACATTAGAGAAAATATGCCATTTGATTCAGCAAAACTATATTTTTATTCAATGATTATACCTCATATGACATACTGCATGACAAGCTGGGCATTGGCATGCAAGACCACGTTAACATCTGTGGAAACAGTATACAAACAAGCCATTAAGATTTTAGATAAAAAACCGAAAACCTATCACCACTGCAATATCTTAAAGAAGCACGATTTACTGAGTTGGCAAAACATGATCAAGTATGCAGACTGCACCCTGGTTTTTAAAATTCTCAACAGACTCGCCCCAGCGCCATTGCAAATGTTTATACAAAAAAATGAAAGTAGATCCACCAGGGCAACTTCTCGAGGTGACTGTATTGTTCCTTTTAGAAAAAGTGCCTATGGACAGGCTGTATTTTCATACCGTGCAACTCATACCTGGAACACACTACCCGCTGCTCTACGTGAGCTTCCCACTCTTGGCTCTTTTAAAAAACGTCTTAAAGTATGGCTGCTGGAATCTCAAAACTGTTCACACAATCTATCATAGATTTTTATTTTATTTTATTTTTTTATTTTTTTATATCTTTTAACATTATTTGAATAATTGTTTTTATTCACTTGTTCTGTCGGTTGCATGTTTTTTTTTATTTTTTTTTATTTTTTTTTTAAGATTGTCTGTTTTTATTATTATTTTATTGTCTGAGAACACGCGTATGTTTGTTTTATGTGATTGGTGTCGCCCAATCAAGGGACAAAGGATGCAAATTAGCACTTGCTACAATCCTGTATATTTACATGTAAATGTCTATTAATATGCAATGTCCCTTTTAAATAAATAAACTTAAACTTAGAAATATATGTAGAGAGTGCTGTCAGAAGTTGAAGTGATAAAGGAAGCTGCACAGGAAGCTGCCGGGGCGGGGGTGAAAGCAGGTGTTAAGATAGAAGCGAAGTGGAAAGTTAGAGTGTTGTTGCCATGAGAGAAGGCCAAATCTGGCATCTCAGCAAAAGCAGGCGGGGAGAGAGAGAGGGAAAGTAGTAAACTAGTAAAAGTTATTCATCCATAAAATTGTGAGAGATATAAGACAAGGTTTTGCAGAGAAAAAGGGTTAAGCCTCGTCGGACCTCGCGGACGGAAGCAAGCAGACCTCGGATCGACCACCCAGGAGAAGCAAGCTACGGACAAAATAACTTAGTCTCTGAAAATAACTTAGTTCGGGAAGAGACAGAGAAACAGAGCAGCAAAGACATCGCACGACTTAGAGAACTCAACACCCTTCTTCAGCTGAATCACAGAGGACCGACCAGAAGAGCGCTTAACCACTTCCACCCAGCTGAAAAGGACAATTCTAGAGAAATATTTGTTTCAACGCTCACACTATTGGACTGAGTGAATCAAGACCGGATGGCTATGAGGTTTGGAAGGCTGAGTCTGACTAGGCTCCCCTCTCCTCGCCTCTTAGGAGAACTTTCTGAGACTTTGGACTACATTCGGGAGGATCTCCGTGCAGTTCCCAGACAACAGTGAAGGAGAAGTTGCTAGGTACCAAGTGATCTCCCTCTATCTCTCCACAACCCAACCGGACACCAACATTCCCCGCTTCAGCTCTGTGCATTGAAGGTTAGATATTAGACGATAGAGTAGGGACCATTGTGAGAGTAGCCAATCAATGTAGGTAATAATTTTTGAATCTGCCTTTAATAGCAATAAAGCATTTAATCTTCATTTAACACGTCGTTGTGGACCTTGGATCATTATCTTTTCTAAGGTTGTAATTTACTAGGTTAAGTGTGTTCTTACATCTACAAAAGGTTCTTATAGGTTACTTCTAGCCCTTTAAACTAAACATACCCTTATGGCCTGCTGTCCTGGCCATTAAAACCCTAACCTAGCAACCATACCAAGAGCCTGGATCATTTAGAGGAGAGCTGCTGTTAACTGATGTGACTTGTGTGGTAGTAAGACCCGAGGGCTATTCGGTCCTACTGCTGGACCAGTGTAAGCAGGGTAGACATCAGGACGAAGGCAGTTAGAAAGCTAGGCGTGTCTCCTCGCCACCAGCTTAATTATTCCTAGTTTATCCTTGAACGAGTAATACTCTCAGGTGATAGAAATCGGACCCTTTAAACGGAGAGCTGGTACCGGAACCTCCTGTACAGGGGTAACTAAAACTCCGGATCTATCACCTCTTACACAAAACAGTATACAATTTATTGTCAATGGCATACATCTTGAGTATATTACAGTATGTTCAATAAAGGAGTTCGGCCCGCAGGGACAATGTAACGGCCTCATTTGGCCCAGGTCCTTTCCTCTGGGTGGTTAAGGCTGTGTAATAACTCAAGAACAGAGCATTAAGACCGTAGGCTGTCAGAGTCACGGTTGTAGTTGGAACAGAGGGCCACAGGGTGGGCCAAGGTGATATTTTTGTGTCATAAGTTAGGAAGAGAAAGGCAAAGGTAGAGTCAACAAATTTGTAGAATGCTTGTCGTCAAATCACTTTTTGTCAAAATCAGTTAATATCTCCTCACGATCCGCTACCTGTCCGTACTGAGTGTTCGATGGAAAAAAAAATCCAATGTTAATACACAGCCTAGGATCTGTGAACGGGCATATTGTTAGCTACAGTTGGACCCCTTTGTTTACCTACCCTTTGTTCACATACCAGTTTACAGAGCCCAGGCTGTGTATTATGTAACACCAGAATTGTTTTCAGTGCACACACAGTATAGGAAGCTGATCATGAGGAGATATTCACTGATTTTGACAAAAAGTGATTTTGACAACAAGCATTCTCCAGAATCGCTGATTCCACCTTTAATCAAATAATTCCAGCCAACTATGCACAATGCAGCACCCCCTTGTTATCCTTGCATTACTGTACAGACACAACTGCAATTTTATATAAATAAATGTTTTCATTGTTATAGCTTTGATCGTATTAAAATCAGAGAGTCAATAGCCTAAAATAAAAATGATTCCAAATGAATTCAGCATAGCACTGTGCACATTTGCACATACAGTAAATGCATGCACAGTGGCATTATACAGTTTTATTATTAAGAGAGAAAACATGCAGATAAAAAGCATGGAATGTAAACTGATTTTCAATATAAATTATAATGTTTTTTTTCCTTTCAGGCTCACACCCACACATTCATGTATCAACTTCTATCCAGTGGACATACAGTTTACAATCTCAGATTGCTGCGCACAACAACACTCACATGTCCAAACCCCCAAACAAACACAAATTGAATTTAAGACTTTTTAAGGATCTGCGGACACCCTGCTGTAATCCCTGCCTTTTGTTTACGTAATCTTCTCGCCAATAATTTGGCATCTTTAGGGCCTGATTCATAGTAATTTTGTTTTAAATACCTAGCCTTTATCTCTATTTCCTGTTGTAGTATTCAATTCATTTGGGTTCTCACCTCTTTCATTTGTCGTTCAATTTTTTTGTCTGTTTTTTCTTTATGTTTTTGTTCCAATTGTTTCAGGTCAGCTAAACAAGAGAGAATTGTACAATTTTTTTCTCTTTTTTAAGTTTACTCGTAATTGAAATACATTTTCCTCGTATAACAGCTTTTATAGCATCCCATAGTATTGCTGGGTTTGTCTCGTCATTATCATTCTCCTCTAAGTACTTCCGTATTTCAGCTTTGATTTGTTCGACCACCAGTTTGTTATTTAATATCCCCACGCTTAATCTCCATATTGTGTCTTTTCGTCTGGACTTCAAATATATTTTTAAATAAATTGGGCTATGGTCGGACAAGTCGGCCACTTCAATTTGACATTCCTGTATTCTATCCCTGTCTTCTTTCTGCATAAAAAAATATGTCAATTCTTGAGTATACAGATTGTGCTGCTGAATAATGACTAAAGTCTCTCTGTAGAAGAGTTCCCTCCATACATCAAAGAAGCCCATTTCGTCCCATGTATTTTTCACTACCTTTTGTGATAGGTTTCCTATTTCTCTTACGACTAGTTGTATCTAGGTCGTAGTTCATTATCACATTGAGATCACCTCCACATATACATGCACCTTCTATTTCTACAGCAATCAAATCAAACAGGGATTTAAAGAAATGTGTATCACTTTCAGGTTAAGTTAAGTTATCTTTATTTGTCAGTTGTACACGAGGCACATTGAAATTTGTCTTTTCGCATATCCCCTCTCAAGTTACCACACTTCGGAGGGGGTCAGAGCGCAGGGTCAGCCGCAGTACAGCGCCCCTGGAGCAGTTTTGGGGTTAAGTGTCTTGCTCAAGGACACAATGGTAGAATGGTGGGCACCGTAGACACAATACCAGCCTCTGCTAGTTTTACGACTCACACCCTCCTGTCCGGTGCCGGGGATCGAACCAGCGACCTCATGGTTACTGGTCGGCCGCCTTACCTCTAGGCCATCCTACCATCCCTAGGTGGGGCATATATGTTCAGCAATGTTACCATACAATAATAAAACTTCCCACTTTTAAAACTTCCCACTTTTATTTCTTTTTGATATTCAAATTTGGTGGCATTAGGAATTAGAATTGCAACACCTCTTTTGCGGGTATTAGAGTGGGAGCTATAGAAAGTGTTATTAAATCCAAATCTTTTCAACTTTTCATGTTCTGTTTGTGAAAGGTGGGGTTCTTGCAGAAAGTTAATCTACATCCTCTCCTTTTTAATTTTAGCTATAATTTTAGCTCTTTTGACTGGGTTTCCTAAGCCATTAACATTTAAATACATAAGTTTAATACATTCTTGTTTGGTATTCATAGGCTGTTTTTTGGTTTGTTCACATTGTGGTGTCTCCCCCCCAGGCTAACAGTGCATGAACATAGGCACTTAACATGATATGTAACAAACAAAGAAAATCAGGTAACATAACTACAAACAGAAAAAGTGACCTCCAAAAAGAGATGTCAACAACCTTCATATGTTGATCTCCTTTAGTTTTGGGGAAAATGCCTTCTACAAGAGAAGGGCCCCCAGCTAGTAGTAAGATGTAACCCATAAGGGGTAGATCTGCCCATACAAGGCTATGTTGTAGGCAGCTGTGCTTCAGTCCCTTGGAGCCAACAATACTGATATCAATATCCCTTTAGGTCACATCAAATTCAACAATAACTTTTTTTTCCCTTTTCTTTTTATTTTGTTGACCTGTATTGCAATTTAAGGATATGTTATTCACATTTATACTTAGAGTCAGGTATTCATCTCGCGTTGTTTCCTCGCGTTGGAATTCTTGCAGCCGTCCTCTCGCCCGTGAGCCTGCCTGTGAGGTTCGGTCCCGTTATCTCCCGGCGCGTGTCCACGTCTCTAGCCCGCTCGACTGGAGCTGGTCCCGGGCTGTAGTGCCTCTGGGATCGGGGATGTCATCTACTTCATATCCTCTTCTCCGCATGTTTGGTGGTTGAGCTGTCTTTGGCTTCGGCGCCAGGGCTCGGTGGGCTCGTTGAATCTGGAGGTCTGTTTCAATTGAAAGCTCGTCTTTTAACCATTTGTCCATAAACGCCGTGACCGATTCGCTTCTCAGCTCCGCATCCTCTGGAATGCCGTATATTCGCAGGTTGTTCCGCCTGGATCTCGATTCTAAGTCATCATTATGATCTGTTCCTTTAGTATGTCCTTCAGTGCGCATTTTGCGTCAGTACTCCACTGTTCGACTTATTCAGTGCGAGTCAAAGCGGCATATGTCTTAGAATTTTGCTTTTCTACGTCTGCATTTATTTTGACAAGTTTCTGGTTAATGTCCTCCTTAAATTCTGCCAGTTCATTTTTCACTTGGGTGGTGATTTCGTCTTAGACAATTTTCAGCTCTTTTTGCATGGCTTGGATTTGCTTGCTAATGCTATCTAAGCTAGCTTGCGGTATAGCCATAGATGCAGGTTCAGTTAGCTTGTCTTCTTCCTCGTCAGAACGACTTATTTCTTTACCTTGTCCGTTCGGGATTTTCTGCTTCTTTATTTTCTTTGATCCTCTGCTCATTGTCAACGTCCATGTATCTTTCTTTGTTATATTTTCGAGTTTTTGCGTTGGTATTAGGGAGCACACTATTCAAGCGTCCATACTGCTCGACTGTCACCCGGAAGTCTGTATATATGATTTTGTGAGACTAATGCTATACCTATGCTCAATTTAAAATAATAGACCCTTGTCTGGGAGTCTGCTAATATTGCCCTGCGCGTGCACTGAGCTGATACTCACTGTCAGATATCTCAGCTTGCACTGAAGAGGCCCTTTGTAAATCAAAGGCTTTCCTTTTCAAGTTAGATTTCTTTTTATGAAAAAGTCTGTTATGGAAGTCGATCTTTATGAATCTATGTTATTTTTTTCTAATTTCTTTGTTGTTCTAATGTTAAGGTCACCTTGGTTCTACGGTACAGTGATTAAAGTTGTTTTGGATGTTGTATGCTTCAACAAGAATACAGAGTTATAACACTAAATGTTAACGGGCTACTAAATCCGATTAAAAGGTGGAAAGTCATAGCAAAGATGAAACGAGAAGACCAACATATAATCTTCTGGCAGGAAACCCATTTGGTAAAAGGTGAACATGAAAAGTTGAAAAAGCTAGGTTTTAAAAACACATTTTATTCCTCATATACAACAGGAAGGGCAAGGGGAGTTGCAACACTCATTTCAAACAAAGTGGCCTTCCAGCTCTCCACACAGATTACAGATAAGGAGGGGCGTTATGTCATGGTGAAAGGGTTTATAGATTCAAAAGAGGTAACATTACTTAATGTCTACAGACCACCAGGACAGGACAAATTATTGATTAAAGAAATATTTAATTTAATTGCCTCAGAAGCTTCAGGCACCCTGATTTTTGGGGGGGATTGGAACGTACAGTTGCACCCCAATAGGGATTCTACAAATTCATCCAAAGAGGTTAATTCTGAATCATTATATGCAAGGAAAATGCTCAAAGGGATCGGTGGGTTTGACATATGGAGGGAACTCCACCCATTTGTAAAGCAGTATACTTTTTTCTCCAACTCCCACGCTGTCTATTCGAGAATTGATAATTTTTTTATGTCTTCCTCTGAGAGACATAGGATAGTGGAATGCAAAATTGGGGTTAGAGATGTGTCTGATCACTCTGGAGTGTATTTGAGACTAAATGTGGATGCCCAGCCAGAAACACCATCTGGAGGATGCAGGGACAGACGCACCAACTGTCCGATAATGGTTAAACCTCTTACGCCTGTCTCGTTTTCTTTTCATGAAAGAAATACACGTCTGCTGATTAGAATGTATTGGCCCTTTCAGATAACACTACTCAAAAGGGGTTTTAAAAATAAAAATAAAAAATTCTGCCTTTTAGTGTATGACAAATGCACTTGGCACAAGTGGTCAGCCGTCAGCTGCACAAACCGGCCTGTATACAGCTCCACAGGGCCAGGTAACCACCAGCTGTGAGAGCGCACACCGTCCAGCACTTTAGACATTAATGGCTGTGTGTGTCAAGTTAATTTGAGGGAACAGTAAATTTACACAGTTATACAAGCTGTACACCGACTACTTTACATTGTATCAAAGTGCCATTTCTTCAGTGAAAGATATAATGAAATATTTGAAGAAATGTGAGGGGTGTACTCACTTTTGTGAGATACATAGGGGCGTGATATTGAATTTACGATTGTTTTCAGCCGCCGCATTTATCAATGCTGATCTGGTGTACACTGAGATTGGCAAGATACAACAGTTTGATAAATCCCACGTGATACTGGCGTAGGGTGATATGTGCGCCAGGATCTGCACCAGTTTCCACGCAAGTTTGACAAATGAGGTCCACTGGGAGTATAAACACTAGCATCAAACCCCAATACACAAATTGTAAACTTGTAATCTTTACAGTTTGAATGAGTGACTTCACACAAATCAATATTTTCTTTAAAGAAAATAGTTATATTCTTTCTTATGAATATTTTTGTTTGATAAAATTAAATCTTTTAGGTAAACAAGAAGGACTGAAAATCAACATTTTGCTACACTAGTTGTATATTTAAATTTTTATTTAAAATGTTATTTATAATGTTTAATTTATAATCATTATCAGCCAGCTCTATCTACCATGTCATCAATAGTAATAGCATTTCCCTGCTTATGCTAATCTGAAAACATCCATCCTCTTACTCTTGTTGGGGGCATCCTATTGTAAATATATTATTAACAGTAAAACTCTTAGTATACAGTGGAGGAAATAAGTATTTGATCCCTCACTGATTTTGTAAGTTTGCCCACTTACAAAGAAATGAACGGTGTATAATTTTAATGCTAGGTTTATTTTAGCAGTGAAAGACAGAATATCAAAAAGAAAATCCAGAATATCACATAAAAAAAATATAAAATATTTTGCATTTCATTGAGTGAAATAAGTATTTGATCCCTATCAAAACATTGCTTAGTACTTGGTGGAGAAACCCTTGTTGGCAAGTACAGAGGTCAGACGTGTCTTGTAGTTGATGACCAGGTTTGCACACATCTCAGGAGGATATTTGGACAACTCCTCTTTGCAGATCCTCTCCTAATCTTTAAGGGTTTGAGGCTGTCGCTTGAACTTCAGTTCCCTCCACAGATCTATTGGATTAAGGTCCGGAGACTGGCTAGGCCACTCCATGACCTTAATGTGCTTCTTCTTGAGCCACTCCATTGTTGCCTTTGCTGTATTTTTAGGGTCAGTGATGTGCTGGAAGACCCATCCACGACCCATTTTTACGGACCTGGCTGAGAGAAAGAGGTTGTCACCCAGTATTTCATGGTACATGGCCCCATCCATAGTTCCCTCGATGCAGTGAAGTCCACCTATCCCCTTAGAAGAGAAACACCCCCAAAGCATAATGCTTCAACCTCCATCCTTGACTGTGGGGATGGTGTTCTTGGGGTCATAGTCAGAATTCCTCTTCCTCCAAGCATGGCAAGTCACTATGATACCAAATAACTTGATTTTGTTCTAGCATCATCTCAGATCCATAAGTGTAAAACATGATAAAAACCATCAAAACAGACATTGGGAAGGATTTTTACCTGCTCCGCCATTGTAGGTGCATAAACATTCACCCATGTGTCCCAAGTGAGACCATGAGCGAGACGGGTGCGGACGGGTGTTGGTTTGTAGGGTTCTCTCTTGTGATTGGATAACATTTCGGGATACTACATAAAGTTTAATTGCTTATTACATGCAGAGCAGCTGACTAAGAGATTAGCTTTATGAAACGCGCACATCGTGTAAATGATTACTGTATGAATAAAGAGCGATTTAACACTTATATTAATATAAATAAACTGCTTACTTCACCTTTAAGAGAAGCAGATGTTTCTCCCACTGTTTGAATCTATATTGCATATTTATATTTTTGGGAATATTACAGCATATTTTGATGCATCTACTACTAACTGCATCACCAACAACCTGACCCTAAATTAAGATCAATTAATTTATGTTTACAAATATAATGTAAAAATATACATATGGATGCTGACATCCATATTTGCACACATCATTTTGTCTATCAACCTGACAGACACACATAAAGCCAAGCCCAGCCACTTGAACACTGGCTGTTTCTGAGACATAAGCCCTTTGCTTTCAAATGTCCCTTTCTGCTGCAGTGCCAATTCGAGTTCTCCCGCATGGCTGCGTACATTTTTCTAGAAACAGCAATCTCATTTATCAAAAGTGACAGGGCGCTTGTTTTCATAGGAGCCACTCGGGGTCTGGATCAGCTTATTCAGCTAACTAACAGAAAGAACAGAAAGAAAACACACTAGCACTTATACCACAGCCCTGTCACTCTCTTGTTAATAATGCACAGCAAGTTCAGCGGTGGCTCAGAATCTGCCCAATTCCCCTCTCTTCAGGAGGCACTGTTAAAAAGATTCATCATTTTGTTTGGAAGCAAAAAGTGACATCATGAAATTGCTTTTCTTTTGTCTGTTCTAATTAACTTTCTTGCTCAGTGTTGTGTCTCTCTGAGATTACGCTTTGGTGTGACAGCAGTAGTATTGGGCCGCTTTCCTTCCATAGAACAGACACCAGCACTTCAACAAAGACACACAGGCCTAGGGCCTGTTTCAGGTAGCTGGTTTGGAGGCAACCCAGAGTTTGTTCGCTCTGAGTTAGTGGAAACTCTTGGTTTTCCGTTTCAGGTAGCAGGTTCAGCGCAACCAAGAGTCAGTTACTGCGGCAACATACACTATAGCTCTAACCTGCTGGATAGGTGGTTGGATCTACCCTGAGTTGTTACGCTGCAGCTCCGACTGAAGTAAGAGTCACTGTCACAACGCGTCCCTGTACAGTTTAAAGCAAAATCACTCCATAGAAATCTCCATCAGGATGTTTTTATAATTTCCTGATGATTTTACATTTGATCGATCATTTATCTGATCAGTAGCCTAGTTCTTAGCCCTCGTGTTGTTCATATAGGTGGCCACCTTACACATCGTAAACAGGCTCTACATTCAGATTAATAAACCTATTTGTATTGTATGTATTTCATTCTTCTTTTTATTGAGAGGAGTTTTTAATGTCTGTGCCACTGAACAGATTTCTGTCAGGTTGAAATGTAATTCTGCGGCTGCACGCGATAGATACTGTTCAATTGTGTGATCCCAAAGTCACAGACGAGCCTCGTTAAATAGCTTAATATGAATATAGAAATTATATAATAATTTAAACTGTGATCACTTGAGGACAAGGGATCTGGTAATACATCAATCAGGCTCTACAATGGAAACTGTCACCTAATGTGTCTGACGTTAATGACTTTCACTCCCCATTTAAAAGAAGCGACAGTCTGTTTACTGCACAGTATGCCTATTATAGCTTGCCTACATAATACAGCGAATATAAAACTCTGTCAGCAATGCTGTTCAGTGCCAGCTTAATACTTTTGCTGCAGCTGATATGTGTAACTTAATTCTTAAAATAGATTGCTTCTCATACGGAAGCGATTCTCTTGACAAAAAAATGTTTTCCCCGTTTTTTTCTGAATTGCCGAGGTGATTAGATCAGAGTTATGAGATAATATCCCCGTTAATTCATCTCCATACCGTAAACCCATTCGTTAATATTTCTTACTCTAGTGGGAGGAGCGGAGATTTTTATTTTTTTGAGAAGTGGACAAGTGGGAGGATCAAGCATTTGTTTCTCCTGTTTCCATGGTGAATCATGTTATCAGCGATCCATTGACGATGGCTTTTATGCACGCGCTCAACCCAGAGTGAACACGCTCAGAGTTGATTGACCCAACGCTGAGCCACTGTTCTGAAACCCAAAACCCAGAGTTGTTCAGCTACTCAGAGCACAGGATTAAACCCAGAGTTTGTTAACCCTGCTACCTGAAACAGGGCTCTGGTCTCCACTAGCTGGCGTTTGGGTGCAAATTCTTCCAGATATAAAGTAACAAGGGGATGCTTAGAAATAGAATTTGACATTTTAGACATTCTGCTGACAGTCCCACTAAGAAACTTCAGCAAGTACGGCTTTGATATTACCTTTAATGCCCGTGCGAAAAACCATTGGCATCCACTTTAAAGAAAAAGTAAGTGGACACCCACGCTAAATATTAAGTTCAGGTGTTTCAGCCACACCCATTAGCCTACTAACAGGTACTGAAAATCCAGTACATAGCCATGAAACTGAGAGACAAAAATTATGAATTTAGAATGGGTCATTAATAGCTTAATGACTTTCAAAGTGGCATTGTCAACAGCATACCAACTTCAGTCAGTTTGTGAAATGTCTGCCCTACTGGTCAACTGTTAGCACTACTGTTTTGAAGTGGAAGCCCCTATAAGCAACATTTATTGGTTGATCTACTTAGATCAAAATAAAGAGTGCTAAACTGTGTGAGCATTCTAAAAATTGCACTTTCGGTTTGTGGGCGTTCTGCGTGTGATCAACTAATTAAATGCTCAAATGACAACGGGTGCAAACATGTTAGAGGAAGCAGATCTAAATGAGGGTTTATCTAAATGAGGGTTTAGTGTGTGTTACTGGTGTCTGTGTTTGGACGGAGAGCAGAGTGACAGCAAGTGCAAAGAGAAATGTAATGCCATGGAATTAAAGGTGTTATACAGCCAATTAATATTAATATTACTCAACGAAATGCTATATTGGAGAGTATCTGTGAGGAAATAAATCAGTGATTTAGTGGGACAAAACAGGGTGCAATGTTGAAAAAATACAAACCCTATGTTTAAGCAAATTAAATTGGATGTATGTATCCAACTAACTAAGCTACTGAGCTAAGCTTTGACACAACCTCCAAGCTTTTGTCTTTTTTTTATCAAAATGGGCTTTTTACCTTGCCATTCCTTATTTTGTGTCAACACCCAGATAATAATTAAATAAGTAGAATAATAATAATAATTCATCAGACTAGCTCTAACAAAATCACACCAAATCGCCTCATTTTGTATATCATCCTGTACTTTTTTAAGAATCATCCATGACAAAAGAAGATAGTGAGAGTTTCCATTAATACAGTAATAGAAAAACTAAACCCTATTTCTATATTTAATATAATTATAATAACTTGAAAACCACCCAAATATGATGCCTTCACATTGAATGTCAACTCCGTCATTGGCCTGTCACCACCGTCAGACAGGAAATCTGACGGTGTTGACATATTTAACGTTTCTTAAACAAAACACATGGAATTTATCTAGTAGCCATTTGGTTTTTCTGTTGATGTTAGGTGCTAGTATGAACTACTTCAGGAAAATAAAATTATCAAAACATTTAAAATAACTTCTTCAGAAATTGTAAGTCAGTGTTGACATATCATGGTTGTGACGCAGGACTTCCAAGATTTGGAATGTAAAATATTCTAAACAGTGGTTGACACCAACGGTTTCCCGCTTGCCCGGGGCAACTGAAAATAATGTTTGGGCAAGTTGAGATTGCTTTTTGGTTGCCCGAACGGGCAAGTGGATTTTAGAGGGTTTGTCTGAAGTCTAGGCTATGTATTCATGTGTTTTACAGTCTGCAAAACATTTTTTTTCCCTCTAACTCACACAAAATAGATCGGCTATATTCGCAATTGAGCTATATTCGGCTATATTCGCAATATTCGCAGCATCACGGTCGCTCTCACTCTCACTCACACACACACACACACACACACACACACACACACACACACACACACACACACACACACACACACACACACACACACACACACACACACACACACACACACACACACACACACACACACACAGCCTGTGTGCGCGCAGTTTCGCTGTCTACGTTCCGAAAGCCGGCTCTATCCTACGGACCTGGTTCCGCTATATTCAAAACCCAGAAATCAATAACGTTTGAGCTTATCGATACCACTATGGAGTCCAGTATAGGCTAGGTCACATTATGTAATTTTAAATATCGAGTCGGATCATCTTCATCTAATTAGGCCTACTTCAGCGTATTATTCCACCACTGGACCGCATCATGGACTGTAAAAGTGTTTTACCTTCGACTGTCTTGAAGAAACTCCTTAACCCGCTCCGTCTCCCAAAAAAAAAAAAAAAACCCTTGTCTGCTGAGCCGCTGCAGACGGGCTCGGCACCGTCTCATCATTCATTCAATGCAGCGGTGATCAACAAACGAGAGACTCTGTAGCAAGTCCCGCAGTTAAAAAATCGGATAGTTTTAAAATCCATATTAAAATCTGCAGGATAAGACCTAGTTAGCTAAAAAAAATCCCTAAAGGTGCCAACACACTGCACATCGCCGCGCGAGTTTACATAGAAAGTCAATGTATTTCGAGCGCCGCCGCGCGAATCGGCGGCCGGCGGCGAGCGGTTCACGCGGCCAGGGGCGGCGCGGCGCGAATGGGGCGGCGCGGCCGCCGCAGAAGTTGAAAATATTGAACTTTTCGCCGCCGGCCGCGCCGCGATAGCCAATCAGCGTTGAGCTCCTCCCGACGTCACTCACTTCGGGACCACGTGCACATTCAATGAGTCATCGGGCGCCGGCCGGCGGCGGACACAAATGAGCCAAATGAGCCAAAATTATCACGCGGCGCGAATCCTGCGATTCGCGCGGCCAACCGCCGCGCTGTGCAGTGTGTTGGCACCTTAACGGTTCAAATGTGATGTGTTCAGGTCGGCTCGGTAAAATGATTACTAGGCAAAGGTCAATAAAATGACATCATGATGTGTTCAAATGTAACATCAAGAAAATAATAAATTTGAGTTTTTCGCGGGAAGCTTGAATAACAGTTACAGTTACAGTTTGGGTAAAAAACTGGTTTTCCCAGCAATATAAACTAAATAGTAGGCCTAAATATGGAATTATGACCTGCTTAAAGTCCTATCCTGAACTCTGCTCATCTTATAAGCAATTAAAGCAATAATACCAGTTCTCTTTAAACAAAATAATAGAAAAGTATCGATAAAGGATTTGGATTGTGGAGTCTTTATAATGGTATCAATATGAATATAAATGAATGATCCCCCTCCCTACTTACAGTGTAACTGGGCAATAGCTTTAACATGGTGCATAGCTTTAACAAGTAAGCAGTGTTTGCATTTAAGAGATACGGTTCGCTAAAATGTATAATTTAATTAGCCTATACTGTATATATCATTGTTTAACAGTTTTTTTGTTTTTTTTTGGGCAAGTGAACACAACATTCGGGCAAGTAAAACATTACCTGTACTTGCCCTATGGGCAAGTGCATTTGAAACCTTAGTGTCAACCCCTGATTCTAAAACTAAAACACTTATCAGAGGCTGTCTGACTCTAATGTACTCTGCAGAGGTAGGCTCAATCTAGATCCACCCCCTACACCCTATCCCTATCCACTATCCCTCTGTTTGCGCGTTCGCGGATAGGACCCGCCATATTGAGTGCCGTCCCAAACCACCGAGCCTCGAGTGTAAAGGTGAGAACACACCGGGCGCGTTGGGTGTGGTGGCCGCGTTGAAAAATCCTATTTTTGCATAGGGAACCATTGGTTTAGGCGCGATGATCCGTTGGCCGCGGCAAAGCGTTGCTTTTGGCGGTTTGGGCGCGTTGCCAAAGCATCACCGCGCCGGCAAAGCGTCGCCAAAGCTTCACCGCGCCGGCAAAGCGTCAAAAAAAGATGAAAATATTGAACTTTCAACGCTCCGGCGCGAGACGTTTAGCCGCGTTGGCCAATCAGTGGTGAGCTTGACCCTACGTCACTGGCAGAGCCGGAGGACAGAAAAATCTCATACAAGATGGAGGAGCAAATTATCACCGCTGTGTGTGCGAAACACCGTGGAGGAAATGTATTTGCGGCTGGCTGGTGATATGAAGCCGCTCGGGGTGGGGAAAGTGAGCCAGGAGAATGGGCTTCCTGGTTAATTCAGTGAATATGTGTGGCTGTGCTTAAGCCGATAAACCAAGTTAGCACCGGTCGGATAGCGTTAGCTAACTCACCCGGCTGTGTGCGGCCACCACCTCCATATAATGAACCCAAACATAACGGCTAAAGTCCGGGGAACTTTCACAACGAGTAGGCTACAGCGAAGCACCGGTGTTTATGCCTATATCTACGCCAGCCACGGTCCCGTCACAGCCATGTAATGTAGGCTACTTGCCTTTATTTTCTACTGCCCTGCGCACAATGCTGCTGTAAATGTGTTTGGTATGGTGCTGCTGCCTTGCTGTTTGTGTTCATTTCCGAGTGGCGTGAATCTTCAATGCTGTTTTAAGGCTATTTGTTCCGTTCACTTGCTGTTTATTTGTCTTTTGGCACAATTGTTGGCCGTGTTGTTGTTTTTGTGCGGTCATGAACGCTGTTGTGTCGGGTCGGGTCGCAGCCATGGTTGATTAGGGGAATAAATATATCGGGGGGGAGACTAGCTGTTTGGTGGCGCGTTGAAGCTTTGGTGGCGCGTTGGACCATTTTTTGACACAAAATGACCAAGCGCCAGATCGGGCGCGTTGGTCGCTTTGGCCCAAAGCGCCAACGCGCCCGGTGTGTTCTCACCTTTATGGGTTATAAAGCCCTCGATCACCGAGTCTGCATCGATGGAGGCTTAGCCCTACGTTTGACACAGGTGTCCGCCAATCAAATATGTCCGGAATGGAAGAGCCAAACCTACAAATGAGAGTTCCATGGAGTTTGTTTCCCGAATTATAAATTAAACATGCTCTTACCTCAAACAGACATTTGATTGATTATTTTTATGCATAGCCCTAAATGACCTAACCGGAGGGTAGCCTACAATTTAGCATATTGGAACGAACATGTTGTTTTACACTTGTTGAATTGACTATGCCACTTGTCTACCTTTAGTGCCCACAAGTTAATAAGGGACAGTGATTATTATTTCCTTATATTGTTAGTAAGATTTGTGTTACTGTTATTTAAAGCCGATGAGGGGTAGTAATAGCGGCGGTGACGTCAGTCAGCCGGAGCGTCTATGCATGACTTTTCTTATTTTTGACCACCCTTGCAGTGCATTATAATTAATGCACGCTAATTAACTGCCGCGATTTGCGGGTGTAATGGCAGATTAACGTATGACAAGTAAAATACATGCCTAGCAGACTATTGTTCTTTTCCCTGGTTGTGTATGCTGCTGTGCATGTAAACTAAAAGGATAATTAAACAGCGGATCAAACACCCACCCGTTTTCCCACTGCATACTGAGCTGGTAAAATTTAGAATATGCAGTTAGAAAATGTTTAACAAAAAATAAATTATGCAGCCAAAGAAGCATGGGAGTGAGTTTGTTTTTATTCAATACTACATTTTATTCTCACATGCGTATATTATATATTATGAATGTAGGCTAAAGAGTGTTTCAGGTCAATGCTTTTTATACGATTATCATCAATATCCTTTCTGAAATGTTCTGTGTACAGGTTAAGCATACAATAACTAGGACTTGAAGGTAAAGTGATAGCAAAACAGGCCTAAAAAAATACAAGGTTCTTATCGTTACCAAATTGAAATATTGCTGTTTAAAATATAAATGCGGTGGAATTTTATTTTATGGTGAGAAATAAAGACTGATCAAACTTCCTGTTTCCGTCTGACAGAGGCGAGGGCATGCCAAAGTCGCACCGTTGTTATACCCTCCCCCTTAATGATCGAGTGGCACTCCACAGCCGCGAGTGTGACTCCACAGCGAGTCACACTCGCTCACGGAGTGGGAGTGCCTAGGGAGTCATTTGGGATTGGGCCGTAGAGTGTGACAAGAGGTCCTTCATAGTGACAGCTGCCCCTTATTTCGCCTGATTTTATTACATTTTAATGGATTGTCTGACGGCGTTGACAAAGAGTGTCCCACCACTTAGAATCCTTATAAAACATGAATGTGTTGTAGAAAAACAGTTGTTATTGTTATGAGAGATTATTAAGGGTTGCTTTTGGTGAGAAAAGCTCTTTTTAATCATTAAAGTACATTTTTAATAGGTTTTATTGCATATGAATAATTGAACCCTTCTCTGTGGACACACTGTTTTGGACGTCATGAGAAGATAACAAGTGGCATATATTTGACATAATGATAAAATTAAAGATAAATTTAAGAGGGTAATTGTGCTCAAGACATTCTATTCTTAATCCCTATTAACATCTACAATTTTAAATATTTTTATTTTTAAACATAACAGCAGTTACATACAGTGCTGCTTGAAAGTATGTGAACCCCTTGAGCATTTTGGAATTGTATTCAGTTTAACCATTAATCATTCATTTTTATCAATACCAGTATTTTTATATGAAATAACAGATGTTTGTTTATCGATTCAACATTTATTTTTATTTTCCGGAAATCAATTGTTAAAACAGATCAAACAAATGATTTGCCAACTTTTGTATGTGCAAAAGTTTGTGAACCCTAAGCTGCATTGTTTAAATCGAGCAGGTAAACACAATCAGGTGGGCCAAATTGAGTGATGAAATGGACCAATGTAATGAGAGATTTTTAGGGAAGAAATTGGGCGGCACTAGATAAAACAGAGATCAAACCAGGTCAGTTCAGGCTCACCAAAGTGAACCCATACAGGTCAGACATGCCAAAAGGGAAAGAAAATCTCAGAGGATCTCAGGAATAGAGTTGTGATGTTGCACATTTGTCTTGGGACAGCTATATACAGTCCCCTCCATAAGTATCGGAACAGTGAGGCCAATTCCTTTATTTTTCCTGTAGACTGGAAGCATTTGGGTTTGACACCAAAAGATGAATATGAGACAATAGATCAACATTTCAGCTTTCATTTACAGGTATTCACATCTGGATCCGATACACAACTGAGAAGATATAATTATTTGTAAAGGAACACCACATTTTTAGGCGAGCAGAAGTATTGGAACAGATAGACTTTAAATAAATTAAAGTGAATAAAACATACTATTTTGTCGCAAATCCTTTGCTTGCAATAACCGCATCAAGCCTGTGACCTATTGACATCACCAAACTTTTGCATTCTTCTTTTGTGATGCTTTTCTAGGCTTTCACCGCAGCCTCATTCAGTTGCTCAAGATAATTTTTATTTTTATCGAGGTGTTATTGAGACAAATAAATTATGAGATGGACATATTTGACTTAGGAGGTATAGCCATTGATCCCAGGCTTCTAACACTGTCTCCATGTTAAATTGTCCTCGTGCAGACACTAACAACTAACATGCAGACAGGCCATTTTAATGTCAGTCCAGCCCCCTATGTGTTAGCCCACTGCCACTGGTCTGTGTGTGTGAATGACCCTGCAAAGCATTTTGGTTTATAGTGCTACTGCACATAATGTAAACATTTGCATATACCAAATACGTCAGTCAAAATAATACAACAAAACCCATTTTGGTAATTTTTATAAAGCTTGCACCACATTTTCAACAGTATAATAAAGAATCCTGTCAAGGTAATGTTGATATCTTGTTTGACTAAGCCTTTTCTGTTATAATTTACACAGTATGGTTAGGGGTTGATAAAAACAGGTCCACATTGGTAAGAGACATAAATAGTTGGAGAACCATTGCCGTCAAGTTGAGACTCTCAAACTGAGCAGCGTGTCAAGGCACTTCTGGTAAGGGAAAGTACAGCTAGTTTTCAGTAAAAGATGCCACTGCTGCAGCAGGTGGAATATTCATAATACATCCAGATCTGCAGTGTTGTGTGGACCAAACAAATAAATGGGAGATTCTTTCTTTCTTTCTTTCTTTCTTTCTTTCTTTCTTTCTTTCTTTCTTTCTTTCTTTCTTTTTCTTTCTTTCTTTCTTTCTTCTCTATCTTTGATTGTTATAATTAAAAAGCCTCCTATGGACAGTTGTTGAGAACTAGCAGGTTTGCTTAAACATTTATACAATGCATCTGGTTCATCCAATGTAATTGTGATGTCAATTTCCAATTAAATCTAACTTAACATTCCATTTACTGCTGCAGGACAATCTGCCTTTACTTGAAAATAGAGTCCAGAAAGACTCCAATGATAACACAATGCCATGTTGACAGAGCTCAACAATAGCACTTGCCACTCGCTAAATGCCGTTAGATTAAGTCTTGTGCGAGTAAATTATTGTGACCACCCGCTCGTCTTCTCTACCGAATATATATGCTTTTTGGGCCATTCTCATCCACAATCCAGTGGCAACTGGAAGTGATGTCACATCGACGTAGCCTCTGAATGAAAAAAAACAGCAAAGAGACGGATATATAGAGCAAGTGGCAGGATCAAGGAGCCATGTTAGGATGAAATAAATAAGTAAAAGTATGCATTGTATGCATACTGCATGCTGTTAAGATCAGCTGTAGTATGTACAATAGAAAAAAGAAAGAGTCACACTCCACATCCCGGACACTCAATTACTGTGTCATACAGAAGTTTAGCCCATTGTTCCTTGTTGGCTCACTGAGGCGCTGTTGCCTTTTGCACTTTCACAGGACACAGAGTTCTTCCAAAATAACTGCCCAGTCCTGTTCTCTATACCTCAGAGAGCATTTCGTTACTCTTATCTGTGTGTCAGGCATGTCACATCCTCCCACACAAAACCTAGCAGGCATGCACACAAACACACTGTAGAATAGTTGTAGTAGAGGATCACATTCTTTGTTTTAATGCAGCATAATTTGGTGGGTGCAAATGACAATGCTTTGTACACGTATTCAGCTACAGACATTGATTCATGCCAAGTAGCACAATGCCAGGGGCTCAAATGGGTTTTGTTCACATGGAAGGCACTTTTGGCAAGGGTTCAAACTTTGCAGCAACCCTTTTTCAAACACAGAACCCAAAATGGAGTAGTAGTGTTTGAGCAGCTGTGCTGAGACTGCCCTGTACATGATCTGCTGTTGGAAATGGGCACAACTACTGAGAGAGAGAGAGAGAGAGAGAGAGAGAGAGGAGAGAGAGAGAGAGAGAGAGGAGAGAGAGAGAGAGAGAGAGAGAGAGAGAGAGAGAGAGAGAGAGAGAGAGAGAGAGAGAGAAGAGAGAGAGAGAGAGGAGAGAGAGAGAGAGAGAGAGAGAGAGAGAGAGAGAGAGAGAGAGAAACCGAATATATCATGTTTGGGGATACTGTGACGGCTGACTTGGGCATCTTGTCCTCAAAAATGTCTCCAACTGTCAAAAATCTGGGAGTTACCTTAGACAGCTTATTTAGGTTTGACAAACAAATTGCAAATGTTGTAAGAACAAGCTTTTTCCAGCTACGTCTTCTGGCAAAAGTCAAAATGTTTTTAAGCCGTTGTGACCTCGAGAGAGCCATCCACGCTCTTATAAGTTCAAGGCTGGACTACTGCAATGCACTTTATGTTGGCGTCTCTAAAAAGTCGCTAAGTCGCTTGCAACTGGTGCAAAATGCTGCTGCCCGTCTTTTAACTAACACTAACAGACGGCAGCACATCACACCAGTGCTTCACTCCCTTCATTGGCTTCCTGTCCTTTTTAGAATTGATTTTAAACTTTTATTTTTTGTTTTTAAAGCTCTTAATGGCCTCGCCCCACCATATTTATCTGAGCTTTTAACCATCCAAAATCCTGGTCGAGCCCTGAGGTCCACCGATCAACTGTTGCTGGAAGTGCCCAGGTCAAGATACAAGCGCTGGGGTGACCGAGCCTTCTCTGTTGCTGCCCCCAGGCTCTGGAATAAGCTCCCCACGGACATGCGTCTTATCTCTGACCTGGGCCTCTTTAAATCCAGACTAAAAACTTATTTGTTCAGGATGGCTTTTAATACACAGTAGTGTGATGACACTTTGTTCTTATTTGATCTTATTTGATTTTATCTTATTTTGATTTTATTTTGTCGTATTTTATCTTATTTGATTTTGATGTATTTTTAATTTTTGTTTTTTAAATTGTTTTTATTTATTCTCTCTTGTAAAGCACTTTGGTACACCGAAAGGACTGTTGTAAAGGGCTGTATAAATAAAGCACATTACATTACAGAGAGAGAGAGAGGAGAGAGAGAGAGAGAGAGAGAGAGAGAGAGACGTTCTAGATCTAATTCAGGGGCATTTCCTTGAGGTTCACATTTCAAGATGGAATACGTTGAACCTAAAGTGACCTCACCCGAAAAAATGACAGCATTGGTCATATGTTCCAAAACCTAAATGTTTCATGACTAAGGAAAACCCACTCTGAATTCACACATCATACTGACTATCAGAGTCTCTGTCCTGGCTCTCAGCAGTAGGTGACTACTGCATAGTATGTGAAAGGAAAGTTAAAAGCCTTCAGTGTCTCTAGAGAGATCTGTGTGAAGTCTGGTAAATGTCCTAAAATGATGAGTCACTTGAGTCAGCCTTGGTTGGGGCTGTAGACTACAAGTTAGAGGGTGAAATTAGTCTGCTGGTGTGGAGTTAAAAAAGATATGAGTTCACCCCACCTCTTTAGCCCGCTCTTTATTTCTGCTGTAGGCTAGAGGCTCCACGCTAGATTAGCCCATTCTAGAATAACACAACTGGATTTCCGACTAAACTGTCGGCGGTCAGATTGCATTGTGGGTAAAGAAGGCGTTAGATCTTGACAAGGAAGAACAAAGTGTGAGATAAAGAAATACAACATTTCTGGTTCTACTGCATCCATTGTTTCTTTTTTAAACAGTCTATTGTAACTCTGACATTAATATACATTAAGTACTCTTTTAACCTTGACCTTGGAAATGGTGATTTAAGTAAAGATTCACAAGGTACCCAGGGGGCAAAACCCCCTGTTTTCTGAAAACAGACATGGAATGTTGTAAAAGGTTGTTCAGCATAAATGATATATAGGACCTTCAAGGATCACAACCTGGGTGGACAACCTGGTCAACAGTGTTGGGAGTAACGCGTTACAGGAAGTAATGCATTACGTTTTGCTGCAACGCGGTAATGTAAGGCATTACAGCAAAAAAATGGTAACTCGGTACAAAGCTCAGTAACGCACGTTACAATGCATTTTAACTAGGGCTGGGCGATATGACCAAAATCTCATATCCCGATATAGGAATTTAATTTCCCGATAACGATACATATGACGATATAACATATTTTCTGTTAATTCAATTAATAAATAAATATAAAAATGTCATATAAATAATAAAATTCTCAACAAATATTATTATTATTATTTTCTGCTTTAATTCAAACGCAAATTTAAGCATTCAACAAAATAGAAAATGCAAATGTGACATTTGAGTAGTTTTGTGCCGTGTGGGGTTTCAGGGTAGCCTGGTGCTACCAGACCATCGTACTTCATTTCATTTCATTTCATTTGTACTGAAGGGAAAATGAAATTTGGCCGGAAGTAGGAGGGCGGGCGGAGCCAGGCTAGTTTCAGGGCACAGAATTGACTGAATTGGTGGATTCCTCCTTAGCTTAACTCATTAGCCTAATGGAGCTATCCTCTTTAGCTGAGGCTGCGGTGGCTTGTAAATTCACCACGCGGTGAGGGTGAGCGCCCCGGGGAGCGCAGGAGCTTCTCACCGCTGACAGAGCAGCCGAGCCGCGCATTACTGCGAGCCGGGAAGCGCGCGACAGCCCGCGGGGATAACAGCTCGCTAGCTCGGCTGCTATCCCCCCGCGAGCCGGTCGAGCGCTGCCCGGGTAACGCCGGCTCGACTGCTCTGTCAGCGGGGATATGTGATCCTCTCCCCATGGTGCAAACACCGACAGGTCTGTTACCGATGGGTTTCAGTGTCCGAAATTAACTTTGATTATCACACAAGCGAGAAAAGCCTGGTGCAGTCAGCTGGAAATAGTGTGATGGAAGCGCAGCAGGGCCAGGAACTAGGAAGCGCCAAGTGTTTCTGCTTCAAAATAAAAGTCAAAGTTAACTTTAATTCCTCACATTTCACCAGTTAAAGGCTTTTAATGTGAAGTTACGCAGTAGGAAATCTTCGGTTTGAATTAACAGTAACTTAACTGCGAGCTACATGTATAGTTTGTGTCCTAAAGAGTGGGATTTGCAACATAACGAAATAAACGATATTGCATAAAATGAAACGATAGACGTTTTTGTTTCGTCAGACGATATATATCGCCATATCGCACAGCCCTAATTTTAACCCTTGTGCCCTCCTCGCCCATTTTTGTACATTTTTGAAGACTTTTTTTTTTGATTTGGTGATAATTTTTGCTGTGGTAAAGCTTTTGGCATGATTTTTTGCAGGAACTATTCTTTTGAGTCAAATTTTTGAAATCCAATATCCTTTACTCTTAGATGTCTTTTATACTCTGTCAGTAAATTTACTACCCTCTCAGCACCTTCGACCCAAAAATGTCCACGCTCACAAAAAGTGCTATTAAATCATCATACATCAATATTTTTTTCTACTTTTTTTTGCATACATCTCTTAAACAACTTCTTACCGGCTCAAAACTACCAAACATTCAATACTTTTCAGGATTTTAACCCATTAAATGCCAGTTTAAGTATTTGAATTATTTCAATATTTTTTACAAAAAAATACAAAAAGTGAATTATTTTCCATAATACAAATATTAGGGGGATGTGGCATTAATGGTGATTGGAGTCTTGGATATGTCAAAGATTAGCAACACAATTGATTTGATTGCATTAGTATTTTTTGTGTGTATGTAGTGCCAGATGAAACATTAAGCACCCTCTCAGCACCTTCGACCCAAAAATGTACACACACATAATCTGCAATAAAATCCTCATACATCAATATTTTTTTCTGATTTTTTTTGCTTGAACCCCTTAATCAACTTCAGCCCTGATCGAAATGACCAACTATTTGATACATTTTAGGATTTTAACTCTTTAAATGCCACTTTAATTATTAGAAGTATTTATCATTGATAAAAAAAACACAAAAAGTGAATTATTTTCCATATAATAAATAGTAGGGGGATGAGGCATTAGTGGTGATTAGAGTATGGGATATGTCAAAGATTAGCAACCAATTTGATTTGATTGCATTAGTATTTTCTATGTAGTGCCAGATACTCCTTCGAGGCAGAAAGTGCCCCATCCACTTCCATTGAAAACCACCTTTTTTAATCTCATTGCATTTCTACTATTAAACCATGCATTTTGTAATGTTAGCATTTCATTTAGAAGAGAAGCAGTCATATTTGACATTTTTACTGTATTCCACTAGATTTAACTATTTTCCCATTGTAGGTCCATGCATGAAATTCTTGTATTTTTGACCGTTCTTATATGGAGCAGTGTGACTACCAGGGGAGCCCAATAGCTTTTCTGTCTGTGTGTGTGTGCGTGTGTGTGCATGTGTAAGAGTCAGTGTGAAACTGTAAGCATGCACTGATCATTTCAGGGGTGAAAAGGGCATCTTTTGAAGGATGTGTTTCATGTGAGGTGCTTGAGTAAAACATGGCCTTCTGCCTTTGATGTACTCAAAAACAAAAAGGAAAACAACAGTTAGTGTGTTTATGCACCTGGCTGCTTTCACAGCCAAAGTTAAACATGCTGCTTGGCTGAGGTGTCATTCCAATAGTGGGCAGAGAACGAGAAAGAGAAGGAGAAAGAGCTGGAGAAAGAGAAGGAGCAAAAATGAAGAGGCGTTTTCGTGATAGAGAGGTTTTAGAGATGGTCCTGGAGCAATCTTCTTGAGACAGTGAGCTGCAAGACTCAGAAGAAGACTTCTCAGAGGAATCGGATATTGAATTTCCACTCAATACCTCCACTACGGTGAGTGCTATTTCCTCCAGTGAAGACGAGACAGAGGATCCTGTCCATCCTAACGTTGAGTGGACAGCGAAGAATGGGCAAGTGTGGTCACCTTCTCATGCCAATACCTTACGCTGCATTCCCGCACCCACCGGCATGATTCCAGGGCCTACACGATATGCAATAATGTACAGAGGATCCTGTCCATCCTAATGTAACGTTAGGATGGACAGGATCCTCTGTCTCTTTCTCGTTCTCTGCCCACTATTGGAATGACACCTCAGCCAAGCAGCATGTTTAACTTTAGCTGTGAAAGCAGCCAGGTGCATAAACACACTAACTGTTGTTTTCCTTTTTGTTTTTGAGTACATCAAAGGCAGAAGGCCATGTTTTACTCAAGCACCTCACATGAAACACATCCTTCAAAAGATGCCCTTTTCACCCCTGAAATGATCAGTGCATGCTTACAGTTTCACACTGACTCTTACACATGCACACACACGCACACACACACAGACAGAAAAGCTATTGGGCTCCCCTGGTAGTCACACTGCTCCATATAAGAACGGTCAAAAATACAAGAATTTCATGCATGGACCTACAATGGGAAAATAGTTAAATCTAGTGGAATACAGTAAAAATGTCAAATATGACTGCTTCTCTTCTAAATGAATTGCTAACATTACAAAATGCATGGTTTAATAGTAGAAATGCAATGAGATTAAAAAAGGTGGTTTTCAATGGAAGTGGATGGGGCACTTTCTGCCTCGAAGGAGTATCTGGCACTACATAGAAAATACTAATGCAATCAAATCAAATTGGTTGCTAATCTTTGACATATCCCATACTCTAATCACCACTAATGCCTCATCCCCCTACTATTTATTATATGGAAAATAATTCACTTTTTGTGTGTTTTTTTTATCAATGATAAATACTTCTAATAATTAAAGTGGCATTTAAAGAGTTAAAATCCTAAAATGTATCAAATAGTTGGTCATTTTGATCAGGGCTGAAGTTGATTAAGGATTCAAGCAAAAAAAATCAGAAAAAAATATTGATGTATGAGGATTTTATTGCAGATTATGTGTGTGTACATTTTTGGGTCGAAGGTGCTGAGAGGGTGCTTAATGTTTCATCTGGCACTACATAAAAAATACTAATGCAATCAAATCAATTGTGTTGCTAATCTTTGACATATCCAAGACTCCAATCACCATTAATGCCATATCCCCCTAATATTTGTATTATGGAAAATAATTCACTTTTTGTATTTTTTTGTAAAAAATATTGAAATAATTCAAATACTTAAACTGGCATTTAATGGGTTAAAATCCTGAAAATTATTGAATGTTTGGTAGTTTTGAGCCGGTAAGAAGTTGTTTAAGAGATGTATGCAAAAAAAAGTAGAAAAAAATATTGATGTATGATGATTTAATAGCACTTTTTGTGAGCGTGGACATTTTTGGGTCGAAGGTGCTGAGAGGGTAGTAAATTCGAAGGGGGCACAAGGGTTAAACCCGAAATTGACTGGTTTGTTGTTGTTTTTATACAAATTGGCCAACACTGCGAGATTCGCAGAGGAGAAAAAAACCTGCGCTAATGTTACTGCTTGAGGAGAAGAAAACTCGATTTGCTGCTACAATTGATTCCAAAGATGCGCTAGCCTACTGGCTTCCGTCTCACTGCCCAAGTTATTGAACACTTTTGTGGTGTTTGGAGACTCTGACGTGAAAGCACGTATCACTCTGCAGTTACTGTGCTCAACGAGCAGCGGGTGGTGCCGCGAGCCCCTCCCCGTCTCAAAGCACTAAGAGGCGGTCAGTCTCGGAGCAGCCCCTCGGAGCGAGTCCCAGCCTGCTGTCACACAAATTATGAAATCTTAACATAACGGCGGCAGTGATGGTGCGTAAAGGACAGCGCAGTTGGCAAGCTCTCCTCAGCACTACAAGTGCTGCAGCAAAAAAGCCACAGTAAGAGTTGATCGCTTTGTCGATTCATGCCTCTGACACACACATCGACTCCCAACATAATGAGTCGAGGCTTTGAATTCAATAATGGGGGTGTTGAGCTCTTTGGCGATTTCCCGTGCCTTTTTATAGCCTACTATAGTCTCACCGCCTTCTCTCTCCCAGCGCAAGAACGCACGTCCCAGCTGCTTCAGAGCGCACAACCAGTGTTCCACCCGAAAAAAAGAAAAGAAACAAGGTGGACACAGACCCTTAAGCTGAATGATCGCTCTGGTAACGGGCATTCCCTTACTGGACGCCGAATATTAAACCCCACGTATAAGACGACCCAACTTTTTACGACCTATTTGTAGGGGAAACCCCTAGTCTTATATTAAAAACATCACCGCTGCTTGTAACACTTTTACATTGGTGAAGTTTGTATTTATCAATGTAGCGAGTTGCGAGACAAGTGCAGACTGAGCTTTTTTTTCAGCACCCCCTGTTGAGAATATGTTCCCGCGGCTATGTGCGCGTCTGTTTTATGTTGGCGAGCCTGAGTAAGTAGCCTATATTTTAGAGAAGTTTCACATCAGGCCAGCCCATTATGTGGCCTAGTGATGTGCCGAGTCCTTTTATTTATTTATTTTTGCCTCGCACCCGGCCGAGAGTCAAGCAGCTCCGCGGGGCGGAGTCCGCCCGACAGCATGTCATTCAAATAGGCTGCTGCATCCAAATCATCCCGCAATCACCAATTTGATACCAGAAAAGTTGCCAGCGTGTCTGTTTCTCCCAGCGCACAGCAAAGGAGATATATATATTTAGGCTACTATTGTTATTATAAAACATCATGCAAGAGAGACGATAAACAAACATTAGATTAGATGGCAAGATGATAAGGCAGATTCTTTGGAACAACTAAAAAAGGCAAAAGTTGATGATGATGTGAACAACTTGTTTGTGCTTTTATGTCGCCAGAACGCAAGAAACAAGTCTTTGAGGCTCAATTTAATTTTCCAATCTACAGTAGTAGGCTCTAGCTCTATTGATATTAATATAGGCTAAATAAATACCTAAAGATACAGTATTTCTATTATAAAATGTATTGCACCATGAGCCATAACTGTGACCAGTATAGCCTACTTTTGTTAGGCTTAAGCCTAGCTCAGTCATTATGCCACACTCACCTCCTGCTGTGTAATGAGCTGCATTGAAAACAAGAAGACCTATTAAGAACACCAAATCCATATTTCCTGTTATTTTGGTGAAAGTAATGCAAAAGTAATGTAAAAGTAGTGTAATTCATTACAATTCAAAGACAGTAATATTGTAATGTAACTAACTACTTTTAAATGACAGTAACAAGTAATAAATACCGCATTACGCTTTTGAAGTAACTTGGCCAACACTGCTGGTCAACTACCAGCTGGAAAGCTACAGGGGGGGGCGAAAAAAGCAAATCGGAACCACAGTTAAAGGCAAGGGTAAAATTTAAATGTTTTAACTTGAAGATATCATTATAAAACTTTGTCAGTTGACTACTTATATTAAAACAATGATTTTTCGTATTGAAGCTTTTCCCTGGCTTCCAAACTCATGATCTTCATCTGCTGGGGGATTTAACTCATTGACATTTAAAGCTATAGTGTGTAACTTCTGTCGCCCCCATGAGGAATTCTGAGTAATTACAACAACACTGTCTGTGCCTTTATTGATCCCGCATGGATTTCATTCCATCTGCTGTTCGTCCAGGTTTTTTCTTATATTAGCAGTAGCATAAACAACTGAAACATTTCATGGGAGATTCTTGAGCTCCTGCACCAGTGTCGGGGTGCGAGACCAGTTTGTAAACGCGGACATAGCCTTTATAAACTTTGTGTCAAGTCATTAGTCAATTGCTTGAATCTAACCAACATTCATTTATATGAGAAAAGTTATACACTAACACTTATAATCACGTTACAGAGCTCTGGAGCTCATGCCAAAAAGTGAGACATATCATTAGACAAATACAGTATGTAGGAACATACATCAATTATGCTTAGCTTATGTTTTGATGATGAACAAAACAGAGCTTTTCAAAAGCTTGTTAAAAAGGCATTCGACTGAATGCTGTGGCAGGCTTTATTTAATCCTTCTACTGTACAGACCGGTTAGATAGCGGCTTGTCAGGAGACATATAAAAAGGTTGAGTAACACAATCAAATTTAATCTGGCAAACTATCGATTCATAAGAAACTCTCTTACAGTTAGGCATCAAACACCTATCTGAATGCTATGATTCTTTCCCATTTTTCCTACCGCATGACAAGTTGGTCTCAAGCAGGTAAAACAACCTTGAGACCAATTGGATCATTATATAAAAACGCTCTTAAAATTCATGATAAAAAACTCTTTTTGAAAATTGCATTGTGTATGCTAATGTGCACTTAATTTTTTAAATCATACACAATGCTGCGCCTCCTCCCTTAATGCCACTACGAGTAACATTGCCCGTTGGCGGCCCCTTTGGACAAAAGCGGTAGTATTTTTACGACGCCAGCTGTCGGGAAGCTGCTTTCTAGCTCGTGCCGGGCGTGCGAGATTCAAATGATCAGGAAGCAATATAGTGCATGTCCCTGTGTTGAAAGTGTGAAGGCACCAGACTCTTTTGGGCTCTGTGAGAGTGGTTAGTGACACAGCATCAACTAATGCCAGTCAGTGCTACACACACACCTGATTGCAATGAGTTGATGCAGTGTCACCTCTCACAGAGCTGAAAGATTCCGTGTCCTCACACAAAGCGAATGAACGAGAGACGGCAGTTAGTATGGATCACAATGAGGTAATGTGTTTATGTTGTTGTAAATAATGACTATTTCAGATGAATAATGGTCATCTGATGATGCTCATTCATTTAGGAGTAAACACTCCAGTCTAGTTCGCTCCCGTGAAATTGTGTATACGTTGCTTGGCAACGCCCTCCCGCCCGCCTATCACTTTCCCTTTTAGCTTTTCTTCATTGCAGTTTCTTTTTTTTCTTTGATGGTTCAGCCCCGTTATCAGTCATTATGACGACAAATAACTGTCTCAAACAAGGCTCCCCCTTCCCTCACCTGGAGGGATAGGCTTCTCAAATCGCGTTGCTGCGCCACACTGAAATCTGCGACCAATACGGATATGTGACCATAGAGCATGCACGCGTGAACCGAAAATCGGACTGTGCGACCAGACCAAACGCAGTAATAAAAACTATATAAAAACGTCTTTCTTTGCACTGATGGTCTCGTTTGCTGTTAAAGGTAATTTATGATTATGAGAGGAAACATGAGGCTGTTTAAAAGATATTTAAATGTTACTCGTAGCCGCTATAAGGGACTTTGTGACACTGGGCTCAGAATTCTCAGCACGCGCAAACAGGTCAACAACTAGGGGAGAATGCAGAATCCTACAATGCAAAACCACATTTGGAAAGTCGTCCTTCTCTTTTGTAGGGATAAAACAATGGAACAGTCTCCCAACAGATCTAATAACCAAAAATGATTTCCAAGCTTTCTCCCATCTGACAAAGGTTTGGCTGCTCACACAACAGACCTGCACAAAGTTATAGAATTGTGTAGTGCTAGTAGGATAGGGTATATTTTTTATAAAATATGTAATGTAGTGCTTTTCGTAAACTTTTTTTATCCTATGTATTTATATCATTATATCTTGTTATCCTTAATGATTGATCTTGTTTAGTTAAGTACTTTTTATTGTTCTTACCTGCCCAGGGACTACAGGTGGAAAATAGCAGTTTGCTAAAACCTGGTACAATGCATCTCTCCTTGCTCTAAACAAGGTTAATCTTTCTTTTGTACATTGTCCCTGTTCAAAAACTGATTTTGACAAAAAGTTATTCTGACAACGAGTGTTCTCCAGAATCACTGACTCCATCTCTGAATGCTTGTATAACTTTTTTTTTTCGTATATATGTTACAGAGCCTGAACTTTACGCAGTGCAGCGACAGCAATTCCCACCACCCCACGGAGCATAAAACTAGAATGAGAGCCGACAGGAACTGTTGTCAATCGGTCTCCTGCAGTTCTCTCAGTGCTGTCAGTAAACCAGGAGGAAGAAGGTTGTCTAGATGAAGCTGAGATGAATGCAACCCTCCAGAGAGGACCCGGTGTTTTGCGGACCGTGAAACAGCACATCAGCTGACCCACTTTCCAATGTTTGGTGTTGGTAGTGGAGTTTTTTTTGTTAAGATGCTTTATGGGACGTTCAAGGGGAGTATTCATGCCCCCCCTCCCCCTTGCCGCTTACTGTAAAAGAAAAAAGGGGATTAATTGCCTCATAAAAACCTATCGACGGAACACAGGGTAATCTCGAGTGCAATTAAAAGCGGCATGAAATATTAACAAAGGGTGAATATTTCTTTCTGCGTCCATTGCCCATACAGTCAATACAAGTCCCATAGTGTGCTTCTTTTTTTCTTGGGGAGGTACTATGGCCTCTCTGAATGCAAATTTGCATCTGTGTAAAAGGGAGAGGCATACATTGTGTGGAGTATACAGTATATACGCCATTCCTCTGTAAACACTGTAGATCATTTATGTGCTGGGCTCCAATGTCATATATAAATCATTGTTGAAATTAAAAGCGTGTGGTGTGTGTGTGTGTGTGTGTGTGTGTGTGTGTGTGTGTGTGTGTGTTTATGTGACACCAGCGGGTATAATTAGCCACTGTATAGCGCTGACTGCACAGGGATTAAATGTCATTGTATTGTTATTTTCAAAGCTCCAATGGTAAGGATAGAGACACGGGTTGCGTTCCGAATCGCATACTTTCTACTATATAGTATGTAGAAAAAAGATTTAGGATGTCCCGATTCTTGTGGCCAGATTTAGGATGATTAGAAGTACCCGGATGTCCTACTTCATGCGGCCAAGATTGTTAGTGTTGAAAAGTGCATCCTATTTGGGCGATTCTGACCCACAATCCAGTGCGCACGTGAAGTGACGTAACATCGACAAAGCTTCCATATGAAAACAAACGGGGATGCGACGGATAAAAGCAAGAGGCAAGATCAAGGCGCAATGTTATGATGAAATAAGAGAGTAAAGTATGTCCCAATAGTATGCCTACTGCATCCTAACTAGAAAGAGTATGCGATTCGGAACGCAACCACAGTGTGGGTCACGCTCAGTAGTACTAGGCAGGCACAGAGAGGGGAGAGCTGTGGATACATGCAGTGAAGCAGCCAAACAACAGGGAGTGTTTTCTCTCCACATACTCATACTATTAACCAAATCATTTATTGAAGCAGTGTTATTGTCAGTAGTAAAAGAAAAAGCCACATTTTTTGTTGCACTTTTGGTGACCTCAATCACCATACTCAAGATAATGGCAAAACTACAATTTATATATGGTATACTTTTTGGTCATATTAAAGGAACGTGGAATTTGGTTTGAATTGTTCTTCCATTCAAATCAGTGTTACCAAAGCAGCCCTGGTGGGGTGGGTAAGTATTTTCATAGCTGACACACAATTTACATTCTACTGCATCGTCTATTTTGTCTATGAAAACACAAACGCTGTCAAAGCCAAAGTGAATACGGCCATATTTGTAATTTAAAAAAAATATATATAAATCATTGGTAACACTTTATTTGAAGGTGTATTCATAAGACTGTCATTACACTGTCATGAACATTATGAATGGTTATGACTGTCATAAAGTGTCATTCGGTCATTATGTCATGTTTAATGCAACATTGACATTGTCTGAGATATCTTTGTTATGACAACCTGACATAAGCTGAGACAAAATAACTTGTCGGTGTCTTTGTAATGACAACCTGACATAAGCTAAGACAAAATATCTTATTGATGTCTTGGTTATGTCTACTTGACATTAACCTATAATATGACCCCTCAACTGCGCTAACGGGCAGGATATCTCCGGTTATCATTTTAGCTGTCAAACCAGAGTTTTTTTTTGTTGCGTGGCGGCTCACATCGGCGAGGTGTCACTGTGAATGACACCGTTACCAACCGTCGCTGTGTTTCACCGGGTGAATCGCTGCTTCGCTCGCTCAAGGCTTTTGCTGCTTAAAGCATTGCACTGCGCTGTTTTTCATCCAGTTTGAAAAAATGCTCCCACATTGGACTCTGACATTTCCATGCACGCACCTTACAGTATTGCTCCTGCTGCGCGCTCACGAACAGACGTGGACTCCCATACACGGTTACGTCTCTATTTACGTCCATTTACTGGTTTACAAGCGCGCAGCTCTTTAAGAAATACATTTCCTTATTGTCATTTAGTTTGCAAATTTTCGGTAATTTTGTTCAGCCTTTAAACTGTTTCCGGCCGAAACCAAAAATGACTTATTTTGCCATTTTAGTCCGAACATTTTTCGGTGGCCGAATATTATGTGCATCCCTACTAGGAAGGCTTAAGTCATGTCATCTTTCAGCAGGACAGTGTTGCCTCCCCAGGTACATCCTCATACATGTTGTCTTGTGTTGTTGTATTGGGCAGCCTCAGTTGGGCCCTGTGTGTGTTTCTGGCAGTCCTTACCCGCACTGTGCTCTTTCTCTGCCATAGGTTGACTCAGGGGCCCTGCCCGCTGATCACAGCCTCCACCCCTCTCTCACCCCCACACACCAGCAGGAGCACACCACCTGGAGAACATAAGATACACACGAACCTTCAGCTCGGACCACATCTTTCACAGTCAGTAAGCCCTAAGAATAACCCTTCAAAGACACATTCTTAAAGGTGAAGTCAGCAATTTTGTTAAAATCAGTGAATATCTCCTCATGCTCTGCTACCTGTGTAAGTCTGTTGTTATTACACAGCCTAGGCCCTGTAAACTGGCATGTAAACAAAGGGTATGTCAACAAAGGAGGCCTACCATAGTTGGCAACATGGCCTGTTTACAGAGCCTAGCCCGTATTAACACTGGATTTCTTTTCTACGCACTTTGGGGTTGATCTACTTTGATTCTAAATAAAGAGTGCTACACTGCATGAGCATTCTAAAAAAATGCACTTTTGGTTTATGGGCGTTCTGCGTTTGAACAACTAAGATTAAATGCAAAAGTGACACCGGTCGCAAACATGTTAGAGGAAGTAGATCTAAATGAGGGTTTAGTGTGTGTTACTGGTTTGTGTGTACGGATGGAGAGCAGAGTGACAGCAAGAATCACATTATTTATTTTTTTCAAAGGTTTTTTTATTCAACAAAAGATTTGCGAAGCAATTACAGTATAATGATTAAGTTTTTTCCCCTTTTTTCTTCCCCCGAACACACCCCGCCCATATCCCACCCCCACCCCCAACCACAAACAATCCTGCATCAAAAAATCAGCACAAAAAACAATACACAATGTTAAAAATGCCATAAACGAAATACACGCTACAAGAAACAAAAATAAACAATCAATATGGGAAAAAAAAAAACGAGGGGAGGGGGTAGCTACTCTTCAATTATTGTGGTCGGTTTCTTAAAATAGTTTAGGAAGGGGCGCCATATTTTATGAAATTTAGTCTCAGATCCCTGGGTAGTGCAACAAATTTTCTCCAGATTTATACATGACATAATGTCTCTAATCCAATGTGAGTGGGAAGGAGGAGCAGGATCTTTCCATTTAAGTAAGACAGCCCTACGAGCAAGTAAAGAGGTGAAGGCCAGTACCTTTAGCTTCACTTTAGATAGATAGATAGATAGATAGACACTTTATTGATCCCTTGGGAGTGTTCCTTCAGGGAAATTCAAAAATCCAGCAGCAGCTGTAGTACATACAACAAAACACAAGCAAGTCACTAAAATGCATCAATATACATGGTAAAAAAGTAAAATGCAGATTTATATTTATAAATACATTTTAAAAAGAAGCAGCAGCAGATATTAGCAACAGTTATTCATTTATATCTCTGTTTGACCTTAGTGTGTATTAATAAATAAATAGATAAATAAAGCCTGAATTGGGAGCGATGCCAAAAATTGCAGTGAAAGGGTTCGGCTCAATTTGATGCTGAAGTACTTCAGAAATTGTTTGAAAAACTGATGTCCAGAACTCAGTCAAGGTGGGAAACAGAGCTGCCAAGTCTCACGCTTTGGCCGTGAGACACACGCATATCAACCAGTTCACACGCTCACACGCCACACCTCCAATTTCTCACGCAGAGAAATGAATCCCAGTAATTTTTTTTTTTTTTTGGTACTTTTACTTTGAAAGTCTTATTTTGAAAACCTAAACGGACTGAGTTCCGTGACATCCTCTTTCTGCACGCGCGTTAACGTTATGCTTTGATGTGCACTGTGCATTCGAAGCGGGAGGCGAGCCCCCTACCCGCACCTTCTCTTCCGAGGTGTGTGTTGATAGCGTGCCAAGTTACCGCTGATAAGAATTGTGTCCCCGCCGGCCGGTGAGCGCGCATGCATCATACATATTAATCCTTCAATCTCACTCAAGTAAATTCAGAAGATCTTTGGATCGTTTTGTATATTGTTTTTGGTAATTTAGTTTGAAAATTAGGTTTGCAAAGTAACAAATGGCTCATCCGCCAATAAAAATGCTTTTATTCTTCTATGTAATGAACTGTAGCCTATGTATTGCACATTTATAGCACTTTTCATAACACAAATCAAGGTAGCCTAGAGGAGGGACCAAGTAACCCAGATGTTTTATTTTAGCTTAGTAGTTTGCATTGGTGTTGAACTGTTCCCTAATTTTTTTTTCTTTGAATAAAGCCTAATGCTGCTAGTAAAATACCACCAGCCACTCAACCCTCAATAGTAGACATGATATAGAATAATTACCTTTATTACAGTTTAACCAAATGTTTTAACAATAGGCTACAGGAGATATTTGAAAGCACTACACATGCATTGTAGGCTATTCAATTAAATTTGTGTCAGCAAAACCTTGAATGTTCTCTTTTACTTTACATAAAAATTAATGCAGAAAAGGCACACATTGCTTCATAAAAATTCACCAGAATGCAGGAAATTAAGTGTTTAATGCTCAAAATTTTCTGGGGGGGGACCCCAGACCCCCACTTATAATATGTCCACACCCAATGTTTAATTAAAACCTGTCCTACGACTTTGCAATTCATGAATTCGTTTATTTTAATAAGATTTTTGATGTTTTATCACATTTTCTAATTGTCTTTTATTTCTGATTTATTATGAACAATATGTAAACTTGCAGGACACTAGCAAAAATTATTGGGTGGGAAAGAGGACACGGTTTTGGGTCCCTCGGCCAAAAAAATCTCACTCCAAACTTTTGGTGAAACTTGGCAGCCCTGGTGGGACACAACCAGTACATGTGAAAGAGTGATGCCGGTGCGCTCTTACAGCTATCACAGGTCGGGTCTACATCGGGGAACATACGAGCTAATTTAGTTTTAGATAAGTGGATACGATGTACTACTTTAAATTGCACAAGAGCATGTCGGGCGCACATGGAGGTAGAATGTATCTGATCCAGGACTGAATCCCACATGTGATCTGTGAAGGCAGAACCTAGGTCCTGCTCTCACAGGGTTCTTATAGCTGCTAATGAGGGGCTTTGCAACTTCGAAATAAGGTTGAAAAACACAGAAATTGAGCCTTTTAATGTGGGGTTTACAGAAAGAAACAAATCGACATGATTGGCTGGCGGTTCATAAGGGAATTGGGGAATTAACTTCTGCGTAAAATGCCTGATTTGCAGAAATCGGAAAAAAATTTCGATACCAAAATGTTTTGTCAATTGAGAAAAACTAGCAAATAGATCATTAATAAATAAATCACTGATGCATTTTAAGCCTTTTTTATGCCAGATCTTGAACGCACCATCCACCGTCGAGGGAGTAAACAAATGATTAGCTGCAATTGGGCTGAAAAGTGAAAAATTCTGCATTCCAAAATTCTTCCTAAATTGGGTCCAAATTCGAAGGGAGTGCTTAATCACGGGACTACTGTTGGGAATAGCCGAAGAGAGTGGAAGTGCGGCGCTTAAGAGGGCAGATAGAGACAATGGCCCTCATTTATCAACCTTGCGTAGACCAGAAAAATGGGTGTACGTACATTTCCACGCAAATCTCGGCATTTATCAATATGGACGTGAGCGTAGGATACGCTCAAATCCCACGCCAGCTCTCAGCTCGTGTACGCAAGTTTGTAAACAGCATGGACTCGCAGTGCAGGCTGTGCCGGGTAGCCGATGACTTTGTTGGACAATTATTAGAAGGTAATGCAGTGTTTGCTCAGACCGAAATAAAGATATTAATCACTTAAAATTGTGCAGCTTATGGTGTGAAACTGAGTAGGAGAGCTGATTCAATAGTGCGCACACCGGCCACTTGCATGGGACTGCGTAAGGGCAGTTATCTTTGACTTGGAGCAGCTGGGGGGACACTGAGGCACGGGGGCTGCATTCATTCAAAATGTTAGCCTAAGCAGCCTATTAGATATGTAGAAGGCCTACACTGCTCTTTATGATAAATACACGGCACAACATTCAGCTTAACATTTTATTTATTTGAAGCACTTTTCAGATGTTAGTTCCTCTTTTAATGTGACATTGATCGCTTAAGCGAGCAATTTATTTCCACCGTTAACCGGCACGTTTTTCCGATCTGCTGGTGGAGCAGGATGGTGGGCGCTCTCACAGCTGATCGTTGCCGGGTCAGCTTGTGCAGCTGACTGCCGGGCTGACCAAGCGCATGCTGTCATGAGTAAAACGCAAAATGTGTTATTTTTAATTTTTAAACCCCTTTTGAGTAGTGCTATCTAAAAGGGCCAATACATTTTAATCATTCTGCAGACGTGTATTTATTTTATGGGGACCATTATCGGACAGTTGGTGCGTCTTTTTCTCCTCTACCACTTATATTATGCCCGCACCCCCAGCCCAGTTGGTTGCATTTCAGAACAGCAACACGCTTTTTTTAGTGGCGATTTTTGAGTCAGACCACTTTTTCTTCGTCTATTCAAAGAAATGGCGACATATAATTGTATATGCTGTTTTATAGCATTTGAGCAATAGCCATTATGTAAACCTAAAATGCAAAATCCTCAGCCGGAGATCGTTTGTAGTCAACACCAACGCTGTTGACCGCAGCAGTTATTTTCTTCCTAACTGCTGCCTTCTGTCGTTCTTCGATGCCGCTTGTAGCCTAATGCTCCGAAATGAAACTCTTTATTTTTCTACTTTCGCTGTTATTCTGTCAATTTCTACTTCAGATAAGTTCCTCTTTTGTGCCATAATGCGCTTATCCATGTCGCAAAACCTCTGGGCGAGGCCTCTAAACTGAGGAAATATAGGGGCGTGGTACGATTGTTTTCAGCCTCCCCATTTATCAATAATGGCCTGGCGTACGCCGAGATTGGCGAGATACGACTGTTTGATAAATCCCACGCGATACCTGGCGTAGGGAGGTATTTGCGCCAGAATCTGCACCAGTTTCCACGCAAGTTTGATAAATGAGGGCCAATGGGCTAATAGCGCTGGACTCCATTGTTACCCAGACTGGGGCTGAGTCGTCAAGATGAAAATGCACCCAATACACTAAAGAACGGATATTAGCAGCCCAGTAATAGTATTGGAAATTAGGGAGGGCCATTCCACCTGTTTGTTTGGGTCTTTGAAGAAAAGCTTTCCGTAACCGAGGGTGTTTACCATTCCAAATATAATTTATCATTAAAGAGTCGAGGGCCTGAAAAAAGGATTTGGGGAGAAAGATGGGGAGACATTGGAATAGATATAGGAACTTTGGGAGTAATGTCATTTTAATTTAATTTATTCTACCTATGAGAGAGAAAGCCAGAGGAGACCACTTCGATAATATTTGCTTCGCCTGATCCAATAATTTGAGGAAGTTCGATTTAAAAAGTTTAAAAAATTTCTAGTAAAACATACCCCAAGGTAACTCAGATGATCTGTCACCACTTTGAGTGGGAGAGCTGTATAATCAAGTTTAAGAGCTTCTTTATTAATCGGAAACAGTTCGCTCTTACTCAAGTTAAGTTTATAGCCAGAAAACTGACTAAAGACCTCTAACACAGAAAGTGCCTCCGATAAAGAGGTGGCTGGCTTGGCGACAAACAAAAGTAAGTCATCGGCGTATAATGATACCTTATGTTCAATTCCTCCTCTCCATATCCCCTGAATCTGTTTGTTACCGCGAATGGAAATCGCAAGTGGTTCGATTGCAATAGCAAAAAGGAGCGGGCTCAAAGGACAACCCTGCCGGGTCCCACGGTGCAGATCAAAACTACTTGAGTAACGGCTGTTTGTTAATACTGAGGCAGAAGGGCATGCATATAATAATTTAACCCAAGAAGTGAAAACAGGACCCAAACCGAATTTTTCAAGGGTGAAAAACAAATAATTCCATTCTACTCTATCAAATGCTTTTTCAGCATCCATAGAAGCGAGGCATTCTGATTCAATATTTCTGGGGGAATATAAAATGTTCACAAGTATCTTCACATCTGTAATTAATAGTGAAATTGGTCGGTATGATGCACAATCTAGAGGATCTTTATCCTTTTTTAACAACAGGGAAATACAGGCCTGATAGAACGAAGGCGGCAGTTTACCTGAGTCAAATGAGTCTGAGAATACTGAACATAAAAAAGGCGACAATTCGGCTGAAAATTTCTTAAAAAAGTCAGATGGAAGTCCGTCTGGACCAGGAGATTTGCCTGATTGCATAGATGTTATTGCTGCAATAATTTCCTTCTGAGTAATAGGTGCCTCAAGGCTATGTCTCAGGTCTTGAGAAAGGGAAGGCATGTTTAGGTTACTGAAAAAGGTTTCCATCACCGTTGCGTCTACTGTACAATCAGAACTATACAAATTTGAATAGAATGTTTTGAACTTTTCGTTTATCAATTTCTGATCTGATGTTGTACACCCACTGTATGTCCGTATTCCAGGGATGAGTTGCTTCGCTCTAAATCCGCGCAGTTGATTGGCCAGGAGTTTGCCAATCTTGTCACCATGCTCGTAAAAAGTACTTCTGCTCCTAAGCAACTGGTCAGCAGAAGGTTGAATTCTGTCTGAAGTTTTAAACGTTCTTTGTAAAGTTCAGATGAGGGTGAATTAGCATATTGTCTGTCTATGTTCAGAATCTGATCAGCTATTTCAGTTTGTTTCTGTTTTGTACATTTATTTTTGAATGATGCAAATGATATAATTTCGCCTCTCAAATAGGCTTTCAGGGCTTCCCAAATTGTTGCATTGGACACATCTGGTGTTTTATTTATACTCAAAAAAGTTTTAATATGTGTGAGATGTGTGAAGAAAACTCTCATCTGTGAGCAACAATGGATCCAGTGTCCACTGCCTTCTTGTATACTCAACGTCAGAGAAAGCCAGTTGAAGGAGCAGAGGAGAGTGATCTGAGATCACTATACTTTCATAACTGCATGACTTTAGGTCTGACATCAATGAATTATCAACAAAAAAATAATCAATTCGGGTGTAAGTGTGGTGGACATGTGAAAAGAATGAATATTCTCTTCCTGTGGGGTATAAAAACCTGTATGGATCAGAGAGGCTATAATCAGCAAGAAATGATTTGATATAACCTGCAGATCTGCTAAGAGTGGCAGGTTTGGGGGAAGAGCGATCTAAGACTGGATCTAGATAACAATTAAAATCCTCACCAAGAATAAGAGAATGGGAATTGAGATCGGGGAGTTGAGAAAAAAATCTCTTAAAGAATTCTACATCATCGACGTTAAGTTAGCCAAGATGACTGACTTATTGTAAAGTTTGCCAGAAACAATAATAAAACGTCCATTTTTATCTGATATAATGTTTGAGGACTCAAAAGGAATATTACTATCAATAAGGATAGCTGTGCCCCTAGCCTTACCCCTGAAATTAGAATGAAACAATTGTCCACGCCAGCATTTACTTAATCGCCTCGCAGGGTGGAGAAGAGAGGGACGGAGGCCGCGGTGATAAAGCTCAGCCAAGACCCCCCTGTATTCAGCCCGCTGCTTCACGACCTCCGCGCTGTAGTCTCGTAACGAGTTGTGGCCGTGGTATTCCAGCTCGCCCTGTTTACGTGCCTCGCTCATGATCAGGTCTTTAGTCTGGTATCGGTGGAAGCAGATGACGACGGGTCGCGGGCCCGGTTTGGGTGCTAGAGTGTGGTGAGCTCTGTCCAGCTCCGGGGGAGAAGGGAGAGTTTGATTACCAAAAACCTTGACGAGAAGTTCGGAGAAAAAGGCGGTGGGGCGAGCGCCCTCAAGTGACTCTGGTAAGCCCACAATACGTACATTCTGTCTCCTGCTTCTCCCTTCCAAATCCGATAGTTTAAATTTCAGCAACTTGTTATCTTCCTGCAGTGAGGAGCACGTAGCCTCAAGTTGCTCCAGGCGTCCGCAAACAGTTTCTGCATTCTCCTCGAGATCGGTTATACGTTTCCCCTGGCCTGAGACCACGGCCTGGATGTTGTCCAGCTTAGTGTCCATGCTGGCGAACAATGATTTAAACTCAGCGGCTATGGCTGCTCTATGCTGCTCAAGCAGATCCGGAATGGAAGCCATTGAGCTCTACTGTGTTCCACCCCGGGGCAGTCGGCTCCATGGACGCAGGTTGCTCATCGGGGGAAACACAGCAGTAAAACGGGGAGGCCGTCGACCCCGTATCCTCCTGCAGTTCCGGATCTATGCCTCTCCAATCAGTTTATCGTGCTGGGTGAACAGGAGTTTCCTCCACTTGATGGATCAACGCAACGGGCCCCAGAACACAGGCTGTCTGCTCCCCCGACCCGCACCAATGACACGGCTGGCTCCATGTCAGCGGCTCGGCCCTCTACTCTCCGGAAGGCTGTGTCAGTAACGTTCACTCCTCGGCCAAATCCTCCTACTGTCGGTTCATCTGCTCGCCAGGCCTCGAGCACCCTGGCTTCTCCTCCCATCAGCAGGACCTCCACTCGACCCGGCCCAACAGCAACCGCCAACGGAGAGTCGCAGCCTGACCGGAGCCTTCGGCAGCGTCCACCTGGCGGGCTTGCCCAGCGTCCACCTTACAGCAGCACGGGTCCTCGTCCTCTACCCACGGCCACGACGCTCATCATCGGGGACTCGATCATCAGGCATGTGATAATACAATCCTCCACAACAGTGTGCCTTCCCGGTGCGACTTTCAACAATGTTGCTGATGAAATCCGCGGCGTTTTGGAGGCCCACCCCTCTGTGAACACCGTGGTGGTTCACGTTGGAACCAATGATGCCCAAAGGCAGCAGTCCGAAATTTTAAAGCAAGATTTTGTCCGGCTTTTTGGCATTCTGAAGCAGGCCAGAGTGAGAGTCTTCATCTCCGGACCAGTCCCCACCCTCGGCCGCGGAACGGGGCGTTTCACCAGGCTGCTGAGCCTCCACACCTGGCTGTCCTCTACCTGCCAGGAGCACGGGGCAGTTTTCATTGATAATTTTAATCTTTTTTGGGAACGCAGGGACTCTTTTAGACACAACGGCCTTCATTTTAATTTCTGGGGAGCGCGACTTCTCTCGCGCAACATAAACTTCTCCGTCCCGCACCACATGAAAAATCAACACGCCGCTGAACAGCTTGGATCATCTTCATCATCATCATCATTCACCTCATCACGTGATCGACTGACAACATATCCAGGTACACTCTCCACTACACCCCATAGTATCACTAGTAAAACTCACCCAATCCCTGTATGTCAGTCTGTCAGATCATCACTAATCCCTCCTCACAGATCATACAGGTCACGTCACAGACCACTTGGGATTACTAGTAATTTGAAAACTATACCTATTATGTGTAATAGATCAACTGTGATGGCCCACCCCGCTGTTGTGAACCCGGACATAAGCATTCCAGAGCTAAACTCACCAAACATCCTCAAATCAAGAAAGGGTTTGGGTTTTCTTCATTTAAACATCAGAAGTTTGCTTCAGCACAATAAATTAGACCATGTTAAGATCTTAGTGTCTCAGGCTGACCCAGATGTCTTGGTTCTGACTGAATCATGGCTGAAGAGCAGTACACATGACTCTATGGTGGCAATAAATGACTATAATTTATTCAGAATAGACAGGACCACACGTGGTGGGGGGAGTGGCTGTCTACGTTAAATCACATTATTCTGTAACATTATTACATGCTGTCTCTGTTCGTAACTGCTTTGAATTTATTGCACTGGAATTGTCTTTATCATCCAATGATTGTTTTGTTGTAATTGGTGTGTACAGGCCCCCGTCAGCGGTAACTAGCACCTTGACTAAGCTAGCACATTTAATCTCTCCATATGTAAATAGAGAAGTCATTGTGATGGGTGATTTTAACATTGACTGGCTTTCTGGTGCCTCTGAACCTTTCAAAGAAATCTGTAGCAACCTAAATCTTACACAAATAATAACTGAGCCTACAAGACCCAATCTATAAAACCCAGCTAAATCAACTTTGATTGATTTAATATTATCAAACCAAATCAATAAAATAGTTTCTGCTGGTGTCTTTGACCTTGGGATCAGTGATCACTGCCCAGTGGCCTGTATCAGAAGCATTCATCTAAAAAAATCTCAACCTAAAATCATTATTAAGCGTAATTTTAAAGGTTTTAACCAGCAAGCCTTTTTGAATGAACTCCATCACAGTGACATTCATCTCACAACTGAAATATCTGATGTTGAATTAGCCTTGGATTTTTTCACCAATACCTTAACCTCAATTTTGAATCATCATGCACCCTACAAAAAGCACAGGGTAAAAAATAGATCGAACCCCTGGTTTACCAATGAGCTGTCTGACTTATTTACAGAGAGAAATAAAGCATGGTCTTTAGCCAGACGCTCTGGAGAAGATTTGAATTGGAAAGTTTTTAGACAAATCAGAAATAGGTGTACGACCATGGTTAGGAAAACTAAATCGGATTACTACCTTGATTTAATTTCCAACTGCTACTCCAACCCTGCATTATTTTGGAAGGCTGTCAATTATAATACAAACAATTCTAGCACTGTTCCCAGTCAGATAAAAATAAATGGTCAGACTTTAAATGACCAGAAAGAGATTGGTTTAGCCTTTAATAAACATTTTTTAGCTGCTGGTCAACTCTTTCATAATGAAGGATCTACGCCTTCTACCACCACTAATAATTTACCTCCTGTCTCTCAAACTCCTCTTTTTAGCCTTGTTCCAGTTCCAACAAGTGTTGTTGTAGATGCGCTTCTAGCCATCAACCCCAGGAAGTACATGGGAGAGGACAATTTGGACCCATTTTCAATCAATCTCTCTACACATATAATATCAAAACAAATAACCCATATTTTAATCTTTCCATCTCCTCCGTATTGTTCCTAAAGTTTGGAAAAAACCTCATGTCATCCCATTGCATAAAGGGGGTGACAAAAGTGATCTCAATAATTACAGGCCAATTTCAAACTCCCATGCCTGGCAAAAATCCTAGAATCAGTTATTAATAATCAGTTGAAAACCTTTTTATCCAGTGCTTCCATTTGAGTCCATTTCAATCTGGTTTTAGGGCAGGTCACAGTACTGTATCTGCTGTCACTTTGGTCTAGACAACATTGTTACAGCCAGAGCCGGCCCAAGCCTTCAGGGGCCCTAAGCGAAATATGATTAGGGGGCCCCCCTCCAATGTTAGCGCTGCTGAAACCATAGATGTTTGTTAAATATCATTCACACACCCAATGTTTTCCGCTAGTGCCTCCACTGTGCGGCTGTGCGAAAGTATTAGAAAGCCGAGATTCAGACCCTCCTAGGGGGGTCCGGGGGTATGCCCCCCGGGAGATTTTTTTAACCTTTTTAAAGTGAAATGCATGAATCTGGTGCACTTTGAGAGGAAAATTAAGAGGCTAAATCTGAGAAATTTTGTGTGAACAAATAATTTGGAGACACTGGGTCAGATGAATTAGAAGCTATTGAAGGACACATGGATTTTCCATAAAAATATTAATATAAAATTAAATATTATGCAGGTCCTCTGGGTTGGGCTTGGAGCTCTTTTTCTTTTACGGACATATTTCTCTGTATTATAGTGAATGCATTTAAATGCAGTGAGAGGAACGAAGCAGAAGAACTCTGTTGTCCAGCTACTGTATCTTTTTTTCCACAGACGAGGCTGAAATAGGCTATAGACCAGGGGTGTCCAAACTACGGCCGCGGGCCAACTGCGGCCCGCGGCCCGCTTTTTATTGGCCCGCGGCCGATTTGAAAGACATAATGTAATATGGCCCTTTGAAAAAAAAAATAAAATTTTTTTTTTTTTTTTTTTTTTTTTGCATTTCTTAGTTAACCCACTAGTGCAGGGTTGTCAAAACTGATTGATTGGCCCGTGGCACATTTTTAAAATATAATGTAATATGGCCCTTTTAATTTTTTAATTATTTAAATGCACTCATTATATTACAGAGAAATATGTCCAAAAAAGAAAAAGAGCTCCAAGCCCATCCCAGAGGACCCTGCATAACATTTTATTTTAATTAATATCATTATGGAAAATCCATGTGTCCTTCTCCAATAGCTTCTAATTCATCTGACACAGTGTCTCCATTTTTTTTCATACAAAATTCTTCAGCTTTAGCCTCTTAATTTCCCTCTCAAAGTGCACCAGATTCATGCATTTCACTTTAAAAACTTAAAAAATCTCCCGGGGGGCATACCCCGGACCCCCCTTGGAGGGTCGGGATCTCGGCTGGCTACTATTTTCACCCAGCTGGACATTGGACGCAAAAGCAGAAAACACTGGGTGTTTAAATCAATGGCATTTAACAAGAGGGGGATGTATCTGTTTAATGTGCAAGTAAAGTGTTGCCGTGAAGAAGGATTACAATTTATGAAAACACTATGAAACTAAACATCAGAGCAGCTACATGTCCTGATAAATGTGTTATCTTTGCCAAGTGGCCCGGCCCTTCGTAGATTTTTCTGTATGTGGCCCTCAGTGAAAAAAGTTTGGACACCCCTGTTCTACACGATCTTCTCATCCTCTTCCTCCTCCTCTGCTCTCCTCTCCATCTCCTCCTCTGCTCTCACTGGATCCTGTGTTGACGCGCAATCCATTTGCTCCGCTGGAGGTGCTATGTGGAGCTGCTGAACCTGCGGCTCGTGTTGCCGGCTCTCCATCTGCTTCGCCGGTCCAGACCTGCTCCAGGGTAACACGGGGACGTCGGGGTTCCACTTCCCAGTTTGGATGTCAAGATCGCCGCCGTTTACCAGCTCCATCCGGTCGTGTGTTTCCCTGTGTGCACCCCTCCGTGCCTCCTCGAAGTGGTGCCCCCGATGTTGACATCCGCTGTACAGGTGAGGCTCTCTCTCGCGGCTGTGCCCTGCCCTCACCTCCTCCCCTCTCATCGAAGCTGTCTCTCTACTGTGGGAGCTGCTTGAATCGCCAACCTGAGATCCTCATCATCGGTGACTCTATTGTCAGATTTCTTTGTCTCCCTGGTGCTTTCACCTATTGCCTCTCTGGAGGAAAATCATCTGACATTATGGAGCTAACACCTGCCCTCGTTGCCCTCCACCCTACTGCCCACACAGTCATCCTGCATGTTGGAACTAATGACGTAATTAATAAACGGTCATACCAACTGTTTGACAATCTTCAGAGTCTGGCCCTCACCCTGGAGAGCCTGGGGAAATTCTGCATATTTTCCGGCCCCATTCCCACGTCACCCAAAAGTCCTGAGCGCTACAGCCGTCTTTTGGATTTCCATGAACGGCTGGAGTCCTGGTGCTCAGGCAACTCTCTGGGCTATATTAACAACTTTGACTCTTTCTCTAGACACACACTACTCAAATCTGACGGCCTCCATCCCAATGCCAAAGGTATTAAAGAACTTACTAATCACTACATTCATCACATCGCATCTTGGCATAATTCGGACTGATATTTACCACAGCACGACCCTACCAAATCATCCCCCATTAAAAAAGATCTCCCCAGGGATCCTGCTGAAATATCCCCCAATTTAACTCATAACAACACCTCAAATTGTCCTTCATTCATCCCAGACATCACTGACCCCCTTTGCTCTAAACTAAATTCCCCACAAATTCTTAAATCAAGAAAGGGTTTGGGTTTTCTTCATCTAAATATTAGAAGTTTATTGCAGCATGATAAATTAGACCATGTAAAGATTTTAGTGTCCCAGGCAGATCCAGATGTCTTGATTCTGACTGAATCCTGGTTAAAGAAGAGTACAGATGACTCTATTGTGGCAATTAATGAATACAATTTATTCAGAATAGACAGAAACGCAAGGGGTGGGGGAGTGGCTGTCTATGTTAAATCCTGTTATTCTGTAACACTTTTACATGCTGTCTCTGTTCCAAATTGTTTTGAATTTATCGCGCTAGAATTATCTTTATCATCAAATGATTGTTTTGTTGTAATTGGTGTGTATAGGCCCCCTTCTGCTGTTACTAGCTCCTTAAACGATCTAGCACATATGCTCTCCAGTTATGTAAATAGAGAGGTAATTGTGATGGGTGATTTTAACGTTGATTGGCTTTCTGGTGCCTCTGAACCTTTCAAAGAAATCTGTAGCAACGTTAATCTTACACAATTAATAACTGAGTCCACAAGACCCAATCTAAAAAACCCAGCAAAATCAACTTTAATCGATTTAATCCTATCAAATAAAATAAATAAAATAGTCTCAGCTGGTGTTTTTGAGCTCGGGATTAGTGATCACTGCCCAGTGGCCTGTATCAGAAGTATTCATTTAAAAAGATCTCAACCTAAAATCATAATTAAGCGTAATTTTAAAGGTTTTAATGAGCAAGCCTTTTTAAGTGATCTCCGTCATAGTGACATTCAACTCACTACGGAAATTTCGGATGTTGAGTTAGCCTTAGACTATTTCATCAATACTTTCACCTCAATTATAAACAAACATGCGCCCCTTAAAAAGCATAGAGTAAAAAATAGATCAAACCCCTGGTTTACAAGTGAACTGTCTGATTTATTTTCTGAAAGAAATAAAGCATGGTCTCTAGCTAGACGCTCTGGAGATAATACCAATTGGACTATTTTTAGACAATTTAGGAATAAGTGCACAGCCATGGTCAGGAAAGCCAAATCCGAATATTACCTTGAATTAATCTCCGACTGCTACTCTAACCCTGCACTATTTTGGAAAGCTGTGAACTATAATAAAAACAATTCTAGCACAGTTCCCACTCAGATCAAATTAAATGGTCACACTCTCAATGATCAAAAAGAGATTGGCTTAGCTTTTAATAAACATTTTGTAGCTGCTGGTCAACTCTTTCAAAATGGAGGTTGTACACCTTCTACAACCAGTAGTAACGTACCGCCTGTCTCTCAAGCTCCTATTTTCAGCCTTGATCTTCTTCCCACAAGTGTTGTTGTAGATGCGCTCCTCGCCATCAACCCCAAGAAGTACATGGGAGAGGACAATTTGGACCCGTTTTCAATCAAGCTTTCGACACATATAATATCAAAACAAATAACCCATATTTTTAATCTTTCCATCTCCTCTGGAATAGTTCCTAAAATTTGGAAAAAAGCTCACGTAATTCCTTTACATAAAGGTGGTGACAAAAATAATCTTAATAACTACAGGCCAATTTCCAAACTCTGCTGCAAAAATTTGAATCACTTATTAATAATCAGTTAAAAACATTTCTAACTAGTGCTTCCATTTTGAGCCCATTCCAATCTGGTTTTAGGGCAGGCCACAGTACTGTCTCTGCTGTGACTTTGGTTGTAGACAACATTGTTACAGCATTAGACAAGAAAAAGCACTGTGCAGCACTTTTTATTGATCTTTCAAAGGCCTTTGATACTGTTGACCACCATTTGCTTTTACAGAGGCTGCATAACATTGGCTTTGATCATTCTGCATGTAGCTGGTTTAGGGATTATCTCTCTGATAGACAGCAGTCAGTTAAACTCGGAAGATACCAATCTGAGTTTTTAACTGTTACAAATGGTGTCCCACAAGGCTCCATTTTAGGTCCAGTTCTTTTCACAATTTATATAAATAACATTGTTTCATCGCTAAAAAACTGTCACGCCCATCTATACGCTGACGACACAGTACTGTATTGCATTTCCGATTCGGTGCACCAATCATTCAGAACCTACAAAGCTCTTTTAACACCCTGCAGGACTGTCTAGTGGACCTCAGGCTGGTTCTAGATACAGACAAAACCAAATATATGTGTTTCTCCAGAGCAAGAACTACAAATTTGAATGATTTTAATATTTTTACAAATAATGGATTTTTAATTGAAAGAGTCACAGAGTACAAATATCTTGGCATCTGGTTAGATGATAAACTCACTTTTAATTTTCATATAAAAAATCTTGTTCGTCGACTACGACAAAAAATTGGCTATTTTTATAGGAACAAAACCACCTTCCCTTTATTTAGTAGGAAAAGGATTATTGAGGCAGTTTTCATGTCTGTCCTTGATTACGGTGATGTGGTTTACCGGCATGCATCACATTCATGTCTTAAACTCCTGGACTCTGTTTTTCACTCTGCTTTAAGGTTCATCACAGGAGATGCTTATGACACACACCATTGTCTTTTAAATGAAAAGGTTGGGTGGTCCTCCCTTAAAGAGAGACGTGACGCACATTGGCATGTTTTTATTTACAAAGCCTTGACCGGGAAGCTTCCTCGTTATTTAACTGAATTGCTGCAAATCACAGATGGGCTTTATCAGACCCGCTCCACTGACATGCTTATGCTTTATGTCCCACAAGCCTGGTCTGAGCTAGGAAAGACAGCTTTTAGCTTCAGTGCCCCTGACTCCTGGAACAACTTACAGCAACAAATTAAACTAAATAACTTCATATCCTTTAACCAATTTAAACAAACTATTTTAAATCTGCCAAACTCTACCTGTAACTGTTTTAATTAGGCTATATTGTACTCTCACCCATTTAATTTTAATTGCTACCACTTAATTTCACCACTGTGTAAATGTTTCAATTGTTTTTCTCTTCACCTGTTGTTGTGTATTTGATGTATTTGCGTTGAATATTGTTAATGTATTGTTGTTTTTCCTTTGAATTTGTTTGAACTCGACGTCATTGAAAATGAGGGTCACCCCTCAATTGGTCTCTCGAGGATAAATAAAAGTTAAATGAAAAAAAAAAATTAACATTTTGGATTGACCGAGAGCACTGTAGTTGTTCAATAATAAAATGAATCCTCAAAAATACAACTTGCCTAATAATTGTGCACACAGTGTAGAATAAGATGTAAAAAACAATAACTAGAGTCAAAACTGAAATCATAAGTGCACTGTCAGCCAACACAATGACAGTCAGCTCCTCTACCAATCATTTGAGCTCTGGGGGGGTTCTCATTTTGACTTTTTTTGCCCTTATACCTTCATAAAAGCAAAACAACCAGACGGGCATATCCAGACATGTGAGGTCAATTCAGTATAGAGTTGGTGACTTGCAGAGTGCACATCTCCTATTTGCAGTATTCAGGAGATATACAGTGAGCCAAGTTCTGGATCATGTTTTTGGTGAAAATGGCCACCTAATTCTAAAAATAAGAGTTGTCAGGTCTGCCGAAGCACTAAGGGCAGACAGATAAAAGTATTGTGCTTTATCTGCAAGAAATATTTCTGCAAAGAACACTGATAGTGTTGCTCTTTGCCACACATCTGAACACACAACCAAACATATGCACACAGAGACTTTAACTCTGTTTTTTTTAACTAGTTTTGGAACTAGTAATTGATTTCGATTGGTTTGATTTGTTGATTGGTTGTTGTTTATTTGACCTTACAAATCTATATTTTATGTGGTGACTTGTTCTGGTTTTCATTGTGTGTTTGTATAATGCTGGAATAAAAGTTTTTTTGCTGTTTTTTTTTTTTACTGTGTGTGATCCAAGATGGCGCCAGTGTGCACGGCCAGCCGTCTGCTGATCATTCAATGTTTGGCGTTTTTATTGTTTTTAATCATTGGCACTAAACAAACTGAGTCTCTGCTGGTGTATGATCGCCAGACTCTCTTGTTAGTTAGGCAGAATATTGCGCATTTAGGTGCGTTTTATCAGAATGGACAAAAAACTTGTCCTCCGTTCCTGGCGGGGATTCCGCCTCACCGGTGCCGGGCCTCGGCCCTACCTCCTCGGCGGAAGCACCTCCGTCGCCGCGGCAGTCGCGGTGGTCGGCTGGTGAAGCTGAAGCCGAAGCTCTGGCTGTCTCGTTCTTCGTCCTTCTCCTGGTCAGGATATGGATTATCATTCGGTTTCACAGTGCCGAGACGCTTCCTCGACCCCGCTGACGCCTGCCTCATACCTGTCGCCGGATCTTTTGAGGGACTCCAGCCCCGCCGACTCTGCCCTCGCCGGGTTTCTCAGCGTGGGGTGGACCACCGGCTCCTGCGGACGTTGCCCCGGGCCCCTCGTTCCACTGGACTACAGTCCCCAGCTCCTACCAGGATTGGCCTGGTGAACGCCAGATCCCTGACAAACAAAACTTTCATCCTGAGGGATTTTTTCTGCTCCCGTGCCCTGGATTTCTTCTGTGTGATGGAGACATGGATTGGTGCCGGTGAGTCCAGCGCTCTGGCTGAGCTGTTACCTGCTGACTGTTGTTGTTTTAATTCCCGCGGACATCGGGTCGGGGAGGAGGGACAGCGGTGGTTTTTAAAAACACTTTTAAATGCAAGCAGTGCACAGTTTTATCCACTCCTCAAAGTTTTGAAGTGACTTTATTTGAGGTTGGTCATTCAGACCCGGTGCTGTGCGCTGTCATATACCGACCCCCGAAATATAATAAGGATTTTGTGAATGATTTTTCTGTTCTTTTGACTGAAATTATGCCGAAATATGACCGTGCAATTCTCCTGGGGGATTTTAATATTCATGTGTGTTGTCCTGGTAAGCCTTTGGTGAACGACTTTTTAAGTCTTATTGACTCTTTTAACTTGGTGCAGTGTGTATCTGGCCCCACACATGAACATGGACACACATTAGACCTCGTCCTCTCTTACGGTTTATCTGTGTCTAACCTGGAGATTTGTGACGATGCGTTTTCTGATCATATGCCTGTTTTGTTTGAGATTGTCTTATCCTGTGCTGACTCTAAATCTAGCGCCTCTGTTCAGAGCCGGCGTTTTTTTAACCCTTCAACTGCTGGTCAGTTTTCTGTGGCTTTTAACCAGCTCTCAGCCTGCCCTGCCTCTGCTAATACAGAGGAGCTTAGCTCTTGGTTTAACTCCTCCTGCCAAACCATATTAGACTCTGTGGCTCCAGTAAAAAATGTGCGGCCCAAGTCTAAACCTGAGCCCTGGTTTAATGAGGAGTCTCGTACAGCTAGACGGGAGTGCCGCAAAGCCGAGCGGAGGTGGAAGAAGGACAAGCTGCAGGTCTCCTTCCAAATATTAAAAGACTGTTGGTGCTGCTACCAGGACACAGTCAAACAAACCAAACAAAAATACTTGGCAAACCTCATTGAGTTAAATCGTCACAACCCTTGTGTATTATTTAAAACAATTGAAACGGTTCTTAATGCCCCACAGCCTGTCAGCTTGGAGGCATCCCCTGAGACCTGCAATAGTTTCCTGGACTTTTTTATCAATAAAGTTGCTACTGTAAGGGCTCTCATTTCAGCTCCTGCATCGGATCCCTCTGTTCCTGTTCCTTGTTCTGCAACTCTTGAAATGTTTGAACCGGTGTCATTATCGTTTTTAGAAGACCTGATTGGCCACATTAAACCATCAGGCTCTCCTTGTGACGTGGTCCCTCCTGTCTTTTTAAAAGCAGTTTTTCCTTGCATAGGACAGTCTGTCCTGGCCATTGTCAACAGCAGTCTGTCCTCTGGTGTTGTCCCCCAGTGTTTTAAACATGCTGTGGTCCAGCCCCTACTTAAAAAACCTGGCCTTGACGGCAGTAATAATTAGGTAACACTACAACCACATATATATTTATATGATTCTCTTGAGGTTCATTTTACATTTTCTTTTATTGAAATTGAGGCGCATACTGACAAAAAAAAAGGTCCAGCCTCCTACACCAAAAATATTAAAAACAATATTTTCATGGATAAGGAAGCCTAACAAGGTAACCAAGAGATTAGAAACAAACTGGATGATAGACAATTGTTTTTAGTGTTTTTTACAGCTGATTACAGACACAGGTCGAAACCGACCCGCTAACACTATGGATGGTAGCAGAAAGTTAACAAAGTGATATTTGTGTCTTGTATTTCACTAATTGCTGGTAAATAAGGTCTATGCTCGAATATTCACTCCTTTATTATCTTAAATTTACATTGTAACCAACTTTGACATTTTCAAGGTAAATCCCTTTAACATTGAGACTGTTTTTCTGATTTGGTACAGACTTCAAAGGGTGGTGCTCCGTAGGTATTAATAAGTCATTTGAATAGCTAGACTAATTTAATTGATCATTAATTTAAAAAAAATCTTAATATTATAATTCCTTGAAATTAGTAATATTCTTGACTTTGACCCCTTATGAATTCCCAATATAGATATTCCCTTAGGCTGCAAACAAACCTCAGCGATTTTTACCAGCATCCAATAAGGAAGTGACCAAACTGTAGTAACCAGGAAGTGCCACTGGGGGCTGTATGCAGAAGACAGCCATCTCTCATTAACTCCAATGTTAAACATGCCGTTTTCACAGCATTATCAGGCCTGGATTAAAAAAACATTCTAGTCTTTATGTTTAGTTCATATCTCCATCACAACTCTGAGGTGGGTGAATTTTTTTCTACCAGGCAAGTTTTTATTTTATCAGAGGTTAAAAAGTATTGGCGCGATCTCGAGTGACAGCTCTCCGCCCGCTGTCCCTCACTTTGCCTCGGAGGTATAAGTCAGCTATCTCCCTCCCCCCTACGTGAGGCGGAGTAAAAATCTCACAAAATGGCGACACGCACAAACCAGGATTATTGGATGCCGTGTGAATAACTGAGGTCAGCCCGGATGCTACATCCATAGTATTTACTATCTATGACACAAACCCACCAAACTTCACCACCTCAAAACATTTTTTATCAATCATTCTCTTGACTTATCTGCACTACTGTGGCTGCACACTATGAGAATCATGCCTCCCACCACCCCCACTATCCCCTGTGTAAATGATGCCCGTGTTAATTCTCACAAAGAAATCAAATGTTGGGTATCATAACAAATGTATATTTAATTGTATTTTAATTATATAAAGTGGTGGTAAAATGACATGTTTGGCTAAAATAGCAACCCGTCCAGTTAGGATTAATAGAAACAGTGTAGGGAAACTCTCCTGAGATCAGTTCCTATTACACCAGCGTCAATCTAACTAATCGCCACGGAAACTCTGAAGCATCACAGAAGTTTAGTAATGACCTTTTTGGTTCTTGCTGTGAAGACAGTAATTCAGCTAATTTACACATTTTACATTTAAGCTATTTAGCACATGTTCCTACGCACAGTTAAATTCAATGCTACATCTAAAATCAAAATCATTAATAATAATAAAAAAATTATAAATCACTTATCAAAACACATCTCTTCAGAATAGCCTTCAGCCAATGATATATAATTAGTAGGTCTCTCTCTCTCTCTCTCTCTCAGCCAGCTTTATACATGAACTAGCGCAGAATTTTCTCAAAAAAACAAGCAGACTAAATGACGACTTTCCATCTCCCACAACAGACAGCGCTGCACTGCCACCATTTCGTAGCCTACTCATAGGCAAAAATATTGACACGGGGCGGGTCTCCGTTTATGCGAGACAGCTAGCAAACAAAATTGGACAAAGATTGAGAGATAGGCCTACTGTTTTGAACCTAGCCTACATTGTTGCACCCACTAAATCAATAATGCACAGACACTGCGGAGAATTAAGTAAGATGTCTTCCTACCTTCATGCTTATTTGCCGAAGCATCCCATAAACCATCCATAGAGCCCTCGAGTCGGCCCCTTTCCCCTGCTTCTCTCTTTACTTTTACTTTCTCCCTTTTACCCGCGCACCCGGCCCGGCGAGCTACAGATGCAGCTCCGCACCACTTTTGCATTATAGAAGTGCGATTAATCTGCGTTAATTTATTTAATCGCGTTAATTTTTCTGTAATTAATTAATCGAAATTAACGCGTTAATTTGACAGCCCTAATAATTAGATGTTTATATATATATTTACATTACATATCTATAGTACACCTGCTTATATATGCTAATTTTAATGTTTCACTTGCTTTTAATATACCTGTCTTGGTTTTTCTTTATTGTGTTTTGGCTTTATTGCTACACCTGTTAATTTGCTTGTGTACTAATTTAATTGTAAAGTGTCTTTAAGTGACTTAAAAAGCAATATATAAAATAAAGTCCAGTTCTGACTCAAGGAATGTACTGTATTTTATTTGCCAGTGGTGTTAGTTGTGAGGTGCAATCTGGTCCTTTGTACTGTCTTGAGTTCTTGGAATGCCAATTTAACTGTTGAATGCCCTCAGAAAGAATTTGCTACTCATCAGTTTTTTCTCCAGCAGCACTTTAGGCTTGGGAAATAAGAGAGAGCAGAGAGCAGTATGTAGGCATGGGATGGCTTTTCTAAAGGCTTTAAAGCGCTGTGTGTTTGGTCAATTCACACAGTGTAGAAACAGAACAGTACCACCAGCAGACCTCAATGTCAATATCTGCTAATCTCTGTCTTGGAGAATAAACCAGTGAGATGCACTGACACGGCAGCCTGATCCCACAAACATGTACAGAATGTAAATAGGATGCAAGCCTCTAGTGCACCTGTCAGAGACCATGTCATTCATCTAACTTTTAACAGCCGAGTAATCAACATGTCATGACTCATGGCTCGGCAGTCTCTCCTTCTCCTATGTGTGTTTTCCCTCGTCTGTCTCTCCTTTGTTTTGTTGTTCCATGTGTCGGCCTCCTTGTTGGCACGTGGGCATGGTGGCACTCCAGGGCAGGCTGTTCCAGGTGTGGATCGTTGGGCTAATCAGGGCAGGCTGTTTCCAGGTGTGGATCGTTGGGCTAATCAGGGCTCCCTATTCAAACCTGTGGACTCCAGTCATTCAGCGCCAGAGTATACTACGTACCAGAGCGGTAACTAACCAAGACCAGGGAATCGTGTTTGTTGTTTGTTGTTTTCTTTCTGCCTCCAGTTGGAGTTTGTATTAACTCTGCTCCTTTTCTCTTCCGTGCCAGTTGCCTCCGCTGTTCACCTTACCTGCTCGCCTGCCTGCAGGTTTTCCGGATTTCCACTTGCCTCTGCTCGCCACGCCGTTCGGCCGTCCTATGTCCTGCCAGCCTGCCTCAAATAAACTTTGTTCTTACTGACTACCTGGGTTCTGTTCTGCTTTTGGGTCCAACCACAAGCTATCATAACACAACACCTCCTTATTTTATGGGCAAGTTCCACTAAGAATGGATTGCGCGCACCAAAAGCACCACAATTTGCAGCTAAATAGTGCCCGCAATTTGTCCCATTTTAGCAAAGTATCCACTAAGGAATTTGGACTGAGTAAGTTTGACAGCTGGGCACAATCTCAAATTGTACCAGTACTTGCAAAACAAAGTTTTTGCCTGCCGTGTCTCGCCTGAACAATTTTAAAATAGTGGTGGTGACCATAGGGATAAAAATCAATCTTTAACTAACTTAAGGTAGAATAAAACAATATCAGTACACAATAATAAACACAGGTATGGTTGGATAATAGCATGAATGTACACACTGTGTTAAACATGCATGAGAGCAGCTGAGTGCCAAATGAGATCAGTTCCTGTGTGGAACATGATCTGAGCCCAGTGTAGCCTACCATGAAGCATAATTATCACACACTTTAAGCTACAGTACATTATGAAAACCTGCCCACTCCAACCTTTGTTATTCTAATAACAAAGGAAAAGATCTCCTTGGAGAAATGTCCCGCAGGTCAGAATAGAAAGAAGAGAGTGCCGTAAAGCAGAACGCAGGTGGCGAAAAACAAATCTCCAGGTTCATTATGACATCTTCAAAGAGAAACTGTGCACGTTTAACTCAGAACTGAGAAATGCAAGGCAGTCTTTCTTTTCTGACATCATCACCAAAAACAACAACAATGCACGTGCCCTGTTTGCTACTGTCGACAGATTAACAAAGCCTCCTGTGTCAGTAGCGTCCGAACATCTCTCCACGAGAGCCTGCAATGAATTTGCCTCCTTCTTTACTGAGAAAATTCACAAAATTAGACAAGCTGTCACTGCATCAATACCAAGTTCAACATACGTGTTCCCTCTTAAAATCAATTCAAATGCAATGACAGAATTTTATCTTATAAACCACAAAAAGCCTCAGATATTCTACAAATTGTCAACATGTCCCTTCAGACAGGTGTATTCCCACAGGCCATGAAAACAGCAGTCATCAAGCCACTCCTAAAAAAGAACAATCTAGATACATCACTCATGAAAAACTATAGGCCCATATCTAACCTACCATGTTTAAGTAAAATCATTGAAAAAGCTGTTTATCAACAGCTAAATAACTACTTAGCAAAGAACAACTGCTTTGATGTTTTCCAGTCAGGATTTCCGACAACACCACAGCACTGAGACTGCTCTGGTTAGGGTCCTCAATGACATCCATTGAAACACAGACAGTGGCAAAAGTTCTGTCTTAGTTTTACTGGATCTCAGTGCCGCTTTTGACACAGTTGACCACAGCATATTACTAGATCGACTAGCAAACTGGGTTGACTTTCTGGAACTGTACTGAGCTGGTTTGAATCCTACTTAAAGGATAGAGACTACTATGTGTCAATAGGCAATTTCACATCCGAGCGAACAAATATTGAATGCAGAGTCCCCAAGGTTCCATTCTTGGGCCTCTTCTGTTTAACATTACATGCTCCCACTAGCTCAGATTATGAATAAGAACAAATTATGCTACCATAAGTATGCAGACGACACACAAATTACATAACCATATCACCAGGAGACTACAGTCTGATACAGGCAGACTGTAGTCCCAGAGAGCAGGCGTGCTCTCTGGGGGCGGGGTGCTGGGGGCAGGCTCTGGGCCTGAGGGGCTGGCGCCGATTGTGTGTCGGTGGGGAACGGTAGAGTGTAAATCAATTTAAATTAATGTTAATTGTGTTTATATTGTTTAACATTGTTATAGCGTTATTAATAACAGCCTGAGGAGCTGCCTCGGTCTCGGTTTGTCTGGGCCTGAGTACCGGATGTCCTCCCACTGAAAAATTGTCCTGCCGACGCAAATTGCATAACTGATACCATTTCTCTAACATTTGTTCTCCTCTGTCTATCTTCCATGATTGGCTGAGCGTTGCCCCGGGAGTTCTCTCCCTCTGTCTACCAAGCACTCTCCATGCCACTCGACTGACTCCGAGTTCTGTGTGGAATCAGCCGTCCTATGAACGGATGCTCCCCGCCTGCTATTGCCTCACATCAGCACTGATCCATCAGGATAGTACTCTTTCTACTCGCTTGCTTGTTCAATCTTTCAATTCATTTTTGCTTTGCTCATTGGTTGCCTGTCTGTCCTCTTCCAGTTTTCCCTGGTGGTGACGAGACGGTGTGGATCTGGTCCCCCCTCTGGCAATATCTGAGAATGGATCATCAACGCGGAAGATGTTGCAGTGATTAAGGACGCCACCTGGAGACGTGGGATGTAATCCCGGCGCTGGAAACCTTAGTTTTCCCTGGTGGAGACGAGACGGTGTGGATCCTCTGGCAGCATCTGAAGTCTTCCTGCATCCACACTATCCACACTATTCGCACTTTACTTTAGTATTACCATGTAAACATCTGGTCAATGATCAAATTCCTTCGTGATTTTCTCTACTTATGACATCTATTGCAGTATGTCAGTCCTAGGAGAGGGATCCCTTACTTTGTCGACTCTCCCTGAGATTTCTTCAAATTTTTTAATCCCGGTAAAGGTTTTTTTTTTTTTTTTATCTCAGCCGAGCTAAGGGTGTAAGGGCAGGGTGTCATATTGTATCATATTGTATGGAATGTAAAGCCCACTGAGGCAAATGTCTATTTGTGATTTTGGGCTATGCAAATAAAACTGATTTGATTTGATTTGTACGAAGTGTGTGAGAGTGTGTAAGATTCATATCAGACACCGCGTAATTTACATTAAAAGGTTTTTGAACTCACATCCATGAGCGGTCAGTGTGTCAAGCAGCCGGGGAATGTGATTCTGCTCACTTCATTAAACAACATCTGTTAAGAAAGAAATATAAATAAATATGAGCCATCATGCTGTGCTTTATGTAGGTTACCTTCATATTCATGCTCAGGGCTGCCAAGTTTCACCAAAAGTTTGGAGTGAGATTTTTTGGCCGAGGGACCCAAAACCGTGTCCTCTTTCCCACCCAATAATTTATTGCTAGTGTCCTGCAAGTTTACATATTGTTCATAATAAATCAGAAATAAAAGACAATTAGAAAATGTGATAAAACATCAAAAATCGTATTAAAATAAACTAATTCATGAATTGCAAAGTCGTAGGACAGGTTTTAATTAAGCATTGGGTGGGGACATATTATAAGTGGGGGTCTGGGGGTCCCCCCCCCCCCAGAAATTTTGAGCATTAAACACTTAATTTCCTGCATTCTGGTGAATTTTTATGAAGCAATGTGTGCCTTTTCTGCATTAATTTTTATGTAAAGTAAAAGAGAACATTCAAGGTTTTGCTGACACAAATTTAATTGAATAGCCTACAATGCATGTGTAGTGCTTTCAAATATCTCCTGTAGCCTATTGTTAAAACATTTGGTTAAACTGTAATAAAGGTAATTATTCTATATCATGTCTACTATTGAGGGTTGAGTGGCTGGTGGTATTTTACTAGCAGCATTAGGCTTTATTCAAAGAAGAAAAAAATTAGGGAACAGTTCAACATCAAAAGAAAACTACTAAGCTAAAATAAAACATCTGGGTTACTTGGTCCCTCCTCTTAGGCTACCTTGATTTGTGTTATGAAAAGTGCTATAAATGTGCAATACATAGGCTACAGTTCATTACACAGAAGAATAAAAACATTTTTATTGGCGGATGAGCCATTTGTTACTTTGCAAACCTAATTTTCAAACTAAATTACCAAAAACAATATACAAAACGATCCAAAGATCTTTTGAATTTACTTGAGTGAGATTGAAGGGTTAATATGTTTGATGCACGCGCGCTCACCGGCCGGCGGGGACACAATTCTTATCAGCGGTAACTTGGCACGCTATCAACACACACCTCGGAAGAGAAGGTGCGGGTAGGGGGCTCGCCTCCCGCTTCGAATGCACAGTGCACATCAAAGCATAACGTTAATGCGCGTTCAGAAAGAGGATGTCACGGAACTCAGTCCGTTTAGCTTTTCAAAATAAGACTTTCAAAGTAAACGTACCAAAAAAATAAAAATAATTACGGGGATTCATTTCTCTGCGTGAGAAATTGGAGGTGTGGCGTGTGAGCGTGTGAACTGGTTGATATGCGTGTGTCTCACGGCCAAAGCGTGAGACTTGGCAGCTCTGTTCATGCTCCATTCCAGATCAAGGTTTGTACTTGCACTTAGGTCTCACTTATATCTGAGACTAAAGTATTGAAAGGATGAATAATATTAAATTGATGAATGTCCGTGTAATGCCACTTGAAAACTTAAATACCTTACTACACTCAGTTATAAGAAGGACAGCATGCACCATTAAAACATTTCCACTGTTATGCCACTCTAGTGTTTAGCTGTCACTTGTGGTATTAAAAGTTCAGAGGATCAAACGTATGCTGGGCTTACACAACACGACTTTTCACGCGATTTGACAGTCGTAGACAATCTTCCAATGTCGGATTGAAATCACGGGAGTCGTGCTGGAGTTGTGGTGCGCGCACGTAATCTCAGTCGTTTGGTGTATGGTGGTCTTCCGACCCGATTTCAGCCAGTCTTCTTCCCGTCTTGATTATCAAACATGTTTGATATTATCGCTAGTCTTAGGGGGTTGGCTCAAGCGAAATGACGTAAACACTGTCACACTCTCGCATGCACCAAGCACGACACAGGAGGAGCAGCATTAGTCGCGACCTGTGTCCGCCTGGTGATGCACTTATTTCGGATACTTTTTCATAGAAGCCTCGGTGGAGAACCAGGCTGACAGCCGCTCAACCTGAACACTCTACCATCAAATACAGGGTTAGGAGTTAAAGTTATTGGGTTAAGAGATCAGCAAATAAAGCTGGTCAAATAACTAAAGGAAGTCCCCCGCTCGGAATGTTGAATTAACTTGTTTTTAATTAAATAATCACAATCGCGTTTGCGGTTATGATATTAATCTCAAAAGGAATCTAGTTGTAGTCTTGCAATATGAGATCCCTGTCTTTTCAAAATCTCACTCTGTGACTGAAAACTAATGACTAGTTGTCTTCAGGTGTGAGTTGATTGTCTTTAGATGTAAGAGGGTTTCAGTCTTCAGTCTTTTCAAAGTCTTTTAAAAGTCCTCTAGTGTAAGCCCAGCATTAGAGTGAAATAAACCTACAATCCTATAAAGTCACAGCACAGTCTCATATCCTGTAGTAATAATATACATTTGTGAGCAGGCAGCACGCTAGGTTCGTGTGTGTGTGTGGGAGGCCTTTTTGTAGGGGGAGCTTCTCCCAGGACCGTAGCTAATCCATCCTGACAGATAATCACTGCTGCACCAAAATGTTTAATAACCTACTTTCAGTGATTCCACCGTGCAGTGGTACACCTGCAGAGCTCATTAGCTTTGTCTTATCAAGATGAAAGATTCAACGGCTTATAATAAGTCAATTAAAAGAGATGAAAGATAATGAGTTTGACGGAAAGGTTTTAATAGGCTTTCTGTAATATGTCTTGTTGAATAGGGGAACTCATTTTGAAAGGGCTCAGCTGCCAATACAAGGGGGGAGATAGAGGTGCACCTTTTTTTTCAGCAAAAGCTTAGGGCAGATTCACACCTGCCTTGTTTGTTTCAATTGAATCCAAGTCGAGTTTGTTTCCACTTTTACTACGGCAATCAGACATATCTGACCAATGAGTGAAATTAATATTCTCAAGCCGCTTATGCCACTGCATTTTGGTTCTATGCACTGACTAATCAACTGATTATTACCAGATGAATTGATAGGTGTGAAAGAGATCCAAATCTGGTGAAAAACTAAACAATGTATCATTCTCACATCTGGTCCGTTGGGAAGGAAGCAGATTATCAGGTGTGAAACCATCCTCGGTTTGGTTTAGCAACATTTTAGACTTTATTGTCCCCAAGGGGAAATTCTTCTTCACATCACAAGTACATTTATGGGCCGCATGCCAACAGACAGATGGATAAAAAACACAACAGAAATAACACGCAGGCAGAATATATAAACAGAGTGGGACTGGGGTGTTTATCTTGGCCTTTTGTTTAGGGCTGCTAAACAGGTACCAGGCTTTTGCAAGCCTTCCTGCACAACAGAGATCTGTACCTGTGTCCAGAGGGCATAGTGGTTAAGTGGCAGTTGGGTGTGTGTGTGTTGTCCTGTGCTGTTGTAGATGCGATGTGTGAGATGGCCTTGAGATTGAGCTCTGGCAGTTTAGGTTTGGGGAGATATGTTTGTGGCACGTGTGAGTTTGACCCCGTTTTTGACAGTGAGCATGTTAAAGAAGGTGGAACAGTAGAGAAGGATGGTCTGGACAATACTTTGATATAACAGCAGGAGGAGATGGGGGGCAACATAGAGACCTTTAAGTTTACGAATGGCATACAGTCTTTGATGGCTCCTTTTTTTATTTTGTCCGTTTTGTGCTAGTCGAAAGTGAGTTTATTGTCTAGTGTTAGTCCCAGGTATTTAAAGCAGTCAACTGTTTCAACTGTGTCGTTGTTGATGAGAGTTGGGGGCTGGGGTGATGGGGTACCTATTGTTATTTATTTTGTTTTGGCTACATTGAGATGAAGGAAGTTATAAGTGCACCATTGGGAGAAGTGTGTGACAGTGTTGTGGTAATCTGATACAAAGTTATTGTCTGATAGGAGGGCGAGGATGGCAGTGTCTTTGGATGGTGTTGAAGGCGGAGCTGAAGTCCACAAAGAGGATCCTGGCAAAATTTCCTGAGGAGTCTAGGTGCTGGAGGAGAAGATGCAGCAGGTCCTTTGTGCCCCTTTTTTCCCCTGTAGGCGAATTGGGTTCCAGTTGAGGTTTGACAAACTGAAGGATGGTCTTGAGCAGCAGTTTTTCTAGGTATTTCATGATTATGGGTGTGAGGGCAATGGGGCAGTAATGGTTTAGTTTGGTGGGTCGTGGTTTTTTGGGTACCGGGATTATGGTTGCGCTTTACCAGAGGAGGGGTATTGTGGCAGTCAGGTAGGATTCCCAGAAGAGGGAGTGGGCAATTGGAGCCAGTTCTGTGGCACAGGTCGTCGGCATCCTTGCTGGGATGCCATTGGGTCCTCCGGCCTTGGATGGGTTACACCGGCTGAGCTGGTGGTGGACTTATATTCAGTGAGGGGTTTTACCATCTGAAAGGCTTCTTTTTTGTTCATGCTGCTAAACTTGTGCTCTAGTTTGTTTTTGAACTGTATTTTGGCCATGAAGATTTAATTTTTTATATAACGGTTTGCAGATTTTAGACCAGCTGATTCCTCGAGCCTGAAGGCTGTGTGCTTCTCTCAGGCTTTTTATTTTATTTCAGAGGTAATCCAGGGTTTAGAGTTTGGGTATTTTTTATTACTTTCACTGGTATGGTGGAATGTATGCAGACATTGATGTAGTCGTATATAACAGTGACTTTGGTGTTCAAATCTCTGTCGAATATATTCCAGTCAGTGCATGCCAGGGAACCTTGAAGTTGTACAATGGAGTCCTCCGTCCATTGTGGGGTGCTGTAGGACTGTGGGGGAGTAAACAGATGACGTTTTGGTCTGCGGGTCCGAGCGGTGAAAATGAATTTGTCCTGAAGGCGCCAGAGATGTTTCCGTAGCATAAGTCCTTGTTTCTTCTGGTAGAAATGTCAACATACTGCTGGAATATTGGGAGCACGGAGTCGAGTCTGCAGGTGTTGAAGTCCCCCAGGATAAGCACCGGGGTACTTAGCTGCCATAGCATTAGCATCCTCGGCTACCAGCTCTGCCGATACCTTGACGTTAGCGCTGGGAGCGATGTACTCACAGCTGACCACAACAGTTGGGAATTCCCGAGTGAGATAGTAGGGGCGAAGGGACAGGGTGAGCATTTCCAGTTCGGGCGAACAGACCCTCCGCGGCGTCTTGATGTTGCTACACCAATAATCGTTAGGGCCCGACCGATATATCGGCCGGCCGATTTAATCGGCCGATTATAGCACATCTCCGAAAAATCGGCATTGGCAAAATGGCCGCCGATTTTTGCAGATATATATATATTTTTTTTTTTTAGCAATCATGTTGAGTGAGATGCATTGCTGCCCCGGCAGCAGCAGGTGTGTTGTAATACATTGGATTAATTCACACTTGACAGTTCCCCCTGACACCAATAGCAGAGTCATTGATCATCTCTTGACTGTTAATAGTAGTAGTTATTATATAGAATGTATATAGTGCTTTATTGGAGGTCATTCAAATACACTTTACATCAAACATATAGAAAATCATACTTATAGAAAAAGAAAACAAAATACAGACAAATTAAAGATAAGGTTTGGAGTGGAGTCCGGTGTAATTATGCTTTCTGAAAGAGGTGAGTTTTGAGTTGACTTTTGAATGAGTTTATTTAGTCTGAGATGCTGATGTTTGGAGGGCAGTGGCGTGGCGTGAGGATTTTTTTTGAGGAAGCCAAGTGAGACAACACCTTTAATCTACATGTTTATTGGAAGGTGGGGGACAGAAAAGAGTAGGCTACGTCGCAGCTTGTATTTAATGTAACTATAAGAGCTATTATAGCGCCTGGTCACTTTACCAGGACTTGCACACGCCTGTAATCTGTCCGACACCGCTCGTTCGCTCTCTCTCTCACTCACTCACTCACTCACTCACACACCTCCTAATCGTTTTATTAAATTATACATTGTATTATAAATGCACCCCCCACCCCGACCGGAATGCACAACTAGCCGCTTAATGCCCAATACAGATTCGAATTCATTCACAATATAATTAGGGGGCGTTTTATAGGCTATTTTAAGTTTCACATTCACGTGAGACACGACTCACACTATCAGTTATGTGCTTGACATAAACACATACTTTCTATACATCCTTTTCGTTTAAGAAATAGGCCAAATGTTCATTATACAACACTACTTAAGACAACCCAGAACAACTTCAGTGGATACCAATGCAACTTAATCAAGGCACAATTAGCAATAAAACTAACACAAAACATAACATATAGCTTAACGGACAGTAAAGGGAACAGTTAACCGCGCCGGGAGAAGGTGTGTATTTTACTCACTATTTGTAGAGGAAGGCCATTAGCTGAAGATTGCCGCTACCAGCTAGCCACTCGGTGCGGACATAGTTCTCCTCCCTGAAAGTGAGATAAACTTTCTTTCTCTCCACAGCATTGGCCTGCCGTCAGATTTGATTTTTAATGGCTCCTCAATTGGCAGTTTGGTAAAATAATTTTTTACTAAATACCCAAAATCTCCACCCTCCATAACTGTTCTTGCTAATATGATAACAATGCAAACATGCTAATCTCCCGCTATTGTTATTGTTGTTAAATTTCAGTGACGTTGATAATGATGCTTTGATTTGATTGGTGTGAAGCCAAGAGCCGAGTGGCTTCCCTTGGCACCCTCATGACACCCTCCTGACCAATCACAGGTGGGCAGTGTCAAGACAATAGCCTCACCTGATTGGTCAATCCTTCTTTCTTTTTTTCACCAAGCGATGCCAGCTCGGGCTGGCTTCCTCGCGGACATACAGTGTGCAGTATCGTGTTTCGCCGCGTCTTCAGAATCTAAATGTAAAGGGGCGCTGTTTCGCGCATTGTGACATGCTCAATGAGAGGAGAAAAATGGGGAAGAAATGACAGCAACACAGCACCAAAGAATTACCGAAACTGTTGATAAAAATGTTTTTATTGGATGACAACTACAGCCTAAAAAACAGGGAAGCCTGGCTTCCCTTGGCCTCCGGGAGAAAACGCCACTGTTGGAGGGAGGGAGTTCCAGAGGGTTGGGTGCAGTTACATAAAATGCTTAATGGCTGAGTTTAAAAATGCGTCATGTCACTTTAGACATATTTGTAACACTTAATTTTTTTTTAGATAATGCATATTTCAATAAATAAAAAGTTCCTGTACCCCTATTGACAGTAACAAGTATTTATATATATTTAAGGGTTCAAAAAAGTAAATTTTTTCAATATATATTTATGGGATTATTTTTTTTAAATAATCGGCCGATTTAATCGTTATCGTAATTTTTCTCAGAAAATAATCGGCATCGGCATCGGCACCCAAAAATCCATATCGGTCCCTAATAATCGTTGATGTCGAGACAGAGCCCGCTGGCTCTCGTCTTCCCTCGTCGTTCCTAGTTTGTCCGACCTGAAGATGGTGAAGTTGTCCAGGCTGACCTTGTCATCGGATACCGACTCGTCCAGCCAGGCCTCAGTCAGGGCGATGATTCAGATGTCTCTGAAGGCCCTTTACATTCGGCACCGGGCGTGAAGCAGGTCCATTTTGTTCCAGAGGGAGCGGACATTGGAGAGGATGATGGAGGGGAGAGGAGGCCTGAAAGGCTGTCTCCTTAGTCTGCTTCAGACACCTCTGCGTCTCCCTCTTTTCTTTGGACACTGCTTCCTGCTTTCCTACTGTGTAGACGCTTTTCTGCTTGCTCTCTCCTCCTATTGCACTTTTTGCTTACATTCTTATTTTTCCTCGATAATAAAATTAGCAGCAGCTCCTGGATACATACAAATCAAAGGGACTGTAATTTATTTTATTTTTGAATAGATACTACAGGCATTTTTGGACACTTTTACGACCTTCTCAATAGAACATGAGGGGGGGGGCCTAACAACAGGACAAGCCTGTGGTGACTGGAAGCGAGGCGCTCAGCTAAAGCTAATTAGCAGCAAGATGCCTCCCTTATCAAACGAGGAGTACCAAATACTCCTACAGAGGATTACAGCACTGGAAACAAAAATGAATCGAATAGAAGTGAACGTGGAAGTGAATGGACTATGTGGGAACGACACCACTCTATCAGTGACTAAAAACAGTGGACAAGATCGAGCTAACACACAGCTAACTAGCACCGACAAGGCTATGAAGAAACAAAAGGACCTTGTCCAGGTTAGTGATAACCCTCCCTGGAATCGTCTTGGTGGAAGGCCAAAGAGATTGGAAAAGGGAGGCCGGATAACGGACAGGGCCGAGCACCATGAGATGACTGATCTGGATGGCTGGCCTGCGTTATCACTCAGGCACGGTGCCTCCTCAACCCCCGCGCCTCGGAGGCCGCAGCAATGGATTACTGCAAGGGGGAGAGGTAACAACAACAAACTTCCACAGCAAACAAGTGTGCAAGTGTCGAACCGGTTTACTCCACTGATGCAAGTCCCTGGATTTCCCTCTGATGACCAAGATAGCATAGCGCCTTCACACAACAAGGTAAGGCCCGAAAGCCAAGAGCCACAGAGAGAGCTAACAACCGGGCTAACCAAGCTAACGACCGGGCCTGAAAACCTGATTGTTGGAGATTTTTCTGTTAGAGATATGAAAAGCATGTTTAGTGTTGATACCAAAGTACTCTGCTATCCAAATGATATGGTGTCGGACCTAGAAGAGAGAATCCTGGAAATTGCAGCTGCACACACAACTGTAAAGAACATCATTCTGCACATCGGGTCAAATGATGTTGGAAAACAAGAGTCTGAAATGTTGAAACAGGACTTTAAGAATCTCCTGAACACGGTCAGCTCACTGAATGCTGAGGTGTTTATCAGTGGTCCTCTGCCACCAATCAGAAGAGGACCTGAGCGATTCACTAGACTGTTAGCACTGAACACATGGCTTTCAACTGCGTGCCCTGACCACTCAGTGCATTTTATTGACAATTTTAACATTTTCTGGAACCGCAAGCAGCTTTGTCTAAATAAGGCTGGAGTCAAACTATTCACATCCAACGTGATGTACGTCCTACGTCACCAATCTGTTCGTGCCAAGGACAAGGCCCAGGAGAAGAAGATAACACAGCGTAGCAGCAGCGCCGAAGGACAACTGCCGGCCCCAGATGACAGCTCAGACCAGGAGAGATATCAGGGCAGAGAGGAGGGGGCTCCACCCATCCCCGTCTCCCCTGGACCCCGCAGGTCATCACCAAGCCGACCTCTCTCTCCTCGTTTCTCTCCTACAACCACCCTTTCTCCATCCTCTCCTGATCTGGGATTTAAGGAAATCATATGTACCCCCAGCAGTCAACGTCCCCCTCAACTCGCCAATCTAAGCCACAGCGCCCGGCTCTGTTTGCTACTGTCGACAGATTAACAAACCCTCCTGTGCCAGTAGCGTCTGAGCATCTTTCCACGAGGGCCTGCAATTAATTTGCCTCCTTCTTTACTGAGAAAATTCACAAAATTAGACAAGCTGTCACTGCATCAATACCAAGTTCAACATATGTGTTCCCCCTTAAAATCAATTCAAATGCAATGACAGAATTTTATCTTATAAACCACAAAAACCTGGAGGACATTATACAACACCTGAATTCCTCATCCTGTTGCCTTGACATTCTGCCCACAGGCTTCTTTAAAACTGTTTTTAGCTGTATGGCCTCAGATGTTCTACAAATTGTCAACATGTCCCTTCAGACAGGTGTATTCCCACAGGCCCTGAAAACAGCAGTCATCAAGCCACTCCTAAAAAAGAACAATCTAGATACATCACTCATGAAAAATTATAGGCCCATATCTAACCTACCATTTTTAAGTAAAATCATTGAAAAAGCTGTTTATCAACAGCTAAATAACTACTTAGCAATAAATAACTGCTTTGATGTCTTCCAGTCAGGATTTCGACAACACCACAGTACTGAGACTGCTCTGGTTAAGGTCCTCAATGACATCCATTTAAACACAGACAGTGGCAAAAGTTCTGTCTTAGTTTTACTGGATCTCAGTGCCGCTTTTGACACAGTTGACCACAGCATATTACTAGATCGACTAGCAAACTGGGTTGGACTTTCTGGAACTGTACTAAGCTGGTTTGAATCCTACTTAAAGGATAGAGACTACTATGTGTCAATAGGCAATTTCACATCTGAGCGGACAAATATTGAATGCGGGGTCCCCCAAGGTTCCATTCTTGGCCCTCTTCTATTTAACATCTACATGCTCCCGCTAGCTCAGATTATGAATAAGAACAAATTATGCTACCATAATTATGCAGACGACACACAAATTTACATAACCATATCACCAGGAGACTACAGTCCGATACAGGCACTGAGTAAGTGCATTGAACAAATCAATGATTGGATGTGCCAAAATTTCCTTCAATTAAACAACGATAAAACTGAAGTAATTGTCTTCGGTGCCAAAGATGAACAATTAAAAGTCAGCGCACAGCTTACATCCATTATGTTAGAAACTACACCCCAAGCCAGAAATCTTGGTGTTGTTGTAGACTCCGACTTGAATTTCAAGAAACACATAAAATCAATTAATAAATCAGCCTACTACCACCTAAAAAACATATCAAGAATTAAAGGGCTTATGTCTCAGCAAGATTTAGAAAAACTTGTCCATGCATTTATCTTTAGTAGACTTGACTACTGTAACAGTGTCCTTGCTGGCCTTCCAAAAAAATCTATCAGACAGCTTCAGCTAATTCAGAACGCTGCTGCTCGAGTCCTCACTAGGACCAAAAAAGTGGATCACATTACCCCAGTTCTGAGGTCTTTACACTGGCTTCCAGTCACTCAAAGAATTGATTTCAAAATACTGATGTTGGTTTATAAAGCACTAAATGGCTAAGGGCCAAAATACATTACTGATATGCTGATAAGTTATGAACCGTCCAGAGCCCTTAGGTCGTCTGGGACAGGTCTACTTACAGTCCCTAGAGTTAGAACTAAATGAGGAGAAGCAGCTTTTAGTTTTTATGCACCAACAATCTGGAATAAACTCCCAGAGAACTTGAGGTCTGCTGCAACTCTCAGTTCTTTTAAATCGAGTCTGAAGACTTTTTTGTTTCCATTTTAACCTGCAATTTTCATTTTATTTGCTTCTTTTATTATGTTTTTAAATCGAGTTTTCATTTTTTTTTTTTTTTTTTTTGCTTCTTTTATTCGCTTTTAAATGTTTTATAATGTGTTTTATTCTAATCTTGCCCCTGTAAAGCACTTTCAGTGGCCTTGTGTCTGAATTGTGCTATATAAATAAACTTGCTTTGCCTTGCCTTGGTTGTAGCTCTGGTTGGATAGCTACCGCCAGCTTAATGTTACACAACGATGAGCTATGGTGAAGCAGGAGTTCATCGCTTCACAATTAACATAAATCGTTCCACTGTCTTGGCCATTACGACTATATTTATTTACACAATGAGGCAGATTTGTACTATTACTGTCTTCTGAAGAAATTATCCCTTGGACTGCTATGAGGAGAATCAGCAGTCATTAACCTCTGGTGGTTGATTGTAATTATTGGAACGGCAGCGATCACACAAGGAGCTAAATCTAACGGAAGAGACAAGACACAAAGAATAGAGGCATAGGCACAAAGACATGGTAGGCTACGTTACCCAAGTAAAAAATTAGTTTTTTTTATTTTATACTAAAAGTACATTTTAAGTGTATGAAGTGTGTTAAAAGTTTGTCCAAGTATATCAATACCCTTATGCACTTTATTAATAGTGTACTTTAAGTTCATTATTTTGTGCTTCATATGGTTTTTTTTGTTTGTTTTTAAATTGGATTTATATAGCGCTTTATTCCCTTAGGACTCAAAGCGCTTACAGGGTTCCAGGTTCAATTAGTTCACACAGTCATACCGGTGGTGGTAAACTACGAGAGTAGCCACAGCTGCTCTGGGGCAGACTGACGGAAGTGTGGCTGCCATTCAGCGCCAACGGCCCCTCCGACCACCACCTCAAACATACAGCAATCATACACATTCACACAAGGCAAGGTGGGTGAAGTGTCTTGCCCAAGGACACAACAACCATGACACAGGTGGCCGGGCGGGGATTGAACCGCCAACCCTTGGATCGTTGGCCAACCCGCTTAACCATCTGAGCCACAGTCGTCCCAAAAAAAAAAAAAAAAAGTGTACTTTAAGTTTATTATTTTGTGCTTCATATGTTCCTTGATGCACTATTCTATAGTACAGTTGAAGTAGGATTTTTTAAGTAGCCTATATTTAAGTGTTGTATTAATATATTTAAAAAAAGTATACTTTAAGGTTTGCTTCACTTAAATTGCACTGATGACTACGGCAATCTAGGATGCATGTCCTTAATGCCTGAGGGTTTTCTGAAAAAATACTACGAATTGTCAACGTCTACCAATTAATATCTAAGCCTGTGTAGCACATGGAAACATTAAATAAAATACATTTAAAAGGTAAGGTGCACAGGTTTTATTTAAACATGCTCCCATAGTGCTTACAAACCAACACATTTTTCAAAAAATCGTCAAAATTAGATGGGGGAGGAAAAAAAATTATAAATGATATAAAATATTTAAAAATAATGTGCTAAATGAGGTTATAATCCTGCTTCCTTTAAGCATGGATAGTAGTGCTGAGTGTACAGTGGAGAGATAAATATAGACGGATAGAAGAAGGAAGAAATAGCTTTATTTTATAATTTAGTTCAGTTATCAAAGGCACCATATATCCGACTTCCCAGTACAACTGGACTCCCGACAGGAGCCGATTAGCTGGTCCAAACAGCTGTATACCACGGAGATGAAAACAAAACTGAAACTTAACTATCGCCTGGCTGGGCTGAATTTGAGTTGGAGCAGCAAAATATTGCCTAAATTCATAAATATTGTGTATAAATAGATGCAATGTGTTGTGTGGTTTTCATCAGTAGCCTATAGTAGACCTAGATTCTGCGCGCCGAACGCCACTAACTGTTCTGTAATACGCTATCGCCGACACAGCCGGCTTATTTTTTTTTCTTCATATAATATATATATATATTTTTTGATTGACGTGATTTTTGGCAAACCACACAACATTTGGGTGGTCACGTGGTCTTAAAAAATCAACAAAACCCACTTCATGTGTATTTGAACCAATGACGGTGCATTCTATGCTGCGCGCGCCATGAAAATTAGATAAAGCAACAATGTTGCGTCGCGCAGCAGCCGGCATCAATGGCTCGAGTATAGTTCTAAAAAGTATGCTATGTTTGAATGTATTTTTAATATGCTTAAAGCTGGGGTATATGATTTGGGGAGAAAATGGCAGTTGGGATTAGCCTGGTGCTACCAGACCACCGTACTGCATTTCATTTGTACAGAAGGTCTGGAACTGCTTTATTTGGCAAACGTTCACTCACTTGGAGGCGGGTGTCTTTTGAAGTTTAAAACTATTGGATCTGCCCAGTGCCACTCTGGATCAGCCAACCAGAGTGGCACTGGGCATAACGTTTGGTTGTGACGTATGTCATGCGCCGGCTTCTGACGGTGCGTTCCAGTTGTACTGAGAACTCAGAAACTCGCGCAACTTCGACGTCATCATTCTCAGCCACTCACTCTGATCGCTGATTGGACCAGTTCGAGCAGGAATACATGAATACACTGCAGCCTCAGACTGACTACTGAAGTGAAATGAAAATTTAGCGGCAGTAGGTAGGCGGGCGGTGCCAGGCTACTTAAACTGGGCGTGTGAAGGCACTTTTAAGCAGCTAACAACAAAAATGCCTGTTGAATGGGTTGCACCACTATCGCACAAACACCAATGTGTTTCATATTGTAGCCTACCGATCACATGCTGAATGAAGTCATATCAATCATTTTAACCAACAGCCCACCAGGGGAGGCAGAGCATCTATCACTTTTATAGCTTCTTCCAACACAGGCAGTGGTGCTGACAGACGGCTACACACTGCTGAGGCTTATATTATAAACCTTTTCACATTACAGAGATTTTTTTTTATGACGGTAATGCCGGTATTACCTTATAAATTGTAATTCTACACCGATATTTTGAGCAGACTTCATGGAAACAGATAATACTTGGTTGTTCTTTAGAAGAGATTTCTTAAAATCAGACTTTTCAAGAACACCAGAAGCTTAATCCATACCAGTATGAGTCTGCCCTTTCCTTATCTTCAGCTCTGACATTTAGTGAAGTCCTTTATGAGGTCTTCCTGATTACACATATGTCACTATGTCAATGCACATCAACAGCTAGATGAAATACTCACAGTAGGGTGAATATTATGAGGTGGAATTACCACCAAAGGTCAGGACTTCATCTTCACACCTCTGCAGTGCCAGGGGCTCCGAAAACATCCTCGCCATCACAGCCTCCTGTGGAAGACATACAGTACCATCAATCACTGCCTATAACAACTTGTCTGGTAGAATTTAAACTCTACTGAAGCCCTGGTTGCTTCAATTTCTTAAAGATTCCAGAAATTTCTCTCCAGGCACACTGAGTTGAGGGCACCAAACATGGACCTATAGGACCTCCCCTGTTCTGCCTTTGGCATTAGCTCAGTGGTGTGCACAGACTGTCCCCCCCCTGAAATCTTACTGGCCACCTCTGTGGCCCCCCCAGATCTGAAATTTAAAAATTACTTAAAATAAATCCTGATAGGTAGCCTAGTTCAGAGATGATATGTATTTTCTTTTTCATTCTTACTTATTTTCTTTTTCATTCTTACTTTTTTCCTGATAGGTAGTTGGCCATGTTCATCCCATAAACACTGATCAATTAATGATGACAGTTAATCCAAATACATAGGACCAGTTTGCAATTTCCAACTACTTTTACGACTGTAGGATTGTGGCCACTAGAACTGGTCTCGGGTCAGCAACGGTCTTAAAATGCATCTCGTTCATGCCTTAAACTCCTAGACTCTGTATTTCACTCTGCTTTGAGATTCATTACAGGAGATGCTTATGATACACACCATTGTGTTTTATATGAAAAGGTTGGGTGGTCCTCCCTTGAGGAGAGACGTGATGCACATTGGCATATTTTTATATATAAAGCTCTGACTGGAAATCTACCACTCTATCTGACAGAAATGCTGCTTATTTCAGATGGGCTTTATCAAACCCGCTCAACTGACATGATCATGTTATATGTCCCCTATGCCCGGTCTGAGCTTGGTAAAACCGCTTTTAGCCATAGTGCCCCTGACTCCTGGAACAGCCTACAACATACAATTAAAATAAATACACTCATATCTGTTAACCAATTTAAAAGTATTATTTTGAATCAACCCCTCTACACTTGTAACTGTTTTAATTAGGCCATTATCTCTTTCATTCAATTGATCTGAATGTTTTAAATTGTTGTTGTCTGTGTGTGTGTGTGTGTGTGTAAACTTGTTATGTATTCTCATTGTATATTGTGTATCTGTACAAACTCGACGTCATTGTAAAAGAGGGTCACCCCTCAATTGATCTTTCGAGGTTAAATAAAGGAAAATGAAATGAATGAATGAAAAATGGCACAAGTTTGCGTGCGACACACGTGCCACGTATACAAGTGCCCCACCAGATTTTTGAAATCTGTATTCAAATTTTTATTTTGTGTGTGTATGTGTGTGTACACAGGCTTGTTTCAAGTAAAGGTTTATTTTTTTAGCAAGATATTTGGTTAGTAGCCCTAATAACATTAGCAAAAGCTAGTGGTCATTCGTCCCTCAGTCCAGTTGTTAAGTATCTGGCTGGTAGCAAGTTATTAAATACTCAAAGTGACTTTAAAGTGAGGCCTTGACAGTAAAGTCTCCAACTCAAATATGTACATATATTTCAGGGTGTTGTGCATCCCTGGCAATAAAAACTTTGGATCTGGAATAAACTGTTGAAGAAATATAGCTTTCGGAAAAAAAGTTTGTCTTGTTGCACAACTTGCCCCCGGTGTGGTGTAAGTTGTGCGGTTGGAGAGAATACCATGGGGTAAATTGTGCCATTGCTATATATCTCATAAACTGTAATGCAAGACAAATCCATTAGACAATCACTTATTTAAGGTGTATTTAAAGTAAATAAAGTAAATATTTTACAAAGATTGAAGGACAATTTTCTTAAACAAGGCTTAGCAGATCTAATGGTTTTACCTGCAAAGCTCACAATGACAAAGTCACCATCATCATCTTTCTGGCCATCTGAATTCGCATCAGTGGTGTCGTTTAGTGGAATGGAGATGTCACTCTCTTCTGAGCTACTGTAGACAATCACTTTCTTTTGGTGACCAGCGTATACAGCCATGCCACTGGCACAAATCTCAGAAATTTACTTTACACTAGCTGCTCCACCCTTGTAGAACCAACTGCCACCTGGCATACGATTCCATCTCCATTTCTGCCTTTAAATCAAGGCTCAAAACCCATATTTACACCCTGGTGTTTCCTCCCCATTAACTATCTTACCTCTGCACTACTATCTTTGTTTATATGTGGATGTCTGGGCTTTATGTCCTTTATTTTTGTTATTGTTATTTTACCTTCATTGTTTACCTGCTGAATGCAGCAATGTTCAGCACTTAGGACAGTGCAAACTGTTATAAATGTGCTTTTATAAATACATTTTACTTACCTACTTACTTATAACTCACCCGGGCCCTCTGGCACAAATCACCCCAACCTCAGAAATTTGGATAAAAAGCATGATGCAGCAGTTTAGGGCTGACATCGTGCTAACTGTATAGACTCAAAGTGTAGCATACTAAAGCACTAAAACATGTGTGAAATGTTTTCAAACGTGTCTATAATTGTTCAGACACAATAATCAAAAAACCTTGACCATGGAAATTTTACTTTGAAAGGCAAAAACTGTTTTTTGAGCTTAAATGTGCTTATATCTTATTCCATGTTTCTCCGTTCTTTACAGGATGAGTTAAATGGATGGCTCTTCTTAAATATGTGGTCACATTTCCAATTTCTTCTATGCTTTTCTAGAAACAAGGGGTTGCACAACTTCCCCACTTGCACAACTTAGGCCACACTCCCCTATTTTGCATGTAAAAGTAAATTTTCTTGCTGTCAACTTAATCAACTGTTGTGCCAAAGCAAATGTATTCATGTAGAAAAACTTCTATCATACGTGTTGATGAACTACCAACATATGAAACCATGTGATGCTGATAACTGAAGATTAGCCTGAAATGCTAAGAGAGGTAGTTTTTTCTCAAATTGTGGTGGTGGGGGAAAGTGAGCCAAATGCTGTGGGGGAAAGTGAGCCACTGTCTCACTTTCCCCCACCATGAGGCACAAGTTAAGTTTAGTCTTAAACATATTTTAATGTACTATTACATAACATATGTTTTATTTTAATGTCATACACATTGTAGAAAAGCCATCATGCCAAGGAAATACACCAGGAAGACGACCTGGGGCAACCACACGGAAAGAGCACCTTCTCATCTTTCCCTGTAACCTTCAGGGCTGGAATGTAGAGTAGGCCTAGTTGAATGACAGGCTGATGTTATAATCCAGTTGGGTCCTCTCCTGTGTTCTGAGTCCCAGGCTGTTCTCGCTAGTTCTGATTTTCCTATGCTTTGACCCCCAGACACTAGCTGGCTCTAAGGGTCCTGTGTTCTGACCCCCAGACTGTGTTCTAATCTAACTGGTTCTATCTTTCATTTGAATCTTATTAAAACCTTTTGAATTATAATATGTTGTATTTGATTTTGTTCAGAGTTACTTTCAAGTGTTTAGAAAATTTGCTTTGCTTAATTGACCAAACCCCATCATTATTTTACTAGTCCGACATTAGTTGTGGAATGTGTGGCTAGCTTTCAGGATTCTTACTGTTACAATATGTGTTATGGTGGTTTCAGAGTGGAAAAAGTAAGTGGATCAGTTTACCCCACAGCTAGGGTAAAGTGAGCCACATGACAACTTTTTTTAAAACAATCATATTTTCACTGCCCTTTGTCTTGAAAGAATTCTGCTAATGCCCATTTCTAGGAAACATCCTGAATTAATGGAAAATGTGGGAAATATGTAAATTTCAGTGATAAATCATTTTAGCTCCCTTAGAGGGGAGCAAATGTAAAAAGTGGCTTAGATTACCCCGTTCTCCCCTATCTATTGAAGCAAATGTCTGATTTTCATTTATTTGTGTTTACCTAAACATAACTGGTATGTTATAAAATAAACAATTTCATGTGAAATAATTTCACTCTTTCATCAAAGAAAATATTACGTCATTTGTGTGAAGTAACTCAAATTATTCAAACTGTAAAGATTAAAAGTTTGTCATTTGTGTATTGGGGTTTGATGCTAGTGTTTATACTCTGAGTGTGTTCTGAATGACAGTGTGTGTTATCTCAATGAAGCTGGTTCATAGTGTTTGCTGCACTGAGCCTATTTTGCAGGTGAAGTGAACTGTTCAGCTCCAGTGACTGTTGGTAGTTCAGACTGTAGTTAGAGTTTTGCACATTGAGCTACAGTTGTGCCCACTGTGGGTTAGCAATCGAAAAAAAACTGTAAGCACAATAAGAACTACTTTCAACATAGCACAAACATAGCCACATTTTAATGGCTATACCAAAGCAAACATTTACGTATACTTTTAAAAAATATAGGGGAAGGTGGGGTGATTTGTGCAACTTTTTACTCAAAGTGATTTTAAAGTGAGGCCTTGACAGTTATGTCTCCAACTCAAATATGTACATATATTTCAGGATGTTGTGCATCCCTGGCAATAAAAACTTTGGATCTGGAATAAACTGTTTAAGAAATATAGCTTTCGGAAAAAAAGTTGTCTTGACGCACAAATCACCCCACGTAGTGTGCGTCATTGTGTCACAATGACAAAGTCACCATCATCATCTTTCTGGCCATCTGAACTCTCATCAGTGGTGTCGTTAAGTGGAATTGAGATGTCACTCTCTTCTGAGCTACTGTAGACAATCACTTTCTTTCGGTGACCAGCGTAACAGCCATGCCACTGGCACAACTCTCAGAAATGTACTTTGCACTAGTTGCTCCGTGCTTGTGGAACCAACTGCCACCTGACAAATGTGATTCCCCCTACATGTCTGCCTTTAAATCAAGGCTCAAAACCCATATTACACCCTGGTGTTTCCTCCCCATTAACTATCTTACCTCTGCACTACTATCTGTGTTTATGTGGATGTATGGGCTTTACGTCTTTTATTTTGGTTATTGTTATTGTACCTTCATTGTTTACCTACTGAATGCACTATGTACAGCACTTTGGACAGTGCAAACTGTCATAAATGTGCTTTTATAAATACATTTTACTTACTTACTTACTTACTTATAACTCACCCAGGCCCTTGCGCACAAATCACCCCATCCCCAGAATTTTGGATAATAGGCATGATGCAGCAATTTAGGGTTGACATTGTGCTAACTATATAGACTCAAAGTGTAGCATACCAAAGCACTAAAACATGTGTCAAATGTTTTCAAACGTGTCTATAATTGTTCAGACACAATAATCAAAAAACCTTGATCATGGAAATTTTACTTTGAAAGGCAAAACACAGTTTTTTGAGCTTAAATGTGCTTATATCTTATTCCTTGTGTCTCTCTTCTTTACAGGATGAGTCAAATGGATGGCTCTTCTTAAATATGTGGTCCTTCCACTCACGGTTTTCTAGAAACAAGGGGTTTTGCAACTTCCAAAATGCACAAATCACCCCACCTTCCCCTATTTATACAACACTTAACTTACAAAAAATATAATATACTTAAAGTATACTATTAAAAAAGTACATAAGGGTATTGATATACTTGGACAAACACATTTCATACACTTGAAATATACTTTTAGTATAAAAAAAATACATAAATATATGTTTTCCCTTGGGTGTGTAAGGCTGATATAGTTCCAGATTTAAGTCAATTCCAGCTCTATCTTTATTCCCATTTGGCACTGTAAAAGCTTTTTCCTCCAGCACATTTGTGTGTGTGTGTGTGTGTGTGTGTGTGTGTGTGTGTGTGTGTGTGTGTGGGGTGTGTGTGTGTGTGTGTGTGTGTGTGTGTGTGTGTGTGTGTGTGTGTGCGCGGTGTGTGTGTGTGTGTGTGTGTTTGTATGGGCCATGTGTTTGTGCAGTTCCACGTGTGTGTACTTTCACTTTGTGCTGGACTCTGAGGAATGAAACCAAGAGTGGGATGGGGGTCATGCTGTGCGGAAATCGGAACCTAGGAGCAAATCTATTGGTTGAAGAATACATTTAAAAAAACAGAAAAAGGGAACTTTTCTTTCTTCTGGGCCAAACAGCAGGTGTCCATGCCCCCTTTGAGGTATATGTATGCACATGTCACCTTATGTATGCTGTGGAAGCCAATAAGTCAATATATATTACACATGCACAACCTAAAAAGGCAAACTAAATATAAAAGGTACTAAATTAAAATGACTTTCACCTTGATCTCTAAACCACTTTGTGGTGTAGGCTACATTTATTGATGTGAGGATTAACGTGTCTCTTTATCACGAGACCATGGCTCCATTGTATGTCTCATTCATTTCTCTATAAAACATTCTCAATCTGTCCTCAAAACCCATAAGCTGCTTTGCGCGCAGCAGAGCGGCTCCTGCCAAGGCCTTAATTGTTTTGTTTCATTTCAACCTGTCAACAGTTTGTTCATGCCGGGGCGTACATTCAAGATAAGTGCTGCATTCCAAATCGCATACTCTTTTCTTTTTTCTATTTTACATACTACTGTTGATCATAAAATTATATAGTTAGCATGCAGTAGGCATACAGTTGGGACACACTTTACTTACTTATTTCATCGTAACATTGTGCTTGGATCTTGCCTCTTGCTTATTATTCTATCGCATCCCTTGTTCTTTTCATACTGAGGCTGATGTCACTTCTGGTGCGCACTGGATTGTGGGTCAGAATAGCCCAAATAGCTGCTGATTTCAACACTGAAAATCTCGACATCCTGGTATTTTTAAGCATGCTAAATCTGGGGCCGTATTCACAAAACATTTTATCTTAGCGCTAAGAGTACTCCTAAGAAGCACTAAAAGTTCTTAGTAAGGAGTAATTTCTTAAAACCTATTCACAAAGCTGCTAAGACCAACTTTTACTAAGGAATGGGAGGGACTCCTAAGCTAAGACTAGAGGGCGGTGTTGACCCTGTTGCTATGGATGATGGCATGTGCATACCTTCTATGCCCACAGTGATTGGTTGAGAGGGAATGAGTCTCTAAGAGTGAATTTATGATAGAAACACTGTGGGAGATATCCATATTGTGTCGCTGTATTGAAGTTAAGAGTTTTTAAATACAAGTAATGACAAGTGACACTGATTTAACATGAAACAAAGATACTGCAGGGGTTTCCCACACATTCATTCAGAATTAACCTACAATAGCGCCACATAGGTCTATTAATTTTAAATTTTACAATGATTTGAATCGGAAAAAATATCCTCATTGAAGAGCTGCACGCCATGCACTCTCACTGTATTTCTCTCAACGGCGGACTATGCAGCAATAGTCAGACAGCGACAAACCAGGAAATTCACAATTTAGAAACAACAGCCGGCGAAATCGTAAAGTGCATGCGGAAGGAAAAAGGCGAGACGCGCAACTATACAGTAGCGGACCTGTGGAATGGAGGAGATGGTGCGAAGCGCCACATATAGGCCTACTCTAGCAACAAATTAAACCCAAACATGACACCAACAGTAACTTTCAGTGCATCGTAAACACAAAGCAACTGCAGGAAAAGGAACTTAATAAATATTTTTTTATATAAATATAATAAATATAAATGTGTCTATACTTTCTAAACATAGGCCTAGCTTTACTAAGATCATTAAACCCTTACAGCTATTAAGGTACCTTTTGTAAAGCTAACTAGCATTACATCTCTCCAAAATGGCATCAAATGGTTGTCTGTGATTTACTGTTAGTGACTTAGGAGTCCTCTTTTCATAGATTTAGGAGCTAGTTTTAGTGCTAAAATGCTCTGTGAATTACACTTATCTTAAAATTAGGAGTCCTAAAAGTCCTAAAATTAGGAGCGAAACGCCCCTTATTTTTAAGAGTTACTCCTAAATCAGCACGTTAGGACCTACTCTTAGCCTTAAAATGTTTTGTGAATACAGCCCTAGATAAACAAGTTGTATGTACAACAATTGTTAAAATACAAATGTAGCTCTTTTGAAATTAATTATCAAATGATTTGAACTTTGACCTAGTTGGCCGCTGACCTTTCAAAGCGCAACCTGTGATACACCAGCTGTAGGCTACTGACGTTGCCAGAGCGAGGCAAATTAAAAGCGGCACCAAGCGCAGTAGGGAACTATAGATGGAGGAAGAATATATTATTTTTTCCCCTTAACTTTATAACCACAAGATTAGCGCAATCTCGGAAGGAAAAGCAATGCTCGGCGAAATGCTAACGCTAGCTTAGCTCAGCTTTTTGTTTACATTCCCTATGCAGCACTGCTATTGCCAATCAACAGGGACTGGCTTGCATCATGGGAATACACGGTCAATAATGGATACAATATGGACACAAAAGACGATCAATATTGGATCTTTGTATGGATTTATAAATTAAAAGATGCATGTTCCGTGATGAATTGATAAGCTCCTTTAAGGGTTACGGTGACAGAGAGGCCAGCTGATTTGGAACGGAACAACAGCTGTTCGCTTCCACGGGAAAAGTAAGGAACTCCGACTTTATTACCGTTTGAAAGTTATTAAATTATCAACAGACTATGCAGTTTACTGTCCCGTGCCACAACCTCGGTTTTAGGGAGTACACTGGGATTATTTTGTTTTTGATGGTGTGTTTTTTTAGAACGAGTATTCGAATACTCGCTTGGAAAATCCAACGAGTATTCGAAGCCTGTAAAATGGTATTCGGGACAGCCCTATAAATATTAGAAACTAGACAGTGTAAATTACACTGAAGACAGTATGCTGACATTTCAGTGACATTGATGCAGATCATTTTCTGTAAGTAGAACAAAGCAGTGTACTGTATATAATGACATTGTACATCAGTGGGGGTTTATAGACTTACTAAGTGTGCTCAGGGGTTATGTAAATGTTAAGCCCCCCCTCCCCCCCGACTCTGGAGCCGCACTCCCCCCTGCTGGTTTAGGATTTCATCCCAGATGGCCTTTGCTGCTGTGTCTGCTTCTCTGTTTTGAAACTTGTATAACATGTACATTACATTATATTATTCAGCACATTGTTGTAAATACAGAAACCAATCAGTGATATAGGCAGCTTTTCCTTAGGGTGAGAATGAGCCCTCCGTGCATCCTGTCAATGCTGCAGGACCCATGGCTACAACAATTACTACCACACTACAAATACTAATACTACTGGTATTGGTACTAGTCCTCAGCCTGGTGAGACCATCTTCACATGTGTTTCTCTCCCACAGATCAGTCTGGCCTTTCGGCAATTTCCCTGGGGAGGAGCACAGTCAAATATTGACTGAATCAAATATTGACTGTGCCAATCAGGACCGTTGTTCTGACCTATCCCTTATAGTGGAAGGATGCTTGTCATTGGTTTGTGTTGTCATCAATCTAGCCTCGCTTGACAAGCACCTCACAAGCTTATCCATGTTGAGTTCAACCACTACGTGAACCAATCAGGGGGTGCATTCCACTAACGGACGGGCCATGCCCCACCCCATGGAGATTGGAGAAAGTCCAGACTGATCTGCAGGAGAGAAGGCTGGTCTCACCACCCAAATGAAAAATGTGTGTATTTTTCTATACTAAAAGTATATTTTAAGTGTATTTTTAATACTTCTAGTATATTATTTTGTGCTTCATATGTGCTTAAAGTATGATTTTTATTAGTATATTTAAGTGTTGTAAAAATATATTTCTGGGTTAGGGTTAATGTTTGCTTCACTTATATTGCATTTAAGTATAGTTATCAAAAGTGTGCTATGTTTGGGTGTATTTCTTAATATTCTAAAGCTGGGGTGGAGGATTTGGGAAGAAAATGGCAGTTGGGATAGAGATTCAAATCCAAATACCTCAACCGCTCCACTTGTTCTCTTCGGTCCCTCCCCTATGGTCCCTCCCTGACACGCTCTACACCAACAAAGTCGTGCCAAAGTGAATGGACAGTCCCAACAGCCAATAAAAACCAACACAGTCTCACTCCTAGAAAGTCGAAGTGCGACTGTTTGCCAGGGCACTTTACCCTCCGTCACTGACGTGAAATCACCCTTTGCCACTGTCTGAAGACGGAGGGGGGGTTCAATTCACAACAATGTAATGCCACCCCGGGCGCTATTCATTTCTATAGGACAGATACATGTCACGTGACTTTCAAGTTTCTCCCGGCGAAAATGAAATCCAAGCTGTGGCAGCCATTCCCACAGTTTTTATTCAGATTTTAAAAAGATTAATAAGTTATTAAATGGGTTTTTGATAACATTGTTGGCGAGAAATGTGTGTCATACTTTCACAGTCTTTACTCAGTGAATGTGTATGACGTGTTGTGGAATTGATTATTACAGTCATAATAATTAAGTGTTTATATAAACTATTGCCATCTTGACTCTAAATATTCGTAAGCTAATCAACAAATCCTGACCTTACCTTGATGGTGAAGGTTGTTTATGTTCTGAGATACTCAAACTCCGTACGGAAATGTATGTTTTGACTGAGATGGCTCCGGAGAACTGTGTCTGCAAGATAACTAACAACATATCTGGCAGAGGAGAATCTTGTACGTAGGCTGGAATGTTCGTGCGTAATTAGATTTTGCTATAACTTCTCTGTCTGACTGCCTCTCGGTGGTCATTTCACACAATCCCATTGTTGCATTGTTGTCTTGACCCATGTTTGCAAACATTAAAGCTCTGTTCTATTTTTATATTTAAACATTGTGTCACCTCGTATTAATTGACTAAATTCTCATCTTTTAAAGGTTGATATTTCAATTCCATGACAGACGCTTATGACGCTGCCTCAACAACGTGCATTTGTCGATCGCGGAAATTGAGCGTGTATCACGTAAGAGTAGACGAGCCTATAGCGGCAGACCTTGTGGACTTGTAATGGCTGCCACCAATGCCTTTTTCAGTGCAAATTGTGAGCTAAAAAGAGCATAAATCCTTGTGTGATGTTGTTTTTATAAGATTTCTAGCTAGAACTTTGTCCTTTACTTTCATAATCTTGATACAGCAAATTCATATGATCGTTCTGAAGTTTGATAGTTGTCACAGAATGTTCAGTAGCTATTCTAACTGCACTGAAAGATGTTATACACACACAGCTGAGAAGAGCGCTCACTCCAATCGTTTTTCATAAAAATCAACTCGCCAGTAAGTTTAAAAGAAAGACGAACAGAGTAATATGAAACCATATGAATAGGTTATAGAAACAACAGCGTTTCACATTTTTACAATAAATGATTCAGATAGGCCTATCATACTCAGAAAAGAAATGGAACATATATTAGTGGTCCATGTGCAAAATAGCTCAGGAAAATATGTTTGCTCTAATCTGGGACAGTCTGTATTATGCATAAAAAAACAATATCCCCAAGTCATAAACACTCATGGTCTAAGGTGCATTACTTGAACAATATGTTCTTGCTTCCTGCTAGATGAAAAACCTAAATAAATTTTCCAAATATTATTGCATAATTTGATTCGTAATTGTATCATAACAATCTGATAAAAAAATGTAATATTGTTTTAATAATGACAAATGTAAAGCCTTAGCATTGATTTCCTCTAAAACCTATTTCACTGTCCTTTTTCTGGACTTCACATGGTTTACTTCCTTTTTGGCTGTTTCCCCTCCATTCTCTTTATAATCAAAACGAGAGTTACGTATGTAACTACGGTTCTATGAATTCTGGATGACCGCCAGAGGCAGTGCTTAACACTGGATGTTATCCTTCGCGCATGCGCAGGTCGAGTATATAATATAAACAAAGTCACGTGTGACCGGGGATGACGTCGGGACGCCCGTCTATATAAGTCCACGTCACTTCCCAAAATGTCCCTTCAGAATCTTCTCGTAAGATTCCGAGTGACAGAGAACTCTGGCGGTCATCCAGAATTCATAGAACCGTAGTTACATACGTAACTCTCGTTCTATTTCATTCTTACTGACCGCCAGAGGCAGTGCTTAACACTGGATGACTATTACCAACGTAGTCACGAGGAATCCTGTACCCACCTATTAGGAAGGGCCTGAGGGTTCCTGGAAAACAGCTGCAGCCACTGCGTGGCGAGCAGCTACATTGACCCTGTAAAATCGGGCAAATGTGCACGCTGAAGCCCAGGAGGCCGCTGCACAAATGTCACTTAGAGGCACTCCTCTTAGTGCTGCCCAGGAAGTGGAGACACTCCTGGTGGAATGGCCTCTGACGTTAGGAGGCAAAGGCAGTCCTCTTGACTTGTATGCCTCCTCAATTACCTCCACCACCCACTTGGAAAGCCTCTGTCTGGACAGTGCTTGCCCCTTTCTCGGGCCCCCGTAGCAGACAAACAGGCCATCAGACTGGCGAAAACCAGCAGTTTCCTGTATGTAACATCTCAAGGCTCTCACCGGGCAGAGTAGTTCTGCTGAACTAGCTTCCTCATCCGATGGGTGTGAGGGGCCATAAGCTGCTAGCTGTATGACCTGATTATAGAAGGCCGAAGGCAGCCTCTTTGGGAAGAATGACGGGTTAGGCCACAGTGCCACCCCTGTGCCATCTGAGTTCCAGCGTATGCACTGTTCACTCACTGACAATGCATGAAGCTCACCAACACGCTTGGCTGATGCAATCGCTAGAAGAAAGGCAGCCTTCGCTGACAGCCATTTCAGTGGCGCCTGATCCAGGGCTCAAATGGGGGGAGACAGAGGGCTCCCAGCACCAGAGGCAGGTCCCATGAGGGAACCTTGACAACCAGTGGGGGGTTCCTCCGCTGGGCTCCTTTAAGAAATCGGGTCACCAAAGAATGAGATCCCACCGTCTGGTTATCAACCTTAATGTGCCTGGATGAAATAGCAGCCACATAGACCCTTAACGTGGAAGCAGATAGCTTCCTCTCCAGTAAGGACTGCAAAAACCACAGTATCATTGGCACTGAGGAACTCTCCGGTACCTCTCTCTGAGCCTTACACCACTCCGCAAATATCTTCCACCTGTTAGCATAAAGTGCCCTGGTGGAGGGAGCTCTTGAGTCTATGATGGTCTGAACTACCTCCTGGTCGCATGCCATCAGAAGTGGCTTGGGCCCCTCAAGGGCCAAACCCATAGCTGCAGGCATTCTGGTTTGGGGTGCCAGATGCGGCCCCCCAGCTGAGAGAGCAGGTCCTGTCTCCTTGGCAGGCACCATGGATCTCCATCCAGCAGCCTGTACATTACTGGAAACCAGGGTCTCCCTGGCCAGTTTGGGGCAACCAGCAGAAGTCTGTAGTTCCCCTTCTGAACTCTGTGTAGGGTCAACCCTATCAGTGGAAATGGTGGGAAGGCATAAAGGAGCTGACGTGGCCATGGATGTGCCAAGGCATCCTGTCCCATCGGACTCTTCTCTGCCAGAGAGAACCAGAGAGGGCAGTGTGTTGTGGACTCTGACGCAAACAGGTCCACCTCTGCTGTGCCATATTTGCTCCATATTGCCTCTACCACCTCTGGGTGGAGTCTCCACTCCCCCGACGGAGGTTTCTGGCGTGAAAGAAAGTCTGCCACCGTGTTCTGTGGCCCTGGAAGGTACATAGCCCTGAGGCTGGAAAAGTAAGGGAGAGCCCATACCAGGAGTTGCTGTGCAACCTGTAACGACTGAGCCGACCTCGTGCCCCCTTGATGGTTCACATTGTAGACAGCTGACTTGTTGTCGCTTCGTACCAGAACATGTCTGCCTCTCAAAAAAGGCAGGAATCTGCGGAGCGCTAAATACACAGCACGGAGCTCGAGCACATTGATGTGCTGTGTCATGTGCTGCGCACTCCAGAGCCCTCTCACCGCCCTGTGCTGCCATACTGCCCCCCAGCCAGAGGGCGAAGCATCGGTCACCACCACCTCGCGGCGTGAGGGGATCGAACCCAGTGTGACCCCTTTGGCAAGATATGCCCTGCGTCTCCAGGGTCGCAATGCCAGGAGGCATTGACTGGACAGCCTGACTTTCCTGGATCCGTGCAACCTCGGGTCTAAGAGGAGGCCATTGGTCCATACTTGGAACGGCCGCAAGTGGAGGAGGCCCAGGGGTACTATTGCCGTTACTGACGTCAACATCCCCAACAGCCTGAGACAAAGGCTGTACCTTACCCTCCTGTCCTCCCGAAAACGCAGGAGGAGCTGTAGTATTGCTTCTACCCGCCGCGGAGACGGGCAAGCAAGCATCTGGACGGAGTCCAGGGTAATGCCAAGGAACAGTACCTCTTGGCTGGGTATCAGACAGCTTTTGCCATAATTGACTGTAAGACCCAACCTTCCCACATGGCCTAGGAGGGCCGTGGTGTCCTGCTCCGCCCGTTCCCGGGTCGGAGCGCAAATAAGCCAATCGTCCAGATAAGGGAAGATTTGCATTCCGGTGGCTTGCATTGGTGCGAGTACCGCACGCATGCACCTGGTGAAGATCCTTGGGGCTAGCGATAACCCAAATGGGAGGACCCTGAACTGGTAGGCCCGCCCTTCGAATGCGAAGCGCAGGTATGGCCTGTGATGTGGTGCAATTGGGACGTGAAAATACGCGTCCTTTAAATCTATTGACGTGAACCAGCTTTGCCGTGTCACGGCCTGGAGCACTTCTGCTGTCTTTAACATGTGAAAAGGCAATACTTTCAGAAAACTGTTCAGCCCTCGTAAGTCCAGTATAGGGCGAAACCCGCCCTCTTTTTTTGGAATTAAAAAATACACTGAGTAAAACCCACCTTGCTGTGTCCGAGGATCTACGATCTCGATGGCCTTCTTCTCCAGGAGGGTGGATACTTCTTGGCTGAGGGCTTGTCGCCTTGTGGGATCGCTGACTGAAGTCAGTCTGATCCCCCTGAAAACTGGGGGCCGGCGTCGGAATTGGAGATTGTACCCTTGGGTTAGCGTGGCCACCACCCAAGGGTCTGTAGTGCAACTTTCCCAGCAGTTGAGGTGCTGCTGGGAGAAGCGTCCGACGGCCGGCCCTGAGCCCTCAGGGTCTGCCCCCACGTCCTCTTGGGACCCTGGGGGGACGAAACCCTGACCCCCGCCCCCTCTGTGCCTGGGGTGCTGGCCGTGTGGGAGCACGGCGGGGTTGATAGGATCGCTCAGGAGCAGGTGAGGTCCTGGGATAACCACCAGGACGCGCTGGCGGCAGAGGACGATTGGTGCCATTACCTTGTGGAGACTGCTGCCTTGGTTGGGGTGTAGGTCCCCGAAGGCTAGCGAACTGCTGCCGTGTCTGGTTAGCCTGAATGCCACGATTCAAGGCCTGTTGTGCTGCCGGGCCAAACAGCTCCCCCGGAACTACGGGGAGAGTGCGGAGGATTCTTCGGCATGGCTCTGATAATGGGGCCTGGGCCAGCCATACCTGGCGGCGCGCCAACGTAAGCGTCGACATCAGCCTACCCAGTTCTCTGGTCATGAAGGCAAAAGCCTGCAACGACGTATCACTTAGACTCTGCACTGAAGCCTCTGCACTGGACGCTTGCAAGGACTGCGACAAGGCCAGTATCAAATGTGAAAACGAGTTCCCAATGCGGCCCATACGTGCCGCTGTGTCATAGCACTTTGTTAGCAGGTCATCCGTAATGCGACACTGTGGCCTGGGACAGCGAGCATTCGGCCTCAACACCTCCTCCGGTGCTACAATGAGGGAGGCAATGGTCGGCTCTACGGCTGGCATTCGGTCAAGTCCATGCTTGCCGGCATTCTGCATCGAAGCCAAAGCCCTGCCGTCACTGGTGTGATGAGATAGAGATCTGGGGTCTGGCCAGCATCTGTGAAGCTCCTCAATATATGGCCGGGAGGGAGGCACAGAAAAATTCTCTTGTGGCGGGACCCGCCTAAAGAATGCACTAGCTGGAGCGCTTGCTGCTGGAGCCTCATCCAACCCTAACCGTGCCAGTGCCATTCGGATCACTGGCTTAACCGTGGCCGGGGGAGCCTCTGAGCCTGCCCTAGACCCACTTCCTGCAATCTGGGAGTCGTCTTCAGAAGCCTGGGTAGAAGCCTCTACTTCATCCTGTCCCGGCCTGTCTTCGTAGAACTGGCTACAGGAGGCCCTCGTAGACAGGGCATCTTCATCCCCTTCTGGTGTGGTTGGAGCCTCCGCCTGAGGGATAGACCCTTGGGGTGACGCCAACCTGACTGGCTGAAGGTTAAAGAGCAAACCCTTAATCTCAGCAAACTCTGACACTAGCTTGTCCACTTTGGCAGCATAACGGTCAGTCTTCTTAGTCCTCTTCCTAGGCGGGGCCGCCCTGGGTGGGGAGCGTACTCGTACCTCTGGTTCTTTCCCAGGCAGGGGAAGCTCACCTTCAACCTGAGGTCCTTCCACCTCTGCTAGTCTCGCCACCTTTAGCCCATGTGGCATGAAACTGCAGTTCATGCACTGATTGTCAGACAGCCCCTCCCGCAGGTGGACCACACCGAGGCATGCGGGGCATTCATCATGTCCATCTGTAGTTTGCAGTGGAGCCATGCAAGTGCGGCAACCATGTGAGCCTAACATGGTGGTGGGAGGTGTGGGGGTAGAATACTACCACACCGCTCAACCCGTGGATAGGCTGTGTGATATTGAGGATTAATGCAATTATTCTCACTGCTATCCCAAAATAGTCTCTCTCCAGAGTGAATCAGTTACTACAGAGCGAAACCACCCATTAGTAATAATAATGCAACAAAAGAGCAGCAAACTGCTCCATAGTAAGCCAACTGAAACTAGAAAATCCCCTTTTTTCTTTTAAAGGTAGTTTTCTTCTTTCTTTTCAAGTTTACTTCAAAATTAAATCATAATTTATTTAATTTATCTTTTTATCTCTTTTTTCTAATCTTTTACCCAATAGTCTTAACCATACTGGGGAGCTTCTGCTCTTAATTCCAACCAAGGGAGTACATGCTTTAACGAGCGAACACACCCGTCAGGGAGCCTTTAATTAACTGAAACAAAAAGTTGCCACACAAGGCAGCAAACGCCAGTACTGGCAATCTCTGATGCAGCCTTGCAGATCCCTGCGAGGGCAAACAAAAAACAAGACGTAAGATTAAGCGGAAGGCCGAAAACCGGATCCCCTTAACTTACTTAACAGCTAACACCTAGAGATACTTACCTTTTCCGCAGCTTCAGCTGGGGAAGGCGCTGTGTCAGCCGAGCGTTCTCTGCGAGCCGAACTCACCAGCGGAAAAACACCGGTACGCCCGCGATCAGAACATAGCCGTGTGTGACTAATTGCAGCCCTTGGAGGACGAATCCGTGGCTCCAACCATGAGGTTGCAGGGCTACCAGCAAGGAGTCACCGGCTAATATTGCTCTTATTCAAGCTTATTTCTTACTCTAAACCTGTATTCGATACAACGAGAAGATACAAGGGACATTTTGGGAAGTGACGTGGACTTATATAGACGGGCGTCCCGACGTCATCCCCGGTCACACGTGACTTTGTTTATATTATATACTCGACCTGCGCATGCGCGAAGGATAACATCCAGTGTTAAGCACTGCCTCTGGCGGTCAGTAAGAATGAAATAGAACTGAGAATTCATGTGACTTCAATCACAGGGAACCCCTGCTTGGATTTGACAACAATATAATCTATTAACATGTGTCAGAAATGAGAGATACATGCTCTGGACCTTAGGTGTCCCATATTAGGGCCACCCTATAGATTTCCAAAGCAGAATTCTACATTACTTCAGTAGCCTATTTCAAAGCATGTGGCAGGAACCATGAGAATCTTCAAATGTCAAGAGATTTCCAGCAATGTATTCGTTTGATACGTCAACAAAGTTATAATTTTGTCATGGATAAGTAGCCTATTTTCTCAAGCCTATTTTCAGATACCACTATATGAAGGCCCCATGAAGCTTTTCTCTTTCATTCTTTCTTTGTTTTTGTCGAAGTAGTAACCAAAATGAGCTAACTTTAGAGATTATAAAACATAATGCAATCGATAATCTAAAATCCAAATTGAATAGGCTATACGATATATATTTTATTCATCCTCAAAGGGAAATGTAAGTGTCCCCACAGCAGTAATAATGTAAACAGTCTGCACGTTACATGTGCATTAATCTGTTGTCCAGGTGAATGTCCAGGGGCCTCATTTATAAAGGTGTGCGTAGAAACCTTCCCAAAACATTGCGTTCGCACAAAGCCAAGAATGTGCTGCGCAAAAAAAAAAGTTGAGATTTATAAAACTGTGTGGCGCACAGTTGCACGCAATCTTCCCTTTATAATTACCCACCTGCGGTGAAATGTGCGCAGACGATCTCCACCCCGTGTCCTCCCACTTCACCTCCCAGTTTCATCCCACAATCTACCATACATGGCGAATGCTAAATAGCTCCAGAATATGATGACGCTCTTAATAAGCACGGACCTTTGACTGAGATGAGGAAAAAAGGGAGGCAACCTGCCGCAAAGAAAGCGACTGGGAAGGAAGAAAGCCCGTGCCATGCGTTGCTGTAACTGCCACACAAACACACACGCGCGCTGATCACATATCATGATTGGCACAGTCATTATAGTCTTTGTTAAGATGTTTTGCCCAACTTTGTACTGTATGAAATATCACGTATTAGCTAACCTGTAGGACTATATGTAGGCCTATATAAAATGTGTTGTGAGAAGTGAAATAATGCATTAGCCTGTAGTCTATTCCAAAGCATTGTTTCCCTTCCGTGAGATCAACACATTTCCAACAACGTCAGATTATAGTTTAAACTTCCAGGGTGAATTGTTATGGGAAAGAGATGCATAAAATAATTTGCTAAATTAATAACATGATTTTATCTAACGAAATATATAGTTTTAATTAATATGTTTGGCCTCCCTTAACTTTGTACAAAACTACTTTTTACACACAGCCTAAAATAAAGACTATTTGCTCTCCCGCTGGCCACTCAGGGACACACCTCCCGACGTATATGATATTATTATAGAGTAGAACTATAAGATTCAATTTAAAAATATAACCAAAACATGTATAGACCTACTTGATAAGTAAATCAACCTACATCATTACTGCATGCCATAGACAACAGTAGCCTATATTCGCAACAATAGGTACGCACATATAATTGATTAAATATATTGGGTGCCATGCATTTCACAAGGATGTGTGTGTTTTTCCGATGACAGAGCTTTATTTCGTGGTGTTGCCATTGAGTGTCACTGATTCCCCGAGTCAGCAAAACCTTGCGTGAGCTCTACGCATGGTCAAAAGTTTGCGTGGGAATACGCACACTTCTCAGCAAAGAATTCTTTTATAAATACCACCGGTTTGCCAACGCACATTTCACCGCACATTTCTGCCGTCTAAGCAAGGTTTTTGTGCGTAGAAAGCTTTATAAATGAGGCCCCAAGTGTTTGTAGCCTTCCATGAACTCGACCTCTTCTCCCAGAATGGAGATTCAGCTTAGTCCTCCTGAAATTCAGCTAACACAACTGTCCACCAGTTCCCTGTCCTTGTACACTGTCCCTTGAGCTGCCTACAGAACTGAAACACCCTGCATCTGCTAGATCATCTGAATATTTCATTGAAATAGGCCCATGTGAAAGTGACAAGTGCAGGGATTAATTGAGGGATGTGAAATACAAAGGCATTTTGAACAAAACCGGCTAGAATCATGGGACCAACTGTTATAGAGAGATCTTAACCTTATCATGCAGATTAAATCAGGGCGCTGTCAAGGCTTCCTCTCCCAATGCCACACCACAGGTCCAGTGCGATACACAGGCGTAATGTCTCTCCCAGTATGAAAAGAACAAGAATACATCTCTTGTCTTATCATGCCAAGTGTGTGGTGGACAAACCGCCGTCAAAACCACTTAAATATTAAGACGGGGGACAATATAAAGAGTCAACTACATATGCAGAAAATAATAAAAGCTGATTAGCCCTTAATCTCTTAAAATGTACTGTTCATAAAACTCAAATTCAACTTTTTAAGATTAAAATCATGAATTAAGCAATTTTCAAACTACTCCCATTTGAATTACTAGCTTACTTCTCCAACAACATTTCATATCATTAACTAAAAGAGAACAACCAAATCTATCCTAGGCTACTGTATGTCAGGGTAGAAGATGTGGCACACACACACCCACACACACACACACACACACACACACACACACACACCACACACACACACACACACACACACACACACACACACACATACATACATTGTAGTTTAAAAAGCTTATAAGTGACATTTCAAACTACAATTAATTATGATTTCATTTATAATCAGCCACATATTTGATTAGAATGTTAAAATGTACAATCACAGAGACTATGAAACACCCTTTAGTAACAGAAATAGTGGCCCTAGAGTAGTGGGTACAATGATCCATGCTTTATGGTTTAGGTTGTAAAGATTGTGGGCAATTTAAGTTATTTCATTTATTTTTTGGTTATGCAGCATGTTTCTAGCCTGGCTCCGCCCGCCTACCTACTTCCGCCCAAATTTCATTTTCCCTTCAGTAGTCAGTCTGGTGATGGGGTGTATCAGTGGGATCCTGCTCGAATCAGATTTCTGAGTGTCCAATCAGCGAACAGAGCGAGTGGCTCAGTTGAATGCTGCGTTCCTTTATACTCGGAAGAAGGAGATTTCCGACTTGGTAGTTCCGAGTTCCGACCTGTCTGTGTTCCAGTGCATCTGCTCGCGAAAGTATGGACGCCTAAAACCTTTCTCGTCCAAATAACTAAACGTTAGGCTCTAACAAGTTACTGTTGCTAGATTCATAGACTACAATATGTAGTGAAGTCGGAAATTTCCGAGTTTCCTGTCCAACTGGAACGCACCGCCAAAAGCCGGCTCATGACACACGTGACGACCAAACGTGATGCGATTGGTTGGCTAATCCAGAGTGGCACTGGGCAGATCCAATAGTTTTAAACTTCGACAGACACCCGCCTCCAAGTGAGTGAACGTTTGCCAATTACAGCACTGCCAGACCTTCTGTACAAATGAAATGAAGTACGATGGTCTGGTTGGACCAGGCTAGCATGTTTCTGTAAGTGGTTCCATTATTCTTAAGTGCCTTTATGATGTTTCTGTGTGGAAACAGGGACGTTTTGTTTTGGAGAAGGGGAGGTATAACCTATTTCCTGTTAAGTGCTTTTATTATGAAGGGTCTGAACGGTTTCAGCCGTGTGAATGTGTCTGACTTGTTTTTAACGGCGGAGGACCTGGATTTGCAATGGAACGCGCCCAGAATGCACGGCAGACAGTCGTTCTGATAGGAGTCGAACGCGGCAAACCAGCCCTAAAGGATGATGGGTAATGAAGTATTACATAGCAACCGGGCTAAATAGGCCTACGTCGGCAAACCATCCTAATAACTAACAAAATAGAGATCTGATACTTCCAATGCAGAATATTCTGATGTATTTCTCGCTAGAAAAGTTGTCAAGACATATTTTTATGCACTTACTAGCTGATTTGTGAAGTCTTTGTGTCACCATGGCAACCCTTGACAACACAAATTTGCTCTGGGAAAAAAACTCTCCCAGAATTGAAAAAAAACTGATAGTCCAAAGGTTAACCCATCTTAATATTGAGTTAACAAGGCCACTTCCATGTTTAAACTGTGAAACGCTGTTGGTTCTATAACCTATTCATATTGTTTCATATTACTTATCGTCTTTCTCTCAAGTTTACTGGCGAGTTGTTTTTTTGAAAAACGGTTGGAGTGAGCGCTCTTCTCAGCTGTGTGTGTGTATAACATCTTCGCTATCAACAAATGCACGTTGTTCAAGCAGCTGATCAAAGATAAACAAACCTGGCGATGTCCAGAATAATATACGTGATAACCATCAAACTAAATCGTACACATTCACTGAGTGAAGATTGTGAAAGTATGACACACATTTCTCGCCAACGATGTTATCAAAAACCCATTTAATAACTTATAAATCTTTTTAAAATCTGAATAAAAACTGTGGGAATGGCTGCCACAGCTTGGATTTCATTTTCGCCGGGAGAAACTTGAAAGTCACGTGACATGTATCTGTCCAATAGAAATTAATAGCGCCCGGGGGGGGCATTACATTGTAGTGAATTGAACCCCCCCTCCGTCTTCAGACAGCGGCAAAGGGTGATTTCACGTCAGTGACGGACGGTAAAGTGCCCTGGCACACAGTCACACTTTTACGTTCTAGGAGTGAGACTGTGTTGATAAAAACAGAGAATCGGAGCCTTGCTCTGATTGGTCAAATTGTACAGCTCATGTTCATTTGGACCAGAAGTCAGAAATCACATACCCTAGCTTTAAGAATAGTTCTAAAAAATATGTTATGTTTGAGAGTATTTCTTAATATCTTCAAGTATACAATCATATGAAAAAGTTTGGGAACCCCTCTCAGCCGGCATTATAATTGACTCTGCTTTCACAAAAAAAATATAAAAGTGGTATGTCTTTAATTGACCAGGAACAGCTAAGTACTGGGATGTTTTCCAAACAAAGATTTTTTGAAAAGCAGTATTTGGTTGTATGAAATAAAATAAAATGTGAAAAACTGGCTGTGCAAAAATATGGGTACCCTTGTGGTTTTGTTGATTTTAATGCCTGTAACAGCATGTAAAACTGATGACTTTAAACACAAAGTTGGTTGGATTATGTTGTTAAGCCTTGAACCTCATATAATTGTCTGTTTAATCATGAGAAAATGTATTTTAGGTGCCTAAATGCAAGTTGCACTTCTCTTTGACTCTCTGCTGAAGTGAGACAGAATGGGATCATCAAAACAGCTCCCAAAAGATCTGAAAAACAAAGATTGTTCATTGTCATGGTTTAGGGGAAGGCTACAAGAAGCTTTCCCAAAGGTTTCAATTGTCAATTTCGACTGTAGGGAACATTGTCAGGAAATGGAAGGACACAGGCACAGTTGCAGTTAAACCCAGGTCTAGCAGACCAAGAAAAAAACAGGAGCGGCATAGGTGGAGGATTGTGAGAATGGTTGCACACAACCCACAGATCACCTCCAAAGACCTACAAGAACATGTGGCTGCAGATTGTGTATCTGTACATCGTTCAACAATTCAGCGCAATTTGCACCAAAACATCTGCTTTTTATAAAGACCAAATAACTAAATTTTTGTCTCATCAGTCCAAAGCATTTTCTTCCAATATGAAGCTGGCTTGTCTAAATCAGCTTTTGCATACTCCATGCAACTGTATCTGTGGCGTGGGCGCAGAAAGGGCTTCCTTCTCATCACCCGGCCATACAAATGTTTTGGTGCAAATTGCACTGAATTGTAGAACCATGTACAGATACACAATCTGCAGCCAGATGTTCTTGCAGGTCTTTGGAGGTGATCTTTGGGTTGTGTGCAACCATTCTCACAATCCGCCGCATATGCTGCTCTTGTACTTTTCTTGGTCTGCTAGACCTGGGTTTAACTGCAACTGTGCCTGTGTCCTTCCATTCCCTGACAACGTTCCTTACAGTAGAAATTGACAATTGAAACCTTTGGGAAAGCTTCTTGTAGCCTTCCCCTAAACCATGACAATGAATAATCTTTGTTTTTAAGATCTTTTGGGAGCTGTTTTGATGATCCCATTCTGTCTCACTTCAGCAGAGAGTCAAAGAGAAGTGCAACTTGCATTTAGGCACCTAAAATACATTTTCTCATGATTAAACAGACAATTATATGAGGTTCAAGGCTTAACAACATAATCCAACCAACTTTGTGTTTAAAGTCATCAGTTTTACATGCTGTTACAGGCATTAAAATCAACAAAACCACAAGGGTACCCATATTTTTGCACAGCCAGTTTTTCACATTTTATTTTATTTCATACAACCAAATACTGCTTTTCAAAAAATCTTTGTTTGGAAAACATCCCAGTACTTAGCTGTTCCTGGTCAATTAAAGACATACCACTTTTATATTTTTTTGTGAAAGCAGAGTCAATTATAATGCCGGCTGAGAGGGGTTCCCAAACTTTTTCATATGATTGTAGCTCTAAAAGTGTCTCCTGATATAAACCCTCTCTTTGCAACCAGATAAAGTGTATTAAACTATTCTTTATAATTTTATATTATATATAATATAATATATTCAGCTACAAAATTGCTCTTTTAGGATTTATTTTATTTTACTAAATTTGGTACCTTTTAATTCCGTATTTTGGTTTTTAACTCTGCTCACCCCTGATTAAAAGTAATCCTCCTAAAAGGATTATTTTTATTTTCTCTATTTGTGTAACAAAATCTGTGCATTAAAAGGAATTATATGAAAATATATAAGAGTATTGCACATTTTATTACACCATTTACAAATAGAACATTAACAAAGGCTACATTTTATAATCCTATGAGTGGATTAAAAATATGTAAATTGTATTTATTTTTAATGTAATGACAGTTTGCTAAATGTATAGTGTTCTATATTTATCAGTAAGAACAATTCAGCGGATGAAGTGTGTAGGGCGTTGGACCTGCAATTACAGGGTTGGTGGTTCGATCCCCCATCCAGCTAGCCTGGAAATCCTGACCCTGATATCTTGAACGATAGAGGGTCTGGTGACGATCAATAGTAATTTCCAACTCTAGGGGCGGCTCCTACTCGTGCATTTCAAATGCCACTGCACGCAGTTGGATAGCACTACAACCAATCAGAGCGATGCACATGACGTAAGCCCCTTTCGTTTAGCGAACAGCTGTTAAACTGTTAAATTAAACGTTTGCCATTGTCGGTCGGCAAAAAAGAACATTCCACTTACTTGCTAATGAAAGATTTGAGTGCAGTCTTCCAAATCGTTAAGGGTCGAGGCCAAAGCAGTCTCAAACTCACACAACATATCCGCAGCCATCGTTGATGTTTACTATCACGGCTTCGACGTTGCATGCACGTCACTGTCGTCATCCGGTTACGTCCTCCCCAGAGTACCATATAAAGGGCTCTGGCGCGCCCATATTACATAGAACCAATTGAAACGTGTCCCAGATTTCTGGTCTTCTTGATAAGCTTCAACGGAGCGTGTCCAGACCAACACGCGCAGCAAATTTAATTTGCCAGCGCCTAGTGGCAGGTCTGGGAATGCCAGGCTACCGTCCAGCTACATGTCAAGTGAATCCTAAATGGCTCTTGATAGTTAGCCTGCTGTGTGTGGATGTTAACGTGGAAACAGGTCTCCCTGGAAAAATGTATACATGTACAAATAGTATGCTATTGAGAAATAAAAAGCCTTCACTGAAGTATATTTGTAAAATGCTAATAGTAAACTTTTAGTATACTTTTAATGAGTAAAAAAACCTTTACTGAAGTATATTTTAGTATTAATGAAGTATAGGTTCATACTTAAATAGTATATTTAAGTATGAAATAAGTTGTATTATTTTGGTATGCAAATAAGGTAAGAAATACACTTAAATTATGTTTAAGCACTGCTTAAGTATAACTTAAGTTATTTCAATGTAACACAACTTAAAGTGTATTGCTCATAAACACACATATATTAAGTATACTTTTAAAAAATCTACTTAAGTATTATTTTTTTTTCACTTGGGCAGGCTAACTAGTCCTTCAACTGGTAACATTTCAATAAGAAGAAGCCCCACTGCCACCCAATAATACTACTAAATACTACTTATTTTACTGATAATGTTCCTAATGCTATTACCTCTAATAAATCACTGGATTCAGAAACAATACAGGTACTACTCCTATCCCTTACTGCTGTCGAAGGGTTAATCAGTATGCTTATGCTGATGATTTAGCATACTGTATGTGTCTGCTCTTCTACAGGGATTCTAATTGCAAAGAGAAACACACAGTGACATATGCCCATGCCTAGCACAGTCTCCCAGGAAGCAGCTGGAGGTCAAGTGCACTCGTTCACTGTTGTCCCACACACTCTAGCAGACTTGCAGTTGTTTGCCCTGAGCTCTGACATATAGGGTTGCTGCTTGTGTGTGTCTGTGTCTAGTGAAGGAAAAACCGAATCCTTTTCCAACCAGCGCGTGTACAAACACACACACACTAATTTCCTGTTGTAGTTTTCATTTAGCATTTTCTTCTTTTAGAATGTTTTTTTTTTCCGGCGTGTTGATTTAGTTAATGATAGTAGAGCGATGGGAGTTGAACTTTTCATATTTTATAGATCAAAGACAGAATAAGGTCTGTGTGCCTCTCATCACCCATGTGTTTTTCTACCAACTAGCCGAGTGGCTGACACTGCAGTCTGACAGATGCCGAAGCAGAGGGAGATCGATACGAGAGAGACACCCGTGGGAGTTTTGTCATGGGGTGACAGCGCCATCTCCCTACACTGACAACACACAGCCTAACAGTTCTCATTATAATATGCTATCATCCACTCGCATGTTTGCTCTCATTTTTCTGCCGTGGTCCAATCAAAACATTCATTCACTCATGTTTTTTTTCTTCATGGAGGCCTTGGATTACATCAAAGTTGTCGTGTTGTTTTTTAGTACACGCTTCAAACAAATTAATGAGCTGATGTTTGTCGGCTAATTAATCTCAGCCGGCAAGTTTTTTCGCTAGCACAAACACTCCATATATCCTTTTTCTTCTAGTTTAAATATAGCCTGGGGGTTATTTTTGGAGGGTAGGATCCGAGATAGTGTTTTGAAAGACTGGAGTTGTAAACCTTTTTTTAAATGTTTTACTTCATACACTGCGTTGAATCAGAATCAGAATCCTTTATTGTCATTGTACAGTGTACAACGAAATTGTAGCAGCATCCCAGTATACACACAAACACAAAATATAAAAATAGTAAAAAAGAAATAGTGCAAGGCACTAGTGCAATGTACTGCATAAACATGAATACATAAATTGTTCAGTGTTACCCAATTAGTGCACATTGTCCGTGTGTCTGTGTGTGTGTGTGTGTGTGTGTGTGTGTGTGTGTGTGTGTGTGTGTGTGTGTGTGTGTGTGTGTCAGTGTCCACTTGTATTCCGTATAGCAGCATTACTCATTGCGCGGCTCGCATGGCAGTAAAAAAATACTGTGATATGATCATGCAGTTAATACAGATATTTCATAAAACCATTAAAAACAAGCAGATCTATAACATTAAACCTGTTAAACGAACGTGGCTGCTCTCTTACAAATAATTAATAAAATAATAAGTCAAATAATAAGTCAACAGCAGCATTACAAGGTGGAAATACAGACTAGAAAATATGTTTAAACTTGCTCAGTCCTACGCGGACTGACAGCAGGGTTGCCAGATTTGCGGTTTTCATGCATTACAAGGGAGAATGTGCTCTTGGATAGATTGGGCTACTGTGGGGGAAAAAAATAACTCACAGTCTATAAAAATATGTTATGCATACCGTCTATCACAAGCATGCTCACGAATATGGAGTAGGGGAGTGGCCTAAATTGTGCAACTTTTCACTCAAAGTGACTTTAAAGTGACTTTAAAGTAAGGCCTTGACAGTAAAGTCTCCAACTCAAATATGTACATATATTTCAGACTGTTGTGCATCCCTGGCAATACAAACTTTGGATCTGGAATAAACTGTTGAAGAAATATAGCTTTCGGAAAAAAAGTTGTCTTGATGCACAACTTGCCCCCGGTGTGGTGTAAGTTTAGCCTGGCTCCGCCCGCCCGCCTACTTCCGGCCAAATTTCATTTTCCCTTCAGTAGTCAGTCTGGGTGTACAGTGCATTTCCCAGATTCTCCGGAGAATCTACAGTCGTCCAATCAGCGAACAGGCTCATTCAGTTGCTGTTTGTTTTGGGGGGTTACTTCCTTCACTCTCCTGTTTAGCAGGTAAAATGCATGCTCTATAGCAGGGGTCCTCAAACTTTTTTCCCAAAGGTCCATATTTTTTCTCCAATGAAAGTCAAAGGTCCGGATAAATTGCAAGAACGTTTATTACAGTGAAACGATCAATGTGATCAACCATTTTAGTATGTAACATTAACATAATATATTAACTTGAGTCTTTGAACTCAACAGCTCCAAATGAAAATGATGAAAAATGAAAATCAGCACTCATCAGCACCAAGTGAAGAAATACTATTATGGCTCCTTTAACAATCCTGACTAGTGAGACGCATGGCACTGTCTGTCAGCGACCACTTGCTTGAACCTTGGTACAAAAGGTGTAATTGCCAGTCGGAGACACTGATCAAGGTGTTGATCTGTCAACCTGCTGCGGAATGAGTCTTTAACCTTCTTCATGGTGGAAAATGCAGACTCACACCTATATGTGGAGCCAAACATGGTTAGCACAAATATGGCAACTTTGTGAAGGTTGGGCAAATCTCCTGCTGTAACCATCTTGGTCCAGAAGGTCACAGGGTCACAATTGGCTTCACTCAAAGCCACATTTTCTTGCAGGTCTATGAGCTCTGTTTGCAGAGCTGCAGGACTTGCCCATGGGAAGATGCTGTTGGCCTCTTTTGCAAACTGCTCAATCTGCTTCACTTGGCAAGGTTGTCCAACGAAGAGTAGTACTTGCTTGCCTATGTTGAAGCTGTCAAAGCGCCCTTTGAAATTTTCAGCCAACTTCTCCAAGAAGGCCCCATGGTTGTGACTGTGTTTGCCCTTTGTGTGCTCCAGAAGAGAGGGAAAGTGGAGATGTGCCTCTCTGATGTCACTACTGAAGATCTCCAGACGTCTTTGGAATGAGCGTACTGCTGCCATCAATTCACACACAGTATTATCTTTCCCTTGAAGTTTGAGGTTCAGCTCATTTAGGTGAGAGGTTATGTCCACTAAAAAAGCTACAAGCTCCATTTTGTCAGCATCCTGCAGAAAGTCCAAGTACTGTTGGGCTTTGGTGTTATTTTGCTCTGACAAAAAAACCTCAATCTCCTTTCTCACTGCCCAAATTCTCTCCAAGACTCTCCCCTTACTCAGCCATCTCACATTATTGTGGAGAAGTAAATCGTCATACTCAGCATTGGCCTGTAGAGGGAGACAGAAAAGATAGCATACCTTGAGTGACTTCTAAACACAGCCCTACATAGCCTACTACAGCACTTCTGGTACCTGATTTTAATTTATTGTTTAATATCATAATGGTAGGCCTAAATGTATTATGTATAATTAATTTGCAAATAATGCCTAAAATACAACAACATGCAATAGCCTACTATACAGAAAATAAAGCTAGAAATTCAAATGAAAACCTCACCTCAGTCAAGAAAGTTCGCAAAAGCCTGTGCTGAAGGGCAGATGAGGCTCTTAAGTAATTCACAAGCTTCATGACATTCTCCATGACATCTGCATATTCTTTTCCAAGAGAGGCGCAAAGCACAGACTGGTGTATAATGCAGTGGTATGCCAGCATGCCTGGGTGATGCTCGTTCAGACGTTTTACAGCTCCCTTTGTCTTTCCAGTCATGGATGGGGCACCATCAGTTGCAATTGATACGACTGTCTTGATATCAATTCCCCTCTCATTAAGCATCTGCATTATGGCTTTAGATACGTCATCTCCAGTGGTGTGGCCAAGAAGAGGTGCCACACCCAGTATGTCTTCACAGAATACCCCCTTTGAACTGCTGAGGTATCTCACAAAGACACATAGCTGTGCTTTATCTGTGCGGTCTGTGGACTCGTCCGCAGCAAGTGAGATGCATTGCGCATTTTTCAAGTCCTCAGTTAATTGCTGCACTATGTCGTGTGCAAGTACTTCCACTCTTTTGACTGCGGTGGAGTCAGATAGTGGTATCTTATCAAACATATCTGACAGTTTATCCTTCTCATTTCCCTCAAACATTGCCTCAACAACCTCGTTGATACACTCCTTCACTATTTCTGCATCAGAGAAGGGCTTCTTATGTTTGGCCAGCACCCAAACCACTCGAAATGATGCTTCAGTTACTCTTTCTTGCAGTGTCAGTGTTTTTCGAAACAGTGAATGTGTTCCCTCATATGATGATTTTAACTGGTTGACTTTCGTGGTCCTTACCTCAGAATTTTGTGGGAACTGAGCCTCGAAATATGCGTGCTTTGTGTCATAATGCCTTTTCACATTCGCGCTCTTCACTAAAGCGACGGTCTCCGTACAAATGAGACACATCGGCCTTGTGCTGGATTTGGGCAGAATGAACGCATACTTTTCTGTCCATTCCGCTTTAAATTCTCTATTTTCTTCGTCAACTTTTCTCTTCTTTTGGCACTTTGACAGAGACATGACGGTGCTCGCTGAAACAGGTTTGCGGCTTGCTAACGGCTCGTCAGGTTCGCGCATGCGGCTTGCTAACAGGTTTCGCCGACGTGTTTCCCCAAATGCCCGCCCTATTTCACTTCTGATTGGCTAAAACGTAAATCGCTTTGAGTGATAGGCTCATATTCCCTGTCATCAAGCCCTCTCGTCTTGAATGTCTCCTGGCAGTGTTTAGTTTCACAGAGCCGACTGGCAGACACGGACACAAACACAGATGATTTTGTCACTTGGACAAGGTGGCTACACGAGTAAAACAAAGCTAGATTGCCATGAATGATATTTGGTGACACTTTATTTCACATTAGAAATTATTTTTGACGCATTAAAATAATTTTGAAAATACATTGCAATTACGTTGCCTAATTCAAAATCTAAATGGGTCCGGACAGACATGCCCCGCGGTCCGCCGGCGGACTGGAGTCCGGAGTTTGAGTACCGTGGCTCTATAGGGTTTAAATCTAGAGATTGACTAAGCCAGTCTAAAACCTTCAATTTCTTGCCCCTGATGAACTCCTTTGTTGTTTTTGCAGTTTTTTTTGGATCATTATCTTGCTGCATGATGAAGGATCTTCCAATCAGTTTGGTTTCACCTTTCTTTAAATTGGCAGACAAAATGTTTCTGTAGACTTCTGAGTTCATTTAGCTGCTGCCATCATGTGTTTCAAGATGAACCTTTACCAAAGTGATGGAAAGGCTAAAGTTTGGAGAAAGAAAGGATCTGCTTATGATCCCAAACATACAAGCTCATCTGTGAAACACGGTGGAGGCAATGTCATGGCTTGGGCTTGCATGGCTTCTTCTCGGATGGGCTCGTTATTTGGACGAGAAAGGTTTTAGGCGTCCATACTTTCGCGAGCAGATGCACTGGAACACAGACAGGTCGGAACTCGGAACAACCAAGTCGGAAATCTCCTTCTCCCTACTCTCCTGACCTGAACTCCATAGAGAAACTATGGACTATTGTCAAGAGGAAGATGATACACACCAGACCCAACAATACAGACGAGCTGAAGGCCACATCAAAGCAACCTGGGCTTCCATAACACCTCAGCAGTGCCACAGGCTGATAGCATCCATGCCACGCCGCATTTAGGCAATAATTCATGCAAAAGGGGCCCAAACCAAGTAGGGGAAGGTGGGGTGAGTTGTGCATTTTGGAAGTTGCAAAACCCCTTGTTTCTAGAAAACCGTGGAAGAAATTGGAAATGTGACCACATATTTAAGAAGAGCCATCCATTTGACTCATCCTGTAAAGAAGGGAGACACAAGGAATAAGATATAAGCACATTTAAGCTCAAAAAACTGTGTTTTGCCTTTCAAAGTAAAATTTCCATGATCAAGGTTTTTTGATTATTGTGTCTGAACAATTATAGACACGTTTGAAAACATTTGACACATGTTTTAGTGCTTTGGTATGCTACACTTTGAGTCTATATAGTTAGCACAATGTCAACCCTAAATTGCTGCATCATGCCTATTATCCAAAATTCTGGGGATGGGGTGATTTGTGCGCAAGGGCCTGGGTGAGTTATAAGTAAGTAAGTAAGTAAAATGTATTTATAAAAGCACATTTATGACAGTTTGCACTGTCCAAAGTGCTGTACATAGTGCATTCAGTAGGTAAACAATGAAGGTACAATAACAATAACCAAAATAAAAGACGTAAAGCCCATACATCCACATAAACACCGATAGTAGTGCAGAGGTAAGATAGTTAATGGGGAGGAAACACCAGGGTGTACATATGGGTTTTGAGCCTTGATTTAAAGGCAGAAATGTAGGGGGAATCACATTTGTCAGGTGGCAGTTGGTTCCACAAGCACGGAGCAACTAGTGCAAAGTACATTTCTGAGAGTTGTGCCAGTGGCATGGCTGTATACGCTGGTCACCAAAAGAAAGTGATTGTCTACAGTAGCTCAGAAGAGAGTGACATCTCAATTCCACTTAACGACACCACTGATGAGAGTTCAGATGGCCAGAAAGATGATGATGGTGACTTTGTCATTGTGACACAAGACAAGACAACTTTTTTTCCGAAAGCTATATTTCTTAAACAGTTTATTCCAGATCCAAAGTTTTTATTGCCAGGGATGCACAACATCCTGAAATATATGTACATATTTGAGTTGGAGACATAACTGTCAAGGCCTCACTTTAAAATCACTTTGAGTAAAAAGTTGCACAACTCACCCCACTTTCCCCTACTTAGTACATATGCATGATTATACTTTCTAGAGGGCCGACATTTCTGTATTTAAAATCCTTTTTTTATTGATTTTATGTAATATTCTAATTTTCTGAGATTTTGAATTTGGGGTGTTTATAAACTGTAAGCCATAATAATCACAATTATAAAAAATAAAGGCTTCACATATCTCACTTTGTATGTAATGAGTCTGTATAAGATATTATTTTCACCTATAAAGTTGAATTACTGAAATAAATTAACTTTTGCACGATATTCTAATTTTTCGAGTTTCACCTGTATACACAGTAGATGCAGGAAAGGCACAATGTGGGTTGGAGTGATTCTATTGGTGAGTGCATGCAAATACCCTGTAAATAATGAATAAGTCCTTCCACTGAAAGAGTGCGTCCGTAATCAGAATTAGAAGTCAGAGAATAGAAATAGTTGGGTTTTAAAAGTCCACTGGTGCCTTTGATCAAAGCCTGGACTAAAAGGTGCTGACCTAAACTCCCTTAATACATGTCCACATTCTCTTTTATATGAGGGGCTACAGCCAGGTAGAGTAGGAGAAAACTGGTAACGCATCAGCACACACACAGCTCAGCAAAGAACACAACCCATAAGAGACTACATATTCCCCTTATGTGTGTTCTTATGCTTTACACATGACTTGTCCTCTCTCCCAGGAATATGTAGGGAAAAACAAATTCATTAACTTCCCCTTGAAAAGTTTCACTGTCTGTGAAAAGTAGTGGTGCTGCCAGTCCTAATCAAACCAGAAAATGGAAGTACTGTACAGTCTATGCAGGAAACACCAACAGGACATACAAATTAAAAAGCTAAAATATGCCCAAATAGTCTTCTTCTTACCTAGCCATGGTTTCACACCTCAGGTTTGCCACTTTCTCTACATATTTGAAATAATTCTGGTGTTGGTCTGATTTGACGGCTGTGTGCTCCAGTTGCTCCAGTTAGCTCAGTTGTAGGACGGGGGGGAGGCCCTACAACTGCAGCAGACCCGGGTTCGATTCCCGCCCGGATCCTTCTCTGCATGTCACTCCCCTCTCTGCCCCATTTCACCTCTGTCTCTTCACAATGTCAATAAAGCATTAAAAAATTAAAAAACAACAAGTGAGCCACAATATACTTTGTAGACAAGATAAAGAATGGACACTATTACATTACAGTCAGTGATGCCGGTAACGCGTTACTTAGTAACGCGTTACCGGCATCGGACCTCTTTTTTCAGTAACGAGTAATCTAACGCGTTACTATCTCCAAACCAGTAATCAGATTAAAGTTACTCATCAAAGTCACTGTGCGTTACTTTTTCTGTCATTTTCCTTAGTGAAACATTTTACATAACTGCACAAATGACTGCGATTGCGATTTAATGTAAATAAATGTGCGCGCATGTGTCTCTAAATGCTCCAACTGCTCCTCTCGTCTTTTTGGTAGCGCCCCTCGTCTCTGACATGCAGCGTGTGTGTGGTGTCTGTGTGTGTGTGTGTGCAGCAGCATTACGGCCGAGTCTAAGCTGAACTGTGGCGCAAAACAAACGCCCCCCCCCCCCCCCATGAAATATAGCGTCTGGCGTCTGCTTTGGGGATATTTAGGATTCGGGTACGGTGACTTTGAAGAGATAGAAGTGTTTAAAACTTGGAAACGTATAGTCACGTGGCGACCGGTGGCCGCACACACCCAGTATATCAACACATGAGACATCGCAGAGAAAAGTCAAATTAATGCATTAGAGTGAAGGGCCAAGCACATTAAGTTTAAAGACACTGCTACTGTCTTTGCTCTTTGGAGGAATGCATTTATTTTCATGGGGGGAAAAAGGTTTTTTTTATTACATTTTTCAAACCATAATTTTTATTATTTTGAAAACAGTATGCCTATAGGCTACTAGCCTACAAGCTTTATTTTATATATTTTCAATGAATCTTAATATGTGCATGTTTTAAATTGAGATATATGGGTTTCAAAACCTGTAAAGTAACGTTTAAAGTAACTTGTAATCTAACTTAGTTACTTTTAACATCAAGTAATCAGTAAAGTAACTAAGTTACTATTTTAAGGAGTAACTATTAATCAGTAATCGGATTACTTTTTCAAAGTAACTGTGGCAACACTGATTACAGTACATGTCATTTAGTTGATGTTTGTATCTGAATTGACTTACAGGAAAACTTTAGATATAAACTGCTGTTAATATGATATAACTGAGTAAGATCACCTAACATTTCTATGGTTTTATAACAAAAATGAAAGGTTATGCACAATTTTTTTTTGCCAACATTAATATGGGTCCCCGGTGTGACAGTAGTTCCCAACCTTTTTTGGGCTGTGACCCCATTTTGACATCAAACATTTCTGGCGACCCCAGATAATTTTTTTTCTATAATTAGTTTTTTGAGCATGTTTGTTATACTGTGTTGCAAATGCAGAGTAGCCAGGATTAGTGCACAAATTGACATCTCCGCACATCGTTTTTACCATTTCGATAGCAGCTGGCAATATTAATGTCTCAGCAATACTATGCAGCTTCATAGCCCTAACAATGAGATAGCTCACCTCCCTTTCAGGGCCTATTCACTAACAGTCACAGCCTTTTTGAAGTACACTCTTTGCTTATTCAGCTCGGCAAATTTATTTTCGTAAAAAGATCTTGGTTTGCAGACATGCCCCTGGTGTTTTGTCTGAAAGTGCCTTTTGAGTTTGAATTTGGGAGACTGTGTTGGGGACCCTGGACCTTCAAGGGGGATAAAAGGCTAGAACAATTTGAACCTTTTAAAGTAAAATTCAAGAGAATAAAACTGAGGCTAAATCCACTGTGTCCATGTGAGCTATTTAGTACTTTTTTCTTGAATAATTTTTGGAAGCACAGAATTACCAAAAAGCAGAAAGTACAGGTTTAAAAAATCCAGTCAGCTTCGGGTATTTTTTAATTAATCCCTTATCCCAAAGCTCCTTCTCTCTTGAAGTCTTTGTTTATTTTTTTTAATGAATCAATATAGGCCCCTGATCTTCGTGGCCCCGAACAATGTTATTTAAAAAATAACTAAAATGTACTGCCACACAGGGGCGTTGCACCAAATTCTGGGCCCCTATACAGGAAGTCCTGATGGGCCCTCTGAGAGGCGGTCCTACAATACAAACATGTAAAAGCTATGGTTGCGTTCCGAATCGCATACTCTTTCTTTTTTCTATTCTACATACTACATCCGACGATAAAAAGAATCTAGTTAGGATGCAGTAGGCATACTATTGGGACATACTTTTCTGTCTTATTTCATCATAACATTGCGCCTTGATCTTGCCTCTTGCTTTTATATCCGTCGCATCCCCGTTTGTTTTCATATGGAGGCTTCGTCGATGTTACGTCACTTCACGTGCACACTGGATTGTGGGTCAGAATCGCCCAAATAGGATGCACTTTTCAACACTAACAATCTTGGCCGCATGAAGTAGGACATCCGGGTACTTCTAACCATCCTAAATCTGGCCACAAGAATCGGGACCTCCTAAATCTTTTTTCTACATACTATATAGTAGAAAGTATGCGATTCGGAACGCAACCTATGTTTCTCTATAGTCCAAAACGTATGAGTGACTGGTCCCTCTCTGAGCCAGATAACACAATGTTTGTATTGATGAATGACCAAATCATTACGCGTACTTGAACACAACCCCTGGTCTAATGACTCTTAATAACCATGCACACACACAGTGTTTCTCACAGGAATTTGGGAGACTGTGTCGTGGACCCTGGACCTTCTAGGGGGGTCCGGGGGAATGCGACCTGATCAGAGTGTAGCGCGGCCAGATGACAGCTAACGTAGGCTCCAGCCTGCGCCCCGTCAAAGGTAATGTTATGAATAAAAAAGTAGTAGGCTAATTGTTTCAGGCTCCCTCTGTAGTTTTACTCTCACCATTCTTAGAAAAAAAGTTGTTGATGTCCTGGGCCCCTGCTCTGCTGCTCATACTCCTGGCCTCCTTCTCAACTCTTTTCTGGTGTGCAAATGTGTGCTTTTTGGGGGCATCCTCGCCCTCTGGAGTTCGCTCGCGCTCGCTTAATTCCAATGAGGAAGAACAAACCGCCGGGTGGACCAAACCAGTTTGTTAAGAAGGGGCCAAGGGGTTATTGAAATTATTAAAATTAGAATATGGTATGACTTGTGGCTTTGTTTTAATTCTGACTCATTCGTATGATTATTAGTTCACTGTATGCATAATTATTTTGTCATAGATTCTACTAGGGGCTGTGGGCCCTTATAATCATCATAACCTTTACCCCCTATACGACGGCGCTGCTGCCACATGATAGGCCCCTGATCCCTGTACACTCCCCACTATGAAGATCAGGGGCCTATCATGAGCCAGTCAATCATTTATTTTTAAATAATATTTTTTGGCCCACAGGTTGGGAAACGCTGGACTAGAGACTCCCAAAATAAGAGAAAAAAACAACCCTGTCTTATTCTCCATCTTCATCTTTCTGAAACCTGTGTTCAAATACACCAGTCAGATTTCTCTCCCTGTATGACTTCATAAGGAGAGAAACCACGCCCCCCACACCCCCCATGACCAACCTACCTTAGCACTATACCTCCACCTGTGATAAGCCCACCACCAGATACCCCTGAATATAACTGACAGTTAGATTCGAAGCAGCAGTTAGATTCAGGGCTTATCAAAGCAGACTTGGAAGGTGGGGCTCTAACACGGAGCGTTTCAGACAGACGCTGAAAAGTGGAAATTCTGCAATGACACTGTGAGAAATATAAAGGGTTTTGTGGACACTACACCATGAAAACAGTTTGTAACAGAACCCCAAATTACAATTTTCAACCTGAAAATTAGCACAACATATGAACTTTAAAAAATAAATTAACACTCCCTAACAGGAGACGTGTTTTTTTAGTATACATAGCCTTCCAAATATTCGATAAATGTCCGATGCATGGCTGTCTCCACTATGCTAGGTGGCGCTGTAGCCCTTTCACCAAGTCAGTTTACTTTTATCCTATAGTTGCCTTTTGAATGGGTGCCCGCCAGGCCTACGGGACCCCCCGCCAGGCCAAAAGCTGCCCAAAAATAAAATAAAATAAATAAATATTATGATTATCTTTTTATTTTATTTTTTGTCTGCGCGGCGCGATGCGCATGTGCATTCGGAGCACACATGTCAAACAGGGAAACTGACGAGAAAGAACCTTCCTTTATACTGTAGGTTCATGGCATACACTGGAGATATTTAGACTCAGTAACAGCGAGTTGAACAGGAAAAAGTGCTGTGTTAAAAAGTTAACTTAAAAAGTTAAAGTCGCTACGTCGCCGTGGCAACCACTCTGTATCAACAGCTGAGACAGCGCAGCAAGTTATCTTGAAAACAGCAGGCTATTGTAGCCCTACAAGCTTTATTGTTTGGTATTTTCAATGCTACTTTATTTTTATGTTTTAAATTGAGAACTAGGCTACATGAAATATAATGGTCGGAATACGAAATTTGGCTTATTTTGCACACATTTTGATTGATAGGCTAATCATGATGTGTAGCCTAGGTTAATTCATTTATTTTAAATGAATATTTGATAAATTAAAGAAAATGTTTCATGATCCAGATTATTCCAGAAATTAATACTAGACAGGACATACCTGTCTATATTAGGTCTTGTTTATTGTATTTTATTTTCATATCCATGTGTTTTTCTTCAATAGTTTATATGGCTTGTGTCTCCAAATTATTCCAGAAAATAGTTTTAGGCAGGACATATATGACAGCTATTTACAGAGCAAAAAAAATAAAATCAGATTTAGCTTCTCGAAGTGCACCAGATTGATGCATTTAACTTTAAAAAGTTAAATGTTTTCTTCCGCAGGGGCATGCCCCAAGACCCCACTAGAAGGTCCATTCTCCCCCAGCAGTCTCAAAAAATCCTGAGGGAAACACAAAATGTATAAACGTACCGAATGTGAAGGCATAACCCTATGCCCTAATTTGTAGCGGGCTGTCAAAAGAGGCTCATCCATAATACGGTTAGTTTTGGTCAATTTCTACTAGAAATGTGGTATGCACGCCGAGCGCATACTCTTTATCAGCTTTTACCACCGGGCCTAAAAAAAATTCTAGGGAAAACACTGATATCACCATAACAAATATTGTAAATTTAATTTATCTTGGCCATGTTTCAGTCCTCCTGGCTTCTTGTCCTTGCCACTGATCTAGAAAGCAAGCTTTGAAAGACAGAAAATCTACAACCTGCTAAAGTAATTTATTAATAACTATTGATCAATAATCTTTATCAGCCAACTCTCTCTATGTTTATGATATATTATGGTCATTTGGCAATATAAGGCAGTAAAAAGCAGCAGTTGGAAAAGAGTGCCTAGTGGGTGGGAGCTGCAGCGACAGAAAACATTTCTGTCCCCTAGGAGGGGGGGGGGGGGGGGGGGGGGGGGGGGGCATGACAGAAAATAATTGAGAACCACTGCTGTAAGGTATGATTTTATCCATTTAATGACATCAGGTGAAACATTAAACTTAGATAACTTCGTAATTAAGACCTCATGATTAACCAAATCAAAAGCTTTCTTTAAATCAAGAAAAACAGCCCCCACTACTCTACACTTATCCAATTTAGCCCTAATATTTTCCAAAAGAAAACCATTTGCTGTTTCTGTATAATGATGTTTTCTAAACCCGAATTGCAAAGGATGTAATGGGAAGGCACCTGTATTTAAATGCACTGTGATCTGTTCAGAAATCAATTTTTTCTGCAATTTTTGATACGGCTGGAAGAATACTTATAGGTCTGTAGTTGCTAATGACAGTGTGATCCCCTGATTTGAATACTGGTGTAATTATAGCAGTCTTCCAGGAGCTGGGAAATACTCCTTCATTTATGGAACAATTTACAATATTTGAGATGGAAGGGATAAGTGCCTCCTTATGAGTTTTAATAAATACTGTGTCCATCCCATATACATCCTTTGCCCTTGAGACATTAAGAGAGGATATAATCATATTCACTTCGGAGTTGGTAACTCCTCTAAAACTCAGAATGGGAGCATCTGCATCTAGAAGGGTGACAGAGTAATTTGAAAATTCTGAGACAGAGTTGTTGTTGAGTTTATAAAATAAGAATTAAATGCTGCTGCCACTTGACTTGAATCCTTTGTTACATTTCCCCCTGTGTTTAGTTCTATTGGTTTACTGATGGCATTTGATTTCCCTGTTAATTTTTTTAAATTCTGCCAGATTTCTTTGGTATTCCCCCTAGCTTCACGAGTAGCATTAAGGAAAAATGTTGCCTTTGCCTGCCTATGTTCTTTTAAAACCTTGTTTCTCACTGTGGTATAAAACCGCCTTTCATGAGCCAGTTTATTTTTGAGAGCCACCTTAACCTTCCTCCTGTGTTAACTTCCTGCTACCATCCATGGTGTTAGCGGGTCGGTTTCGACCCGTGTCTGAAATCAGCTGTAAAAAACACTAATAAAAATTATTTATCATCTAGTTTGTTTCTCATCTCTTGGTTACCTTGTCATGACAGAAAATAATTGAGAACCACTGCTGTAAGGTATGATTTTATCCATTTAATGACATCAGGTGAAACATTAAACTTAGATAACTTCGTAATTAAGACCTCATGATTAACCAAATCAAAAGCTTTCTTTAAATCAAGAAAAACAGCCCCCACTACTCTACACTTATCCAATTTAGCCCTAATATTTTCCAAAAGAAAACCATTTGCTGTTTCTGTATAATGATGTTTTCTAAACCCGAATTGCAAAGGATGTAATGGGAAGGCACCTGTATTTAAATGCACTGTGATCTGTTCAGAAATCAATTTTTTCTGCAATTTTTGATACGGCTGGAAGAATACTTATAGGTCTGTAGTTGCTAATGACAGTGTGATCCCCTGATTTGAATACTGGTGTAATTATAGCAGTCTTCCAGGAGCTGGGAAATACTCCTTCATTTATGGAACAATTTACAATATTTGAGATGGAAGGGATAAGTGCCTCCTTATGAGTTTTAATAAATACTGTGTCCATCCCATATACATCCTTTGCCCTTGAGACATTAAGAGAGGATATAATCATATTCACTTCGGAGTTGGTAACTCCTCTAAAACTCAGAATGGGAGCATCTGCATCTAGAAGGGTGACAGAGTAATTTGAAAATTCTGAGACAGAGTTGTTGTTGAGTTTATAAAATAAGAATTAAATGCTGCTGCCACTTGACTTGAATCCTTTGTTACATTTCCCCCTGTGTTTAGTTCTATTGGTTTACTGATGGCATTTGATTTCCCTGTTAATTTTTTTAAATTCTGCCAGATTTCTTTGGTATTCCCCCTAGCTTCACGAGTAGCATTAAGGAAAAATGTTGCCTTTGCCTGCCTATGTTCTTTTAAAACCTTGTTTCTCACTGTGGTATAAAACCGCCTTTCATGAGCCAGTTTATTTTTGAGAGCCACCTTAAGGGCATGATCCCTATGTTTCATTAGTGACCGTATACTGTCATTTATCCAAGGTAGATGCTTTATTTTGCCTGGTTTACATTTCATTTTCCTCATAAAACTGTATAGTTGTTTCAAAAGTTTTAAACGGCTTAGGCCCCGACACTGAACAATTTGGAAGACAGCACTCAAATCTTTCATTAGCAAGAAAGAAGAACTCGTTTTGCGGCAAAAGTTTAATTTAGCAGTTAACACCGCTGTTCACTAAATTAAGCCTTGAATTAGAACTATTGAAATAATGCTTTCATTGAAACTACACTCTACATTGGGGCAATTAGACCTTTAATCCATAAATTATTGACTCTCTCTATAATTTAGTACAATTATTACACTATTAGGAGAAAATTATTCTGCTTGTTCCAATAATGTAATTACTGACCCAAAATCTAATACATTGTTACATTATGGGCCATAAGTTATTACATTTTGGGCTTTGCTGCTACCTCATCTCAGTGTAATCTACTTTTAGCAGAGCTACCACACACACACAGTCACCACAGACCAAAGTCAGTTGATGAGCTCTTGAGTGTTTGCATATAGTAACATTCACATTAAATACCGGACACAGCTATAATCCTGCTCAACAGTGAAGCCCTGCTCTCAATAAAGCTTTTTATTTCATCCTCTTAACATCATAATCTGCAGCTTTTTTAGATAACTACACTAAATGCACTATAGTCCTCCGTGAACCCTCTTGTTTTTGTTCACAGAGGAACATATTTCAAGTCAATACAAAAAGGCCACCATTTGCTTTTAATTTGTGATATATATATATAACATAACAGGGGGATCGACACTCAGGGCGTTTCCATGGCACAACTAGGTTGGATTAAGACATACCGAACTAGACACTCGAACGGACCGTGTCACTTGTCTGAGTATACATGGCCTTTCAGGAATCGGATAATGTCCGATGCATGGCTGTCTCTACACTATGCTAGGTGGCGCTGTAGCCCTTTCAACAAGTGGTTATAGAGCCACGTCCGGTTGCCTTCCGACAACAACCCTACTATTTTTTTTACGTCGTCTCCTTCCACTTCCATGTGAAATCCTCCGCAGGGATTCTCGAGCAAGCGCAGAACAAGAACTCCGATATGCGATATCCGATCCCTGTATACATGCAGAGAGACAATGAACGAGTTATCTAGGTGTTCTTATCCGACTTCGCTTGTCCGTTAATGTGCCGATTTGTGTGCGAAGCAGATCGGATAAAGGTGTTTACATGCATTTTACAAGTCCTGTTAAAGTCTTATACGTTTATTTACCCGATTATGAGTCTGCATGTGAACGCCCTGTCTAATGCCTCGTGTAACCAACTAATTAATTTATTGACGAGGAAAAACACCACACAATAAACAGTGCTGCGCTCACATTTTCGCCAAAACACAAGACTCGTCACTCTTGCCGAGATGACTACACATGGCGGAAATTATTCTTTCGACCAATCAAATGATGGCAGTGTGTAGTTCCGCCTTTTCGGCACCCTTTCAGGCGGCTAGTACCCCTACGGGGGAGTACAGAGATTAGGAGCGGCTCAGAGCGGTTAGGTGCGCTTAAACCGTACCCTACCCAACTTTTGGCAAATGAAAAGCCAAACTACCCGGACCGAAACGCTCCGATCCGAACCGCTCTACTCGGTGGAAACGAGGCATAAGGTTTCTAAAGCACTTGTCCATGGGGCAATCACAGGTCATGTTGTACTTGTCCGAATCTCATGTTCACTGTTAAAATACAACTTTTTGGAGGATTAAGCTGTCAGGTTAAATTGTTACATTGGTTGACTTTCGTCTTTACAGACATTATCATTCTATCATTGTACAGGACAATACATTAAGTGCCTTATTGTTATCCACAATTTTCCTTATTCTTCCACCTCTATTTTCCTCCCGAATCCCGTTACATGCAGAAATGCAACATTTTTGCAGAACATGTGTCCCCACTCAAGGGAGTGTGCTATTTTTTTTATTTTATTTTTTTCCACAAGGTGAAAAAAGTTTGAGAGGCCACGCCACTCACACCGTATGTCCGATTGACTTGAAATTTCTGAAGGTGCTACCACAATTTTCTAAAATGTTACGCCATCAACACCAAATTGATCACGAAGCACCATGTGAATGAGATACAGATGTCCGTAAAATATTAGTAGGATAACTTGAAAAACCTGGCCGCCATTGACAGGGGCGGGGCTAAGCAGCTAATTGGCCATAATTCATTGTTATAATACTTTTACATCATAAAACTTGCTGGATATGTGCAGAAGAATGTGGTAGCATGTCCCCCAAGGCTTTGCGAGACGAACCCATAGGGGATGCCACAAATGCGAAAACCGTAGCTCAAAAATGCAATGTTTGACAGGCCACTTCCCTAGCCCCCTGACTCTGATTGACTTATCATTTCTTAAGCCTGTTACATACTCCGCGAGAACAAAGAAATAAGTTCTCACTGACAGAGCTTCGAAAACAAGAACTGGTTTGGACATTTCATTATTCACAGGGCTCCAGACTAACCAATTTTACTAGGAGCACTGGCGCCTCTAACTCAGAATGTTTAGGGGCGCAAGCAGAACATTTAGGGGCAAACATTAAATAGACTGCAATGCATCTATTCAAATGTTTCCCAATTTAAACTATAATAGGCCTATTGATATTCTATTGCCAGCATGTTTTGGACCACACTGACAACAGATTACAGTTCATTGTGTTTTTGATTTTGCATCACCATGTGAAATCCTTCAGACATTCCTTTAGGAATAATTTATTTTTTTGCCCATTTTCACCACAACCACTTGTCATCTGAGCCCTCCGATTTTTCCTACTCTATCTCTGCTTCCTGTAAGGAAAATAGTTATTGGCCCAAAAGTAACTAGTAGAAGCTAGATGACATTATCAACTCATTTGCATTATTTGCAATTCTGAAAGAGGTAAAATTAATAGAAAATGCTGACCAGGTAGTTTACAAATTAACTAGGCCTATTACATCATTTACAAACTCACTTTAAACACTTTTTTTGATTTAGGCCTATAGATATGCAGTGGCCTATTGGATGTGGATTGTGGCCCTATAAAACAATTGTCGTGTTTGCAACGGGGGGCTGCTATCAGACTGCCCATGTGAGTGAGTTCTGTCAGCGGTGAGGAGGAGTACAGCAGCCATTGCTACTCTGCTCTTTAACAGCCTTATTGCTATGGCGGAAAAACTCGGCAAATATAGCGGAAAAGTCGCCAGTTGGCAACATGTTAAAGACGTGACGACAGCGGGTCACTGAGAGGAGAGTAGGTCTAACTGATCACTCGCGGACTCTCCCTTCTCCCGCTCACTCTCAAGACCAAAATGGTCGCAAAATGCGAGCATTTGGTCGCAGTCTGGAGCCCTAATTCACGAGAACTCAAGTGCCGAATTCCTGGGAGTTCCTCATAGGCCCCGTCTACCGCGGCAAACGTCACGCGCTCTTACCATGGTAACTGACTCAGTAGCGCCAATGACACAATCACACACTTTGAAAATGTTTGCGGATCTTTTTTGTTTTTATTTCACATACAGTTTAGCAAATGGAAACTGATCAGTGTAGCACATATTTCAGCACCTACCAGATGGTGGACAGGGTCACTGCGCGTGCACACACACACACACATGCACAGAAAGGGAGAACTGCTGCGAAACGCGGCGCACTGTTCCAGTACAAATATATCTCAAACTGTTAATTAGCACACAAAGGGTTGTTTTGCGGTCTCTAAATTACATAAATAAATATCCTATATATGAACAATAATCCTGGCAAAATGCACCTATACTAGCAGAACTGAAACCACGTTGAACAGAAAAAAAACTGGCTTTCCTGGAAAGTACTGAATTAACTATTATCTCAAAAGAATGTAAAACATTAAAATGATACATAAAAGCAGACCTTTGGCCAAGAAGATTATGACGCACACATCATGTCATTGTGCTTGTGAATACTATCAACAACCAGTGATACCATGCCAAGAAGAAAAAACCTTTGAAAGTGTTGTCAGAGAGGGGTATAGAACAGATAAGGGATGGGTGACTTGTGTTTTTTTGTATTGGCTCTGCAGTAACACAGACCATAATAGTCCCAGAGGGATCAGGCAGCCTGCACAGTGTATAGGCAGGGATAAACAACAACACAAAGAAGCCCAATGAGTCCTAGAGTAGACTTTTGGCTGCCAACCAAAAAAACTGATTCAATATAAATGTCAGTACAGTACAGTACAACATGCCCGTCCTCGACTCGAATTACAATCAATACATATGATTCATATACTTTCATGAAGCCAATTTTTATGTTTTGCCGAAATCCTGAAATTTAGTGAGGCTTGTTAAGAAATTATAACAATGACAAAGTTACCATTCACACATTTCTCCAGTAACAAATGCTGTAATTGTTGAGTGTAAAAAGTGAGTATTTCAGGGGCGCTTGTAGTGGTTAGAGCCACCCCATTAAGGCATTACAACAAATCTGGGGCCTCATTTATAAAGCTTGCGGCGCACGAAAACCTTGCGTAGACGGGAAGAAATTTGCGGGAAAATGTGCGGTGGCAAACGTTGGTATTTATAAAGACATTATTTGCGGAGAAGTGTGCGTATTCCTACGCCAACCTTCGACCATGCGTAGAGCTACCGCAAGGTTTTCCTGACTCGGGGAATCAGCGACACTCAATGGCAACACCACGAAATAAAGCTCTGTCATCAGAAAAACACAGACAAATGATGTTTGGCACCCAATATATTTAGTCAATAAAATGTATAAGCTTACATATAGTTGCGAATATATGGCTACTGTAGTCTATGTCATGCAGTTGTGATGTAGGTTGAATTAGTTATCAAGTAGCGTAGGTCTACATGTTTTGGTTATATTTTATACGTTGAATATTATAGCGCTACTTTATAATAATATCCTATACGTCGGGAGGTGTTTCCGTGAGTGGCCAGCGGGAGAGCAAATTTTAAGAGGTGTGTAAAAAGTAGTTTTGTACAAAGTTAAGCCCAACAGATATTAATTAAAACTGTATATTTCGTTAGATAAAATCATGTTATGAATTTAGCAAATCATTACACGCATCTCTTTCCCATAACAATTCACCCTGGAAGATTAAACTATAATCTGACGTTGTTGGAAATGTGTGGATCTCACGGGAGATAAACAATTCTCTCGAATAGACTATAGGCATTACTTCACTTGTCACAACATATTTTATATAAGCTACATATACTACAGGTACGCTAATACGTGATATTGCATACAGCACAAAGTTGGGCGAAACTGCTTTACAAAGACTATAACGACTGTGCCAATCATGATGTGACAAGCGCGCGCGCGTGTGTGTGTGTGTGTGTGACAGTTTCTGCAGCACATGCACGACGTCACAGGCTGTCTTCCTTCCCAGTCGCTTTCTTTGCAGCTGGTTACCTCCCTTCTTTCAGTCAAAATTCTGTGCTTATTAAGAGCGTCATCATATTCAGGAGCTATTTAGCATTCGCCATGTATGGTAGATTGTGGGATGAAATTCGGTGGTGAAGTGGGAGGACACGGGGTGGAGATCGTCTGCGCACAATTCACCGCAGGTGGGTATTTATAAAGGGAAGCTTGCGTTCAACTGTGCGCCGCACAGTTTTATAAATCTGAATTTTTTTTTGCGCAGCACATTTCTGGCTTTGTGCGGACGCAATGTTTTAGGATGGTTTCTACGCACACCGTTATAAATGAGGCCCTGGACTCTAGCATTTCATTCCCCTCTTCACCCCATTTCATCTCTTTCTCTCCAAACTGTTAGATGAAGCAAAAAGGGAATATCTTCCCAGCCAAGCATGAAAACAGTCAAGTCCCCGAGTTCACAAAAAAGGTCCAGCCAGCCGCAACACAAGTTCTGCTGACGTGACCTCAATCCGCTGCCTACTATAGCTGTCTATTTAGGGTCATGTTCGTCTGGGTGAGTTCTTCCCTTCATAAATTCTGGCTAAAGCCCCACACACGCATGGATTAGAAGGCTACTGCTGAGACCCAGAACATCACCTGAAAACCCCTTTAAGTGGAGAGTTTTAGTTAGAACTTAACTTCCGTCAAGACATAAGCCCTCAAATCCAGCACTCTGTGGAGTTTTGTCCAATCTGGGTGTATAGCATATAATTCCAAGAAGAATATACGTGGACGTCCGGAAATGTTATAACATAATTAAAAATATTAAGTTTACTTTGAAGTTGTGCAATGCAATGTGCAACCCAATCCCCATCCTGGAAAGTATAATGCTCTACTTAGAAATGTTCAACCCTCTACTGAAAAGCTTAAGTAGAAGTGGAAATGGTTGCAATTTATTAACTATTTTCCTGGCCCACCATAGCTGTCAGATGGCATAACATTGTACTCACCTGTTTATTGCTGAGATGTGGTTGCATGGACACAGCTTGACCACAGGGTCCAAGGCCATCTCTGTAAAGAGAATAAATCACACATGAACATCAGTTTTCTAATGTCCACTTTCACCCAAATGCAAAATGAGACATTTTCTGAAGAAAGTGTATTCAGTTTAAGTGGTGTAAGCAATAAAAGCAGCTGAGCCAAAAGCCATTTACCATTCATTTTTCTGTTAACAAGTATTTTACGGGGGCGCCCTTAGCTCAGTTGGTAGGGTGTACCCCCCATGGGCCTCGGCCAGCAGCGGACCCGGGTTCGATTCCAACTCTGTCTCTACACTATCAATAAAGCATAAAAATGCCAAAAAATGAAATAATTTAAAAAATATATATATATATTTTACCAATGTTTGTCTATTTATTGATCAATCCCTTGGTCTATAAATATTGAAAATTGAAATTTAAAAAAATAAATTCTGACCTTGGGATGGTTTCTCTTACACCTGAACATACCATTGTGTCTTTGTTGCATCAATCATGCATTCAGCATGGTCACAAAATCATATGAACATAATCAGTAGTATTACCCCTGGAACACACATCCTACCTCTACTAGGCGTCTGCATTTGACGGTTTTTTTCACCGACCATGTTAACACACTACAGCGGTCACACATTCAACCTCGGACGCTCTGCCGGCGGCCGTCGGAGGCGAGTCTGCAGCGACGTTACACTTCACCTCAGGAGGCTCGCCTTTTTTTTTCTGAGAGACGCGCGTCTCCGTCGGGTCTCTCTGCTTTAACTGATAAGAGAAATACTCTGTTGAGAGTCATATTGACTTCATACCAGCAGCTTTCGCTGTAGTTTCATAATTTCCTGGTGTGTCCCTTAAAAAAAAAAAAAAAAAAAAAAGGCAACACGGATTACTGTCGAGACTCAATATTAATTATAAATGGATTTAACAATGGTGTGCAAATGGCCTATTTAACATGGGAGTCAATGAGAAATTGCTCTGTTTGAAACCTGCCCCTTAAGGCAACTCGGTTAGCTTCATTTTTTTGTCACTTCCGCATTGGATGCTGGTAAAATTCGCTGTGGTTGGGGCTTAGGTAAAAAACTCCAAGTGTTTGCACCTCACACTACCTTTCTATTAGCCTGGGAATCCAGACCCATATCTAGAACGATATAGGGTCAGGCCAAGATCAATAGACCTTCCCAACTAATGGGACGGCGCCTATGTGTGCATTTCACTGCACGCAATTGGATAGCACTACGGCTTATCAGAGCAATGAAAAAGGTGACGTATTAACAGTGGCGTGGCGTGGGGATTTTTTTTTGAGGAAGCCAAGTGAGACAACACATTTAATCTACATGTTTATTGGAAGGTGGGGGCCAGAAAAGAGTAGGCTACGTCGCAGCTTGTATTAAATGTAACTACAAGAGCTATTATAGCGCCTGGTCACTTACCAGGACTTACACACGCCTGTAATCTGTTCGCTCACGCTCTCTCTCTTTTCTCACTCACTCACTCACTCACTCACTCACTCACTCACTCACTCACTCACTCACTCACTCACTCACACACCTCCTAATCATGTTATTAAATTATAATTTTTATTATAAATGCACCCCCCACCCCGACAGGAATACACAACTAGCCGCGTCCAAGTATATCAAACACCCTATATACTTATTTAATAGTATACTTTAAGTCAGTGGTTTTCAAACTGTGGGAGTTGTGGCAGGGGGGGCGCAGATGAATATGTGAAAAAAAAAAAAAAATAGTTTGTTTTTGATATTAACATCATATTAAGCAAATGTAAGTTATCTTACAAAAAAGAATACAGTGTTTTGGTCTAGATAGTTAATAGCCTAATAATTAAATCAGATCATCCGGGAGATAATCCGAGGTTAATTGATCACGTCACATTCACATCCATGCACAGTGTGTATTGAGTTTATTTTAAAACATTTGGAAATGGGGCTGCCCTCAGTTTCCCATGCACTGTGTATAGTCTATAGCCTGTATCAGCCTTGTCTGTGGAAATAAAGATAGCTGGGCAAGAGTTCTTCTGCTTCGTTCCTCTCACTGCATTTAAATGCATTTACTATATTACAGGGAAATATGTCTCGTTAAAGAAAAAGAGCTCCAAGCCCAACCCAGAGGACCCTGCATAATATTTTATTTTAAATAAATATTTTTATGGAAAATCCATGTGTCTTTCTTCAATAGCTTCTAATTCATCCGACACAGTGTATTTGTTCACACAAAATTCCTCAGATTTAGCCTCTATTTTCCTCTGAAAGTGCACCAGATTCATGCATTTCACTTCAAAAAGGTTAAAAAAAAATCTCCCGGGGGGGCATGCCCCCGGACCCCCCTAGGAGGGTCAGTATCTCTGCTGGGTACTAATTTCACCCAGCAGGACATTGGAGGCACTTGTGAAAAAACACTGGGTGGGTGAAAGCAAAAGATTCATTTGGTATGGACTCAACGATGCTTAAAGATATCGGTTCATCATTAGCCAATCCCATCACTAAAATTGTTAATCTTTCAATAACCCAAGGGCAGTTTCCAAGTATTTGGAAATCTGCAATTGTCACGCCAATTTTCAAATCTGGTGATCATCATTCCGCCTGTAACTATAGGCCGATCAGCATCCTCCCTATAATGTCTAAAGTAGCAGAGAAGTGTGTAGCTGAGCAAATCATACACCACCTGAACAACAGCTCATTCCCCCTCCATCCAATGCAATTTGGCTTCAGATCCAACCACTCAACCGAGACGGCTAATTGTTTTTTCATTGAGAAAATTAAATCACTGTTGGATAAGCGTGGCGTTGTCGGTGCTGTCTTTCTTGATCTCCGTAAAGCATTTGACATTGTGAATCACAGGGTTCTTTTATCCAAGTTATCCAATTTTAATTTTTCTGTTGAGGCACGTCAATGGGTTGAATAATACCTTTTTAACCGAACTCAAACTGTTCGAATAAATAACCAGCAATCTGACACCCTCTCCTTGTCCACTGGTGTCCCGCAGGGATCCATACTGGGTCCACTTTTATTTTGTTTGTATATCAATGACTTGTCGTCTGTGTGTCCGGAGGCCCACATTCAAATGTATGCTGATGATACTGTGCTGTATGTGCATGGATTGACAAAAAACGAAGTTGCTGCCAAACTCACAAATGCTATGGTGAAAATTACAGCATGGCTCAATCGGTGCTGTCTCCAACTAAATGTGTCTAAGACTGTTGGTATGTTCTTCTCTAAAACAAATGACTCTAGTGTAAACCCAGATGTTCTTGTGTCAGGAGAAAAATTTGAAATTGTTAAGGAATTTAAATACCTTGGCATTATTCTGGACTCCAACTTTAATTTCAGGTCACATGTAAAAACTGTCTGTAAAAGGATCAAATTCAATCTTGCCAATTTCAAATTTATTCGAAACTCTATGTCCACCCAGGCAGCCATGATGTACATGCATTCAATGATATTCTCTCACATGAGTTACTGTTTAACGAGCTGGTCTCAGGCTAATCATACAACACTAAAACCACTACAGTCTTTGTATAAACAAACACTAAAAGTTCTGGATGAAAAACCAAGGCAATTCCATCAGTGTGCAATTTTAAGAAAACATAATCTACTGAGCTGGGAAAACATGATTAAGCACAAAAATGCATGTCTCTTTTACAAAATCATACATGGCATGGCCCCTACCCCACTTAGAGAATTTATAACTATTAGAACAAACCAACATCGGATCACAAGAGGAGTCACGAGAGGGGACTGCATTATTCCATTTAGGAAAAGTGCCTTTAGTCAGTCAGCCTTCTCTGTTGCAGCCTCACGTGAATGGAATAACATCCCAACATGTATCAGAGACCTAAACACATATCGGTCATTTAGTTCTAATCTGAAACAGTGGCTCATTGATAATATGTCCTGCCAGCACTAAACTTGACCCGCCTGCTCATGCCTCCTTGTGTCAGCGTGTCTGTCTGTGAATTTGTCCTGCGTCTTGCAACACTTACTTTGCTTGCTTGTTTGTATGCTTTTGTGTAGTTCGTTCTGTCTCTCCTGTGCTGCTTCATGTACTATTGTCATGTCGACTTTTTGTTTGTTTGTTGTGCATGTACTGTTTGCTTTGGTGGAATACTGCCTTGATGTCTAACACATCTGATGTTGCTTTAAGTCCTAGTCTACCTTTTTAATTTGTGTTTGTCTGATGCTGACTCTTGTTTGTCCTGCATGCTTTATGTATTTTAATACTTGAACTACTGAATACTTGTATGTGGTTATAATTAATGTTTTATCTGTTGCTTTTATATGTTTTTTTTTCTTTCTGTTATTTGCTTATTTGCTTTTTAGGGAGCCTATTGTTACATCTGGCCAAGGACTGCAGATGGAAACTAGCCTTCTGGCTAAATCTGGCATATTTTACAGAAATGTTTATTAATATGCACTGTCCCTGTCAAATAAACAAACAAATAAATGAAAGACATTTAACAATAGTCAATAACTTGTGCAAGTCTGTCTGCCTATCTTTCTCACTCCGCTGCACACTCAGTCACTACTATTCATGCTTAAGGGAAGCAGGATTAAACCACTGGATAAAGATGTTCAAATGTATTTTAAAAAAGCTAAACAAAAACATACTTCGATAAAGATGTTAAAATGTTTAAAGAAATGTGTTTAAAAACGCACAAAGATGTTTAGAATGTTTCAAAAATATGTTTAAAATGTGTAAAATAATGATCTTTCAAACACACAGGGATTTTGAAAAAAAAAATGTGGGGGGGGGGGGGCTCCGCTGAAATTTGTTCTCTGGGGGGTGGGGGGCTCACTCTCTCACACTTTGAAAACCCCTGCTTTAAGTATATTTTTTGTGCTTCAATGCACTATTTTAAAGTATGATTTCCATTATTATATTTAAGTGTTGTATACATATATTTTTTAAAAGTATACTTTAATGTTTGCTTCACTTAAGTTGCATTTAAGTATAGTTATCAAAAATGTGCTATGTTGTGTGTTTTGTGTGTTGTGGTTATATGAGGAAGGGATGGGGGGATGTTCATGCGTACCCGTGTGTACGATGTGGCTCTTTGCAGTAACACGATAAAAAAATGTGGCTCTTTGTCTCTGACTGGATGGCCACCCCTGCTTTAGCCATTCAATCGACAAGTAGCCAGCCAGTAAAAGCAGATTACATTTTAATCAGAGCGTGATACATTGCTCATCATTCCTGACCAGAACCAAATTATCTTTGGGCAGCCGCTGTTTGAAACAAAGCAAAAATAGCAGAGGAGCAGAGCATTTTCGCCATGGTTGTGTGCACATGTACATAGTGTTCTTACAAACCACACACTCATTCAAGTCCTTGGATCAGAGTGTGTGTGTCAGAGGATATTATGAGTGTTGCTGTTCTGTTTTATCAGCAGACACCCTAGGCAAGCTCTGAAAATGCATTAGAAAAAAATAACAGATACCAAATATTTAGAATTATATAATGTTGCGTCAATAAATTATACAGCATTTATCATACAACATCCTACCTATGCTTTCAAGCGCATATGACGTTACGTTAACCTTTCAGGAGACACCTTAATTCATATTTGTTAAGGCTTAATGAAATGCACACGGTTGATTTATTCATCAAAAAGCATGTTTCCAAATGTAAACTTTACATCCTGATGGAACAATTCTTCAGTGAATGATCTTACACTGAGGGACAATCTTAACTTAAATTATGTATTAATATGAAATCAGCATTGGCGTTAAGAGCTACAATTTGGCTCCCAATGAAATGATAGTGCAACAAAAATAGGTTATTTTGATGGTAAAGATTTATTTCCTATTAATAAGCCAGAAAACTTATCTGCATATTTTTTTGCTGCAAATTCCCATTGAATGTAATGCATGTTCTCTATGTTTCTCTGAGATGAAATGAAACGTTTTATTCCTCAAAATGACATAAAGCAAATAACAGTCACTAAAGAGAAACTAAGTCTAAAACAAAGAGCTGATTAAAGTCACATTTTTACCATGACAATGTGTTAGGTAGCAGTGTACGGAGTATTAATGATAAGAGATGCTGAATGATGTGCTCTTACGGCCTCCACACACATCCTACTTCTACTGCGCGTCTACGGCGTGTCTGCGTCTGACTTTTTTTCACCGACCGTGTAATCAACCTAGAGCGGCCACACATCCAACCTCGGAGGCACGTCTGCAGCAATGCTCCCCTTTACCTCAGAAGGCTTGCCTATTCTTTTCTGAGAGACGCGCGTCTCTCTCGGGTCTCTCTGCTTTAACTGATAGAGAAATACTCTACTGAGAGTCATATTGACTTCATACAGTTTACAGTACACTACATACAGTGGTGTAGTTTCACCATTTCCTGGTATGTCCCTTTCAAAATAAAACTTCCAACAAGCGAAAACGTGGCAAAAATAAATAAAAGGCAATGGGGCACTCTTTATAAATGTTTCCATAAACACTTATGCATAAGATTGACACTGAAGTAAATAAAGTGCCTTTGGCCTACAAATTAAATAAGGAATAGGGGAGAACGGGGAAATCTGAGGCATCGGGTAATGTGAGCCACCCCCTGTATCTAGGCAACGGAAACCTTTTCTGGTCATGTGAGATATATGTTTTCAAGCCCCTCTGATTTCCCCATGGCCCTGAAAGAGACGACCTCATGGTGCTGTGGTAAGTGTGACAGCTCCTGGCACCTCCTGATTGGAAGGCTTCCAGGAGATGTTCGCTAATTACAAACACCCATGCTGGCTGATCTCCTCAGCTATATAACCTGCAGGAATCAGCCACTTGTCTTGTGGGCAACCGTGGCTCAGGTGGTTAAGCGGGTTGGCCAATGATCCAAGGGTTGGCGGTTCGATCCCCACTCTGCCACCAGTGTCATGGTTGTTGTGTCCTTGGGCAAGACACTTCACCCACCTTGCCTCGTGTGAATGTGTATGACTGCTGTATGTTTGAGGTGGTGGTCGGAGGGGCCGTAGGCGCTGAATGGCAGCCACGCTTCCGTCAGTCTGCCCCAGGGCAGCTGTGGCTACTATGGTAGTTTACCACCACCAGTATGACTGTGTGTGAATGAATGGAACCTGGAACCCTGTAAAGCGTCTTTGAGTGCCTTGAAAAGCGCTATATAAATCCAATCCATTATTATTATTATTGTCTCTCCCTTCCTATGGTTTGTTTGGCTTTGCTTGCTTTTGTTGTTTGTTTTGTTGTTTGTTTTTTTTTTTTGTTTTTTGTTTTGTTTTGTTTTGTTTTGTTTTGTTTTGTTTTGTTTGTTTTGTTTTGTTTTGTTTTGTTTTTTGCTCTGCTTTGCTTTGCTTATGCTTATGCTTACTTAGGTTTGCTTTGCTTTGCACATACATTACACTCTTTACTCACACAGACACAGCACCCATTACTGATTACTGACATTCACGCACCACTTAGTATCTTACTTTAAACTTTGTTTAAATAAAGTATTATTTGGTTAAACTTAATCTCTTGTGTGGTTTCCTCATTGTCATTCCCTTGAGCCGGGCATGTGACATAAGCATGTTCTTTTCATCAAAATAGGTATTTTGCATGTAAAAGTCAATTTTATTGCTGTCAACTTAATCAACTGTTGTGCCAAAGCAAATGTATTCACGTAGAAAAACTTCTATCATACGTGTTGATAAACTAACAACATATAAAAACCATGTGATGATATTATTAGCCAAAGATTAGCCTGAAATGCTAAGAGAGGTAGTTTTTCTCAAATTGTGGTGGTGGGGGAAAGTGAGCCAAATACTGTGGGGGAAAGTGAGACACTGTCTCACTTTCCCCCACCATGAGGCACAAGTTAAGTTTAGTCTTAAAAATATTGTAATGTAATATTACATAACATATGTTTTATTTTAATGTCATACACATTGTAGAAAAGCCATCATGCCAAGAAAATACACCAGGATTGCTCATTTCTAGGAAACATCCTGAATAAATGGGGAATGTGTAAATTCAGATAATAAAATAAAAACATGATCAAATTTAAATGAGCAAAAAATTATCGTATTGTCCAACAACCCAAATGTGCGTCATAGCAGAAGTCTGGTGAGGAGAGGTACAGACAGTATGGCTTCTCTGTGCTGAATCTAACACCAATGAACCTCTCTTGTATCATGTATCATTTAGTCATTCTCATTTACAGCTTTGTCAACATTAGACTCAAACTGTTGCCATGAATACATATAGGAATCATTATTTCACAAAAAAAAATGTTATGTAAATAAGTTTACATTCATTGTTTGTTTGTTTTTATCTCTCAAACACATACACACATGCATCATTAATAATTTCTACTGTATTATTGCTTATGATCTGGGTTGAGGTCCGCTTCATATCAATCATATACTGTACATTTTAGATAAACTTGTTTGATAAAAAGCTTGTCTTTTTGTTTAAAAGTGCAGTCATTATTTTTAAGCCATTAGCATTTTTTATTTATAGATAATGCTTTTGGAAGTGTTTCAGTTTAGGGGCTTTATTTCAGAACATCTACAGATGCCCACGAAAAACAATTATTCAAATAATTTTGCTACGACCATCGATGACGAAACGGTAGCTCTTTGAATATTTACGTATTAGCTACCTTGTACGTAAATGCTATAAATCCAAAACTATACATTGTATCAAGTCCAAACTTTGGACATATGTTTGTGCTATCCTAAGTAGCATTCTCAAAATTCCTCCATAAGGGGGTGCCACCTTCTCCACTTGAGCCTTTTTCAGCTTTTTTTATTTTGCTTATTGGTCTTTAACTTCCAAACCAAACACCCCACATTAAAAAACTCACTGAAGTCTGCTGCATCTTTTAGCATTTAATTTCTGAATGTTTATGTCTAACTTATAATTCGCTGATGCTAATTGTGCTAGCATTTCTTATTGAGATACATTGTGGAATTAGCATTATGCTAGTGCGACCAAGTTTCAGCAATTTTTTTAAAGTCTGACCATCTGTTTTTGCTTATAACTCCCAAACCAAACATTGCACATTAAAACATTTGACATCCACTTGTTCTGTAAATTGAGCTGCATCTTTCTACCTTGGCCAGTTCTGCAGAATTCATCCATAGGGGGCACCAAAACCACAACAAGTATATCTCCTTATCCAGTTAAGCCTATTTCTATGCCTCATGTTAATGGCTAATACTTTGTTGTATGCTATTGCTAAGCTATTGTAGCTTTTGTATTTGTATTTATTTATATGAACAGATACTGAAGGCATGTTTTGTATTTTTTTATAGTTTTACAAAGCTGGAAGTAAATAGGGAACCTTAGCAAAGGCCTAAACCATACCACATTTACTGGGCTTTCATTTCAAGGGACCAAGTTCATGTCAGTTATCTGCTAAGATAAACTCATCGAGAGCAAGAGCAGAATAACTCCCAAACCGAACATCCCACATTAAAAAATGTTACATCCCCAGATCTGTTAAGTGAACGGCCGGCGCCACAGTCGACAACGCTCTGGTCCTGAGTTGCATTGGAGGCTTGGCCACCGTTCATAACTGATTGCAGTTCTAGTTGTTATTGTGGCTGTACAGCTTCCACTGTAACCTTGTCCACCTGTCATCATTATATTGTCATCGTAAATGTTCCAAACTAGTGAGCTGGGAGAACCATTTAGGATTTATAGGCAGTGGGAGATGCCATAAAGAAGTCAGAGAGTGTGTCTTTGCGCTGTCCTTCACCCTGACTTGAAGATGCACTCAGATTATTGTTTCTAAAAATACCACTTCAGTGAAGCAGTTCAGTATTTTTGATAAAGTTGACGTACTTATCTGATTTGGGCAATTTACGAGTTGTTTACACATGGTTGAATGTACTTCAATTTGGTAAATATAGACTTTTCAGCGCTGCTCTGACCAATCCTACTTAGCCTTACATCTCTGATTCTGTTTCATTAAACATTAACACTAGGGCCCGACCGATATGGATTTTTGGGTGCCGATGCCGATTATTTTCTGAGAAAAATTACGATAACGATTAATTCGGCCGATAATTTTGTTTTCTTAATCCCACAAATATATATTGAAAAAATGTACTTTTTTATATATATAAATACTTGTTACTGTCAATAGGTGTACAGGAACTTTTTATTTATTGAAATATGCATTATCTAAAAAATATAAAGTGTTACAAATATGTCTAAAGTGACATGATGACGCATTTTTAAACTCAGAACATTAAGCATTTTATGTAACTGCACCCAAACCTCTGGAACTCCTTCCCTCCAAACATCAGCATCTCAGACTAAACTCAAAACTCACCTCTTTCAGAAAGCATAATTACACCAGACTCCAAGGCAAGGCAAGGCAAGGCAAGTTTATTTATATAGCACAATTCAGACACAAGGCCACTCAAAGTGCTTTACAGGGGCAATATTAGAATACATAAAACACATTATAAAACAACAAAAGCGAATAAAAGAAGCAAATAAAAATTAAAATTAAAAACATGAAAACTCGATTTAATAAAAGAAGCAAATAAAATGAAAATTGCAGGTTAAAATGGAAACAAAAAAGTCTTCAGACTCGATTTAAAAGAACTGAGAGTTGCAGCACACCTCAAGTTCTCTGGGAGAACTCCACTCCAAACCTTATCTTTAATTTGTCTGTATTTTGTTTTATTTTTCTATAAGTATGATTTTCTATATGTTTGATGTAAAGTGTCTTTGAATGACCTCCAATAAAGCACTATATAAATTCTATATAATAACTATAGTAATATCAACTACTATTAACAGTCAAGAGATGACCATTGACTGTCAAGTGTGAATTAATCCAATGTATTACAACACACCTGCTGCTGCTGTTAATATGCTATAAGGCTACCTCCGGGGCAGCAATGCATCTCACTCAATATGATTGCTGGAATTAAAAAAAAAAAAAAAAAAAAAAAAAAAAAAAAAAAAAAATCGGCGGCCATTTTGCCGATGCCGATTTTTCGGAGATGTGCTATAATCGGCCGGCCAATATATCGGTCGGGCCCTACTTTGGACTTCAGAAAGCAAAGGGGAAGGGGGCACTGTCACTACACGATCTGAGGAGCCTGCACGATATGAGGTGCGCGTGCACAAAATGGCCACCATCTTTGACAGCCCGCTTAGCCCAAAGTGTTTTGGAGAGCCACAGACTGCACTAAAAAACAGACTGTAACTCACTCAATTCTGAACCGATTTTCATGAAATTTAGTTTGTTATGAAGATATAACAATTAATCATGATACTGATTACGTGTTGGAATTAAATTCAGTTACGGGGCAGCTGACCCACAGACTTTGTGTGTGTGTGCGCGTGCTCACGGGGAACTTTAGGAGGGGGCGGGGTGAGGACGCTGACGTGTGTTGCCTAGGCGACTGCGGGCTTTCCAAGATGGCGGCCGTTCTGCGCATGCGGTCCTCATATCGTGCAGGCTCCTCAGATCGTGTAGGGACAGTCACTCGCGGTTGGCCGCGCGAATCGCAGGTTCCGCGCCGCCTGATAATTTGGCTCATTTGTGTCCGCCGCCGGCCGCCGCCCGCCGCCCGATGACTCATTGAATGTGCTCGTGGTCCCGAAGTGAGTGACGTCAGGAGGAGCTCAACGCTGATTGGCTATCGCGGCGCGGCCGGCGGCGAAAAGTTCAATATTTTCAACTTCCTGGAACCGCGCGCCGCCGGCCGCCGATTCGCGCGGCAGCACTCGAAATACATTGACTTTCTATGTAAACTCGCTGCGCGGCGATGTGCAGTGTGTTGGCACCTTAAGAAAATCTTAGACAACTGTCACCTAACTTCACTGTAAATTGTTGTACACATGAAATAAAATAACTTGAGTGAGTGGCTTTGTATATAAGCATTTGCTAAAACAATTAAAAATAACAGGGACATTGTTTCTAGAAGAGAGGTTATACTGTTGAATTTTTAACTTTTAAATCTGAAATGAGTAAACAAACAACACGTCCTGTGCTCAACCGGAAGCTGCGCTCCTTTTCGTTTCTACGGTGAGGCGTTCTAAAATATCGTGGATAGCTCAAAGATGGACAAATGAAAGTATCTGTGATGATCTTTTGTAGTTTGGATACATTTGTATAAACCCTTTAACTGTTGTTTAACCCAATATTATGACTTTGATCACATGGAACTTGACAGCCGTAACACAATCACAACTTAAACAATAAAAGTAAGGAGATGTCTGAATCGCTACTACAAAAAGCTTTATAGCATATCACGGCGCAGTAACATTTTTACCAAACTACTGTGGCTGTTTTTAGTTTAGCATGTGGAGCTTCCAAAAGTGTCTAGCTTCTTCACTAAGCAGTGACCTGTTACAGTGAGAATGCTACAATTAAGTAGGTTAAGCACACCGATGCTTAACGCCTATTTGTCTGTCAGGTTGATCTGATTAGATGGGCTAAATCCAGAGACCTCCACAGGCGAACACACACACACACTCCCTGTCACACACAGACCTGGAAATGTTCATATCCACTGCCATATAAGGGAGGCTCATGGGAGAATCCAGCTGCATATATTTCATGCACTACTTCCTCTGTGGGGTCTTGCTGGGCGCCCTGAAATAATCACTGTCAGGAGTCTGATCTGATGTGCATCTCGCAGGATAAATATTGCTGATTGATGATTCCATCTGTTAATATGTCCATCTGGAACTAAAGGATATTGCATATTGGATTAAAACAAATTTCAACTATTGTGCAAAATGTACTTTATCATTGTTTTGCAACATTAATATGGCTCCACTGTGTGACTAAAGACTCCCAAAGTATGAGAAAACAACTCTTTCTGTTTTTCTCCATCTTCACCTTTCTGAAAATCTGTGTTCAAACTGTTAGTGGCAGTACGATTCAAATCGAGAGAGATATTCAGGGCCAATCAGAGCAGACTGGGCTTTTTGGAAGGCGGGGCTTAAAGAGACAGACTCTAAACCAGAGACCTTTAGAAAGAGGCTGAAAAGACGTGATTTAGCAATGGCACTGTGAGAAATATAAAGGGTACACTACACCATGAACAAAATTTCATTTCATTCATTCATTACATTTATTTATACTGGAGGGATCAATTGATGGATGACCCTCATTTTCAATGATGTTGAGTCAAACAAATGCAAAGCAAAAACAACAATATAAACACAATATACAATGCAAATACATCAAATTCACAACTGATAAAGAGACAAAACAATTGAAACATTTAGACAGCGATGAAAAATGGCAGCAATTAAAATGAAATGGGTACTATATAGCCTAATTAAAGCGGTTACAAGTAGAGTCCGGCAGATTTAAGATAAAATGTCTAAATTTGTTAACGGATATGAAGGTATTTAAGTATTACAATTAGCATTATATGTGACCTTAAATGGTTATTATAATGCTCACACAGATGCAAATGCATATTTCTGAATAATTTTTACTTTACACAACATATGAGTTACTCCTTTATATACTCAGCCATATCATATTCTGCACCAGCCACTCTACATTGTATTGAGTAGAGGTCAATATGCCCCTCTTCATAATTCAGCCTTAGCTCAGTCTTAGCATTGACCTACAGTGCTTCTACCTGGTCAGCCTATTTCATTGGAACATAAAATGCAAAAGAGAGACAGATGATAGTGAGATGTTAAGTTACTTTATTAGTCAATGGTTACATTGAAATTTGTCTTCCTGCATATCCCCTCTCAGCGCCCCTGGAGACGTTTGGGGTTAATTGTCTTGCTCAAGGACACATTGGTAGAGATGGTGGGGACCGTAGATGTAATACCAGCCACTACTAGTTTTACAAGTAGCACCCTCCTGTCCGGTGCCGGGGATCAAACTAGCGACCTCATGGTAACTGGTCGGCCACCTTTCCTCTAGGCCAGGGGTGCCCATTACGTCGATCGCATAGTATTCTTAAAAAATAAAAATTAATCGGCTCAATATAGGCTCCTAATCTTTGAAGGCCCCGAACAACGTTATTTAAAAAAATAAACAAATGACTGGCTCATTATAGGCCACTAACCTTTGTAGGGGGGGGCATACGGAGATCGGTGGCCTATCATGCACAAGTACATTTTTGTTATTCTTTAAATTACATTGTTCGTGGCTACGAAGATCAGGGGCCTATATTGAGCTATAGGGGAGAACGGGGTAATTTGTCACATGGGTTGGATGTCACATTCGTTATATCTCGCCACCAGAGCGCGCTAGCTCTGAAATGTTGATATAAAAAAGGTCCAGAATTGGGATCAGAGGTCACATACATAGACTTCCTTGGAGGAAGACAGCTGCATTTCAGGTGAGAGGATGTTTTGTGTTTTTCATGTCAAATTCAAAATATTTTGCTTCTCAGTATTTTTCTTCTAGGCTTTTACACAATGGGTTTATAACAAAACACTTGTTACCCTCAGAAAGTGTGAAGGGTAAGCTATAGTTTAGATTGTTGTTAGCAAGCTAATTAGTTGTCAGATGGTTGTTGGCCTTGATGCTAGCAAGAAATTCAGGTTGGGGTTGGTCGTCAAATTTTTTGGGGGGTTGGTTGTCACATGTTATCTCAAGGCTGCAGCCAGAAAAGGAACCCAATAACGAAAGAAATTGTCAAGCTGTATCCTCACTGACAACCCAGAGAAGGAAAGAATAGAGCAGGAAAAGGCAGCTAGCAAGCAAAAGAAAAAAGGGCAACAAAATCAAAACAACCCAGTGCATCCCAAACTAGACCAGCTGCCAAGGCTACAGTAAGTTATGTAGGCCTATTTGTCAACTTGACAATGCAATTAAACTTTCAAATTTGGTTCTGCCTCATTGCCTTCTTTTTAAGATTTTTCCCATTAAGATAACATTGTGACAAACAACCCCATAGTGTGTGACAACCGACCCCTTGATGGGGTTGGTTGTCACAATGTGTCAGAGTGTCTTTGATGGTAAATTACTTCTTCATTACAATAAGTTGGAAAAAAAGAGAGACACACATTTCAAGCCAACACCTTAAGCTTCAATTTAATGTAGGAATGGCTATTGACAGATGTTTTGGTGATGAGCAATTCTCACTAGAGTAAAAAGTGTGCCTACTTACCCCGTTCTCCCCTACTGTATTAGAAGAAAAAAACGAAGATCTCACAGAGAGATTTTTTAAACCTGTACATTTTTTCTTTCTGCCTTTCTGCCTTTTTGGTTATTCTGTGTCTCCAAATTATTCCAGAAAATAGTACTAAATAGCTCACATAGGACACAGCTGATTTAGCCATAGTTTTCTTCTCAAAATGCACCAGATTGATACATTTTACTTTAAAAGGTTCACATTTTTCTTCCGGGGGGGGGGGGGGGGGCGTGACCCTGGACTCCCCTAGAAGGTCCTGAGTCCCGACCACAGTCTCCCAAATTCCCATGAGAAATACTCCAGGGCCTAATGGAAGGTTGAGGCTGGCCTTGCAATATGGGTTCATGCAGTTAAGCAAGGTACACCAACTTATATTGTACATTTAAATAATGATCAATATATGTTTAAATAAATATATGTTTTCCATTTTTATAGTATGTAGATCTTCTTGACTTGGTCATTTTAAAAGTAGCTCACAGCTGAAAAAGTGTGGGCAACCTGCTCAAGGCCATCCTACCACCTTTTTAGGGCTGAGCAGGGCTAAAAAAGCTGCAACCAATCCAAGTTTTTTTTCAACCTCACAAGTGAATGTGTTTTGGTCCCCTGAGTCACAGAGCAGCAAGCTGTGTATTTATTTGAATCGTTTCCACCAGCTATGCAAATGAGTCATCATCACACACCTCTATGCTGCAAAATCTGGAAGGAGAGAAATCTGACTGTAGCAGGAATATAGAGATCACCCACGCAGATGTTTAAACAAACACTACACGTCACACATGCACACTCCCAGTATTCATACTCTCACACTCTACACCCACACCAGGGCTCTAGACTTTTTCACTAGTATCACTGGTGCGACCTACTTTCTCAGTAGGCGTATACGACAGCGTGCACCACTTGCCACTAATATCCAGCAACTTCGCACAGCCATTGAAGAGGAGTGGACCAACATTCCACAGGCCACAATTGACAATCTGATAAACTCTATGCGAAGAAGATGTGTTGCACTACATGAGGCAAATGGTGGTCACACCAGATACTGACTGGTTCTGAGTCCCCAGACCCCCAATAAAGCAAAAAAATGCACATTTCAGAGTGGCCTTTTATTGTGGACAGTCTAAGGCACACCTGTGCACTAATCATGATATCAGATCAGCATCTTGATGTGGAACACCTGTGAGGTGGGATGGATTATCTCAGCAAAGCAGAAGTGCTCACTATCACACATTTAGACAGATTTGTGAACAATGTTTGAGAGAAATGGTAATATTGTGTATCTGGAATGAATTTTAGATCTTTAAGTCCATCTCATGAAAAATGGGAGCAAAAACAAAAGTGTTGCGTTTATATTTTTGTTGAGTGTATATGATGGATAAATACATTGGGTTTGTATTTTTTCAACATTGCACCCTGTTTTGTCCCACTTCTCAAAAATCACTGTTATACACAAGCTCAATACAAATGTGGCATGGTGCATGCAGAGGATGGTATGAAATGCTATTTATAACATGACCTGCTTTCTGCAGGCAGATATTGTACAAAGTGGTACATTGATCTGTTGAACCAATTTTTTCTGAGATGGTACATACTATCGTGATTTTAGTGAGCCTGTGCATGATCAAGAACATTAGACTGTATACACACACTAAGAAACTGTGAGGACCAAATTTAATTGTCTGGTTTTAGGAACCATACCAGTGCTTTTGCATGTTTAATCACATATCCTACAACAGACACAACACGTAGTAAAAACAATGAATAGAGCATGAAGGTTGTGATAGGTAATTTACCTTGAGCTACAGCTACAAATGATTATCATCAATTCATTCATATCAATTGAAATTGGCTTAATTAAAAAAAAACTACTAAACAGACATTACTAATTTCATAAAATCCACTTCAACTCATTGTGGATTCAGTTTGACAGAACTTTCTAATTTCTAATATGTTTTTTCTGCCAAAGTCCACTCATTGCAATGGCCCAAGCCCAAAAACAAGGTTAAAATACTAATACAATGCAGACTTTAAAATCTATCTTAAAATGTGTTGTGGGGGAGGACTGTACCAAAGAGTCTGACAACACTAGCCCACAATGGGTTATTTAGGCCATGTTTACATGGTAACACTCACTGAAAAGGCAAGGTTTTGCCTTTACATGAGCCTATGTGTCAATATATTGAATACTGTACAATAGGGGTGTAAGGTATATAAACGGTAAAGAAGGTACACCGGTATGAAGTTGCACTACAATATGGATTTTGACTCTACCGTGTAACTGGTATAGCAGTTATAATATCAGTGATTCTTGAGAAGTGGGACAAAACAGGGTGCAATGTTGAAAAAATACAAACCCTATGTTTCAGCAAATTAAATTACATGTATGTATCCAACATATACTAAGCTACTGAGCTAAGCTTTGACACAACCTCCCAGCTTTTGTTTTTTTACCGTCATTGGCCTATCACCACTGTCAGATGTCAACGGTGTTGACATATTTAACGTTTCTTAAACATAACAAATGGAATTTATCTAGTAGCCATTTGTTTTTTCTATTGATGTTAGGTGCTAGTATGAACTACTTCAAGAAAATAAAATTATCAAAAAATGTCAAATAACTTCTTCAGAAATTGTAAGTCGGTGTTGACATATCATGGTTGTGACACAGGACTTTCAAGATTCGGAATGCAAAATATTCTGAAACTAAATCACTTATCAGAGCCTGTCTGATTATAATGTACTCTGCAGAGGTATAATTTGACAAGAGGTCCTTCAAAGTGACAGCTGCCCCTTATTTTGCCTGATTTTATTACATTTTACATAATGAAATGTCTGACGATGTTGACTTACAGTAAAGTGGTCCCACCACTTAGAATCCTTATAAAACATAAATATGTTTTAGAAAACCTGTTTTTATTGATAGGAGAGATTATTTAGTGTTGCTTTTTAATAGGTTTTATTGCATATGAAAGATTGAAACCTTCTCTGGGGACACAATGTTTTGGACGTCGTGAGAAGATAACAAGTGCCATAATTTTGACATAATAATGATAAAATTTAATTTAATTTAAGGGGATAATTGTGCTCCAGACATTATATTCTTAATCCCTAATAACATCTACAATTTCAAATATTGTTTGTTTTAAACATAACAGCAGTTACATATGGAAGACAGCCAAATAGAATTTAGAATTTTTTTGTTTGGTGTGGTCCACTTTCATATTGCCCCTTTTGCAAGTGAACCAGCATTACGAAGCAAAACCACACGTGATCTGAGGTCATTCATTCATTGGACAGACATTCTGGGGTGGAGAGAAGCAGGAAGCATGAAGTAAAAAATGCGAAATATAACATTGATATAATATGGGGTTAAAAATAATAAAAAGGCCTACATCTAGCCTAAAAATAAGAAGAAAAACATCAAATTATTGATGTTTTATATGGTTATAATTAGGGCTGTCAAAATTATCGCGTTGACGCAGGGTGATTAATTTCTGGAATTAACGCGTACATTTTTTATCGCAATTAACGCATGTGCAGAATGATCCGCCCCGTGCATCCCACCGGCTCTGTACTACAGCCACTCAAACGTTGCGGCTGACCCAGGATCAGTAGCTGCGCGCAGCCAAACATCACAGCACGCTAGCCCATGCCGTGTTTTAAACTGCTAACGGTCACGTCTGTGTCCGGGGCATAGATAGTATATAAAAATCAACTGCCGCGGGTGACAGTTGATGTCGGGAGCAACAGGAGGAGAAACATTGTCCGCTCTGTTCAGAGCCCGTGAGGACACAAACGTCTGCAGTTTTCAGAGGTGTGTGTGTGAGTAGACATCAACATAACGTTGGCTTCCTGGCACAAATGAACAGTCCCCTAGGACGTGTTCGCGCGTACACAACACACACACGCACACGCACACGCACACACACACACACACACCGCCGACTGTAATCAAGTTGTATTCGAGAATGCACAACCTGTAGATTCACCAAATAAATGCCATTATATAGCCTATATTTGCCCAAAGACATAGTAAATTGAATTATGGTGTGGTAGGTATATATTTTGGATTGATTTAAATTTATTTTCAGTATTAAAACCATCATTTGGATTTTCAATTAATAAAAATTCAAATTTTAAATGTACATATCCACCTTCTGTCCTTTATCTTTCCGTTCATACAACAATATACAGAGAAAATTCGAATTTTTCGGGCATATTTCGAATGGTAAAATTAATCGTTATTAATCCACAGAATCCTGTGATTAATCTGATTAAAAATTGTAATCGTTTGAAAGCCTTAGTTAAAATATGTAGCCCTATGTCAATGCCACGTTATGTGGCTTGTAGCTACGATGTGAAACATAATTTTTACTGTATTTTTGCTGCTGGACGCGCGGCTCGCGAGAAGAATAGGCTCAAGCTGACACTCAGCTGATTTAGCTGTGTATCAGCTGGGTGTCAGTTCAGCGCAGCTCAGCTCCAAACTGACACGGGGATAGTATCGACGGTCCCGTAACATGGGAAGAAAAATAAAAACACACACTTCATTCACAGCGCAGCGTGAACCTGTTGGCATTGTGCGGGAGACGCTCCCCTCTCCGTCTGATCGTTGAACACATCAGCATGTTTACGCGTCTCTATCAAATGTAATATATTCGCTCAGGGCTCTCGGTCAAACCACAAGTAATCTTCCTAACAATAACGACAACAACACTTTCCCATAATGTGAAGCTGACGGTGATATTATTAAAAAAGAAAAGAAAGAAAAGAAAAGGCGCAGTACTTCCTGCAATTGGGTCAGATTGAGTCCGGCCAAATTCACACCACAAATGAACTGCAGCAGAGTGCGTTTGGAAGCGCATCGAGACCACCTCTTCAGCTGGGTCTCGGTGCGCTTGTTTGGTCCGCCCCCGAGTGCGATTGCTGTATTCACACCTGCCTGAATGATGCGCACCGAAGGCGGAAGTGCACCTGAGTTCGTTTCAACCGAACTAAACACGCCAGGTGTGAATACACCACTTTTTGTGCATATGACAATAAACACTTTGAATCTTGAATCTGTTTTCATGTTTCTTTCTTGGCACTCAGCCTGTGGAAAACAAAGGAAATAAAGAACATGTTTATGTGATTCAAGATTCAAAGTGTTTATTGTCATAATAAACACTTTGAATCTTGAATGTATAAAGCAGTGATGAGCATTACCACACAATGAATACAGGCGGCCGCTGCGTCATCGTCAGCCTGCCTGACAAAACATCCATGAAAATGCAGCTAGATCCCGCGTCATTCACAAAAAGACATTGCATTGCCGTTCAAAAAAGTCTGACATGAGCAAACGTGAGCGAGTGTTGAAGACTCGTGCACGTGCGCCTCGAGAAGGTCGAGCTTGTTCTCGTCGGGCTCGTTCTCATCATTCACAGCTCAGAGAGAAATACTCCTTGCGGTGTACACAGAACAGCATCCGCGAGCGGAAAAGCTTCATCCAGTCATGACATAAAGAGCGATCAGTCTGTCAAAGTACAAACGTAAGCAAGTGTTGAACACTTGTGTGCGCCTAGACAGGGCCATGCTTGCGCTCGTCACTCACAGCCCCATGAGAAATGCTCCTCGCGATTAAGCTTTTCCCCTCGCGGAAGCTGTTCTGTGTGTGCATGGTTTTCATATCTGCGAGTTTTTATAAAAAATAAACACAAGACAAGGAGCTCGAACTGATATGAAAGTTAAGAGATGATAGAACCAGAAACCGATTGTAAAAGAAAAGGCATCAGCAGCATTCCCAGTGAGTCATATTCAAATCAAACTTACCAGATAGAGTAATTTTCATACACAAAAAGTCAGCATAGAGTGCTTTACATATAAAAACAAAGCCATCCCCTTTCCATCCACAAAGCAGAACATTGCAGATTGCACAATAAATGTTGTTTACATCCCTCTGTAGGGGAAACCAGGGGCAAGTGTAACACTTTTTGGTTTTTGATTAGTCAAAAACATCTTGAACAATTTGGATAATTTATTCTATGTTGTGTTACTGTGTTCTTCTTGTTAACATAAATTGTATTTATTTTACAAGCAATGTTAGATGTCCTATTAATAAAACAGTATAGGCCTACATTAATAGCAAGTCTTTTACACCTTCACAAGCATTCATTTAAAGTTAAATGAATATACCGTGATATACCATTACTATCTAGGCTTCAAATTATACCGTGATATACATTTTAGACCATACTGTACAGCCCTACTGTACAATGGCTCATAACAAGAAGGCATGTAGCAGTATACGGTGTTTTGTAGAATTTTTCCAAAACAAGATGTTTTGAATCTGAGGACTTGGACACTACCATCAAAACATTCACACTACAAGAATAGAATGTTTGTTCAATTGCTATAGTTTCAGAAAAAAAACACATTAAAAGATTACAAATGTTTGATTTCAGTCAGGGACTGAGTGTGTGTATTATTTAATTATCAAAGTTTGTCAGTGTTTTTAAGATAATTCCCACCGGTTTTAGTTAGGTTGTACTTTATAAGAGACCTTTCTCTCTCTCTGCTCCTGTTTAAAGGTCCCCACATTAAAGCATATCTCCCTTTGGCTCTATCACAGAAATCTTCCTTTTTCTTACAACCTTCAATTAACTTAAATAAAAACCATTATCTCCTAAACAAATGGTCCTACTCTAAAGTCAGTCACTCAATTATTCCTCCATTTCCCTTTTTCTCCGGTCACCGCTTCTTTTAGGAAAGATTTAAACCAGCAAACCTATTTATTTATTTATTTTTATGCATGTACTATACTTCAAAAATCCCTCTAAACGGCACAACAGATGTGTAACCTCATGCCCCAAACCCTGCGTATGGACAAGGAAGGAATTAAAGTATATTCTTTCCTTACAGAGAGATAGGTTTTATGAGGTTGTGTGTGTTTTAAATCAGTAATGTGCCGTAGTGTGGCAGGATTTTCATTATCATTTCTACAAAAATGCCGATTCCAAATAATTTCCCCCTGATCGCTTTGGCGCCCCTCTAGTGCGGCGCCCCTATGCACCACATATAGTGCATACCCAATTTTTTGCGCCACTGTGCAAAAGTAAAAAGTTGCAACATGTTCAATTAACACAACAGAAGCAACGAGGTAGCAGGCACCTTCAGCTACTACACACTTTTATAGCACTTGCCCTTTCCACACCAGAGGAAAATCAGAGAGAGTCTGTCATCAAACTAGGAGACTGTACTGTATAGCTTTTGTTATGTCCAAAGAAAATGTTTTGGTTTGCTTTAATTAATAGTATGACCTATGGCAACAAGAACCTATTAGCAATAAAGTGCATATTAATGTTCATAAGATAAAACTAGCATTACAGCGGGCAAAACAAATGAAAGGGGTAAACTGAGATGCAGGAGGTGGTTTGTATTCCCTCCAGCCCTGGCACTGTTCTTAAATCTGGGTTCAATTCAGGAAAGCTCCACTTAATTTTTAGGGCAAGTATAAGTCATACATTTTTCATTGGAGGAAGCATATAAACATGGCTGAATGTGCTTAGCTGCACACAGGGATTATTGCTACAAATAGAAAATGATACATATTTAATATGGAAGGTATTGGAAGGAAGAGGCCTGCAAGACGTACTGAGCGGATTTTTTGCTGCAAGTCATCACTTACCATGATTCACAAATGATTCAAAGGCCTGCTTGGGCACTTTAACAGGGACTGGTCCTCACAAATCTTTAAGTCATCAATAAAACGCCCTGCATGTTTTCAGTAGGACTTAATTCATCCAAGCTGGCTGGAAAAAACCACAATCCGTCTATCTGCTTCTAAAACTATACTGTATTGTTGTTCCTTTTTTATTTCACAAAAAAGCATGTAACAGAGGAATAAAACACACACAGGATGAAGGTAAATATACAGAAGTTACTCTGTTACGGCCGGCTCGTAGGCCGCAACAAATGAGGGAGAGGACCAGCGTTAAAAGTGGCTACGAGTAACTTTGGCGGTTGGCGGCCCCTTTGGACAAAAGCGGTAGTATTTTTACGACGCCAGCTGTCATAAAGCAGCCAGATCTACAATGGAATGGTTTAGATCAGGGGTGTCCAAACTTTTTTCACTGAGGGCCACATACAGAAAAATCTACGAAGGGCCGGGCAACTTGGCAAAAATAACACATTTATCAGGACATGTAGCTGCTCTGATGTTTAGTTTCATAGTGTCTTCGTAAATTGTAATCCTTCTTCACGGCAACACTTTCCTTGCAAATTAAACAGACACATTTCCCCTCAGAGCCGGCCGAAGCCTCCAAGGGGCCATAAGCAGAATTTGATTAGGGGGCCCCTCTCCAATGTTACCACTTCCCAAATCATTGACTATTGTTAAATGCCTTCAGACACCCGAGCTGTGTCTCAATACAGAGACCACGCACTTGTAGGACGCGGTCTCGCGGTCTATGAAGGCTATAGCCTATGAAGGCCGATTTTAAGGCCGGTTTTAAGGCCAACGAGCCTTGTTAAACGGGACGGTCTCCGCAGGTCTCGGTTTACGAGCATTTCCGGTTTACGTAACAAGCCGTTACCTTGCGTGACGACTCGCCGCTCCTGTGCTGCCTAGCAACCCTGATTGCTGCCAACGGAGACAGCCCTGTCAACGGAGGAAAAAAGAAAAAGAAGTTGCCTACCAGACGAAAAGAAAAAAAAGTACAAGAAAAAAAGAAAGGAAGATAAAAGTTAAGAAGATGGAGCAACACGTTGCTGTTTTGTTATTTTTTATTTTATTTTATGCCATCTCTGAAAAAAACGCAATGAATCATGGGATATGTTAGGCTGCGAAGGATACATCTGATGCAGCCTTCAAAACTGCTTCAAAACCGTGAAACGAAGGCTGCATTTCACGACCGCATATGAGGAGCCTTGCGAGGAGCCTTGCAAATGGGACAGCCTTTGCGCGCCGCTATGACGCAATCGGTCTTCAAATGCAGCCTACGAGGCCGGTTCCAAGACCGCAACCCCTGAATCAAGACATAGCCCCAGTGTTTCTGCTATTGCCTCCTGGGTGAAACTAGTAGCCAGCCGAGTTCCGACCCTCCTAAGGGGGTAAAAAAAAAAAAAAAATTAAAAGGGCCATATTACATTATATTTTAGAAATCGGCCGCGGTCTAATAAAAAGTGGGCCGTAGTTTGGACACCCCTGGTTTAGATCAAAGCATAGTCATGTGTTAGAATGGCCTAGTCAAAGTCCAGACCTAAATACAATTGAGAATATTTGGAAAGACTTGAAAATTGCTGTTCACAGACGCATTCCATCCAATCTGATGCTGAATCTGAAGCTCAAGCTATTTTGCAAAGAAGAATGGGCAAAAATGTCAGTCTGTAGATGTGCAAAGCTGGTAGAGACATACCCCAATAGACTTGGAGCCGTAATTGCAGCGATAGGTGGTTATACAACGTATTGATTCAGGGGGGCTGAATACTTATGCGCGCCACATATTTCAGTTTTTTATTTATAAAAAATAAGGAAAACCATGTTTCATTTTCATTCCACTTCACAATTATGCTCCACTTTGTGTTGGTCTATCACATAAAATCCCAATAAAATAAATGTACGTGTGTGGTTGTTACGTGACAAAGTGGAAAAGTTCAAGGGGTATGAATACTTTTTCAAGCTACTGTATATAGATATATGAATTGTATAAATATGTATAGATAGATATATATATATATATTGATTGTATAGATATGAATATATAAATATAGATGTATTGATTGTATTAAATTATAGATATATGTAGATATATGCATGCACATATGTTATATGTATAAATATATAAATTATAAAAAATCATAGTAGGGGAAAGTGGGGTGAGTTGTGCAACTTTTTACTCAAAGTGATTTTAAAGTGAGGCCTTGACAGTTATGTCTCCAACTCAAATATGTACATATATTTCAGGATGTTGTGCATCCCTGGCAATAAAAACTTTGGATCTGGAATAAACTGTTTAAGAAATATAGCTTTCGGAAAAAAAGTTGTATTGTCGCACAAATCACCCCACGTAATGACAAAGTCACCATCATCATCTTTCTGGCCATCTGAACTCTCATCAGTGGTGTCGTTAAGTGGAATTGAGATGTCACTCTCTTCTGAGCTACTGTAGACAATCACTTTCTTTTGGTGACCAGCGTAAACAGCCATGCCACTGGCACAACTCTCAGAAATGTACTTTGCACTAGTTGCTCCGTGCTTGTGGAACCAACTGCCACCTGACAAATGTGATTCCCCTACATTTCTGCCTTTAAATCAAGGCTCAAAACCCATATGTACACCCTGGTGTTTCCTCCCCATTAACTATCTTACCTCTGCACTACTATCTGTGTTTATGTGGATGTATGGGCTTTACGTCTTTTATTTTGGTTATTGTTATTGTACCTTCATTGTTTACCTACTGAATGCACTATGTACAGCACTTTGGACAGTGCAAACTGTCATAAATGTGCTTTTATAAATACATTTTACTTACTTACTTACTTATAACTCACCCAGGCCGTTGCGCACAAATCACCCCATCCCCAGAATTTTGGATAATAGGCATGATGCAGCAATTTAGGGTTGACATCGTGCTAACTATATAGACTCAAAGTGTAGCATACCAAAGCACTAAAACATGTGTCAAATGTTTTCAAACGTGTCTATAATTGTTCAGACACAATAATCAAAAAACCTTGATCATGGAAATTTTACTTTGAAAGGCAAAACACAGTTTTTTGAGCTTAAATGTGCTTATATCTTATTCCTTGTGTCCCCCTTCTTTACAGGATTAGTCAAATGGATGGCTCTTCTTAAATATGTGGTCACATTTCCAATTTCTTCCACGGTTTTCTAGAAACAAGGGGTTTTGCAACTTCCAAAATGCACAACTCACCCCACCTTCCCCTATATCAAGTTGTATATATGTATTTATTGTAAATGAAGGCGATGGCGGCCGCCGTACATAGCTTATTATAGGTCCATGCTTATCAGAGTTAGACAACACAGGCGCCGAACGATTACTCCGACTGCATGGAGAGTTTTAGGTCCAACGTCACACAACCACGGCAGTACATTTATTATGGCCAGCCTCTTATAATAGCTCCATTGCAGCACCAAGGGAGGTGCACACCGTTTATTGTGAACAATTAACTAAAAGTCTATGAAAAGTATATTAGCCTGTATTTTTTATAAAAAAAACCTACTATTACGGCCTCTGCACACATCCTGCGTCTACCTCTGGAGCGCGTCGCCTTACCTTACTGCTGCGTCTCTCTGACTTTTCTCGGACACACATGGAACGTCTCAGCAGCTGCTGCCAGCGCTGCTTCTAAAAGACCTATCTTTCTACATAGAGTTTTCATAGATAATTCCCATTAAAAATTAAGTTCTTTCCTGTCATTTATGATGCATATGATTTATATTGAGTCTAATATTGAGTCTGGACAGTAATCCGTGCGCCCCATTGCCTTTTTCTTTTTCTTTTTTTTTTAATTATCGCTTGTTGGAAGTCTTATTTTGAAAGGGACACACCAGGAAATGGTGAGACTACAGCAAAAGCTGCCAGTATGAAGTCAATATGACTCTCAGCAGAGTATTTCTCTATCAGTTAAAGCAGAGAGACCCGAGAGAGACGCGCGGCTCTCAGAAAAAAATAGGCGAGCCTCCTGAGAAGGGGAGCGTCGCTGCAGACGTGCCTCCGACGCGCATCAGCAGTGCGTCTGAGGTTGGATGTGTGCCCGCTCTAGGTTGATTACACGGTCAGTGACAAAAAGTCAGACGCAGACGCGAGGTAGACGCGCAGTAGAGGTAGGATGTGTGTGGAGGCCGTTATAGAGCAAAACCTATTCTGCATGTAAAGTGGTGCTGCTATCTTCAGGGGGTTAGTGGTTGTAATGAGTCATAATTAGTGGTCCCAGTTTACAGATTAACAGATGATGGAAAAAGAGTGGTGAAGGATGTGGAATAATCAATAAAATGTGCAAACTCTTTGCCATGTGCAAGTTTCAAATTGTTCCAATAGAAAGCACTAAAGAATATAAACAAGATGTTGTTTCATGTAGCCTAATGCATCGTTAGTGCAGACACATTTTGTAGGGACTACTTAAATTATATTACTGGTGTGATGTTATGCAAAAAATAAACAAAATTGAGCATTTATTATGTGCTCTAGAGGAGATTTTAAATACAATCATATGAAAAAGTTTGGGAACCCTCTCAGCCGGCATTATAATTGACTCTGCTTTCACAAAAAAAAAAAAGTGGTATGTCTTTAATTTACCAGGAACAGCTAAGTACTGGGATGTTTTCCAAACAAAGATTTTTTGAAAAGCAGTATTTGGTTGTATGAAATAAAATAAAATGTGAAAAACTGGCTGTGCAAAAATATGGGTACCCTTGTGGTTTTGTTGATTTTAATGCCTGTAACAGCATGTAAAACTGATGACTTTAAACACAAAGTTGGTTGGATTATGTTGTTAAGCCTTGAACCTCATATAATTGTCTGTTTAATCATGAGAAAATGTATTTTAGGTGCCTAAATGCAAGTTGCACTTCTCTTTGACTTTCTGCTGAAGTGAGACAGAATGGGATCATCAAAACAGCTCCCAAAAGATCTTAAAAACAAAGATTATTCATTGTCATGGTTTAGGGGAAGGCTACAAGAAGCTTTCCCAAAGGTTTCAATTGTCAATTTCTACTGTAAGGAACGTTGTCAGGGAATGGAAGGACACAGGCACAGTTGCAGTTAAACCCAGGTCTAGCAGACCAAGAAAAGTACAAGAGCAGCATATGCGGCAGATTGTGAGAATGGTTGCACACAACCCAAAGATCACCTCCAAAGACCTGCAAGAACATCTGGCTGCAGATTGTGTATCTGTACATGGTTCTACAATTCAGTGCAATTTGCACCAAAACATCTGTATGGCCGGGTGATGAGAAGGAAGCCCTTTCTGCGCCCACGCCACAGATACAGTTGCATGGAGTATGCAAAAGCTCATTTAGACAGGCCAGATTCATATTGGAAGAAAATGCTTTGGACTGATGAGACAAAAATTAAGTTATTTGGTCTTTATAAAAAGCAGATGTTTTGGTGCAAATTGCGCTGAATTGTTGAACGATGTACAGATACACAATCTGCAGCCAGATGTTCTTGTAGGTCTTTGGAGGTGATCTGTGGGTTGTGTGCAACCATTCTCACAATCCTCCACCTATGCCGCTCCTGTTTTTTTCTTGATCTGCCATGCCTGAGTTTAACTGCCACTATGCCTGTGTCCTTCCATTTCCTGACAACGTTCCCTACAGTCGAAATTGACAATTGAAACCTTTGGGAAAGCTTCTTGTAGCCTTCCCCTAAACCATGACAATGAACAATCTTTGTTTTTAAGTAAATTAAAGACATACCACTTTTATATTTTTTTTGAGTCAATTATAATGCCGGCTGAGAGGGGTTCCCAAACTTTTTCATATGATTGTATATCGAGATATAGGCTATATAGTTTATAGAGAAAAATATCAAGATATTGGTTTAGCCCATATCGCCCAGCCCTAGGTAAAAAAGAGTGTCAACAGGTATTTAAAGAAAAGCAACGAGGGACAGCTTTTCTCCCAGCAATGGCAAATCTTCAGAAAGTCTTTTTTTATGGTTGATTTAACAACACAAATAGGTTTGAGTTTCTTTCGTATTTTGTAAGTCTTTCCTCACTTTTTTTGAATGAATCTAGAGACAGTTTACTGAATTCATCCAAACCTGCTCAACATCTACAATTGGATGAATTCATTTTGCTGTATTTATCTGACAAGTTCTTTATAGCTGAATCTCTACCACTATGCTGCAAGCAGTGCCACTCCATCATCTCAAGCTTTCTGATTGGACAGTTTCCCTGTTGACCATAGTGATGGCTACATTTGTTTAATTCAAATCTTACTACTTGTTCTTACAGAGGAGCCAACCTGAGGAGGATGACCAGTCCTGTGCTGCTACTGTAATTCAAAATCAAACCCCTAGTTCACGTCGTGAGAGGGGGAAACAGATCAAGTACACGTTTGTCAGACAGTACAGCTTGCACAAGCCATGCATCCACATGGAAAACATGCTGGCCAACTGGGCTCTGGTAAAGCATTATTGTATTTTTACCCACAAATCCAAATTTTTGTGAAATATCTTGAGTCTACTCGTGTCATTGCTTGTCATGCTAGACAAGCTGTCGACACTTCATGTTGCACATTATTACACGGATGGTCATATTATGATATTCTTCGACCCAGGATTGTCTGTTTACAGAAGACTGACAACAAATGTGCAAACGGTGCTGTAGGATGTGTGTTCAGCAAACTGTGACTCACTCTAAAAATAATTTTTAAAACATCTCAATGCCCTGACACTGTTATTTTACACATCCAAAATTGAATACACATTAAACTACATTTTGTATGATAGCCCACAATAACTTCACAACTGCTGTGTGGTCTGATCTGTCTGAGTCTCTAGAAATCCTGACCTCAACTCAGAGATCAACACAGACTGTAATTAATGGCCCTTTTAATGTTGCATTTACAGAATTAAACACTACGTGCTAATCTGGGACCATCCAGGAGGCTGGCAGCCACTGCAGGAGTGAGAAAGGGACTAATCCCTGTGACAGACACAGTGATGCGTTGGCAAAAATGCTCAAATGACTGTGTGAGAAACACTGCTGGATACCCTATTCTGAACCAAATGTACAACAGCAGCCCGTTGAGACGGATCCTCAAGAAAACACTGCAGTCTGCTTTACTGTGAACAACAGTAACCTCACAGTCACCCCTGTCCTGTCCAGTATGCATCAGTTACATACAGTAAAGATTGATGCTTACACACTTTGGCCCTCATTTATCAATCTTGCGTAGACCAGAAAAATGGGTGTACGTACATTTCCACGCAAATCTCGGCATTTATCAATATGGACGTGAGCGTAGGGTACGCTCAAATCCCACGCCAGCTCTCAGCTCGTGTACGCAAATTTGAAAACAGCTTGGACTCGCAGTGCAGGCTGTGCCGGGTAGCCGATGACTTTGTTGGACAATTATTAGAAGATAATACAAATGCAGTGCAAATAAGACCGAAATAAAGATATTAATCACTTAAAAATGAGCAGCTTATGGTGTGCAACTGAGTAGGAGAGCTGATTCAATAGTGCGCACACCGGCCACTTAGGAGGGCTGCATGGAACTGCGTAAGGGCAGTTGTCTCCGTTTTGGAGCAGCTGGGGGGACACTGAGGCACGGGGGCTGCATTCATTCAAAATGTTAGCCTAAGTATTAAATATGTAGTAGACATACACTGCTCTTTATGATACAAAAAAATACACGGCACAACATTCAGCTTAACATTTTATTTATTTGACGCACTTTGTAGATGTTAGTTCCTCTTTTAATGTGTCATTGATGCTAAAGCGAGCGATTTATTTCCAACGTTAACCGGCACGTTGTTCCTATCTGCTGGTGGAGCAGGACGGTGGGCGCTCTCACAGCTGATCGCTGCCGGGTCGGCTTGTGCAGCTGACGGCCGGGCTGACCACTCGTGCCAAGCGCATGCTGTCATACAGTAAAACGCTAGCCTAAATGTGTTATTTTTAGTTTTTAAACCCCTTTTGAATAGTGCTATCTAAAAGGGCCAATACATTCTAATCATTCAAATCTCTGCAGACGTGTATTTATTTTATGGAGACCATTATCGGACAGTTGGTGCGTCTTTTTCTCCTCCACCACTTTTATTATGCCCGCAGCCCCGCACCCCCAGTTGGTTGCATTTCAGAACAGCAACACGCTTTTTTTTAGTGGCGATTTTGAGTCAACACCAACGCTGTTGACCGCGGCAGTTATTTCCTTCCTAACTGCTGCCTTCTGTCGTTCTTTGATGCTGCTTGTAGGCTAATGCTCCGAAATGAAACTCTTTTTTTCTACTTTCGCTGTTATTCTGTCAATTTCTACTTCAGGGAAGTGCGTATTGCGCATATCCATGTCGTAAAACCTATGGGCGAGGCCTCTAAACTGAGAAAATATAGGGGCGTGATACGCTCGTTTTCAGCCACCGCATTTATCAATAATGGCGTGGCGTACGCCGAGATTGGCGAGATACGACTGTTTGATAAATATCACGCGACACCTGGCGTAGGGAGGTATTTGCGCCAGAATCTGCACCAGTTTCCACGCAAGTTTGATAAATGAGGGCCATTATGAGGCTTGGATCACAGTAACTCTCATACCATCATGTCTTATATAAAAGCGTGTGAATGTTATGGGTTGGGTACCATTCACATTTGATGTCATGTGAATATGTACTCTGTAGAGCTGACTTAATTTAGGTACCTTTAAAAGCACAGAGTTCAGTACCCAACCCTAATGAAGTCTTCTGTATCTTATCTTATACTGTTTACTAAGATGATGGCATGTTACTAAGTCAATACAAACAAGTACAGGGTGATAAAGACTGACATTGAGTAATAAAACTGTAACATATGTGATTCATAGAACATTGTCTATTCTTTTTTCCCAAGCACTAATTCCATTAATGAAATAGAGCAATTGTTAAACTCACCCTTCCGCTTTTTAAAATTATTCTATTTAACAAAAATGTAAACAATATATTTCCAGTTGTTTCCCTTTAAAAAAAATTGTATCAGTAATAAAATGCAGTTAATGAAACTCATGACTTCACTCATAACATTCCTAATAGCAGCCTAAAGGTTAGGCCAGCAAACTTCTCAATGTAACACACCTGTGCATTATGTGTTGAATTTCACTATGTAAGTTTACATTTGTGTCAGCTCACTGAGAGCAGGATGTAAATTAGTTGTACATAAAAGCCTGGTTGAGTAAAGGCCCTGACTATCATATTTTATTGTAACTTTTTTCAATATCCTTAAGTATTCATCATTAAGGTCCCATATTATGCAAAATGCACTTTTTCAATGTTTTTTTAATTCAATTCATCTTATTTAAGAGGGGGACAGTGCAAATTGATAAAACACATGATCATATATGGGTTAAAAATGCCAGAATTAGCCAAAAGGCTATTTTTCATCTGTAGTCCCCTGACACAGATGTTAAAAGAAAATACAATTAAACAAGATAAAAAACAACAGACAAAACAGGGCATCACAGAACAAACAGAACTGACTAACTAACTACAGTAAAACCGAACACAAAATACAAAGCACCAGCGAAAAAAAATAATTAAAATAAATACATAGTGTGTTGACCACATTCACAACAGATGATCTTAGTGCTGACATGTATATGTACTGATCAACCATTGTCTTAACTGCTTAGTAAACAATTGGTATGTGTTTAGTTCTCTGATATGTTGTGGGATTGAATTCCATTCCCTTGCACTTTTGACGGACCAGGCTGACTGACTAAAATTGCTTTTTCGCAACAGAATAACACAATCACCCCTCACCAATCCCCTTGTGAAACGATCAGTACCTGTTCTTCTACTGATGTACTCAGCAAGTGGTGGTGGAGCCAGATTGTGAGTGACCTTAAAAACCAAGCACAAATATTTTTTGAGGTCTTCCCAGCTAAAAAGCTGGTACTTTTTTAAATCGAACAGTGGTGGAAGAGTTTTGTTTTTTTATCTAGAATTTTTATTGCTTGTTTTTATTGTGATTCGAGAGGCTTTAACATGCTCAAATTGGCCTGCGACCAGCTTATCAAACAATAATTCAGATGACTAAAAATCATAGAGTGTAGAAACATTTTGGCAGCCTCTGTGGACATGTAATTTCTGATTAAACGGAAATTTGCGATATTGAATTTAGTAGTATTGCAGGTGTTTTAACATGTGCCTTAAAGGAATGGTTTGAATCAATTAACACCCCAAGATATTTAAATTCACTCGCAACCTTTAATTTTTCTCCCGCTACAGTTGTGTAATGGTCTCTGGTGGGTTTATTAGTTTTACAAAAGAACACGCTGACTATTTTGAGACATTTAATTGCAGGCAGCACTCTCTCAGCCATGATGTAACCTGAGCCATAGATCTCGTAAGCTTATCCACAACATCAGCCTTGGATCTGCCATGTACAAGAAAACAGTATCATCTGCATACATTATAGTTTCAACCTCAGGACACACAGATGGAAGGTCATTAATATACATACTGAACAATAGTGGACCAAGAATGGATCCCCGCGGCACACCAGTAGGCAACTGCAGTGACTTTGATCTATAATTATTTATGGAAACTGACTCAGACCTGTTTAACATAGATATGGGTCCACGGTGTGCCTAGAGATTGCCAAAGTATAAAATAAAAAAACTCTCTCCTTTTCTCACCCTCCCCCTTTCTGAAAACCTCTCCAATATACTCCAGTCAGAATTCTGGCTGTTTTTGACGTCAGACAGCCAAGCCACTTCCCCTCATATGAATAAACAGGAACTTCCACCGTGCAATAGTCTATGTTCCCCTCCTATTTCTTATTGGTCCACGGCCCCCAGATCCTCTGGAAAAATGTTCCTTCATCCGCCATATTGTTTTTCCCTCTAAGCTAGGGAACAGCAAACAAGACGCCCATAATACAGCAAGGCAGCAAGACAGAGTGTTGCATAAACCAACACAGAAGCATTTTGATCATAATCAACTAATGTTTCTTACCCACAGCAGTCTAATAATGCCGTGTTTATAACAAGACAAAGATTAGTCAACTACTTGTGTAGTAATTCCATCAGTGAAACTAAAAGGAATGTCCTCAATGGTTATTTGCCTGTTATTTACCTAGTGTAGCATGTAGCTTCAGTAGTAGCATCCAGCTTTTGCTCCCATTACACTTACTTTGGTTTCCCATTGCAGTCTAATAATGCCTTGGTTTTAACATGACAAAGGAAAGGAAGCTATTCTTGTAGAAATCAAACTTGAAGCTAATGTTTTCACTGGTTTTACATCGGCTGAATATGCCGTTAGCTCACGAGTAGCTTTGCGCTAGCATCCTGCTTTTGCCCCATTACACTAACTTAGCTTTCCCATTGCAGTCTAATAATGCCTCGGTTTTAACATGACAGAGGATAAGAAGCTATTCCTGTAGAAATCAAACTTTGAAGCTAATGTTTTCACTGGTTTTAAATCGTCTGAGTTTTATTTGTAGCTGTTAGCTCCCGAGTAGCTACGCAGTAGCCTCCATCTTTTGCTGCATTTTGAATGTGAACATGTCATTACCATTAGCTTGTGGCTGTCAGTGCATCAGTATGAACATAGTCTTTCATGTAGACAAGGATCGGTCTTGTCAAACTGTTTTAAGTATGGCTAAGCTCCTGCATTAGCCATTTTGGTTATTCACGTGAGGGTAAACACTGTGTTCGCACTCCGCAGTGTCTCTAGTATCACGTAATCACTGCAGAGACGGTGGGAGGGCATAGACCGTGGGACAGCCCAGCCAGACTGCAGGCTGCCGACACCAAAATAGGTCATCCAGAGATCAGAGTAAAATCAGGGTATAGAGGCTTGCTACAATAAATGATCTGAACGGGTTTTTCAGCAACATCTTTAAACATAAGTATTAGGGACTACTAAGGCCGTATAAAATTGACAGAAAAGTGCATAATATGGGGGCTTTAAATAATGTTATATTTTGTAATATTAGTGGTCAGCATTACTATATTGGACCTGAAAGATTGTTGTGCTACAAGCAAGTAGTTAACAAAAACCCAGTGCAATCTAAATCATCTGATCCAGAGAGTGCAGGTGGAAAACCAACATGGATTTAAACATTATTGTGCTCATGTGGTATCATCAGAATATCTGACGCACAACACACAGCCACAGTTCCATTCAAATTGACATAAAATGAAGATAAATAAGACATGGACTTTAATTTGCTTTCATGCCATAACGCCTCATAGCACACAGTGGACAGGAATAGATCCTGAACTGAATTGAGGAATCGATTTTGAAATGGGTATCGATCTTGAATCGAATTATGACCCCAAGAATCGGAATCAAATCTAATCGGATTCCAAAAGATTCAGACCCCTATACCAGACATTGACAGGTTTACAAGACCAGGATTGCCCTTGTTTTCTCTGACAAAACAGGGGCAATCCTGGGGCAATCCTGGAGCTGAATAACTATCATCATAAAATAGCCGTGCGACAGCGAATCGATAAAAATCGATTAAAATCGATTACTAAAAGCGTTGGCAACGAATTTGGTCATCAATTCGTTGAGTCGCGCGATTAATAAGTCACTTGTAGGCACGGCACTGTTTACATCCAGCCGCCGACAGGTTCATGCACGCCCACAGCGAGCCTTCCGCACGTGAAGCGGTGTGGAAAGCAATAGTGTGAGCGCCCACTGCTTGTATTTTGGTCATATCTAACACTGGACTGTAGGCCTATATAAAAGTGTTGTACCTTTGCTGTCTTTGGGTTAAAAAAAAACTCCTTCAACTCAGTATCCGTCTAGTCCAAAAAAGCTCTGTCAGCTGCTGCTGCTGCAGACGGTGTGCTGACGGGCTCGGAGAATCGGCATCGGCGCATCAACAGTCATAGCGGCGGCAGTAATCACACAACCGAACGGTGTAGAAAGTCCCGTCAGTTAAAAATAGTAATCCAATTTTTAAATCCATGTTAAAATCGGAAGGATATAGAGCTAGTGTAGTGAATGTGTACATATATTTCATTCACTGGCCTTGTGATTTTAAATACGGATAGTGTTTGTCAAAACCCCCAACATTCCTCTGCCTTGAGCCAAGGCTTTTATATGTGTTTTGACACCTTTCTCTGCCTGAAGCCAGGCTTTTGTTTGTAAAGCCACACCTATCAGTCCCTCTGTTCTAACCCCCCCAGGATGTGTCCCCCTGTCTCTTCTGCCATTGGTCAGAAGTCTTATGCTGTTTGATAACAGCTAGTGAGCTAGTACAGCTTGCTCTCTTCTTCAAGCACCATCCGAGGTGCTCAGGGCTCTTCTTCTCTGCATCTCCAAACGGAGTGGTGCAGCCCGCTCTTCTTCTCCTCGCCTCCACCAGAGAGGTTGGAAGACTCTTTTTCTCCTCGCCTCCACCCAGAGAGGAAGGAGGTCCACACTCTTCTCTACGCACCTCAAGGAAGGTAGCACGCTCTCTCCTGCCTTGCTAACCACCCCAGACCGGGGGTAGCTCAACCTTCTGGACCCAGACAAGCTCTGGTCTCCCTGATCCAGGCGCTACAGCATGGCCTGCCCAAACAGCCGTGAAGCCCCTCTCAACCAAAAAGGAACAAGGATCCACCCTGTTGCTCCAAGCAACTAAAGAGGAACCAGAAGAACCAAAGGCCAGACCCTTTAAGAAGAAGAAGAACTACCAGAGACAACAACGCCAGTTAACACGCGGCTACTGAAGATCCAGAAAGCACCAGTTCATCCGAACTGAATCAAGACCGACCCGCGAAGCAAAACCCCTGTTTCATGCCAAAGGATCCAGAACCTCTCACACTGCAACAAACGCTGCAGGGTTCGACATAACGTATAGCCCGATGGCCCGGGGCCAGTAAAATCATATGCAGGGCAAGTTGATTGGCCAGTCACTGTCCCGCCCGGGCCAGTGACTGGCCAATCACAGTGCAGTATCTTTTTGTAGACTATATCATGGTTCATTGAAATGCGCGTTGAGAGTCGGAATGAAAGCAGTGTTTATTTAAGACTCAATATAATAAACCTAATATAAAATATATTTTTTAATGAAAGGCCAGTGGACAACCGATGCATGGGCGTTTTGACAGTCTCTCGCTCCGTTGGCAGAGCTGCCTACTGTCCGCCTGCGAGTCGACAAATCAATCGACTTGCTTTGCCCCCTTTCTTTCTTCCCACAGCAGAGGTTGAGGTGCAGAAAATGATAACTGCGCTTTTCCTTTATCTGCCGCCGTAATGTTAGAGTATTTGCATCCAAGCCCCAATGGTAGCCTAATACAAATGAGAGGCGTTATTTAAACGCTGTGAATGCGTCTCCGGTGATTGTGTCGGTTGTAGACAGAAACGAACGGAGGGACTCCGCTCACTGTACAGTTCCTATAGTCGCGCAGTTTGGCACTGTGTTTTCAGGCTCGAGACATTCAATCAGATCGCGGAAGTCTTTCCCATTGAAATCGCTAACGGGGATAATATCCCCGGTTATTATTTTAGCCACAAACCACAGTTCATCTGCGCGACGGCTCACTCGCTCGCTGGCGAGATCACACGGTGAAACGCTGCTGTGATCGATCGGACGAAGGCATTGTGTGTTTCTAGTGATTTAACGTCATAGTCTTAGACGAGCGTTTAACTTCTGCTGCATATTTTGCACTGCATTGTTTTTTATCAATAGTTTGAAAAAATGGTCCCACACCGGACTCTTATGTGAAGCTGACACTTCATGGAGAAGTGACACTCCTGCAGCGCGCTCGCATACACGGTGAAATCTCCCATTAAAAAAACGGCATAACCCACTGATTTTCGGATTTCTATTCTATTTTTAAAGTCAACTTGAGCGCAAGTGGAAAACCGGTCATTCGGTCGACACATTCACATCCCTAATGCATATAGAGAAAGTAATAAAAACAGCCTACCACACCACAAAGAATGATCAGACCTTCATCTCCTTTTTTTTTTTTAATGTTTGAACATGACTTCTGCAGGTGAACTATTCATTAAACCTCCCAAATTCAAGAATAAAAACAACCATCAAACTACTGGACTTTAAAATACTGGCCCACTCTTTCAACATACTTTCAGTTGTAGGCTTCTAATTCAATATGTTTGCCTGGTTTTATATTATGTGTATGAGCAATATCAACATTTCATATAAATAACTAAAAGAAAAATAACCAAATCTAAAGGGAATATCTATACTGTTACAGTATAGATATTCCCTTTAGATCTGGTTATTTTTCTAATACAGGTATTATAATTATTGACACTAAATTATGAATAAAAAAAACGTGTGTGCAGGGCCAGTGAAAATATACAAGGGGCCAGTAAAACTCGGATCCACTGGCCCGGCGGGCCAGTAGGAAAAAAGAGTTATGTTGAACCCTGCGCTGTGTATCATCATCTGGTATCGTATGAACCACTGGGCAGCTTAGCTTAGCTTAGCAAGAACACATGGCTTAAAAGACTGTTAACTTGGAAATGTATATTTACTGATTTGAACTAGGGCTGGGCGATATGGACCAAATCTTATATCACGATATAGGTAATTTTATATCACGATATGGATATATATCACGATATAGCATTTTTCCTTAAAATTCAATGGATTACAATAACCGTACTGAACTTTAATCACATTAGATTATTTTAATTTTTGCTTGGAATTTAAATTTCCATACAAAAGAAAAACTGGTGCAAAATACCACACCAGTCAGTGCAAAATAAAAATGACAGCATCAACCAAAGAGCCTACATTTTCCAATTGATAGTAGCCTATATCAAAATAACGAAAAAGATTTGAATTTTCCTGCAGTATTTGCTCATCTTCATTTAAAAAAGCTGTCAAAATTAACTAATGAGCAAATGTCTGGTAATACTTTAACTCCAGCTTCAACACAAATAATATTTTCAAGTTTGACATGTTTTAAAGTTACATAAAACCAGCCTTACTGGCTGTCTCCAACAATAACAGCACGGGGGTGAAGCCCCGAGTAGGCTAAAGATGTAATTATTAGCCAGCTAGCTCACAAGAGCTAACCCATGTAGTTTGCTGCTTAAAACAAGCCAACTCTGCGTCACGGCAACAGCACGCTGAAGCAGCAAGCAAGTTTCCTTTGCCCGATTACATTGTTGACCGTTAAAACCAGCTGCTCTGCCACCGTGACACGGAGTTGGTTTGTTAACTTTAGTGACGGTGCACCGAAGCTAGACCATGAGCTAGAAAGCTAGAGCAACAGATGAGGCTTCTTCTGTTGAGGGTAGAGAAGCTGTATTGCAGCCCAGAACTGCAGAGCCCCCGTGTGGCGCGGCGGTGTAACTGCAGTGTAACTGTAGGGACTCGGAGGGACAGCTGCCTCCCGCTCCATATATGCTCCCGCCACATGAACTTTTTTTCTCCGCGATATAAACGGTATGGCCAAATCTCTCCCGGTAGACACTTTCATATCGTCCACGATATGATATCGTCATATCGCCCAGCCCTAATTTGAACTATTAATTGTCGTTTTGTAATTGGGTTTACATACTTTGAGATCTTAACCTTAAGGGAACACAACACACAGGCTAAACCAAGCCTCAAGCTCTCCCCCCACAGACAAAGGTTTTTCACACCTAGACTCTCACACACACACACACTCGAAAGCTAATTTGCATCCAAATACCTGCACCTACACACACACACACGCGCACACACACACACACACACACACACACACACACACACACACACACACACACACACACCACAACGCACACACGCACGCACACACACACACACACACACATTTTGGCGAAAACTTGTTTTCCCAGCAATATAAAATAGATAGTAAAGATGGAATTATGACCTGTTTAATGTCCTATATTGAGCTATGATCATATCAGCAATTAAAGCAATAATACAAGTTATATTTCAACAAAATAATAGAAAAGTATCAATAGTGATTTCAATAAAGACTTGGATCGTTAAGGAGTCTCAAATGGTATCGATATCAATAACAATTAACGATCTCCTGTCATCTGAGAGAAATTAAGATGATTTAATTGTTTTAACCGTTAGTATTTACCGGTTAAAAATCTTATCGGTTGACTGGTTTACCATGGACATCACTTATATACTGTATAAATGTATATCATACATTGTATGTTTTTTTTTGTGTTATCCCAGTTAAGTTTATTTTTAATTTTTTATCATTTAATATTACTTTTAATAGTTCCGGGATGTTGGAGCAATAACCTGGTGTTTTGACACTTCAGTCTGCACTGTGAATTTGAAGTAATGTTCAGTTTTTGAAATAAAGATGCGGCATTTACAAATGTTTCTTTTTTTTAATACGATTCATCGATTAATTGAAAAAATTATCGACCGATTAATCGATTATTTAAATAATCGTTAGTTGCAGCCCTACCTGGGCAGCATAAACAAATATAGTGGCCCATAATAATAGCCGACTGCTTATATTATCTCAAGCCTACTCTAATAGCTCAGATGGAAAATTCAGCATAATGTACATTCCCATGTCATACTCACCACTCTGCTGCCCTGAGTTGTTTTTGTTTTTTCATAAAATGCTGTCACTCAAATGAATTACTGCCAGTCCCGTCTCACTTCTGTTTGTTCATTATTAGCTAAGCTAACGAAACATAGCCATGTCTCCTTTATGAGCCAGATGGAAGGCTTTTAATTTAAAAAGTGTTGGCACAATGTCCCTCTCACTTAGCCTGGCATTCCCAGACCTGCCACTAGGCGCTGGCAAATTAAATTTGCTGCGCCTGTTGGTCTGGAAACTCTCCGTTGAAGCTTTTTCAAAAAGACCGGAAATCTGGGCTCACGTTTCAATTGGTTCTATCTAATATGGGCGCGCCAGAGCCCTTTGTATGGTGCTCTGGGAGGACGTAACCGGATGACGACAGTGACGTGCATGCGACGTCGAAGCCGTGATAGTAAACATCAAAGATGGCTGCGGATATGTTGTGTGAGTTTGAGACTGCTTTGGCCTCGACCCTTTACGATTTGGAAGACGGCACTCAAATATTTCATTAGCAAGTAAGTGGAATGTTCTGTTTTGCCGACCGACCACGGCAAACGTTTAATTTAACAGTTTAACAGCTGTTCGCTAAACGAACGGGGCTTACGTCACCTTGTGCATCGCTCTGATTGGTTGTAGTGCTATCCAACTGCGTGCAGTGGCATTTGAAATGCACGAGTAGGAGCCGCCCCTTGAGTTAGAAATTACTATTGATCGTGGCCAGACCCTCTATCGTTCAAGATATCAGGGTCTGGAGTTCCAGGCTACCTCTCACTGTTTCTTGGGCTGTTATTGACAATAGACAGTGCCATGTTGTCAGTTAGAACAGCTGTCCAATAGGCCTCCTTCAGCTGGCATCAACCTTACATCATGTTCTTGTCCTTTAGTACAATTCCACAGCTCCACTGTACACAATCCTCACATCTATGTAGTGCCTTTGTTCCAGATGTTGCTGATCTACACACACTATGGTTTTTAGTTAACTTTAGTTTTAATAAATAATATTTGTGAAATAAATATTTTGCCTCCTTGTCACATTCAGATTTAATCTAGACAGTTCATTTGTTTATTCACGGGCTGGCAGCGAATCGGAAAAAAAATAAAAATAAAAAGTACAAGTAGATTGACATTAGTGGGTTTAAAGAGAAAATTGAGAACATGAAACACTTTTGTCAACAGAAAGTAGTGTGGTAGGAGTGGGCTTTATAGTGAATGTATTTATTGTTGTGTGTGTGTGTGTGTGTGTGTGTGTGTGTGTGTGTGTGTGTGTGTGTGTGTGTGTGTGTGTGGTGTGTGTGTGTGTGTGTGTGTGGTGTGTGTGTGTGTGTGTGTGTGCATAATGAGATGGGTAGTGGCGGGACAGAGGTCCATTCATTAGGGAGCTAGAACAACATTACAACAACAGAGACACCTGCTCTGCCAAAGCGAATAGGATTGGATTTTACTTCATCAACCTGTTTCCCATTAAGTCAATTAAGGTCCACCGAACCAGAGTAGCTTATAGTAAAATACATCCTCCCTTTCAGGCACAGGTTTTCCAGCATGGAGGTGAGGCATAGGAGGAAGTAACACACAGGATTGGGCAAGTGGTGGAGCCTCTTAATTAGCTCAAGGGGCAGCAGGTCAGCTGCAGCTAACCAGCCCAGATAGGCCCGATAACTAGCAGGGAAGGGAGGTCTGTTTGTGAGACGCTTAGAAAAAAACACACACTCCATGCGTTCCTAATCGCATACTCTTTCTTTTTTCTATTCTTCATACTGCAGCTGATCATGAAAAAACAGCCTCCTACTGTGTACAGTAGTACAGATCTACACTCACCGGCCACTTTATTAGGTACAGCGGTTCATTTTCTTGTTAACACATATAACTAATCAGCCAATCACATGGCAGAAGCTCAATAGATTTAGGCATGTAGACCTGGACGGGACAACTTATTGAGGTTAAAACCGAGCAACGGAATGGGGAAGAAAGGGGATTTAAGTGACTTAGAAGATAGCAATGTTCATGGTGCCAGAAGGGCTGGTCTGAGTATTTCAGAAACTGCTGATCTACTGGGATTTTCACTCCAAACCATCTCTAGGGTTTACAGAGAATGGCCCGAAAAAGAAAAAATACCCAGTGAGCGGCATTTGTGTGGACGTAAAATACCTTGTTGAAGTCAGAGGTCAGTGGAGGATGGGCATACTGGTTCGAGATGATAGAAAGGCAACAGTAACTCAAATAACCACTCGTTACAACCAGGGTATGCAGAATACCATCTCTGAACGCAAAACACGACCAACCTTGAAGCAGATGGGCTACAGCAACAGAAGACCCCATCGGGTGCCACTCCTGTCGGCTCAAAACAGGAATTCTCAGAGGATCACCAATATTGGACAATAGAAGATTGAAAAATAATGCCTGGTCTGATGAGTCTCGATTTCAGTTGAGACATTCAGATGGCAGGTTCAGAATTTGGCGTTAACAACATGAAAGTATGGATCCATCCTGCCGTGTACCATCAACCATGCCATGTTCAAAGTCACCTAAACCCCCTTTCTTCCCCATTCTGATGCTCGGTTTGACTTCAGTACATTGTCTTGACCACGTCTAAATGCCTAAATGCATTCAATTGCTGCCATGTGATTGGCTGATTAGCTTTTTGTTTTTATAAGCCATTGAACAGGTGTACCTAAAAAAGTGGCCGGTGAGTGTATAGTGAGCTCCACAGGTTTTGATTAGGAGCTTATTATCTGCTTTGGATACACACACACACATCACCTCTAAGAGGTGAGTGGTCAAATTTGTTGGGGCATTTGCACAAATTAAGTATAATATCAATTAGGGAGCACCCGTGGTTCTATGGGCATGCTGTACTATTAAGCTGTCATGTGTAGTGTGTGTGTGTGTGTGTGTGTGTGTGTGTGTGTGTGTGTGTGTGTGTGTGTGTGTGTGTGTGTGTGTGTGTGTGTGTGTGTGTGTGTGTGTGTGTGTGTGTGTGTGTGTGTGTGTGTGTGTGTGTGTGTGTGTGTGTGTGTGTGTGTGTGTGTGTTACTTTGCTTAATGGGAGCTTATATGGCAGCAAATAGCCCATGGGGCCTGCTGATTAACTAGATGCTGAGAATACATTTATAAAATGAATTAAATGCATTGAGAGAGAAACTCTCAACCGTGGCCCGGGGCAGTGGTGTACCCGAGGGTACCAGTACTTTATTTGGGACAGGCTCATGTTAGAAACGTGCCTTTGTTTCCAATTTATCCTGTTCCTTAGGCGATGCAAACTCCAAATGTCCTCCATGTTTGCCTGTTGTCTCGATAAAGTCATTATAATGTCTAACTTCCACAGCATTAAAGCCATCAGTGCAGAGAGTTCACTTTGCCTAATGTTTAAAGGTGGAGTCAGCGATTGTAGAGAATGCTTGTTGTCAAACTCCCTTTTTGTCAAAATCAGAGAAAGGTTCGAGACTTTGGATGTAAAAAACAACGCCACCAACCAGAGCCGGCCCGAGGCATAAGCGAACTAAGCGGCCCCCCCGACTGCACTGGGGGGGCCCCTCCAAAATTTTTTTTTTTTTTTTTTTTTTTTTTGATATTAACATCATATTGTGAAAATATCAGTTATCATACAAAAAAGGAATAAAATGTTTTGGTCTAGATAATTAATAGCCTAAAAATGTAATCAGTTCATCTGGGAGGAAATCCGCACGTGCGCCCAAAAATCTGGTGAGTGCGCCCAGATATTTTCACTGGTCGCACCAGTGCACCTGAAATTGTTCACCTCATATTATGTAATATTGGGCGTTGTGCTGCACGATTCATCTAATCACGATGTGAGCTAGTGCAATTACATTCTTCACAAATGGCTGCGATTGCGATTTAATGTAGGATAAATGTGCGCGCGTGTGTCTAAACGTTCCAACCGCTCCTCTCGTCTTTTTGGTAGGGCCCCTCGGCTCCTCTGACAGTGAGCGTGTGTGTGCGTGTGTGTTGTGTGTGTGTGTGTGTGTGTGTGTGTGTGTGTGTGTGTGTGTGTGTGTGTGTGTGTATGTAGCTGCGCGCGCGCACCTACACGGCGTGCAAGTCAGGTGCGGACTATGGTGCAGACAGCAGAGTAAACAAACACACATGGACACCGACGCGCATCAGCATTGAACTGTTTTTTTTTTTTTTTTTTTTTTTCACTTTGGAAAATGATTATTATTTCCAGGAGTGGAGGGCGATGTGATTAACTGTAGGCTACTGAAGCAGATAACAACACATTATTGTGTTTGGTTACGATATTTATTCATTTAAATATTTAACTGCTCCACCTTAAGTTTCACTTTTGTTTTCATCTCCGTCTCAAACAGCTGGTCCGATCAGCTGTTCGGCTCGCGAGCCCAACGGCCCGACAGCGGGAGTCAGTCTAATGACAGATGATCACTAGGCAGTTATGATCAACTTAAATCAAAAAGCAAAATCATGAAATTACTGCCTCTCTGTCTGTCTGTCTGTCTGTCTGTCTTTCTCACTGCACACTGTCACTCCAACAGCATCGCCAAAAAAAGTGACGTTGACCCCCCCCCCCCCCCCCCCAATATTACTTTAAATGTGCACACACAAAAATTGCAGGCTGTTTGTTCACACCCCTAGTGTAGGCTGCTAGCCTAGTAGGCCTACAAGCTTTATTTTTTATATTTTCAATTCTTAATATTCTTAATATGTGTTTGCTTTAAATTGAGATCAGGTTTCAAAACTATCAATAATCTCAAATTTTCCTTGAAAACCAAGAATCATAATACCATTTATTTATTATATTGCATCGCAAATCGCAATATTGGCCACTATAATCGCAATTGCACAATTTCTCCAAAACGTGCAGCACTAATTGGGTGCACCCAAAATTTATGCTGGTGCACCTAGATTAAAAAGTTAGGCGCACCGGTGCACCCAATGAAAAAGTTAGTCTGGAGCCCTGCATCCATGCACAGTGTGTATTGAGTTTATTTAAAAACAATTGGAAATGGGGCTGCCCTCAGTTGCCCATGCACTGTGTATAGTCTATAGCCTATTTCAGCCATGTCTGTGGAAAAAAAGATACAGTAGCTGGACAACAGAGTTCTTCTGCTTAGTTCCTCACACTGCATTTAAATGCATTCACTATAATACAGAGAAATATGTCCCGTAAAAGAAAAAGAGCTCCAAGCCCAACCCAGAGGACCCTCCATAATGTTTTATTTTAAATTAATATTTTTATGGAAAATCCATGTGTCCTTCTTCAATAGCTTCTAATTCATCTGACCCAGTGTCTCCAAATTATTTGTTCACACAAAATTTCTCAGATTTAGCCTCTTAATTTTCCTCTCAAAGTGCACCAGATTCATGCATTTCACTTTGAAAAGGTTAAAAAAATCTCCCGGGGGGGCATACCCCTTGACCCCCCTAGGAGGGTCTGAATCTCGGCTGTCTAACACTTTCACACAGCCGCACAGTGGAGGCACTAGCGGAAAACACTGGGTGTGTGAATGATATTTAATAAACATCTATAGTTTCAGCAGCGCTAACATTGGAGGGGGGCCCCCTAATCATATTTCGCTTAGGGCCCCCTGAAGGCTTGGGCCGGCTCTGCCACCAACACTTTTACAAGAAGAATGTCACATACGTATCTGTATGACTGTGTGTGCTAAAACAATTCAGAGTGTTTATACACTGAGCTTAATTTGTTATTATGAATACAGGTTTTAAATTAGAATTAAGGTGACTAATCTTACGATCACGATATGATTCCTATGAATATTAATCAAAAAATAAGATTTCCCCAGCCCTCCATGGTGAATATAATGTGGTGTCTCGACACATTATTTTCCCAGGAAAAATATCTGCAGGATTTTGAGCATGTGTGTGTGTCTGTGTGTTTATATGTCTGTGTGCATATGTGTTCTAACGTAGCTACTTAAGGCCATATGTATTTAAACTACCTCATGCTACCAAAGTGTTGTAGCTAAACACCGAACTCCTTCATTTACAAGCAGTATTTCGAATAATACAACCTTTGGCTCAATTTTGCAGCTGCAGGTTTCTCCCTGCTTTCCTGCCATTGCTAAAGAATGGCAATGAATTTCTAGCCACCAATTCAGAGCGGATATTAAAAAATTACACAAAGGCTAAGTGGAACAGCTGCTGGCTTATACTGTAGAGTGTAACATTGCATTGCCACATTGGAAAGAGCTGACAACCAAAGTTCATTGTATCTCTGCCCCCTCTTTACCATTCAATGTCCCACAGGCTCTACCCACAGAGACAAACACTGCAGCGTATTTATGAACTAGATATTGGAAATTCAAGGAACAGCTATTTCAGCCAGGAACTAATGCATTTCTGCTGAATGTTCAGCCCCATTATCTATTTAGAGCCAGAGCACAGTGGTGTTTCTGATGACAATAGCATGTCCTGATTAAAAGATGACAGCTCCAAAAGCTTTTTTCTCTGTTGACCGATTTTTTCAGTTCAGTTCCAGTTGTGTGACCTCATTCCAGGAAACAAAGATGGTTTCCTGTCAGCCTGGATAATGTGATTTGAGACAATCCTTATGTTACAGATACATGGCAGCCTGCAGAGTAGAGGCTGCTAGGCTTAATCCATCATCATACATTCAGCACAGAGTGCTAGTATAGTTTGGTGCAAATGAGGTAGTATAATTTTATGTTATTCATTTAACTATTCAATTATTATTTGCAGAGGTTTGGAAAATTGTAAATATAGTTTTTCCTATAAATGTACACAATTTAACTTCAATAACTCAGAAGCAATCATTTGAATCAATCTAAAACTATTAACTAACTAAATTATTCATGATAAATTATTAAGAAAAACAACAACCACTAGTTATATTAGTAGGCCAAAGTAAAACAATACAAATGACATAATAACATAACATTATCCAGACATAATAACATAACATTATCCAAACATTACCAAAGTCAATCATATAAGCTTAAAGTTTTACATTTCACACTCAGGTTCTCTTATCTGCTTACTACTACCAGTTCCAAATTAGAACCGGGTCCAAATTTTTGATTCCAAGAAATTTAAATGTTGGTTCCGCTTATCGGTACATGTATGCAGGGAGGTGCCTATGTCACGCATCAACGGAAGGAAGTAACCGCGCCTGCGTGTCTGTTTCCATATGTTTTGATACAAGCTAGCAGTTAGCATGTTCAACTGAACAGCAGTATGAAAGATTGTGGTTTTACTTTGAGATGACAAGGCAAAGTGCAGTAAATGTGGGAATTTACACCACAAATCTGACCACTCATTGAAGGCAGCTACTACTAGACTACTATATATTGACAAATATAATAAAACAAAAGTGGAATTTCAAACTTTAATATCTATATTGGTATTGACATGCAAATGAACAGTCAAATGTGCATAAAAATGTGCATTGTGTAAAGCCACTCAGAGGAGGAGTCTCTTCTCCATAATCCTCCGTGGATCTTGTGTGTCTGTGTGCAGTGTCCTGTTCATTTATTCATGATTTCTGATCCCCTCTTCTCGTATGGCCCACCCAATCCTGGCTCTAACAGGTCAGCACTCACAGAGCCAGGCAGCTGTCCCTTAGGACTGAGCTCCACCGCATGCCAGAACCGCATGCACCCCCCCTCCCCTCCCCCCTCACACACACACACCAGCCTCCATATGGTGCTATCATACAGACCGGTTTCACTGTTGACAAAGACCAAAGCCAGTTCAGCTTCTGTTCAGTCATTTGGGAGGATCAGTTTAGCTACTGCTTGGGTTTTTTCAAACGTATGCATTCTCATTTGTCTTATTTACACAACAGTGGACTCTAGCTGTGTCCATACAGTTGACAAAATGTTAAAATGTTGGAAACACTGTGGGGTTGATCTATTAAACGTTTGCATGCACAAAAACGTGCGCAAACGGGATTTCACCAAGGTCCCAACCACAGCAAATTCTACCAGCATCCAATGCGGAAGTGACAAAAAAAAGCAGTTTCCCGAGTTGCTACTAGGGGCATGTTTCATAATAGAGCAATTTCTCATTGATCTCAATGTTAATTATGCCGTTTTAACAGCATTATTAAAACTATATAAGACCCGGTACAAAAAAAAAATTCTAGTCTGTATGTTAAGTTCATATCTCCATGACAACACTGAGTGGGGTGAATGTTTTTGGACTATTTTTTTTTTCTATTGGAGGTTAAAATGTATGAATAATTAGGGCGCGGCCTCTTCAGTCACAGCTAGCCGCTGGCCCTCACTTCTCCTCGGAGGTATACCCCCAACATCATGTCTTTTTTGGTAAGAGGAAATGAGGCGGAGTCTGAATCTGACAAGATGGCAACGCACATAGGAGAGGACGATTCGATGCAGTTGAAATAACTGAGATCAGCCCAGATGCTACATGCATTTTAAATACTATCTATGGATTTCACCCGCAAACAACATTCAAGCTGATCTACTTATGTTTGCTAACTGAAGATTGCTTGTCAAATATCACACGCTGTCCATTTAGTACGTTTGGCCTGCATGAATATGCAAAATCAGGCGTTTCTTCCTGAGTGCACAAAATATGTGAGGAGTAGGTGCAAAAACCTTTATTTAGCACACACACTGTCATTTACAAAACCTGAAAAAAATTGTGGTTGTTGTGATTTTGTCTATATTTGATTGATTTGAAAAGCAGGTGTTATACTGTTGCAAACACACTGGTGAGGAGGAAACATAAAGGACAATGGATAAAGTTTTTTTTCTGCTCATGTTATGTTTGGATTGACAGAAACACAGATAATCCAGACATATCGCCCATCCAGCGATGCCAATTTGGAGCTTTTGGATGAGTTAAGGGCTGATTTACACAAGAACTTTCTCACAAGAAAGTCACATAAATACCTGCTGTGCCAAAAGGCATTCCCTTGCGTCTGGTCGTTCCAGCGCATGCACGCACTGTAATTTTTCTACTGGCGTCTACCACAGTAGTTGTCAACTGCCCCGAGTCCATAATGTTATGTCACGCGTTAGGTAATGCCGTTATTTTTTCAGTAACAGGGTAATCTAACTAATTACTGTTTCCGTCGTTACAACGCCGTTATCGTTACTAAACGTTAAATGTGGTGCGTTACTATGAATTGATTGAATAACTGTGTAATCCGAACGACACCCTGTCTCCATACTACACAAACTGCTAGTGAGGAACGGTGGATAGGTTAAGGTTAAGGTTAAGGTAACTTTAATTGTCCGAGTAGATTGGTTGCAGTTATAAAAGAATTGCTGCTTACACACACACGCATGACATATAACGAGATAAGCGATTGTTATTTCTTATAGTGTTTTAAGATGTGTTTTATTCAGTGTAGATGACATAACTGCCGTGACGTCAGTCAGCCGGAGCGCTGTTTAGTGAAGTTTCTTTTTCTTTCTCCCTCTGTTGTGTGAGCGTGCAAGTTGCCGCAGTAACCACTTCTCAATCCACGGTTGAAACGTGCTTTCCCTGAGTTTGATTGCATCGCCCTTGTGAGTAAGTGCTTGGAATTTCACGATCTCTATTAGGCTATAAGTTATAATTTATGCACGTTATTAAACAACCGCGATTCGCTGGTCGCAACAGCTGTTTAACGTTTCATCATCACGAGCGGAGTGTAAGATATTGTTCTTTTTCTCCGGATCTGTATGCTGCTGTGCATGTTGAAGAAGGAAATAAACAGCTGATAAATCCTTACACCTTCTCTCACCGTCTCATGCTTTTCTTTTTAATGACTCTCCTCTTCAACACCGCTCAAATTTTTATTATCCTGTAGTCGCGCTATATGCTCCACATGTTTTATTTTAAGTAGGTCATTTGTTCTATAACCTATTTTAAATTACTCTCCTCCTTCAGCGTCGCTCAGTGGCGCAATATAGCCTATACAGGTGAAGCTCGAAAAATTAGAATATCGTGCAAAAGTGAATTTATTTCAGTAATTCAACTTAAAAGGTGAAAATAATATATTATAGACTTATTACATGCAGAGTGAGATATTTCAAGCCTTTATTTGTTATAATTTTGATTATCATGGTTTACAGCTTATGAAAACCCCAAATTCAAAATCTCAGAAAATTTGAATATTACATGAAATCAATTCAAAATGTATTTTAAAATCAGAAATGTCGGCCCTCTAGAAAGTATAATCATGAACAATAATGAGAGTGTTTGTGGGAGACCACCAAGATTGACTGACGGACAACATTGCTATCTGTTTTATTAATAAATAAACCGAAACATTACACATTTTGCAGCTCTGGATATCCTTCACAACAAAGTGATGATGACACACTCAAAAATTAAATGTGTCAAAAAAACATCATAATTCCTTACCCACTCCTTTGTGTCAAGGAATTAAGATTTGCGCGCACGAATACTGTAGTCCAAATAATATGTACTGTGCATTTTTAGGGGGGGGGTTCATCTAAAGTATCACTGGATAATTTAGATGAACTTGTGCACACTAGAGCAGGAAATGCTAATCCCACCCAGATGGCCATGTGTTAGTACAGGCATATGGACAAACAGAACACTACCCCAATGCTGCTTCCGCCACCAAGGAGAAAGCTCAGAAGCAGGCCTGGCATGCTGCATGTTACATCCTCTCAGCCTGTCAAAGGCACACACACATTCACATTCTCACACACACACTGACACACTCTGTCCAAGGTAAATCACTCAGGAGTACGAACACTATCGGCCCTCATTCATATCCACATGTAAAGCTTTTCTTGGAGAAAATTGAGGCTGAAGAACTGGCAGGGTGCCCATATAATCCCAGCTTCATGGATGATCTGGGAGAGACAGAATATATGGCAAATGAGGGGACTGTGCAGGCAGCCATCCATAGCAACAGATGAGAGTCTGACATTAGGGTGTGTGTGTGGGGGGGGAGACGGTGCAGAATCCCACTGTGCATCGTACTCTCTACCTCCAGCCTTGTATTCCTTTCCGTCCGGTGCCTAGCTGCTGTCACTGACTCAGACACAACAAGAGGTCCAGTTAACTGTGACATTAAAGTAACACTGGGCCACCCACTGCAGGGGCAGCCACACTGCTCGGTGTAGCAGCAAGGATATATGTGGTTGAATCCAAGGTTTGTCTCTGCTGCTGAACTTATCACCAGCATTACACAGAGACCTGACAACTAGGGCTGCTCCTTAGGCGTAATCAATTATACTGGGACTTGAAATGTAATGTATTGCTTTTTATGATGTTTTTTATGAGTTATTAGCCATTACGTAGCCATTAGGTGGGTGAGTCTGGGGTGTTAATAAACAGCCTAGGCTCTGTAAACGGGTATGTTAACAAAGGTGGCCCACGGTTGAAGCAACAATTATTGTATATTAACAAAAGAAAATTCAGTGCGCACACACAGTACAGACAAGTGGCAGATTGTGAGAAATTATTTACTGATTTTGACAAAGTACATTTTGACAACAAGCATTCTCCAGCATCACTTGGCTACACCTCTTATGAACTTGGGCATTACCAGCGATACGAAATATCAATTGGCTTTCATGTCTATTAAAACTGAATTAAAAACACGGTATGGCTGGTGAGTTATCTGTGTGTTCCTCAACACTGAGTCACATGGGAACACAGACTACCTAAGATTTTATTAGGAAACCCAATGAAATATAGCCTGGCACCGCCCGCTACTTACTCCCGCTCAATTTTCATTTCACTTCAGTAGTCAGTCTGGGCTGCGGTGCATTCATTTGTTCCTGCTCGTCCAGATTTTTGGATGTCCAATCAGCGAACAGAGCGAGTGGCTGAGAACGATGACGTCGATGTTGTGCGCCAGTTTCAGTTAATGCTGCATTTCTTTATACTCGGAACTCGGAAATTTCCAACTTGGTAGTTCCGAGTTCTGACCTGTCTGTGTTCCAGTGCATCTGCTCGGAAAAGTATGGACGCCTACAACCTTTCTCATCCAAATAACTAAACATTAGGCTCTAGCAAGTTACCGTTGCCAGGTACCCGTAGATCCATAGACTACAATATGTAGTGAAGTCGTAAATTTCCGAGTTCCCAGTACAACTGGAACGCACCGTCAGAAACCGGCTCAAGACATACGTCACGACCATACGTTATGCGATCGGTTGGCTGATCCAGAGTGGCACTGGGCAGATCCAATAGTTTTAAACTTCAACAGAAACCCGCCTCAAAGTGAGTGAACGTTTGCCAACAGAGCAGTTCCAGACTTTCTGTACAAATGAAATGAAGTACGATGGCCTGGTTGGACCAGGCTAAATGAAATACGCTTTCAGTAAACATTTGTAACATCAAAAAGTGTTAAAAAAAAAAAATAAAAAATAATAATAATAATAATAATAATAATAATAATAATAATAATAATAATAATAATAATAATAATAATAATAATAATAATAATAATAATAATAATAATAATAATAATAATATTGAGTGCAACCTTTTGTTAAGGATAGAATCAAGGACAGGGGAATACAATTAATGCATTTATAAGTTTAACTCATATTGTTCTCTTGTGGGAAAGAAATGGCTGTCAATCACCTCCATAGTGAACATGGTGGTCAGACATACAAACTATGATGACTGCATGCTTCACTGTTCTCTAGAGCTCAACTGCTTGTCTCTGTCAGATGATGACTCAACAACGGGTCCTGATGTGTCCCAGAGTGCTGCTCATGTCTGCTGCCACTCAGAGTGATTGAACAGCACATAAAACTCTAGCTACCCAAGTGAAAAAAAAGTGTATTTTTTTATACTAAAAGTATATTTTAAGCTGGGGTATATGATTTCTGATTGGTCAAAGTTAACATGAGCTGTACACTTTGACCGATTAGAGCGAGGCTCCGATTCTCTGTTCTTATTGGCTGTTGGGATTGTCCATTCACTTTGGCATGACTTTGTTGGTGTAGTAGAGCGTGTCAGGGAGGGACCATAGGGGAGGAACCAAAGAGAACAAGTGGAGCGGTTGAGGTATTTGGATTAGAATCTCTATCCCAAATGCCATTTTCTCCCCAAATCCGCCACCCCAGCTTAAAGTGTATAAAGTATGTTAAAAGTTTGTCCAAGTATATCAATACTGAATGTACTTTTTTAATAGTATACTTTAAGTATATTATGTTTTGCTTCTTACGTGCTTCAATGCACTATTCTAAAGTACAGTTAAAGTATGATTTTTATTAGTGTATTAAAGTGTTGTATAAATATATTTAAAAAAAAACTTTAACATTTGCTTCACTTAAATTGCATTTAAGTATAGTTATCAAAAGTGTGCTATGTTTCAGTGTATTTCTTAATCTGCTTAAGTATAGTTCTAAAAAGTGTGTTATGTAAGGAGAGTATTTCTTAATTTGCTTAAAGGTTCAGTAAATGGAATGGTCAGTTTAGCTTACTTCCTGTCAGTGACTGCAGTTAGCAGTCCCCTCCTTCGTTACCACATCACCACATTAATGCACTGCGGTCTTCAAGCAGCGAGTTATCTAGCATCATCTCAGATCCATAAGTGTGATAAAACATGATAAAAACCATCAAAACAGACATTGGGATGGATTTTGACCTGCTCCGCCATTGTAGGCGCATACACATTCACCCATCTGTCGCTCTGCACGTGCACCGGTAGTGAGACGGGTGCCGGTTTGTAGCGTTCTCTCTTCTGGTTGGTTATCAGTAGTGGGATCCCCGAAAAGTTTATTTGCCGATTACATGCAGAGAGGGTGACTGAGAGATTGGCCTTATAAAATGTGCACACTATATAAGTGATCACTGTACGAATAAAGAGATTTAACACTTAAATTAACATAAATAAATCGCTTACTTCACCTTTAAGTATAGTTCAAAAAAGTGTGCTATGTTTGAGAGTATTTCTTCTTCTATATACTGCAGTATATTTTAGTATAAAAGTATAGTTTCAAAAGTGTACTTAAATAGTGTACTTAAGTATAAAAAGTTGTACTATTTTGGTATGCAGATGAGGTAAGAAATACACTTACATTATATTGAAGCACTGCTTAAGTATAACTTAAGTGCAACTTAAGTTGTTTCAATTTAACACAACTTAAAGTACATTGCTCATAAACACACTTTAACATATACTTTTTAAAAATCTAATTAAGTATTCTTTTTTTTCACTTGGGTAAACAAACAAGCTTTTAGTAAATGCTTCTCTTCCATCTCTACACAGCTGGCTGCACATGGTAAAATAAGTAGAGAGAAGGCTGCTCATGAATATGTTGATGGAGCTTGAAGTGTTGCCATAATTAAGAGACGCACCAATCCACTATTTTTCAGTACGATCCGAATATGTCTGGCTTCAGGATATCGGCCGATAACTACTGTCCGATTTCATAATTATTCTACATTTCTTTGTTGGTTGTGAAGTTTGAGTAAGGTTCGGAAGGCTTAAGCAACACATCAATTCTAATTCAAAGCACAAAAAAAATATGAAAAATGCATATAGGTTTATCTAAACTGCTTTGAATGGTACAGAACTTAACTTTTTAATTGCATAATTATTTTTAAAGTGTGCTTATATCACATAGCTATGGTCTTAAATTGAAATGTCGTTCATATATAAAAAGCTTGATATAATAATTAAAAACAGATAATGGAATTTGCATACATGGATCCGAGTTGACAGGCCCGATAGAAGTAGATTGCAGCCATAATCGGAGCCGATACCAGTATTGGATCGGATCGGTAAAATCCCTAGCCATAGTCTCCATTGTCTAGGCCTTGGACTGTTAAAGACAGTAAGACAGACTGCAGCTCTATGCTGGTCCCTGTGGAGCGCAGGATGGGAGAGCTTAGTGTACATCAGCCCCAGAGCACAGGGACATATGTGGCATTATTTATAGCCGGCAGATCCGCTGAAAGGCCCCGGGGCTCTGCTTAAGAGAAGGTATTATTTGGGAACCCGAAGACCAACAGGGCCCCCGCCTAGCTCACAACACCAATCTCACCTCATGGGGGAGGCACTAATACTGTCATCAAAATAGAATTACAGTGACATAATCGAGTGTGTGTGCCCCTGCGAGCAGTATTTACTAGATACCATGCAATGAGCTTAAAACAACAACAGCATGGATTTCAGACAAACAGGAGAGCAGTTCTCATTGTGGCGTGACTATTTTCTGCAACACTGGGATATGAAAAGGCTAAAAAACTCTGGTCCCCCCCCCCCCCCCCCCCCCCCCCCCCCGCCCCATAACACATCTCACGCTTCACAGTCAGGGCATTTACACTCATATTCCATTTAGTGCACCAGTGAGGCAAGGCAAAGCAAGTTGCATGCTCTGACAGATTTAAGCTATGATTACCGAGAGGATTAGCAGTTTCAGTGTGTGGCCCTGGGAACTCAGTGCTGGACAACGAGGTAGATTAACACACACACACCCTTTGTGCTGCCCCTCCCCTGCAGCTCAGCCACCTCTGGCACGACACTGAAATGTGTTTGGAAGGGTTAATGGTAAGTCAATTAGAGTATGGCTCTAATCCTCACTGGGGAAAGGTTACCTCGCAGTTAACAGGAGGATTCCCTCTCTCAGTGTGTGCTATTAACCAATCTCAATCCACACCTACACACTGTGAGAAAGCTGAAGTATACAGTAAACAGCTTCCATCCATGGCCGTAGCAGTTGGGAGAGGGAGTGGAACTGACTGCCCTGCCCAAAACAGTGTGTGTGTGTGTTTTGTGTGTGTGTGTGTGTGTGGTTGGTGTGTGTGTGTGTGTGTGTGTGTGTGTGTGTGTGTGTGTGTGTGTGTGTGTGTGTGTGTGTGTGTGTGTGTGTGTGTGTGTGTGTTTGTGAATTATTTTTATTTTATAATTTATAAGTTTCATAAATATTAAAATTGAAAGAATCAATTTGTTGAGTGACTGAAGTTCTTTTTTTATTTTTTATAGGTGAGTGTTTGGATGTCCACTCTCACCCCCTTCCAGAATGCACAACATGGTTTAGCCTAGCCAAGCATCTCTAAACAGCTGACCAACTAATTAAAAGAGAGAATGGATGAGAAAACAAAGAACCCCATTTAACCAGTGGCTGGCAGTCAGGGCCAGCAACGCCTTCTCTGACTTTCAGAACAACTAAATTATATAATATAAATCTGACGGAGTTGACACACATCTGACGGAGTTGACAAGTATATCTGACGGAGTTGACATATCTGACGGTGGTGACAAAAACCCAGACGTAGTCATTTTAACCATCAATAATCAATAACAGTGATTTTATAACAGCATTATTCAAGACTCACATTACAGTATTTCAATCAGACTTGCTCTAACAGACTCACACCAAATCGCCTCATTTTGTATATCATCCTGTACTTTTTTAAGAATCATCCATGACAAAAGAAGATTGTGAGAGTTTCCATAAATACAGTATTAGAAAAACTCAACCCTATTTCTGTATTTAATATAATTATAATAACTTGAAAACCACCCAAATATGATGCCTTCACATTGAATGTCAACTCCGTCATTGGCCTGTCACCACCGTCAGACAGGAAATCTGACGGAGTTGACATCTGACGGTGTTGACATATTTAATGTTTTTTAAACAAAACAAATGGAGTTTATCTAGTAGCCATTTGGTTTTTCTGTTGATGATAGGTGCTAGTATGAACTACTTCAGGAAAATAAAATTATAGAAACATTTCAAATAACTTCTTCAGAAATTGTAAGTCGGTGTTGACATATCATGGTTGTGACGCAGGACTTTCAAGATTTGGAATGTAAAATATTCTAAAACTACAATATCAGAGCCTGTCTGACTCTAATGTACTCTGCAGAGGTAGAATGTGACAAGAGGTCCTTTATAGTGACAGTTGCCCCTTATATTGCCTGATTTTATTACATTTTAATGGATTGTGACTGACGATGATGACAAAAAGTGTCCCACCACTCAGAAACCTTATAAAACATGGATGTGTTGTAGAAAAACAGTTTTTATTGATATGAGCGATTATTTAGTGTTGCTTTTGATAAAAAGTTTCTTTTTAATCATTAGTATCAAAGTACATTTTTAATGGTTTTATTGCATATGAAATTAATGATTGAACCCTTCTCTGTGGACACACTGTTTTGGAGGTCGTGAAAAGATAACAAGTGTCAAATATTTGACCTATAAAGAAGGTCCATGCTATGTACGGTGCTATGTATCGCCGTCATGTGCGCCACCCTCCACCCGCTCGTTCGCCTCTCATATGAGCTGTCTCGTTTTTTTTTTCTCCCCCTCTCGTTGTTTTCACATAGCTGTGAAAGTAAACACACATACAGCGCGCACTGCAGACTACGTCACAGGTGCGCGCCCAGGACACTCAGGTTGGGAGGGGGGAGTGAGTGTGTTGCATGGGTGTGTTGCCAATACATGTGAGTCTGTGAGGCAGAGAGCCACAGGAAAGAGATAAGCGAACACCAGTGAGTTTGCCGGCAGCGGCAAAAAGAAACACATTACGTGCCAATTTGTATTCGATGAACGCGATGGGGTCATTTTATACACCCGTGGATAACATCTCGCGATACATCGCATATATTCGATATTTCGCCCAGCCACATGTTATCTAAATAAAATTATTTTCAAATTTCAAAATTTGTTGTATGTATCGAATCGTGGGTCAAAAATCGTGATACAAATCGAATCTTGAGTTTTTGTATCGTTACAGCACTACTTTTTCCTATTAGTGACTGCCCTTAAAGGAATACTTCACCCATACGGAACCAGCGTTCTATCATTATAAATTATAATATAAAAAAATTATAATGTAATGAATGAGGTTTTTCTTCCCTCAGTCTTCCCTTAGTCTTCCCTTGGCCCAGCTGTCCTGTTAATCCTAACCCTTACTGTGATGTCACAAGAAGGAAACTGTAGGGTTAGACAGTGAGACCATAAAACACTCTTTCTGCCTTTTCTCAGGCTAGGATGATACGATTTATTTATAGGCCTTTAAAAACACAACAGATTAATGTGGTTGCATTGCAGGCTCAGCTACTTGTAACCCAAAATTAAATACAAAATTACAATGTGGATCGAGGCAGATGGGCAATGGGTCCCACAATAGCTAGTCATGAATGATGGGCCCCAAATTGTGCTGCTAGGGCCCTGCTTCCACTGCTACTAAGAGCAGCAAGGCCATACATCATTTGGAATCACCCCCCCCCCCCCCCTCCCCCACCCACCGAAGCATGTTTACCTGATCAAGAACCATAGGAAAACCCAAGGCCACACACTGTGAAGAGTCCTCAAAGACAACCAACCACACACCAAAGGCCACAGCATGACAACAAAGGAAAGAATCCAATTCCAAATGCACACTATGTCCCGCAATAATACAACTGCAAATATGATGAAGCAGAGGAGATTGTCCCTACAGGCTCATTCTCTGCTGCACCTCATGGCTGCCAGTAATGTGCTGAGTTTTAAATCAGCCTCTTTTGATCATAGCATGGACATTATGCTGACCAAGTTCCATGTTTTTGTTTCCCAATTCAATATAGAACTGTATGCTAGTAGTACTTATGTGCTGTGCAAATACAAAAAACTCTCAGAGGCTACATGAACATTAGCATATGACCAAACACTCCAGCTAGCCTATATTTAATTTTGTGTGACAAAAATAACTTCGGTTGAATGAAAGGGATAGCCGGAGAATCTCCAATACAGTGCGTTAATAACATCAGCCTGGTGGAATTCTGTATTGAGGGGGAAATAACTGACTATAGCCTGACTATAACGCGGTCCCCAAGTCTATTTGGAGCTAAATAGGGCACTGTGATATAAAGCGTAGACACAGCGAACAGATTATGGGAAAGCAACGGATTAACACAGAATAAAGTATTACATTAAAATCTTACTAGATAACAAGCGCACAACATGGATCGAGGCAGTGTCACACACACACACACACACACACACACACACGCACCACACCACGCACCACACACACCACCACACACACCACACACACACACACACACACACACACACACACACACACACACACACACACGCACACACACAACGCAGCAATTTGACCATTAAATGTGAGTAGCCTACAGGCTCCAGATAATGAAAGGACTCTCACTTCTTACCTTAAGATTGTAGCCCCTATCAGACGTTTTCAAACGCTTTTATCCTTCCAGAACGTGCAGTCGTTGATGAGTTTGAACTTCAACATTAATTCCATTACCGTTTGCAATATCCATTCCACGTGTAGACGTTACAATATTTCCGGATAACTCTCTGTTTTCCACCTTCTTCGCTCGTGAAAACCCCGAAGCAAGCGGCGACTATCCCTACTCCAAAGCCGAGCAGCAAGCACGTCTCTTACTGGCAAGCACAACGCAACTCCACTGGCATATGTCAGCTTCCAAAAATGTGGACTATTTTAACTTTGAGAAGGCGGAAAAAGCACGAATATTGTTCTCTTTTTAGAGTCGCAGTTATGTTCTCATACGCGATTACATAAATATCTCTTTCACACTGCTGCTGCTGCTGCTGCTGCTGCTGCTGCTGCTGATGCTGATGATGATGATGATAGGGAGGAAAGAATGCAATGTCCCCGTGCATCGCCGCTGCGCTGTTGTCTGCGTTTTGATCTAAACGGCCCGATACCTGCAGTGTGTAGTTCGCCCCGTGACCACAGTCTGCGCCCTATAGTGTTGTTGTAGGCGGCAGGCAGACACAGCTGATAATAGCCTCGTTTGAGTAGTAGCAGTCTTGCTCAGACCTGCGCAATTATGACGCGCGTCTTGCAGTGTTTTTGCTGTACGGTCGCGTCATAATTGCGCAGGTCTGAGCAAGACGGCTCCTTCTCAAACGATCCTATTGACGGACATGTGACACATTTAAAATGAATTGAAAAGCACTGGGCGTTTCATGTCCCACTCAGATCAGCTCGTTACAATTTCAAAAGGCTGCTGAATAGGCTACTGGTCATGACAGCAGTTAACGCATTGACATATTTTACTAATTTAATCTAAATACATGTAATTATTATTGTGAAGTCCAGTGTCCGGGGTTTCTCAGTCATTGAACCCTGCTGGATCCCTATTTCACATATTGAAGTTTTAATTTACCTTCAAATTTGATATGATTTGAGATAGGCCTACTGTATATTTACATATGAAATACTAGGCTACTTACATTCTGCTTTTCTACAATGAAACAACTTCAGTGGCATTTGAATAATTTTATTTTTATTTTATTAAATATTAAGGGATGTCTTAAATTGTCAGGTATTCATTTGCCAACTAGATTAAAATCCTTTTAGCCTTTAACAAACCATCAATTATGCATCCAAACAGGTTAATCGGAATCAAAATGTATAAAGCACATAGGAATTTATGATATAAAGAATTTGAAATATGATCACATTGATGTAAAACAAACATAATGAATGCATTTCAGTCATAGGAGTGGTTCTATGAACAATCTTCTTTTTATCCATATAAACATCTATTTATGTAAATAGCTGTTCATAAACAAGTGCAGATGACTTACACATCAACGGTTTGATGCCCCATCGTGCTTTGTGAGCATTAAAATGAATCAGTCAAGTGTGTTTTTCTGTTGTTTTAACAGTGTGTGTGTGTGTGTCAGCGAGAGTGTAAATCCACTGTATGGTCAAGCTTGTAAAGTATGCAAGCTTGTGTGCACTCATGTGTATATTGAATATGCATGTGTGTAGTAGCGGCCTTACCTATGTTTCACCTGTTTCAATTGAAACGGCCCCGCCCTCCTGGGGGCCCCCCCAGATTATTATTATTATTTTTATTTATTTTTATAAATAATGCTTGTGCATGCTACCAGGCCCAGGGGCCCAAGGGCTCAGGGGGGCCCTACGCCAGAGATACTGATAGTAACTTTACATGTCGCATTGTCAAAGAGCTCACTCATGTTAATAACAGGGTCCAAAAAGGAAACAAAATATTCCTAAATATAAGGAAACAAAACATCATGGGCCCCTCAACTAGTAGGGGAGAAATACAAAACCAAGTGCAAAACAACGGCATGATTAGCTTTGTCTTATGGGCTTCATGAGGGGCCTCTAAGGCCCCCACACACATACAAGAATAAGTTTTTATGTGCAAATTCTATAATGTTCATAAAAAGTAGCTATCCACCCTTTATCTGTTGAAATTGGCCCCTCCATCATATAACATGGGTCTGCAGACCAATCTACTGTACTGTTTTTGCAGTTGCAGAGTAAAGAGTGCTGCCTATTTAAGAAAAATCTGAAAACCATGGTCAACGCCTCTCGTCCCTGGAGCTTTCTGCTGAGGACCTGAGTCAGCGTGTCAGCGACCTCGAGACCATTTGTTCCACTCTGCGTGGTGACAACATGAAGCTAACAGCTAAAGAAGCCGACTTGGAGGGCCGGAGCCGTCGACAAAACATACAAATTCTTGGCCTGCCTGAAACCGCTGAAACCGGACGACCAACTGAGTTTTTTTCGGATTTGCTGCGGCAGGTTTTTGGGAGCGAGATGTTGCCATAGCCCCCAGAAGTCGATAGGGCCCATCGCTCCCTCAAAGCTAAACCTGCTCCCGGCCAGAGACCGGGCCAGTAATTTTGCGCCTGCATCGATATCAGACCATAGATTTGCTCATCAGGAGGCACGACGGAGGGGTCAACTCGAGTTTCGCGGCAAGCCTATTCGGATGGTGGAGGACTACAGCCCCGAGGTGCAGAGCTAGCGTGCAGAATACCGGGACGCCATGGCAGAGCTTTACAAACTGGGACTGAGACCTGCGCGTCTATGCACTTCTCATCTAATTTCCATCCATTGACAAGGAACTGGAACCCTGAATGCATTTTAGGGTGTATTCACACTGGGAAAGTCTGCTAGTTTACTTGCTTTGGTCCAGACCAAATAGAATTGAGATTGTTTTTGTTTGGTGTAGTCCACTTTCATATTGCCCCTTTTGCAAGTGAACCAGCATAACGAAGCAAAACCACATGTGATCTGAGGTCATTCATTCATTGGACAGACATTCTGGGGTGGAGAGAAGCATGAAGAACAAAGTAAAAACTGCGAAATATAGGCTATCATTGATATAATATGGGTTTAAAAATAATAATAAAAAGGCCTACATCTAGCCTATAAATAAAGAAGAAAAACATAAAATTATTGTTGTTTCATATGGTTATTATAATATGTAGCCCTATGACAATGCCACATCGGCCTTATTTCTCACAGGGGAAGAAGAGGCATAAGTAAATAAGTATGTCAATGCCACGTTATGTGGCTTGTAACGTACGATATGAAACATAATTTTTATTGTATTTTTGCTGATGGACGCGCGGCTCACAAGAAGAATAGGCTCAAGCTGATTTAGCTGTGTATCAGCTGGGAGCGTATTGATGGTCCCGTTAACATGGGAAGAAAAATAAAAACCACACTTCATACAAAGCGCAGCGTGAACCTGTTGGCACTGTGCGGGAGACGCTCCCCTCTCCATCTGATCGCTGAACACATCCGCATGTCAAATCAAATCAGTTTTATTTGTATAGCCCAAAATCACAAATACATTTGTCTCAGTGGGCTTTACATTTCATAAAAGCATGTGTCTCTATCAATGTAATATATTCGCTCGGGGCTCTTGGTCAAACCACAACTAATCTTCCTAACAATGGTGACAACAACACTTTCCCATAATGTGAAGCTGACGGCGATTTATTAAAAAAGAAAAGAAAGAAAAGGCGCAGTGCTTCCTGCATTTGGGTCGGATTGAGTCCGGCACATCAAAACCACCTCTTCAGCTGGGTCTCGGAGCGCTTGTTTGGTCCGCCCCCGAGTGCGATTGCTGTATTCACACCTGCCTGAAAGATGCGCACCGAAGGCGGAAGTGCACCTGAGTTCGTTTCAACCGAACTAAACACTGCAGGTGTGAATACACCCTTAATCTCCTCTGCCTATCCTCTTCAGAACTCTTATGAGGAGAAACATGCAGAACACAGATGGCCCTAGGACGGAGGCCTCCCTTGCTTTGCATGTATGGGGGTCAGGTAGAAGGCTGGCAGCAAATGCTCTTATTTCCAGCCAAGTAGCATCAAACTGAGGATCGCTTTCAGAACTGAGCTCCAATGACACTGCAAAAAAGGGATGAGTTGTGTTAGCAGGAGACTATCCCTGCATTCCGATACCCATACTTCCATACTCTTAGTGTGCTAGAAATCAAATTTAGGATGTCCCAATACATGATGTCAAATGCAGTATGCCAAAAATACCTCAATGCCTTAATACATCCAATTGCATTTTGCAGTACAGAAACCAGCCTGCTTTAGTATGCACTGTATAGTAAATAGAAAAAGCATGTGATTTGAAACAGAGGGAGTATTTTTTTCTACTGTTTGAGACACAAAATACTTTTTGTGACACTTACCACAAATGTTACCCGCGTGAGAAAGGGGATGCTGGAGAGGAAAGCGCTGTAAAGCACAATTTTTAAGTAATCAAACAATATAATAGAGAATGGTATATCTGTGTGTTTGATTGGTTGTGTTTCACTCCTAGTCTAATCTCCCCGTCCCCTTACCCTAACCAGCCAGCTGTGATGCCTCAACCTAATCACCAATTTCAGGAACATAGGGCTGTGGGACGAACGGCCTTTGGGGTTTAATAAGTTCAGTTGTGGATTTTTGCAACAACGCATTTTTTTGGCTCTAAAAGCTTCATGAAAAAAAAATTATGTTTTGAATAGTGTAAAGAAAGGAAAGTGGCTAAGAGAATGTATGGAGGTCCCTGCTGCAGCTCTGACTGAATATGAAAGCTAATCTCTAGTGCACTTTCAGTTAAAATAAACCATGTAGGAAGAGAAATGTCTTTGAATGGATTGCTGGAACATAGTGGATTGAATTCTCCACACAGTTCACACAGGCTCCCTCCTCCTGCATGCCAAAGGCGTGATTGAAGTGCAGTTGTCATAGTGTCCTCATCACCAACCATACAGTATGATTGTTTGTTGGCATGCAGTCCATATTCTCCTTGAATTCAACACACAAAAGAAGAAACATACTTTAAAATGTGCAAAAAAAAACATCTAAAACCAGTCCCCCTACTCTTCTGGTACAACTACTGTATAGTCAAGTGACTATAATCTTTTAGAAAATGATTGATTAAGCAGAGCTCCCACCGGAAAACACACAATTTCATACTCCCTCTGCTACAGCTCAGAGGTCAGGTCAAGACACCAGACAGACATGCATTTAGACGGTTTATGCAGCTATGGGAATCTCCAATCTCCTTTTTCTGTGCATTACAAAATAAGCCCTGCCTGTGGTCTTTAACGATGCACACTGTACCATGTCTTAGTCAAGATAAATCCACCATCTGCTTGTGTAATACCACAGAGCTGACCACACCATCAGCGCTCTCATCCATTAACACAGAGACTAGAAAAGGTCACCCAGATAAGCATGAGAACATTTCACTCTAGATCTGCACAGTGATTATGATTGCCAAGTTAAATTGCATGATTTGAGGCGGGACCGCAGGCAAGAACATTTTCAAGCACTGGTCAGTTTTAAACATTTTGGCTGTTTGCTTTCCCACAAGTCTATCCACCATCTTTAACGGCCATTACCTCAAAATTAATTTGTTCAAGTCTGAACCAACAGTCTCAACTTCTAAAGCACTTATCACCAAATTGTCATTCTGAGCACTATTTTGAAGCATATTGCGGAAGGATGTTTTCATATGTAGTTAATTGTCTGATTTATGAGATATTTTATTCTTTTAAACATGCCGAAAATGCATTTTTTAGACCTGTTCATTAATTTAATTATAAAATTAAAAAAGCCTTAAAAGGATTTTAACTCTGGCTTTATCCAACATCTAGATTTTTGCAAATATACGCAGAAGTAGTTCGACATTTCCAAAGGTACATATTTATTTATACACTTCTGAAAGAAGTTCAATCTTTCATGATGTCTATATCTTTTTATCTTAAACAAAAAATAGGAAAAGTAGTTAGCAGGACCTGAAAAAACTTTAATTTAATTCAAGGCCAAAGGTTGCATAATCAGTCTAAGTTTAACTCTACACTCTGAGGTACCAAAGGCCCAAACCCCTAATGAAGGAGCCATTTAAACCCAAACCACGATCTTTCCCTTCACCAAGTTTTTTTTTCTCCTAAACCTACAGTGATGTGTAATTGTTTTGCATCAGAAATGCTTGTATGAGTCATTCTAGAGTAGCCTGGCACCGCCCGCCTTCCTACTTCTGATCAATTTTCCTTTCCCTTCAGCAGTCAGTCCGTGTCGGTGGTATATTCGCGGGTTTTTCTCAGCCAGATTTTTGTCTGTCCAGTTGGCATCTGGAGCGGCTAAAAAGCCGGCGCATGACATATATCACGACCAAACGTTATGCGATTGGTTGGCAGATCCAGAGTGGCACTGGGCAGATCCAATAGTTATAAACTTCAACAGACACCCGCCTTCAAGTGGGTAAGCGTTTGTCAATTGAGTGATTCCAGACCTTCTGTACAAATGAAATGACTGGTAGGACCAGGCTAATTCTAGGGCATGTTCAAAACATTTATTTTATTTTATTTGGAGGATCTGTTGGGCAGAACATGGTGTTCTGGTAAGGTTCGAACCTACACAAAAACCTGGAGGACATTATACAACACCTGAATTCCTCATCCTGTTGCCTTGACATTCTGCCCACAGGCTTCTTTAAAACTGTTTTTAGCTGTATGGCCTCAGATGTTCTACAAATTGTCAACATGTCCCTTCAGACAGGTGTATTCCCACAGGCCCTGAAAACAGCAGTCATCAAGCCACTCCTAAAAAAGAACAATCTAGATACATCACTCATGAAAAATTATAGGCCCATATCTAACCTACCATTTTTAAGTAAAATCATTGAAAAAGCTGTTTATCAACAGCTAAATAACTACTTAGCAATGAATAACTGCTTTGATGTCTTCCAGTCAGGATTTCGACAACACCACAGTACTGAGACTGCTCTGGTTAAGGTCCTCAATGACATCCATTTAAACACAGACAGTGGCAAAAGTTCTGTCTTAGTTTTACTGGATCTCAGTAAAGCTTTTGACACAGTTGACCACAGCATATTACTAGATCGACTAGCAAACTGGGTTGGACTTTCTGGAACTGTACTAAGCTGGTTTGAATCCTACTTAAAGGATAGAGACTACTATGTGTCAATAGGCAATTTCACATCTGAGCGGACAAATATTGAATGCGGGGTCCCCAAGGTTCCATTCTTGGCCCTCTTCTATTTAACATCTACATGCTCCCGCTAGCTCAGGTTATGAATAAGAACAAATTATGCTACCATAATTATGCAGACGACACACAAATTTACATAACCATACACCAGGAGACTACAGTCCGATACAGGCACTGAGTAAGTGCATTGAACAAATCAATGATTGGATGTGCCAAAATTTCCTTCAATTAAACAACGATAAAACTGAAGTAATTGTCTTTGGTGCCAAAGATGAACAATTAAAAGTCAGCGCACAGCTTACATCCATTATGTTAGAAACTACACCCCAAGCCAGAAATCTTGGTGTTGTTGTAGACTCCGACTTGAATTTCAAGAAACACATAAAATCAATTAATAAATCCGCTTACTACCACCTAAAAAACATATCAAGAATTAAAGGGCTTATGTCTCAGCAAGATTTAGAAAAACTTGTCCATGCATGTATCTTTAGTAGACTTGATTACTGTAACAGTGTCCTTGCTGGCCTTCCAAAAAAATCTATCAGACAGCTTCAGCTAATTCAGAACGCTGCTGCTCGAGTCCTCACTAGGACCAAAAAAGTGGATCACATTACCCCAGTTCTGAGGTCTTTACACTGGCTTCCAGTCACTCAAAGAATTGATTTCAAAATACTGATGTTGGTTTATAAAGCACTAAATGGCTTAGGGCCCAAATACATTACTGATATGCTGATAAGTTATGAACCGTCCAGAGCCCTTAGGTCGTCTGGGACAGGTCTACTTACAGTCCCTAGAGTTAGAACTAAACGAAGAGAAGCAGCTTTTAGTTTTTATGCACCAACAATCTGGAACAAACTCCCAGAGAACTTGAGGTCTGCTGCAACTCTCAGTTCTTTTAAATCGAGTTTGAAGACTTTTTTGTTTCCATTTTAACCTGCAATTTTCATTTTATTTGCTTCTTTTATTATGTTTTTAAATCGAGTTTTCATTTTTTTTTTTCTTCTTTTATTCGCTTTTAAATGTTTTATAATGTGTTTTATTCTAATCTTGCCCCTGTAAAGCACGTTGAGTGGCCTTGTGTCTGAATTGTGCTATATAAATAAACTTGCCTTGCCTTGCCTTGCCTTACAGGCATACTATACATGATCTAAAAATATATTATTGCAAGAAGTAATTAAAACCGTGTTTTTTTTCTCTAGTAAGTCGTTTGGGAGTGCAGCAAAGGCAATAGATACGATAAAATCAAAGTAATTTCACCACACACATTTATAAGCTTGTTGTATCATAACAATTTCAAAAAAAGCTTTAGAGAGGGGAAATGTGTCTTTTTGGCAATAAATGGCGGCAGCGAATAAATAGCTCCAACCTGAAGCTGTGAAGATGAGAGAGAAAGATATTCCAGAAATCACAGCATGCCTTGAGGCGAAAGCAGCAGAAGCCATCTGTTAAATCATTTGATTGGTAAGGCAGGTGTTTTGTTGAATGCTGACAGCTCCTGCCCTCAGGATTTAATCTCCCCCAAGCAGAACAAACCCTTTATGAGAACATTGATGTTTTCATCAGGGGAAAAACATATTGTGTAGATCTGTTAGGTATCCTAATCAAAATACCAAAAAAGGGGATAATATTATAGGTTTATTCAACTTTCTGATCCGCTTAATTTTAAAATGAGGGAAATAGAATAAAACCAATTTGAACAAGACTTTATTTTACAGTGGTTAAAGGCAGATTAATTTGTTTGCGGTTTCGTCCTCTGCAAAACACAGGAATATACCCGTTGTGAAACAGCTGTGCTATTGCCAATCTCGTGTCTGGACTGACGTGGAGGACGAGGTTGACTCACCATTAGTAGGAAGCATTTGTCTTTATATATCCTTCACCTGAATGTTGCTAGTATGGGTGGCACAAGCATCCAGCAAGTTTCAACTGGTTAACTGTGACACAACATTAGTTTCTTTGGTGGCAATAACAATATGAATTGAACATGTTGGGGGAGGGGGAGTGGGGTGTTGCCCTTAGCCATTTCAAGTGAGTAATAACTGTGTCGTGCCACTTGGGATCTGAGATGTCAGGTTTGTTAAAATAACACCCAGGCCATGGTCTCTTTGTCCCGCTCCCTTCAGGCTGGAGGTTGCGGTCATTAAAGACCGTAAAAACAAGACACTATTACAGCTTTTTCCCCACGGCCATCCGGCTGTTCCCGATTCTGAACAGCTGATTTACCGATTCCAAAGCTCTTCACTGAGGCTGGCAGTTTGAAGTGCCCAGCAGTGCCGTATACACAGCACAGGGTATAAGCTCTTTTATCACGGGGGAAGGTTGAAAATACTATCCTTAGTATTCCTGCCAATTACTTGACATAATGGTAAATGTATGTGTTTCTGTGTGGTGCTGTCCTTGATGCTGACTCTCTCCATGGTGCTGAAATGCAACACTGGGGGAAAAAATATGTTCCAACATAATGGGAGGGCTTTCACGGAATTTAAATGTTGGCTTTTTGATTTATTAAATGAAAAAAGGCATAATAAGTATAGGTATCCAAAATCTTTTGTGTAAAAACTTTAGAAACTATTATGTGGAAAAAATTAAATAATGATTTTAAATCTGGCTTCATCCAACATCTAGATTTATTGTTTGAAAAAAGACCCAAATGTTGCATATATTGTATATGCATATTGCCAGATTTGCATATCTATTAAAAGATTAAAGATTATTATTATTGTTTCAAAGTCAGTAATCAACTGGCAAAGTTTCATGATGATATCTACAAGTTAGAAATGTTACCCTATTCACCTGGGGTTGTCTTGCCTTAAACAATGGCCGTGATGTTTTCCCTTAGCTTAATCAACAAGTAGTTTTTGTAGGGGGTGCCTTAGCTCAGTTGGTAGGGCGTCCCCCCCATGGGCCTCGGCCAGCAGCGGACCCGGGTTCGATTCCAGCCCGCGGTCGTTCTCTGCATGTCACTCCCCTCTCTGCCCCATTTCAACTCTGTCTCTACACTATCAATAAAGCATAAAAATGCCAAAAAAAATATATATAGTTTTTGTGGTTGACCCTTAACCTAACCCTTACTACAGAGACAGCAGACCAGCAAATACTTAAGGGATAGTTCAGTCTTTTTGAAGTGGGGTTGTATGGGGTACTTAGGCATAGTGAGTGTGTTACCTTTTGGAGATCGTGGTCAGCACAGTCACTATAAGAAGTTTGGGAGAGACGTTTCTGTGGCAGAAGTCAGCCTTGTAACCTCTTGTGTCCACAGTGAATGGAATGTCATCATCGCTTTCCTGATCAGCTTTAGTTTTTTCTCCTGTCTTTTGAGTAAGTCACGTTAGATCTAAGTCAACAGCTGATGGCAAAATGATACTCTGCACTTCACCGGTACATTCAGGGTACGATTGTGTGGGTATTTATTTTTTAGGTGAGCATTTATATATGTGTTTTTTCTGCTGACCCCCTCTGCAACAGTACAATGCTGACATCTGCTACAATGACATCTCCCCCAACTCCTTATAGTGACTGCACTCACTGATCACCATCTCGATATGGTAACACACTAATGAGTACCTCATACACTTCAAAAACACTATACCTATAATATGATTCATATTTGTAAGCGTTGTGTAACAGTTTTTTGGAGACACAGACAATGTCATCCACAAAATGTGAAAATGGGGGCACCAGATGTGAAAAAGCTCAGGAAAGGCAATGACATAAATAACTTAAAACAACCCAAAAAAGAACTTTGGCTATATATGCACTTAATTCTAGTACTATCTACAGTGCAGAGGTCAAAACACATTCGTGACGTCAGCTGCATCTAAATAGCCTACTTCGAATGATTAAATAAGAGTGTTGTTATTTTTGCCTTAACAACTAGGTCTTAGCCGATCAAATCATGTAACAGACACACTTGCTGTAGTTTGGTCATGGCTTTGCGAGACTGCATCCACACAAACTGAAGCTTATACAGTGATTAATTCTGGTCTACGTAGCCTATAAGAGGAGATATGAATGTAATATAATGCTACAACTGACAATTATTATGTTATATATTGTAGTCAGTGTCTTCAGGTTAAAAATATATTTGTGGAGGAAGAAGGTATTTTTACCAGCGGATCCTATTGTCAGGAATCAGCCTTGCCTTCTAAATCACAGGCAGCGTCCGTGTGTTCACTTCCACCGAAAACAGTTCTGATTTAAGCTAAATCCCGCGATTTCACGTTTTCTCTATAGTTTGACATCTCTGCTAACTGGAAAACCACTTTCACATTTAATACAATTCACTTGTAGCCATTTAAGGAGACGAAATGTGAAAAAAGTCGCTATGGCCGGCATACCAGCAGACCCGGGTTCGATTCCAGCCCGCGGTCGTTCTCTGCATGTCACTCCCCTCTCTGCCCCATTTCACCTCTGTCTCTCTGCACTGTCAATAAAGCATAAAAATGCCCAGAAAATATCTTTAAAAAAAATTAAAAAAATAAGAGCCTCACCAAGAAGGCAGCAGTTAAGAAACCAGCTGTCGCGAAGAAATCCCTGGCCAAGAAGGCAGCAGCCAAGAAATCCCCAGTCAAGAAGGTAGCGCCCAAGAAGTCTCCCGCTAAAAAGGCAGTGAAGAAAGTGGTAGCGAAAAGGACACGCAAGAAAGCAGCGCCAGCCAAGAAAGCAGCAGCCAAGAAGACAAAGAAGTAACGCGGCAAAAAAAATCAACAAAGGCTCTTTTTAGAGCCGCCACAACTTCCACTAAAAGAGCATTTCCTATTCCTATTATACCATTTAGAAAAAGTGGTTAAATATTAGAAAAATATTTGTATTTATCATCAGATAACTTTGGTTATTTTTCATGTCTGTGTCATATTTATACAAATAAAATATTTAAGATTGGACACTGACATGTCTACTAAATAATAATGATTTCAGTCTTTAGTCTTATTTCCACAAGTAGGATATATAACAGCATACTAACGTTTAGTGGTAAGGTTTACCAAATACTGCCCTAGAAATGCACTTACATTGACAGACTAAATCTGTATTTCCGTGCACTTCTTATTTTGTTTGCTCTGCACAAATGTACAGCTCCTTTGTATATAGAAAATGTATTTTATTCCAAACCTCAAACCAATTAAGTTGTCCACACAGTGGCCCTCATTTATCAACCGTGCGTAGACCAGAAAAGTGGGTGTACGCACATTTCCACGCAAACCTCGGCATTTATCAATTTGGACGTGAGCGTAGGGTACGCTCAAATCCCACGCCAGCTCTCAGCTCGTGTACGCAAGTTTGTAAACAGCATGGACTTGCAGTGCAGGCTGTGCCAGGTAGCTGATGACTTTGTTGGACAATTGTTAGTAGATAATACAAATGCAGTGTTTGCTCAGACCGAGATAAACATATTAATCACTTAAAAATGTTCAGCATGGTGTTCAACTGAGTAGGAGCGCAGATTCAATAGTGCACACACCGGCCACTTAGGAGCGCTGCATGGGACTGTGTAAGGGCAGTTATCTCCGACTTGGAGCAGCTGGGGGGACACTGAGGCACGGGGGCTGCATTCATTCATCGCTTCTAAAATGTTAGCCTAACGGCCCCCACACACATCCTGCGTCTACCTCTGGAGCGCGTCGCGTTACCTTACTGCTGCCTCTCTCGGACTTTTCTCGGACACACATGCAACGTCTCAGCAGCTGCTGCTTCTAAAAGCCCTATCTTTCTACATAGAGTTTTCATAGATAATTCCCATTAAAAATGAAGTTCTTTCATGTCATCTATGATGTATGATTTATATTGAGTCTGGACAGTAATCCGTGCGCCCCATTGCCATTTTTTTTCTTTTTTTTTGCCATATTTTCGCTTGTTGGAAGTTTTATTTTGAAGGGGACACACCAGGAAATGGTGAAACTACAGCGAAAGCTTCCAGTATGAAGTCAATATGATTCTCAGCAGAGTATTTCAAAAAACACTTTACTGATTTATACGGGAGAGAGAGGGGGGGTGTGGTCGGGGAAGAAGAAGGCCGTAGACACAGATAGAGCAACGGAAAACTGTTGCGCTCATCATGATCTTTTTTATTTCTTCACTATATTGGATCTCTAGGCTATATGTGTCATTTATCCAAAAATGAAATGCCAGAACTAATTGAAAATTAGGTTTTAAATCCCTCGGATTTTGATTGCACAATTAAATCGTGAAATAAAGGGATTATTCGCGTATACGACTGAGGGATGTTTTATTTTGAAATAAACACACCGGGTAAACGTGTAACTAAGTGAATGCTGCTGGTATGACTGTCAGCAGAGTATTTCTCTATCAGTTAAAGCACAGAGACGCGAGAGAGACGCGCTGCTCTCAGAAAAAAAATAGGCGAGCCTCCTGAGGTGAAGGGGAGCGTCGCTGCAGACGTGCCTCCGACGCGCCTCAGCAGTGCGTCTGAGGTTGGATGTGTGCTCGCTCTACGTTGATTTCACAGTCTGTGACAAAAAGTCAGACGCAGACGCGAGGTAGACGCGCAGTAGAGGTAGGATGTGTGTGGGGGCCGTTAGTATTAAATATGTAGGCTATGCAAGTAGTACGCTGCTCTTTATGATAAAAAAACATGGCACACCATTCATCTTAACATTTTATTTATTTGGCGCACTTTTGAGATTTTAGTGCGCAATTTATTTCCACCATTAACCGGCAAGTTTTGGCTTGTTTTTCCGATCCGGGACCTGGTCAGTAATGGTCCAGGATCGGTGGTGGAGCAGGACCCGGCCCTGTGGAGGTTAATACGAGCCGGTTTGTGCAGCTGACGGCTGACCACTCGTGCCAAGCGCATCTGTCATAGGCTACAGTAAAACGCAAAATGTTTTATTTTTAGTTTTTAAAACGCTTTTGACTGAAAGGGCCAATACATTCTAATCATTCAAACATCTGCAGACGCGTATTTATTTCATTGGGGAAAAAACAAAACAGGCGTTAAAGGTTTAATATTTATACATTATCGGACAGTTGGTGCATCTGTTTCTCCTCCACTACTTATGCCCGCACCTCCAGCTGGTGTTGCATTTCAGAGCAGCAACATGCTTTTTTAGTGGCAATTTTTAAGTCAGACCACTTTTTATTCACCTATGTAAAGAAATAGCAACATAAAATTGTATATGCTATTTTATATCATTTGATCAATAACACTGATGTTAACCTAAAATACACCAATCAGCTGGAGATCGTTTGTCAACACAAACGCTGTTGACCGCAGCAGTTATTTCCTTCCTAACTGCTGCCTTCTGTTGTTCTTTGATGCCGCTTGTAATGCTCCGAAATGAAACTATTTTTTATTTGTTCTACGTTCGCTGTTATGCTGTCAATTTCTACTTCAGAGAAGTTCCTCTTCTTTGCCGTAATGCGCATATCCATGTCGTAAGACCTCTGGGCGAGGCCTCTAAACTGAGAAAATATAGGGGCGTGATTTATCAATAATGGTCTGGCGTACGCTGAGATTGGCGAGATACGACTGTTTGATAAATCCCACGCAGTACCTGGCGTAGGGCTGTATTTGCGCCAGAATCTGCACCAGTTTCCACGCAAGTTTGATAAATGAGGCCCAGTGTGAAGTAATATTCTACTAAAAAGGGAGATATAACTTTAATATTTCACTAACATGTAAGTAGAGCTCTTAAAACCATAACAAGTATTTAGTGTTAAACAAAATCATAAATCTGAATCTGCTGAAATCTGACTCTGCTAACAAACTATAAAAAACACTGATTCAAAATGTGTATGGGTAGTGAGAGGGAGACAGGCAACATGGTGGCAATTTAGAGAAATAGCGTTTTATATAAAATAGTGTTGCACCCGAACAAAAAAACGTAGAACTATTTTTAGAGACTTTTTCTTTTTTTCAAAAATGAATAGCCTACACAAAGCTTTGGTTATAGGTTTTCTTTTAGTTTTTTCAAGTATATATAATTCAAGACGTAGTACATGTTATAGGACAAAAGATTGCTATAGCCTACCTTTGTTTTTTTGAAAGTGTGAACCATAACTATTCAGCAGGGATTCTGCAATACCGCTGCTTATGTGCAATAGGTTTTTACACTTATTTATTGTTTTTTATACTTATTTATTCAGTCTTTTCATAGGCCTATGTCTTTTTATGATCAACTGCATGGATTAAATTGCGTTGTACACTGTGAAATGACAACAGCATTAAAACACTATTAAACATTATTATTACACTTTTTTTAAATCTGACGTTTAGATGAAGTGATATAAGTTATTAATATACATGTTCCTCTTAAAAACATGCTGAAAATGCATTTTTAAGACCTAAGACATAATAGGCTAGTATTTTTTGATTTATAAAAATTAAAAAAAGGTTGTATCCACAAATAATGTCAATACTGGATGATATTAAACTTTGCTTGAAGATTTTTTTTATATGCTGTATATATAGCCTACAATAAAGGAAATGTAATCTCATCATATTGTTGGTTTACTTTTATATTCATATGTAAAATGTGAATTTTTCCAAACCATATTTGTGTAGATTTTAAATGGGAGCAGTCATGTAAACAGCAAAGCATTGAAGAAATGAAAAGCTCCACATTGTAATTCTCATTTCCGCCAGAAGATGGCAGGATTTAGCGGTGTAAACTACTTATCTACTATGATTTGAAGATATTCTAGTCAGGATAGGCCTACAATCTACACAATGATGTGATACATAAAAGCCTTTGAATCGGTTGTAATACAAAATATTATTATTATATTTCGCTGACTCTTTCATCCAAAGTGACACAGTACACTAAAAAGACATTCAATTGAAAAAAAGAAAAAAGTAGGTACATTAAAATGCGTTCCCTATTATCCTCTGCGTGTACTACGTGACCTCAAAAGCAGAGGTTGTACTTATCCCTCCTCCACTTCATCGAGCATCTGAGAGAGATCCTTGTCCCTGATGCAGTTAATGAATGGGCCCCATATTACTTGAAACTTTTCTGGTTTGTACCTGAATGTATAAGTAATTTTTTCTAGAGGCAGACATAATGACATTTCCTTGAACCACTGTCTAATACTTGGTCTCCCATTGCTTTTCCATGTTAATGCGATCAATGTTTTGGCCTGTAGTAGGCCAATGTTAACAAAATTCTGTTTTCCACTACTTATATTGTGTTTCTTTGGATAGATGCCAAGAATAAAAAGTTTAGGTTCTATTATTATTTGGATTGATAAAATTTCCTGTATTATCTTTCCAACTTCATTCCAGAATTCACTTATTCTCGGACACTTCCATAAACAATGAATAAGTGTTCCCTTGTCGTCCCCATATCTTGTGCACAAACCTGGAATATTGGGATTACATTTATTTAGTTTTTCTGGTGTAATATATACTCTCATTAACCAGTTTTATTGCAGCAATTGTAACCTTGTATTGGCAGTTTGAGACTGAGGCCGTGTCTGAACTGCCATACTAACGTCCTACTCATACTCATTTTGACTTCAATTTGAGTATGTGACGGTTGGGTATGCGAGTTTGGGTATGTGAGAAATTCCCGGATGAGTACTAACTTCCGGGAAGATTTTGGGTATGAATCGATCGTATACTTTTCCTACTCAACCGCCCCACAATGCACTGGGTCAATTCTACCCGCCCAGGAAAATGAAATATTTTCGAGCAAGTTGCTAGGCAACAACATTGTTTGGGGTTCCGCGATCTGACAACTGTACGTGCAGTCATTCATACACTCTTACAATAGATAAGAGATGAAGATAAATACCTAACAACATTAGAGTCACTAAGTGAAATGAGTGTTGTGAGTCTGATAGTGGAGAGAGATCAGAACAGATCGCTGTTCCACACACCGCGGCTCGTCCACCTCAACTCACAGACAGCTGAGTGCTGATGAGCCGGACAGAGAGCGTCGGAGGGATCCTCCGCCTCAAAACATCATTATTATAAAACAAGAGGTCTAAAACACAGATGATGAACACAGGACTGTAAAAATCTAGTTCAATATCTAACCTGTAGAGGGCGGTTATAAGCTTAACAGTGTCTAAACTGCCTGAATCTTATAAGAAGAAGAAGAAATTCTTCATTGCTTGAGTATACTTCAACTGAGAACGTTTTAGACGCAGCTCGCATACACAATCGATCTTTGAGTAGAGAGTATGCAGTATATAGATGGTGAGTATGTAGGATGTAGGACGCTAGTATGGCAGTTCAGACACGGCCTGAGTATTCCTACATGCAACAATCCACTCTTCATTGGTAATTTCCCTTTGTAGATCACCTTTCCATGAATTTAGTTTAGAATCTGATGATTTGGGTGAATTGTCACTCAAAAGATTATAAATAGCTGAAATAATTTTTTTCTCAAAGGGATTTTTAATTAGATTTTTCTCCAGTGTAGATGAAGTTGGGATGGTAATGGATTGGTTCTGATAGGATCTAATAAAACTTGTGAGTTGTAAATATTTAAAGGAGTGTTTATGGGGAATGTTATACATACTTACTAGGTCCTCAAACGTTTTAAAATGACCGTCTTCCGGATTATATTATTATATTATAATATCCTTAATTTGTTTTATTCCTCTATCAGACCATAACTTGAACCCACCATCAGCTCTTCCTGGTACAAAATGGTTATTACCCCAAATTGGACTAAACCTGGAAAGAACAGAAGTTTCCTTGTGGTATTTATTTCTGGTTTGGGTTTTATTATCAAAACGAGTGTAGCTTATGCTTTTTGGATGTAGACTTTTCTAATAACAATTTCCCTTCACGCGATAAAATAAAAGGGGTAGCAGCCACTCTATCCCTTTCCTCAGTGACGGTGTTAAAATCCCCATATATTATTATATTAAAACCAACATTTATGATTTATTTTAATATCTTAAAAAGCTATACTTTCTTCGCTCTACATTGTGAAGTGTACACATTAATAATTCAAAACTACATCAGCATTACTCTTCAAACGTAACTCCCGTTAATATATTATGTCAATATCTGTATCTAATAAATCATTTATTTTTTCTTTTCGAAATTTTAACAACTGTAAACCTCTACAATTCCATGTCGCTATGTGGAGAGAGTCCATGGAAAGAGAGATCTACTATGGACTTCATTTTTTGTTTCTCCGCTTCTCCCTGCTGCACGACGCCGAGGAAGCTGGACGCTTCCTCTGAGCTGCTGACACGGAGTGATCCTCAGGAACAAACTCTGAGGGAAGCCAGATGGGGGCGTCGGCTCCACCTCTCCACTGGAGGAGACAGGCGAGCAGCTGTGGTGGTCTCCGGGGATAATGGAGGCGCTGGAAACCTCGCTCTCACTGGCGCTCTCGTATCGCTCTGATGCGTTGTCATCTTCTTCATCATCTTATTCATCATCATCATCATCATCTCCGCTGCTGACTGAATGGGAGGGGGCAGAGTGGCTGTTGTAGCTGCCGCTGCAGCTGCTCTCACTCTGCAGCTGTACGGTCTGAGACCCCGCGTCACGAGGCTCCTCATCGTGGTGTTGTTCCGGGCTCTGGCTGTCTGCCAGCGGCGGGACTGGAGGTGGATCTGGAGTCTGCTGGCGGGCAGGGTGTTGAGGCAGCACCTGGAGGTCCAGCTGAGGAGGGGCGGGATCATGCTGGGTTGTGGCATCAGACTGGGGGGCAGCGGGCTGAGGATTGGGCTGAGTGGGGGCAGATGGAGGCTCGGAGGCGGTCTCAATGACGATGTTGGGCTGGTTACTTCCTCTTCTCTTAGCCCTGTTAGAGAAGGACATGGGACAGGTAAAGAATGTGTTTCCTTTCTGCCCACACAGGGAGCACTCGCTGTCACTCTTGCAGTGTCAGGCAACGCCAACACTTCACGGTAGGACACTCTCTAACTTCATGATCTATCACCTGGCATATGAAGCACTTAGGTACCTGGCCTGGATAGAAAATACGGCCGTTGTAAGGACCCATGGAGACTGTGTTGGGGATCTGAACAAGGTGGCCACTGCTATCAGTGCGCATGCGCACTTTAAATTTCCTTACACCATACCACATCCCAAACTTATCTACGGGTTTTGTAGGGGGCTGGACAATATCTTGACAGGTACACTTCGATGTCCTGATCTGGGATCCGTCCAGTCCAGAACTTCACAACAATATTTTTTATGTTAGGCTCAAAGGCAGATTCAAGACACCAACGATTCCATTTTGGGTCATTTTTCTGAGACGGCTATCTCAATAAACCGCCGGAGGGGAGCTTCCTGACAAAAACACAACTCAAAATCTCTCTTATTGGGTAACGCAATAAAATAATAAATGTCTTGTGCGGTTATCCAAGAGGACTGCATCAGAAGTTCTCTCGAAGGAGCTTCACCATCGCCAACAAACTTAAGCCTTACCCACAGTTGGCCAAATTTAGTGGCATAAGGAATCGATCTTAGAGGGGCCGGTCGGAGTGTGGCCATGATATCGGGAAAGGTAGGGGAAGGGGAAGGAAACACGGCTAAGATAACGACTTTCACATCATCCCGGAACCCTTTCCGCGACCAGACATAATGCAGAAGAATATATATATATGTTTTTAAAGATATTTTTGGCATTTTTATGCTTTATTGATAGTGTAGAGACAGAGTTGAAATGGGGCAGAGAGGGGAGTGACATGCAGAGAACGACCACGGGCTGGAATCGAACCCGGGTCCGCTGCTGGCCGAGGCCCATGGGGGGGACGCCCTACCAACTGAGCTAAGGGCGCCCCAAGAATATTTTTCGTCGAGAAATACGAGAGAAATATGTTGCTTTCCAGGGGACCCGACTACATATAGCCTATAATGTAATAAAAAACTATAATGTTTAATTAAGGCAGAGAAATAATGTTACAAAAAAATTCAATAATAAGTACCCAGGTAGAAAAGAAGTACACTTAATTGCATTAAAAATGTAGGCCTAGTGGTAATTCACATAGTATGTTTGAAGTGCATTGGTATTTCTAAAGTACATTAAAGATATACATTGGGCGACTGTGGCTCAGGTGGTTTAGCGGGTTGGCCAACGATCCTAGGCTTGGCGGTTCGATCCCCGCCCGGCCACCTGTGTCATGGTTGTTGTGTCCCTGGGCAAGACACTTCACCCACCTTGCCTTGTGTGAATGTGTATGATGTCGGAGGGGCCGATGGCGCGGACAGGCAGCCTCGCTTCTGTCAGTCTGCCCCAGGGCAACTATGGCTACTATCGTAATTTACCATCACCGGTATAACAGGAACCTGGAACCATGTAAAGCGCTTTGGGTGCCTTGAAAAGCGCTATATAAATCCAATCCATTATTATTACTATTCTATAAAATATGCTAAAATGTAAGCATTTTATTTCCAACATTTTAGTGTATTTAAGGGAAGCGTTTCTATGACAACACTGCAATACTGCTCTATAAAGAACCACACTGATATAGAAAGGGTCCATTTTTATTATATAAATCTTACCTGTGAACATTATGCTTCTTTTCTACACAATACATAATAAGTTCTCCTCCCCCACAATGAAGACTAAGGTCATTCAACATCTGCCAACCCCTACTGTGCACTGTCTACCACTCAGTGGTGGCCAGTGCTCTGTTTTTTTTGCTGTGGCATGTTGGGGAGAAGGTGCCCGCAAAGCGGACAAAAACAGGCTGGACAAGCTGATCAGGAAGGCCAGCTCAGTGGTCGGGGCTGAGCAGCTCAAGGTCCAGCAGGCGGCAGAGGCCAGAATCCTCAACAGACTGGTTTCAATAATGACTAACCCCACTCACCCACTCCATGCCCTGAAGGTGATCAAGAACAGCACCTTCAGTCAGAGACTAATTGCACCAATGTGCAAAACAGAGCGCTACAGGAAGTCCTGTATACCAGCTGCCATACGGTTTTATAATGCACAAATATAATAATAATTGATTGGATTTATATAGCGCTTTTCAAGGTACTCAAAGCGCTTTACAGGGTTCCAGGTTCAATTCGTTCACACCAGTCATACCGGTGGTGGTAAGCTACGATAGTAGCCACAGCTGCCCTGGGGCAGACTGACGGAAGCGAGGCTGCCATTCCGCGCCATCGGCCCCTCCGACCACCACCTCAAACATACGGCAGTCATACACATTCACACGAGGCAAGGTGGGTGAAGTGTCTTGCCCAGGGACACAACGACCATGACACGAGTGGCCGGGCGGGGATCGAACCGCCAACCTAGGATCGTTGGCCAACCAGCTTAACCACCTGAGCCACAGTCGCCCCAAACTTGCACTTTGTAGTATTTATTATTTTATTTATTGTTTTTTATCTTTTTTTTTAGCTATGAGGAATGTGTGTTAGTTATGTCTGTCCAGACGCTGTTTTGTGTGACACTGTAATTTCCTGCAAAGGATCATTAAAGCATTTCAATTTCAATTCAATCCCGACCAGTTTTAATGTAACTCCATGAGTCTCACTTTACTATTGTTGTTATCATGATTGCTTTACATGTCGTGAATTTTACTGTAAGACAATGGAAGTGTTGTATAGTGCTGGTTGGCAAAGTTCAGTTGAATAAGTATGACATTAATAAATATAAATTACCTTTGGGTTACTGGTCAAAAGCTGATGTAGCCGACGTGTTTAAACCCTTGTAACAAGACCATTCTTTCATTTTATAATTCATAACTTTTTAGGAAGTAGTAGCTGTTTGGTGATTTGAGTGGCTGTTAAAAGAGCCTTTGTGTAGCTGGATAGCGTCGGGGTGTTTTACTTGGAGCTGGTGTACTTGGTGACAGCCATTGTTCCCTCAGACACGGCGTGCTTGGCCAGCTCACCGGGCAGCAGGAGGCGGACGGCGGTCTGGATCTCCCGGGAGGTGATGGTGGAGCGCTTGATGTAGTGAGCGAGGCGGGAAGCCTCACCGGCGATACGCACAAAGATGTCGCTCACAAAGGAGTTCATGATGCCCATGGCCTTGGAGGAGATGCCGGTGTCGGGTTGGACCTGCTTCAGGACTTTGTACACGTAGATGGCGTAGCTCTCTTTCCTGGACTTGCGCCTCTTCTTGCCGGTCTTGGTGGCTTTAGACACGGCTTTCTTGGAGCAAATGGGCGCTTTGACGGTCTCTGCTCCAGGCATGTTCGTATCAGTGAAGGATCAACTGAATAGAATGCTGAGGTGTAGTTGGGAGGCTGATTTTGTATGCTGCCTGCCTGATGTAAATTAGAATGTGTCATCCCTCACACAGGATTGGCTGTTTTGGTGTTCTAGACTGAGCATGCGCAGACACAATGTACGTGTCCCTATGAGCACATTTTCAAGATTAAAGGTGAAGTAAGTGATATGTTTTTGTTAATATATGTGTTATATCTCTCCATATTCCTACAGCAATCAATTAAACAGTGTGCGGACGTCATAACACAGGTCTCCCAGTCATTCTGATTTGCAGTAATAGCCCAGATAAAGTGTTGGAGGATCGAGCTGAAGAGGCTGCAATCGCAGAGATGGTGAAGTTGCCGATTCCAGCCCTACCAGAGACGGCGTACACAAGAAAACAACCCAAGCGGATATAACCAGTGGTGTCAAAAGATGCTAAGAAAAACAGAACGGATAGGTGTATGACCCGCATTTATATCGGTCCTGCGTTTCGAAAGGTGGAGGGACTTGAAAATATCAAAGGGGCTGAAAAGCGATGCGCAGCTAGCCTCGTTGCTACTTTACAGGTAAGCTATATTTTACTTACTAGTAGTAGTAGGCCTAGTTATACATACACTTGTTAGGCTCAGCTAGTGTGATGTGTTTTTTTCCCCATTATTCCCGGTTGCTAATGTTAGCTCATGTGGTCATTGTGGGCCTTGTGGCAGACTCCAGCTTGATTGGCTGTGTAACTATAGCAGCTTGTTGTTGTAGCATATTAGCTGCTCTGAAATGCAGTTCATATGGAAAAAGTCGAACTCAGTGAAGCTATTCAACTTTACAGCCAAGTTGGTAAGTTGGTGGTAGAAACATTTGATAATTGTTCATTTCATGGGATATACCTGTATAAATAAAGGTTAAAAAAAAAAAAAAAAAAAAAAAAAAAAAATTGCCATTTCCTAGTTATGAGAGAGACAACGCGACAGTATCAACACCCTTCAAGCGCCGCGGAAAGCGTCCCTGGACATTATCACTGTCTAGCGTTACGAGGAGTTCACCTGAGAGGTAAATCGCTAACGTAGTCTCTTTGAATTGTGTGCTAGCTACGGTCGCTTCCGATATATCGGTTTGACTTTACAGAATTGTTTGTCCCTAACAGGGATGACGCTGGTTTTGCTGATATACTGGAGGAAAAAAACTCAGCTGAGGATAAAGCACTTCATATGTTGGAGGCGAGTAGAGTGTGTCCAGCTTTTAACCGCCACTCTATAGCTATGTATTACTCTGCTGTACTCTACTTCAGCTAAAGTGACCCCATATTATAATCATGGATCTCTTTTCTCCAAATATACCTGCTGCTTTATTCTTATTTTCGAGTTTTATTGAAGTCTTGAGTAGTAGCCTATATTGTGACAACTACATGTGTTCATAATATGTAGTCACAGGGACACTTTTTTTGCATATTCTTTTTCAGTATGTCCTCAGTTGATCTAAATGAGACCTTCCATGTGGAGGAGTTCAACAGTCTCAATAATGCAACGTAAGTAACTATAGGATTTTCATAACACAATTATTTACAGACAAATAAATAGCCAGATAAGTACAAGTGTCTTTTCTATCATTAGAATTGACTGGGAAGATGACACCTTGCTTACTGGAAAGGGGCGTAGGCCACTCTCATCGTCAGAGGATCATGTGACATGGGAATTAGACAGTGATGAAGATTATGTGCCCCGCATTTGTGTTCGGTAAATTGGAATTGAATCCATATTCTGTTTTGTTTTTATGAATGCTTGTTGTTGTCTTGTGCAATCCTACAGTTATGGGGCCTATTGCATAAAACTAGGATAAGGGATTAACCTAGGATTTTTCGGTTATCCTGGCTTGCGTTAGCCATGATCCGGTTGCATAAAAGCGGAGGGACATAAGTTACCCTGGAGATTCATCCTTTACGTTTAGCCTGGTCCCGACCAGGCTAAAGGTAAAGGATAAACTTATTCTGTTGCCTGACTGGCTCAGTCAGCTGTCAGCTGAAGGTGTTTAACAGTTATTCCATGATCTTCTGTGTAATGCTTAAGTTTCAATAACCTGTTCTAAAGTACCATATAAAAGACTGCATTGTCATTTAGTTAAATAGTTCTTCTTTTTTATTATTTAACCTGAACCATTTATAATTAACTTAATTATAATTACATTAAGATGAAATTATATAAATTATAATAATTTATGTGATAGTCTGTTCATATTGCGGGCTATATTTATACAATTGATTATCGATGGTAGATGACGTTGCAAATGTGGGTCAAATAAATTCACTTTGTACTTATAACTATATCGAGGTGCATCTAAAACAAAATTAAATATCTATGAAAGTTTCCTTTTTTCTGTAATTTAATTCAAAAAGTGAAACTTAAATATGTTCTAGATTCATTACACATTAAGTGAAATTAATCTAGAATAAACATACTTTTCAGAAGGTCGACATTTCTGATTGGTTGTATGCAATATTCTAATATTTTGAGATACTGGATTTTTTATTCCATGATCAATCAATCATCCAGGGCGGCAGTGGCGAAGTGGGTAGGAAGATTGCCTCTGGAGTGCAGGGTCGGAGGTTCGATTCCCCGCCTACCCGCCACATGTCGAAGTGTCCCTGGGCAAGACACTGAACCCCAAATTGCTCCCAATGGTTCAGAGAGCGCCTTGCATGGCAGTTACTGCCATCGGTGTATGAATGGGTGAATGTGGTAAGATATGTAGAGCGCTTTGGGGCTGAGAAAATCGGCTAGAAAAGCGCCATATAAGTCAAGTCCATTTACCATTTACCATCCAAAAAGAAGGCCTGACATATTTCACTTTGTGTAATGAAAGTTTCACTTTTTGAATGGACTTTCCATGATATTCTATTTTTTAAATGCACCTGCAGACTGCTCACTGTCAACTATTTTATCATAAAACAATGCAGGGACATCAAGATTAGTTGGCAGAGATGACATCCCCTGTATAAAATGAACTGCCCCCTGATTTACGGTGTTAAACTAGCAAGGCATTGTGGGAAAATGGGCCGTCTTTACATTTTTACATCAGTAAATCTGTGTTCGATCTCTGGGTCTACTTCTGAAAGCTGTGGGCTGGCACTTAACAGAATGACTTACACCTGGCTTGACAAAGCGGCTCCTTTACATCCTGGATTGGCGTTTATGCAACTGACTAATCCGAAGTGCCCAGGCTAGACTTTGTCAAGGCTGGCTTTATCAATCATCCTGGATGTCTTTATTCCACTTTTATGCAATAGGCCCCTGGTGGTGTACTGAGCTCAACAGTGAACATTGTGTAACACTAGGATACACAATTTTACTTTAAATGAAATATGTTTATAAATAATATGTTATCAAAACCAAGATGTAACAGAGTACTGGGCTAATAAGTAGGTTTGACACTTAGAGCTGGTGGAGAATTAATGACACATGTTGGTAACCGGTTTTGTATTTCACATTAACAAATAATAATCACTTGAATCAATCAAGGAAATATAAATAAACATAATAGAAAATAGGCCTTCAATTCAATTATCTTAGATATTCACACTCAGTATGGGCACCTTTTACTCCATACATTTAAATCAACAGTTCCCAGTTATATTCACACATTGATCCAACTAAACATAAAACGATGCATCCCACACAAATCATTCACTGCAGGTTAGATGTGTTTGTGGGTGCAGAATGTTCAATGAGGTCAGTGTTTGTTTGGGTAGGGGAAATCCTACCACACTCCAGGCAGCCAGGCTTGAGGCCTGCCTTTTGAGGGAATTTGATTTGAGTTTGTTCTTCTCCTTTAGCTCGCCATCATCTTGCTCCGGCAATAGGGCCTGACCTGTTTAGGCAAACAGGTAAGATTAACAAGTCTGCTCAATTTGGGAGCAGCATTTTAATTAAGCTTTCCATTTTGGAGCTCTCACCAGTGTTCCTCAGCAGCAGATCAGCTCCTCCATGTTTGCAGTCACAGTCCAGGTAAGTATGTTTTGTTTCCAGCGTTGGTAAGTTTAGTTTTGTGTCTCTCCTGTGTTCCTTTGTTGTGTTTCTCCTCCAAAAGTTCTCATGGACTGGGGTTTTAACTGTGTCCTGCTGCCTGAATGCTTAATTAACTGATTCGGTTCACCTGGGGAATGGGGGTAGGTTCCATTGGCTCAGGGGATTTGATTGGCTCAGGGAATGTGATTGACAGTTTGCCAATTTCAGCAGTGTTACAATTGATAATGTTCCAGAAGTCAGCATTGATCAAAGTGTCCATGATGATGGGGGAGGAGATGGCCCAGACTACATCCCAGACCCGGATTCAGCTCCTGATGTCCAGATGAGGATGACGTCATTGGTCATCCGGCATCAATTGCGTACCACATGGCCATCATTGAATGGGTACGTTTGTATTGCTTATTTGAGATTATCAGTATTCTCTGGTGTTCTTTTGAATATGCATGCATTTTTAATCTTGGTGTTTTTCTGGTATTTATTTGCTATATATGATTTGCAGATTTGTGCCAGTGGTCACACCGTGTGGAAGTGGGCTTCCCAGCCCTTTCTAAATTTCGGAATGCTGTAATGTCAGGAACACTATGTCCAAGATCGCTCTCCTTTCATGTTCATGAATATGGGCATGCTGAACAATCGACTTCATGAAAGATCCAAGACATCACTGCATAGATCAAGACACATCATGACAGTCTGGAACACAAGGAGAAGTGAGATAATAACTCGACTAAAGCAGAAAGACAGTGTTGTGGCCCTGGGTAGGTGTCTTTATTTGTCTCCCATTACTCCTCCTCTAAAGCTTCCTTGGGTTATACAACTCTTATTCATTATTAGTGTAAAGTCAAGCAGGGTGATCTAAATTCATTTTGATGGGTGTAGCACAGAATATCTGAGTGAATATAACTTAATTGAAATATGATGATACTTTTGATCAGTTCACATTGTTGAAATAATTGCTTCTCTGAATAATATTTATAAATAAATCTGATTTTTTTTTACCAATTATTTTTTTCTTTTCTGCCTTTTTTATTAACAGGTGATGCTCAAATGGACAGTCCAGGTTTCTGTGCACAATATTGCACTTACACCACCATGGACAGACAATGACACCAAAGAAATAATCAGCGTGGTCAACATTGACAAAAGAGAGACGGCAAGAAATTCTGTTATCATGGAGAGGGAGGCATTCATCCGCACGTTTGACATGCTGCATGAAGAACTAAAGCTGAAGGAGTTCTGCACAGATGCCCATGTCCAAATTTCGTCTCTTTTTGGTAAGCCAATTAATGATTGTATTTTGTTATGCTGCTTAAATGTTCCAGATTTAAATAATCAAGCAAGCATCATTTGAATGGTTTGGAACCTGGAAATAGTGTTCCAAATGTTATCCACATTGTTTTTTATTTGTTGTTTTCAGAAAAGGGCAAATACAAAGACAGTGGAGTTCATCATTCACTCGACATGTGGCATGGAGCCAAAAACTTAAAAAGATAATGGATTGGATTTATATAGCGCTTTTCAAGGCACTCAAAGACGCTTTACAGGGTTCCAGGTTCAATTCGTTCACACACAGTCATACTGGTGGTGGTAAACTACCATAGTAGCCACAGCTGCCCTGGGGCAGACTGACGGAAGCGTGGCAGCCATTCAGCGCCTACGGCCCCTCCGATCATACACATTCACACGAGGCAAGGTGGGTGAAGTGTCTTGCCCAAGGACACAACAACCATGACACTGATGGCAGAGCGGGGATCGAACCGCCAACCCTTGGATCATTGGCCAACCCGCTTAACCACCTGAGCCACGGTTGCCCCAAGATAAGTGACATTTGTGTCCACTGGAGAATAAATTGAACCTGTCAAGATTTTAGAACAAGGTCATCAAACGCACTGATATACACTTACATCTTGTTTTGCCCTCATCGTTTTTTAGATGAAGTACAACATCTCTGGGAATATACAGTGCCTTCCGAAAGTATTCCTACCCCTTGAACTTTTCCACTTTGTGTCACGTTACAACCACACACGTACATTTATTATATTGGGATTTCATGTGATAAACCAACACAAAGTGGTGCATAATTGTGAAGTTTTATAAATAAAAAAACTGCAAAATGTGGCTTGCATAAGTATTCTGCCACCCTGAGTCAAAATGTTGTAGAACCACCTATCGCTGCAATTACAGCTCCAAGTCTATTTGGGTATGTCTCCACCAGCTTTGTACATCTAAAGCAGGGGTGTCCAAACTTTTTTCACTGAGGGCCACATACAGAAAAATCTACGAAGGGCCGGGCCACTCTGCAAAAATAACACATTTATCAGGACATGTAGCTGCTCTGATGTTTAGTTTCATAGTGTCTTCGTAAGTTGTAATCCTTCTTCACGGCAACACTTTCCTTGCACATTAAACAGACACATTCCCCCTCTTGTTTATATGCCAATGATACACCCAGTGTTTTCTGCCTTTGCGTCCAATGTCCAGCAGGGTGAAAATAGTATCCAGCCGAGGTCCTGACCCTCCTAGGGGGGTCCGGGGGTATGCCCCCCGGGAGATTTTTTAAAAGTTTTTAAAGTGAAATGCATGAATCTGGTGCACTTTGAGAGGGAAAATAAGAGGCTAAATCTGAAGAATTTTGTATGAAAAAAAAATGGAGACACTGTGTCAGATGAATTAGAAGCTATTGGAGAAGGACACATAGATTTTCCATAATAATATTAATTTAAAATAAAATATTATGCAGGGTCCTCTGGGATGGGCTTGTTGCTCTTTTTCTTTTATGGGACATATTTCTCTGTAATATAATGAGTGCATTTAAATTATTTAAAAATGAAAAGCGCCATATTACATTATATTTTTTAAATGTGCCACGGGCCAATCAATCAGTGTTTGACACCCCTGCACTAGTGTAGAGAAATGCAAAAAGTGTTGCACTAGAGTTAGAAATATTAACGAATGGGTTTATGGTATGGAGAAGAATTAACGGGGATATTATCTCATAACTCTGATCTACCTCTCCGGGAACCATCACCTTACCGTGGTGGAGAGGTTTGTGTGCCCCTGTGAACCTGAGAGCTGTGTTGTCCGGAGCCTAGTGCTCCTGGTAGGGTCTCCCAAGGCAAAGTGGTCTCAGGTGAGGGGCCCGACTAAGAATGGTTCACAAAGACCCCATGGAAGAACATGCAAGAGGTAGAGTGACCCTGCCCGGAGGAAGCCCGGGGCCCCCGTCTGGAGCCAGGCCCAGAAAGGGGGCCCGCCTGCGAGCGTCTGGTGGCCGGGTCTGCCACGGGGCCCGGCTGGGCATAGCCCGAAGAAGCTACGTGGCAAAACACTCCTCTGCAACTGATGGGCCCACCACTCATCAGAGGAACCGCTGGGGTCGGGTGCGCTGCCTTAAGGGTGGCAGTGAAGGGCGGGGACCACGATGGACCAGACCCGGGCGGCAGAGGCTGGCTTTGGGGACGTGGAACGTCACCTCGCTGTGGGGAAGGAGCCGGAACTGGTGCGGGAGGTGGAGCGCTACCAATTAGATCTGGTGGGGCTTACCTCCACGCACAGTCTTGGCTCTGGAACCGTACTTCTGGACAGGGGTTGGACTCTATTCTTCTCTGGAGTTGCCCAAGGTGTGAGGCGCCGGGCCGGTGTGGGATACTCACGAGCCCCCGGCTGGGCGCTACTACGTTAGAGTTTACCCCGTGGACGAGAGGGTCGCCTCCCTACGCCTCCGGGTTGTGGGGGGGAAGACTCTGACTGTTGTCTGTGCGTACGCACCAAACAGCAGTTCGGAGTATTCGGCCTTCTTGGAGACCCTGAACGGAGTCCTGCATGGGGCTCCAGTAGGGGACTCCATAGTTCTGCTGGGAGACTTTAACGCGCACGTGGGCAATGATGGAGACACCTGGAGAGGCGTGATTGGGAGGAACGGCCTCCCCGATCTGAACCCGAGTGGTCGTTTGTTGTTAGACTTCTGTGCTGGTCATGGTTTGTCTATAACGAACACCATGTTCGAACATAAGGATGCTCATAAGTGTACATGGTACCAGAGCACCCTAGGCCGAAGGTCGATGATCGATTTCGTGATCGTGTCATCTGATCTGAGGCCGCATGTTTTGGACACTCGGGTGAAGAGAGGGGCGGAGCTGTCAACTGATCACCATCTGGTTGTGAGTTGGGTCAAAGGGTGGGGGAAGACTCTGGACAGACCTGGTAAGCCCAAACGGGTAGTGCGGGTGAACTGGGAACGTCTGGCGGAGGCCCCTGTTCAAGAGATCTTTAATTCGCACCTCCGGCAGAGCTTTTCTAGCATCCCTGTGGAGGGTGGGGGCATTGAACCCGAGTGGTCGATGTTCAAAACTTCCATTGCTGAAGCTGCGGCAGGCAGATTCAGATTCAGATTCAGTCTTTATTGTCATTGTGCAAACAGTACAACGAAATTAGGGTGGTGCTCACCACCCACAGTGCAAATTAGCATACATGCATACACAGACAAGAATAGACAACAATAATTTAATAACTATGCTAAATAAAAATCTGAGTGTCTTTTTTTTTTTTAAATAGATGATTTCTTATGTCCAGTAGGGGGGGGGGGGGGTTCAGGCATTTAATAGGCGAATAGCCCAGGGGTAAAAAGTATTCCGTAGCCTGTTTGTTCGGCTCCCAAGGGACCTGTATCTCCTACCGGAAGGGAGGAGTTGGAAATGGCTGTGGCCTGGGTGGGATGGGTCAGCCATGATGCTCCTTGCCCTATTTAATCCACGGGAGGTTGCGATGTCCTCCAAGGAGGGCAGGGGGCAGCCAATGATTTTTCCTGCTGTCTTTATAACCCCCTGTAGGGTTTTCCTGTCCTTGGCTGCGCAGTTTGCGTACCACACTGTTATGCCATACCCAACAACGCTTTCAATAACAGAGTGGTAGAAGGTCTGCAGCAGCTTAGTCTCCACCTGGCATTTTCTCAGCAGTCTTAAAAAGTAAAGCCTCTGCTGAGCCTTTCCAACCACCGCAGCCGTGTTGGTGTGCCAGGTTAGGTCCTTACTGACCTGCACCCCCAGAAACTTAAAGGAGGAGACCCTCTCCACGCCGACCCCGTCTATCTGCAGAGGGGCGAGGTCACCTCTCGTCCTGCTCCAGTCGAACACCATCTCCTTGGTTTTGCTGGTGTTCAGCAGGAGGTTATTTGCTGAACACCAAGCTGTGAGCCTCTGGACTTCCTCCCTGTACGCTGACTCGTCATTGTTGGAGATAAGACCCATCACTGTAGTGTCATCCGCAAATTTGATGATGACATTTGAGTGATGGGCCGGGACGCAGTCATGGGTGTAGAGAGAGTACAGGAAGGGGCTCAGCACACAGCCCTGAGGGGAGCCCGTGCTGAGGGTCAGGGTGGAAGATATTTGCGTTCCCATCCTCACTGCCTGTGGACGGTCCGTCAGGAAGCTGTAGATCCAGTCACAGGTGGGGGCAGGGAAATCCAGGTCAGTCAGCTTCCTGATGAGAATGTTCGGCAAGATCGTGTTAAACGCTGAACTAAAATCAACAAAAAGCATCCTGACATAATTCCCCTGTTTCTCCAGGTGACTCGCTGCAGTGTGGTGGACAGTGGCGATAGCATCAGCTGTTGACCTGTTTGCTTTATAAGCAAACTGATGCTGGTCAAACCTTTTAGGGATGCAGGACTGAAGATGGTGGAGGACGAGCTTCTCGAAGCACTTCATGACGACAGAAGTTAGTGCCACTGGTCTGTAGTCGTTTAGACTGCTTATGGTGGATTTTTTAGGAACAGGAACAATGGTGGCTGCTTTGAGGGATGTTGGGACCGTAGCCTGTACCAGGGAGGTGTTAAAAATCCTTGTTAGGACCCCTGACAGTTGGTCTGCGCAGGCCTTGAGTACTTTCCCCAGTACTCCGTCTGGTCCTGCTGCTTTATGCGGATTAACAGCCTTCAGGACTCTTCTCACCTGGTGTTCCTGCAGCTGGTGGGTGCTCAGGGGCTGGGAGGTCAGAGGAGGAGCAGGAGCAGGGTGGGGCTTTTTAACTTCAAAGCGGGTGAAAAAGTTATTCAGCTCTTCCACCAGCGAAGTGGCAGCAGTTACCGCCTCCGATGGGGTGCCCTTGTAGTTTGTCAGGTGTTGTAGACCCTTCCACACTTGCCTCGGGTTGTTGTCAGCCAGATGGTTCTCCACCTTCCTCCTGTAGTCCCTTTTAGCTGTTTTGATGCCTCTCCTTAGGTCTGCTCGTGCCATGCTGTACTGGTCCTGGTCACCAGCCTTGAAGGCGGAGTCGCGTACTTTCAACAGTGACGTCACCTCAGCTGTCATCCATGGTTTCCTATTGTTGAAAACTCTGATCTGTTTGTTTACTGTGACATTGTCGGCAGCTGTGGTCTCAAGGTCTTAGGTGCCTCAAGGGGCGGTAACCCTCGAACGCCGTGGTGGACCTCGGTGGTCAGGGAAGCCGTCCGACTGAAGAAGGAGTGCTTCCGGGATATGCTATCTCGGGGGACTCCTGAGGCAGTTGCAAGGTACCGACAGGCCCGAAGGGCTGCAGCCTCTGCCGTGTCAGAGGCAAAGCAGCGGGTGTGGGAGAAGTTCGGAGAAACCATGGAGAAGGACTTTCGGTCGGCACCAAGGTGTTTCTGGAAGACCGTCCAGCACCTCAGGAGGGGGAAGCGGGGAACCATCCAAGCTGTGTACAGTCAGGATGGGACGCTGTTGACCTCAACTGAGGAGGTAGTCGGTCGGTGGAAGGAGCACTTTGAGGAACTCCTGAATCCGACTAACACGCCCTCTATGTTGGAGGCAGAGCTGGAAGCTGATGGGGGATCATCGTCAATTTCCCTGGTGGAAGTCACTGAGGTAGTCAAACAACTCCACAGTGGCAAAGCCCCGGGGGTTGATGAGATCCGTCCAGAAATGCTGAAAGCAATGGGTGTGGAGGGGCTGTCTTGGATGACACGCCTCTTCAACATTGCGTGGAAGTCGGGTACTGTGCCGAAGGAGTGGCAGACCGGGGTGGTGGTTCCTATTTTCAAAAAGGGGGACCAGAGAGTGTGTGCCAACTACCGGGGTATCACACTTCTCAGCCTCCTCGGAAAAGTCTACTCCAAGGTGCTGGAAAGGAGGGTTCGGCCGATAGTCGAACCTCATATTGAAGAGGAACAATGCGGATTCCGTCCTGGCCGTGGAACAACGGATCAGCTCTTCACTCTCGCAAGGATCCTAGAGGGAGCTTGGGAGTTTGCTCATCCAGTCTACATGTGTTTTGTAGATCTGGAGAAGGCTTATGACCGGGTTCCCCGGGAGATACTGTGGGGGGTGCTGCGGGAGTATGGGGTGAGGGGGTCCCTTCTCAGGGCCATCCAATCTCTGTACACTCAAAGCAGGAGCTGTGTCCGGGTTCTCGGTAGTAAGTCGGACCCGTTTCCGGTGGGGGTTGGCCTCCGCCAGGGCTGCGCTTTATCACCAATCCTGTTTGTAATATTCATGGACAGGATATCAAGGCGTAGTCGTGGTGGGGAGGGGTTGCAGTTTGGTGGGCTGAGGATCTCATCTCTGCTGTTTGCGGATGATGTGGTTCTGATGGCATCATCGGCCTGTGACCTTCAGCTCTCATTGGATCGGTTCGCAGCCGAGTGTGAAGCGGTTGGGATGAGGATCAGCACCTCTAAATCTGAGGCCGTGGTGCTCAGCAGGAAACCGATGGTTTGTCTACTACAGGTAGGGAATGAGTCCTTACCCCAAGTGAAGGAGTTCAAGTACCTCAGGGTCTTGTTTGCGAGTGAGGGAACAATGGAGCGTGAGATTGGCCGGAGAATCGGAGCAGCAGGGGCGGTTTTGCACTCGCTTTACCGCACTGTTGTGACGAAAAGAGAGCTGAGTCGGAAGGCAAAGCTTTCGATCTACCGGTCGATCTTTGTTCCTACCCTCACCTATGGTCATGAAGGCTGGGTAATGACCGAAAGAACGAGATCGCGGGTACAAGCGGCCGAAATGGGCTTTCTCAGGAGGGTGGCTGGCGTCTCCCTTAAGGCTGTTACATACTCCGCGAGAAGAAAGAACAAAGTTCTCGGTGACAGAGCTGCGAGAAGTTCTTTCTGGTCTGACATTACATACTTCACGAGAACTCAACTGCCGAACTCCTCACCGCGGCGCATTGTTACCATGGTAATTGACTCAGTAGCGCCAGCTGATTTCACTTTGCTTTCCTCATTGACTTCAGACTGACCAATCACACAATAGTTCTCGGACAAGCTGCAAGAAGAAAGTTCGGCCCGGGTGATGTGTCGAGAACAAGCTGCGAGAACAGCTAAACAAGAGCTGAGAGAAGAAAATGACGTCATTTTCTTCTCGCAGCTCTGTCACCGAGAACTTTGTTCTTTCTTCTCGCGGAGTATGTAACAGCCTTAAGAGATAGGGTGAGAAGCTCAGTCATTCGTGAGGAACTCGGGGCAGAGCCGCTACTCCTTTGCGTTGAAAGGAGCCAGTTGAGGTGGTTCGGGCATCTGGTAAGGATGCCCCCAGGGCGCCTCCCTAGGGAGGTGTTCCAGGAGCGTCCAGCTGGAAGGAGGCCTCGGGGAAGACCCAGGACTAGGTGGAGAGATTATATCTCCACGCTGGCCTGGGAACGCCTCGGGATCCCCCAGTCAGAGCTGGTTGATGTGGCCCGGGAAAGAGAAGTTTGGGGTTCCCTGCTCAAGCTGCTGCCCCCGCGACCCGATTTCGGATAAGCGGTTGAAGATGTATGTATGTATGTATGTAACTCTGATCTAATCACCTCGGCCATTCTGAAAAAACGGGGCAAACATTTTTTTCTCAATAGAATCATTACGCTTCCATATGAGAAGCAATCTATTTTAAGACTTAAGTTACGCTTATCAGCAGCAGCAAAAGTAGGCTATTAAGCTTGCGCTGCACAGCATTGCTGACAGTGTTTTATATTCGCTGTATTATGTAGGCAAGCTATAATAGGCCTACTGTGCAGTAAACAGACTGTCGCTTCTTTTAAATGGGGAGTGAAAGACATTAACGTTTGACACATTAGATGACAGTTTCCATTGTAGAGCTTGATTGATTTATTACCAGATCCCTTGTCCTCAAGTGATCACAGTTTAGATTATTATATTATTTCTATATTCATATAAGGTTATTTAACGAAGCTCGTCTGTGACTTTGGGATGACACAAGTGAACAGTAACGATCGCATGCAGCCGCAGAATTACATTTCAACCTGACAGACATCTGGGGCCGTATTCACAAAACATTTTATCTTAGCGCTAAGAGTACTCCTAAGGAGCACTAAAAGTTCTTAGTAAGGAGTAATTTCTTAAAACCTATTCACAAAGCTGATAAGACCAACTTTTACTAAGGAATGGGAGGCACTCCTAAGCTAAGACTACAGGGCGGTGTTGACCCTGTTGCTATGGATGATGTCATGTTCATACCTTCTATGCCCACAGTGATTGGCTGAGAGGGAATGAGAGCTAGGAGTGAATTTATGATAGAAACACTGTGGGAGATATCCATATCGTGTCGCTGTATTAAAGTAAAGAGTTTTTATATACAATTAATGACAAGTGACACTGATTTAACATGAAACCAAGATACTGCAGGGTTTCCCACACATTCGTTCAAAATTAACCTACAAAAGCGCCACATAGGTCTATTCATTTTAAATTTTACAATGATTTGAATCGTAAAAAATATCCTCATTGAACAGCTGCACGCCATGCACTCTCACTGTATTTCTCTCAACGGCGGACTATGCAGCAATAGTCAGACAGCGACAAACCAGGAAACTCACAATTAAGAAACAGCCGGCGAAATCGTAAAGTGCACGCGGAAGGAAAAAGGCGAGACGCGCAACAATACAGTAGCGGACCTGTGGAACGGAGGAGATGCTGCGAAGCGCCACGTATAGGCCTACTCTAGTAACAAATTAAACCCAAACGTGACACCAACCGTAACTTTCAGCGCATCGTAAACCCAAAGCAACTGCAGAAAAGGAACTTAATAAGTATTTTTTTTATATAAATGTAATAAATATAAATGTGTCATCATTCTAAATATAGCTTTACTAAGATCATTAAACCCTTACAGCTATTAAGGTACCTTTTGTAAAGCTCACTAGCATTAAATTCTCCAAAACACCATCAATGTTGTCTGTGAATTACTCTTAGTGACTTAGGATCCTCTCGAGGACTCCTAGCTTTTCATAGATTAGAGCTAGTTTTAGCGCTAAAATGCTTTGTGAATTACACTTATCTTAAAAAGTAGGAGTCTTAAAATTAGGAGTGAAACGCCCCTTATTTTTGAGAGTTACTCCTAAATCAGGACCTTAGGACCTACTCTTAGCCTTAAAATTTTTGTGAATACGGCCCCTGTTCAGTGGCACAGATGTTAAAAAATGTCCTATTAATAAAAAATTCATACAATACAAATAGGTTTATTAATCGAATGTAAGCCTGTTTACGATTGTAAGGTGCCGCCTATATGAACGACACGAGGGCTGAGAACTAGGCTACTGATCAGGGCCGTATTCACAAAACATTTAAGGCTAAGAGTAGGTCCTAAGGTCCTGAATTTAGGAGTAACTCTCAAAATAAGGGGCGTTTTCACTCCTAATTTTAAGTCTCCTAACTTTTTAAGATAAGTGTAATTCACAAAGCATTTTAGCGCTAAAACTAGCTCCTAAATCTATGAAAAGCTAGGAGTCCTCTCGAGGACTCCTAAGTCACTAAGAGTAATTCACAGACAACAATTTGATGGTGTTTTGGAGAGATTTAATGCTAGTGAGCTTTACAAAAGGTACCTTAATAGCTGTAGGCCTAAGGGTTTAATGATCTTAGTAAAGCTATATTTAGAAATGATAGACACATTTATATTTATTACATTTATATAAAAAAATACTTATTAAGTTCCTTTTCCTGCAGTTGCTTTGGTTTACGATGCGCTGAAAGTTACTGTTGGTGTCACGTTTGGGTTTAATTTGTTACTAGAGTAGGCCTATATGTGGCGCTTCGCAGCATCTCCTCCGTTCCACAGGTCCGCTACTGTATAGTTGCACGTCTCGCCTTTTTCCTTCCGCGTGTACTTTACAATTTCGCCGGCTGTTTCTTAATTGTGAATTTCCTGGTTTGTCGCTGTCTGACTATTGCTGCGTAGTCCGCCGTTGAGAGAAATACAGTGAGAGTGCATGGCGTGCAGCTGTTCAATGAGGATAATTTTTACGATTCAAATCATTGTAAAATTTAAAATGAATAGACCTATGTGGCGCTTTTGTAGGTTAATTTTGAACGAATGTGTGGGAAACCCTGCAGTATCTTGGTTTCATGTTAAATCAGTGTCACTTGTCATTAATTGTATATAAAAACTCTTTACTTTAATACAGCGACACAATATGGATATCTCCCACAGTGTTTCTATCATAAATTCACTCTTAGCTCTCATTCCCTCTCAGACAATCACTGTGGCATAGAAGGTATGAACATGACATCATCCATAGCAACAGGGTCAACACCGCCCTCTAGTCTTAGCTTAGGAGTTCCTCCCACTCCTTAGTAAAAGTTGGTCTTATCAGCTTTGTGAATAGGTTTTAAGAAATTACTCCTTACTAAGAACTTTTAGTGCTCCTTAGGAGTACTCTTAGCGCTAAGATAAAATGTTTTGTGAATACGGCCCCAGGGGCCGTATTCACAAAACATTTTAAGGCTAAGAGTAGGTCCTAAGGTCCTGATTTAGGAGTAACTCTCAAAAATAAGGGGCGTTTCACTCCTAATTTTAAGACTCCTAACTTTTTAAGATAAGTGTAATTCACAAAGCATTTTAGCGCTAAAACTAGCTCCTAAATCTATGAAAAGCTAGGAGTCCTCGAGAGGACTCCTAAGTCACTAAGAGTAATTCACAGACAACCATTTGATGGTGTTTTGGAGAGATTTAATGCTAGTGAGCTTTACAAAAGGTACCTTAATAGCTGTAAGGGTTTAATGATCTTAGTAAAGCTATATTTAGAAATGATGACACATTTATATTTATTACATTTATATAAGAAAATACTTATTAAGTTCCTTTTCCTGCAGTTGCTTTGGGTGCTGAAAGTTACTGTTGGTGTCACGTTTGGGTTTCATTTGTTACTAGAGTAGGCCTATATGTGGCGCTTCGCAGCATCTCCTCCGTTCCACAGGTCCGCTACTGTATAGTTGCGCGTCTCGCCTTTTTCCTTCCGCGTGCACTTTACGATTTCGCCGGCTGTTTCTTAATTGTGAATTTCCTGGTTTGTCGCTGTCTGACTATTGCTGCATAGTCCGCCGTTGAGAGAAATACAGTGAGAGTGCATGGCGTGCAGCTGTTCAATGAGGATATTTTTTACGATTCAAATCATTGTAAAATTTAAAATGAATAGACCTATGTGGCGCTTTTGTAGGTTAATTTTGAACGAATGTGTGGGAAACCCTGCAGTATCTTGGTTTCATGTTAAATCAGTGTCACTTGTCATTAAGTGTATATACAAACTCCTTACTTTAATACGATATGGATATCTCCCACAGTGTTTCTATCATAAATTCACTCTTAGCTCTCATTCCCTCTCAGCCAATCACTGTGGGCATAGAAGGTATGAACATGACATCATCCATAGCAACAGGGTCAACACCGCCCTCTAGTCTTAGCTTAGGAGTTCCTCCCACTCCTTAGTAAAAGTTGGTCTTATCAGCTTTGTGAATAGGTTTTAAGAAATTACTCCTTACTAAGAACTTTTAGTGCTCCTTAGGAGTACTCTTAGCGCAAAGATAAAATGTTTTGTGAATACGGCCCCTGATCCAGATGTTAATACCTGGAAATGAAAACTGAATATAAAATATATTCATTTAGGCCTATATCTTATTGATAACATTTCTAAATCCATCATGTAGGCCTACAGTATAATCAGCCAGCCCTCTGCATCTTTACATCTCCCGTGGCCATGGTTTTGAAGTATTGCATTGTTGTTTGCTCTCTCTCTCTCTCTCTCTCTCTCTCTGGGAATTAATTTTTGTTTATATTAATCTGTTAAAATACGTCACATGGAAGGCGGATTGTGCTCTTGAGCGAGGAAAAATACGTTTATTGATTACTCTTTGACAGACAGATATGCGGCATGAGCAGAGCATACACATGGCTGTGATAGGCTACGCATTGTTAAGAAGAAGAATTACAGTTTAAGTCCCTGTAGATAGCATGCGGCCAACGAGGTGTGTTTATTTAACTGTATTTTTAGCTTATTACACTTTCTGTGTCCTGTGTAATTTATGATTTTATGTAGCCTAAATATAATGTCATGATTTCTGTTACACTGTGTGTGTTTATCTATTTAGTTTTCACGGTGAAGTTGAGGAAAAGTCTTAAATAAAATCGGTTGCAAGGAAACCACTTGTGTCTGCCGAATGCTTGAGAGGGATTTATAATAGGCTACAGCTCTGTCTTTTTAAAGTGTACGTTCTCTCGGCTCCTTAGCAAACAGACACCGTGAAATCTATGAAATAAAACAACGACACACACGCTTCCAAACAAACTCTGGTGTAGTTTGTTTCTGTGAATTTGCCCCGACCTCGATCCGACCCAAATGCAGGAAGCACTGTGCCTTTTCTTTTTTAATAAATCGCCGTCCGCTTCACGTAATGGAAAAGTGATGTTGTCGCAAGTGTTAAGAAGATTGGTTGTGGTTTGACCGGGAGCCCCGAGACAATAGGCCAGTTCGGTGAGGAGAAGTCTTGCTCAGACCTGCGCGTCTTGCTGAGCGCACAGCATTTTTGCAGCATTTTTGCTGTGCGCTCAGCAAGACGCGCATCATAATTGCGAAGGTCTGAGCAAGACGTTTGCCTAGTATATTACATTGATTTGATCGAGAGGAAGCGTAAAAATGCTGAATGTGTAGGCTACACAGCGATCAGATGAAGGAGAGGGGAGTGTATCCTGCACATTGACAACAGGTTCACGCTGCGCTTTGCATGATGTGCGTGCTTTTATTTTGCTTGTAAACGGGTTAGACCATTAAGACCGTAGATATCTAGAACAACACATCTATGGTTAATATTATCCAGGTTTCAGTTCGGAGCTCATTCAGAATATATTCTTCTCGTGAGCCGCGCGTCCAGCAGCAAAAAGAACCGTGAAAATGATATGTTTCACATCGTAGGCTACAAGCCACAAAACGTGACAGTGACAAACACATTTTACCAATATAGGAAACTAAATTTGATGTTCCTTTTTTTAGATGTATTTTATTATTTGTATCCCCGCATTAGATCAAACTGTAGATCAGGCAGTTGTGCACTGTACTAACATCAAGGGGATGATTAGGCTACGAGAGCGGAAGTCAAAAACAGTCAAACACAAACTTTCAAAATAAATAAATAAGCATGCAGTAAAACCAGAGGTAAAATCACAGCAAATAAATGAGTTAAAATAAAAACAAGGTAAAAGCATGCTACAGTAAAATTAACTTCCGCCTCGTGACACGTCTAGCCTATACAATAGCGTAGCCTATGTGCACATCAAGAAATATCAACTAACAGTGTGATCCCACATTATGTCAGTCAACAGATGACGTAGGCCTTCTAGTGAGTATGCAGTTTCATGTTCAGTTTTTTTTTCTGCCACACAAACCAGCGCCTTTTTACTTCAACTCACAAAACTCAACAGAGGCTCCGTAATAACCATCACTCCAAAGTCCAGCATAGAGGGGCAGGGTGAACGTGTTCTGCAGTTTGTGGAGGAGAGTCATGACGTTTTCAGAGACCCTGTAGAATGACAGTTCGCCTTCAGCGTGATCCACGTACACTCCCAATCTCTCTGTCTGAGGATCCGACACGTGTGTTTCGACGCCGCCAGTTATGAACTTTAAACTCCCCTCGCTGGTGCGCTCCAATGCCCACGACGTGCCGAAGACTCCGAATACGGAGTCGATACTTGGTCTGATACTCTTCTCGGTCAATGCTATTTTCACTCGTTTGTGGTTCCACTCCACCTCCCAATAACAGCGGCCAGTCAAACTTTGTGTACTCCGGACCTGACGCCACCTAATGAAGCGGTCCGGATGGCTAAGATAGAGATGTTCTTCTCTCGTTGTTAAGGTAGTGTAGTATCTCTTCTTAACTGATGGCTTGGCTGGATGAAATGAAGTTGACAGCTGATGCAGTGTGAGAGGCTTCAGGAACAATTCTTTATTTAACACAACAAATTAACTGCAGTACAACGAAGCCAATTTAAAAGTCTAAGTGTTTAGAAAGCCAGATTAGAACAGAGGAGATGCAGAGTTTCCTGGTCAAACGTAAAAGCCTACTGAATTCGTCTGTGTGTCCGTATCTTACCTAGAGGATCTAACATGAGCTGATTGGCTATTAAAATCAACAACTATGCCCTTCCCATACGAACTTATTGCAAGCCTATCCTTAAGAGGGCATTTACAGAAATCTTTAACATATATGGTTGTTGTTGTATAAGACTTTCTTGCTGCTAGCTACCTGTCCAAGTATGGACAGTGGCCAGTCCATAGGGGCCTTTTCGTGCGTTCCCAGATTCTGGAGTAAACACACCAAGATTTAACTAGCCTAGACCATAAAAACGTCATACCAGTAACTCAAAAAGGTTCATTTAGTCTAACTTGATTAATTAACTTGTATGTTCATGTAAACAGACTAGTATTCATTTGTTTGTACCTTGACATGTTTCGACTACTTCCTGCAGTCTTCTTCAGAAGCGTCAGCTGTTGCTGTGACGCGTGTTGTGTCAGCTGATGTTATAGACAACCAGCCGTCCCGCCAGAAGAGGCGGGACGGCTGGTCCTCTGCTGTCCGTCCGTTCTATGGAGAACTGCATCCCAGGTGTGGGAGAGCATGTATGCCCCCTCGTCCCGGTTTACTGTCCCCTGGGCCCGTTTCCTGATCTCCACTGCCTCCCTGATCCAACGTTGGAACTTGTTGCTCTCTGTCCCTATGACCTTTGCCCCTTCCCAGTCCATGATGTGGTTCTCCCTCTTGCAGTGATCCGAGATGGCTGATTTTAGATTCTCCTGCTCCGCTTTCTCTTTCAGTGCACGTGTGTGCGCTCCAGATGTTTCCTTTTCACATTCTTTTTGATGTTCTTTTTTACGTGTGCCGAACGCCCTCCCAGTTTCCCCTATGTATGTTTTGTTGCATGACAGGCATGGGATTTCATATATAACGTCACATTTTTTCTCCGGTTGTATTTTGTCCTTGGGGTGCACCAACACCTGCCGTAGCTTGATGTGTGGTTTTACTGGCGTGCTGATGAGATGTTTTTTCATCGCCCGTTGGACCTTTTCTGTGACTCCCCTGATGTACGGAAGTATCACCATGCCTCGGTGTTCGGTTTTCTCTGAGCTTTTCTTTTTCCTTTCCTTGATTTCTTTTTTCCGGACTGCTTGCTTCCCTTTGTTGATGGCCCAACCTGGGTATTGGCAGTGTGTGAGTGCATTCCTGATGTGGTTTTCCTCCTCTCGTCTGTCCTTTTCATCTGTGATCATGCTAGTGCGGTCGTATAATGTACGCACTACTGACATTTTGTGGGCTGTGATACCAGTGTCTGCCTTAACTTAAACACAGATAAGATGATTTACAGAAGCTCAGTCCTCTCGGCCGACATCTCACATTCCTACAGAAATGGTGGTTGGTAAATATCTTAGGACATTCTACAGAGAATGTGTTTTAGGGAGATTATACACCACATTCCCTACTCCGGGACAATTTAATGTCCCGTAAAAAGATACAAAAACACATTTCAAGGAGTGGCATTCGTTAGACATAACTGCAGTTCACAATTTGCTGTATAAAATAGTCCCCCTCAAAAAATTAAACTTCTAAGATCTTCAGAGTCCTATTTGAACTTTGACTTTGGGATTAAATGTATTATCTATGTCCTATTTACTCTCTATCACATTACTTTAGGCTTAAATTAGACTAGAAAGATAATTGCTTAATTCTTAGTAAAGATCAAATTCGGCTAACCTTAACCGACTTGCAAGACTCCAGGCACACCCATTCCAAATTCAGGAAAGTACTACGGTGTGTCTGTAGTCCAACAAATAAGCTGATATCTCCTATTCCAAAACCGCCCCGTCTAGACAAGACGTAAAAAGGAAAATAGAAGACCTCTTGACCAACATGAAGAGTCCGCACCTGTCAAGCCAATCAAGGTGGGGGAGCTCCTTTTAAATTTAACCATTATCATTATCCATTAACCTAAGATTAAATGACCATGTGCCAATCGGCCATTAGAGTCTAAACCTATTTTAAAATATTATCAAAAAAATACATGTATTTAAAGAGTAAACCAGATTAACCTATTAGTTTTTAAGATTATTAATGAGTATATTTGCATAAAACTTTAAAGATTACATTACAGTCATAACATCAATATCACAGGTTACAACAAGACAATATAACTTCAACATTGTAACATACTGTGTCTACATATATATATAAGAACATAGATGTGTATTTCATTCTGTATGTTAACCAAACTCCTTTTTAAGCAGCGTTGCCATCTGGTGAGGGGGTTCTTAACGTCCTTCAAACCCTGAATTAAAGTAATCTCTCTCTCAGTCCAGGCTGCCCAGGGCCCAACCATCGTATCCTTAGTCCATGTTTGAATCTCTCAGTCCATTCACTTGTCCATTTTTGGTTTCCCTGGGCGGCACTTAATCCTCACCATTGCACTGAGAAGAGAGGAGAACAAAACCAGTATATTTGCCAATAACGACCATCACATATTTTTACATTGTGTGTACCAACTTCTAAAGTGTTAAAGTCAAATATGTTCAAAATTTGATTCCGGGATCAGAAGCAGTGCACTGACTGCTCTTTAATTTATCTCCCATTCAAGCAATTTAACACTATTAACTTCAATTTCAAAAATTCCCGACCAGATTTCACTTACATATTTAACTTTGATAAAGGTATGTATTTATTTATTTGTCTAATCCCTCCCCCCTTTGTTAAAACTGAAACACATTCAAAGTTTGAACAAATCTGGGCAACGCTGCACATTCATAGTCACAGTAAACAAAGAAACATACAGAGAGAAATACAATGTCCTGCAAAAAATAAAAACATAGAAGAAAGTACCACTAAGACCTCAAACACTGAATATAATTCGCCTCAAAAATACCGGAGAAACGAACGTTTAAAGGTGAACTCAAAACACTCACATGTGACATAAGAAAATGAGGTAAGATGTTTAAATTGGGTACATATCGAACAGTTCGCCCACCATCTCCACTCTCTCATCCTCACTGTCAGAATCAACCCCCTTAAGCAACGGCATTTGTGTTTGGTCCCCCGGCATCACGACCCCAACCCAACGGAGGATCATGGCCTTAGCAAAGGTCAGTAGCAGTGTACAGAAGCAAAACAACGCGCACAATGCAACAAGGAGTACCACTACCGTTTGAATAAGAGCGGCACCAATTGGTCCAAACCTCTCCTGGATCCAAGAGTTTGCGGATACTCCTGCTCCCTGAGAAGCCCTGAATGCCTCCCTTACCGCTCGTAAGGCATCCATCACATTTGTCATATTGTCGGAGGTGTCAGGTATCAGAGTGTAACAAGCGCCATCGGTCAAATTCAAAGTTGCACAAAGGCCACCCTGTTTTGCCAGAATGTATTCAAGGGCCAAGTCATGTTTCAATAATGTCAGCCTATGGCTTCTCTGAGTGTTAGATAAGTGTTCAAAACCTCTGATCGTCTCGTTTGCAAAGCCCTGCAGAGTGAATGTAATATTATCGATATGGTCCGCCAGAAAGGTCACACCATACCATGGAAATATACCAATTCCCCATTTCTCTGCCAAGCTTATTCTCCAATGAAAGGATCTCATCTCATGAAATTGTGCAAGTTCCCTCTTCATTCTACCACCCGCACTGTCGATCTCGTTGTCACCACCCGTAAAGTTACCAGTAGAGTTAGTATTGGTAGGTCGCTGTCCGTGTTTGATTGTAGCAGCCTCATAAGGGAGTTTCAGTTTTGCCATATTACAACACCCAGTCCATCCATATGGCAAGAATAAGTATGCCTTAGCACCACACACCCACCAAAGATCTTTAAAGCTCCCTATAGTGACATTAACAGGAAGATCATGGTTGCTCACTTTAAGAGTCATATTGTTACCGTCGGACGTATTAAAAGTTACTAGATGAGTCCCCCTACCAATACATCGTCCTTGTGATTTAAAAGACATGATGTAGCTGTCACATTTAGAGATCCCCATAAACATGCCTGGACCCCCATGCGTATCATTCGAACAAAACCCTACATCAGCTTTTACAGGGTATATGTCCATTGATTCAGGGACGGCTTGGGTGATGTCCTCCAATGCATCAAGTAAATTCAAATAAGGCAGCTTTCCAATCCACCTACATTCCCGCTGAGGCCTAAACAGAACCGTTGAACCGGCTAACACAGGGTCTGTCGGTGCGAACTGCTTGTAGAACAACCATGACAAAGCATATGATTGACAAACAAGACTCAGAGGCTCAGCGCTTGTTTCCATAATTGAGAGCAATGTGCTTGGCGGTGGAATTCTAACTATGCATGGACATCCGTTGTTAGTAGAAGCCCTAACCGAGTGAGTCAGCTGTTGAAACCACATGTTCCGGCCAGCCCAAGGGTCGGCGATTTGCATTACCGAGGAATCAAACCCAAATGCCTTCCATTTAGCTTCACGTTTATGTACTTCATGAATCTGCACCGTCCTGTCTTCATAAACAGATGGTGTCGGAGTGTTCTCGATTATCGTGGTGTCCCTACTCGGAGTAAAGGCTACTTTGGTAGTAAGCTCCACTGGTGTTTCTACAAAGTCGGCGGGCTCTGGGGATGTCATAACATTGTCCTGTGTTGTAACTACAAGTTCTGCCTTAGTTGTGGAAAGCTTTGTTGTGATGTTACTAACCGTGGCTGCTGTTGGCCCTGTCAGATTCACGTCTACTTGCTTCTGTAATTCAGTAACTTTGGAAGTTCCACTTGTAGGAAATTCTAATTTCAAGTGTTTAGGTTATCAATAAGAGTAGCAGAGATGGGGGTTACTATAATGTCCGTTGCGACCTCTATGTTCTCTAAGGACATACAGGTAGGAGTAGCTAGGATTGGAGCATAAGTACTGATAGGGGTTTCTGAAGTATTGTCTACGATGTGATCCACTGTTACAGCATGCAGTGTAGTTTCCAACACCACCTCTGGAGGGGAGGAATGGGATTTCGGTCTTTCACCTCAAGTAATACTCTACGAGTTATGTAACCTGCCACCCATAAATTGTGTTCAGAAACAAATTTGCTTTTTAAGGCATAGTAGGTGCAAGAATATTCCCCTTGGTCCTCCCTCTGAGCATTAATCAATACAATTGAACAATCAGTGTCAGCCTTAACCCGTATGTCATCAATGAAGAAATAATATTTTTCCTGAACAACGGATAAGCCATCAACCACAGTTCCTGCCATCTTTATTCTCTTATCCTGATTGTCTCTCCAAATTGGAGGATTTCTGCTAACAGTGTTCCATTTCGTACAGTTACATGGTAAATGAACAGAATCTCCTAACCTAGCTTCCACTCTGATTGGTTCAGAAGTTGGAGTTGTGTAGGTGGTTCCAGTTAGTTCCACGGTGTCGTCGTTTTGTTTCCTTTCCCCAATATTTGAGTGAGGGGTAGGTGTCGGAGTCGTTGGTCTTCCAACTTCGTCAACAACCCTTGGTTCCACCGTCGCACTATCCTCTATTACGGTCAGAACCACAATTCTGGTTCTAAGAGCTGATCCTGTCCAAGTGCCTTGTTTGCTTTCCTTCTTTAGTTGTGGATCAACAAAGGTACACTTATATTCTCCTTGGTCTTCTGACTGAGCTCTGCGTATGACGAGACTGCAGTCATCATTGATCTTTACTCTTCGGTGGTCGTTGAGCAGTAAGTACTTATCGTTTCGAGAAGTCTCTTCTAGCTCAAGAATCTTGCCGTTGTTGTCTTCCCATTGAACCCGAAGTCTCCCTGTGTCAGTATTCCCTGACGTGCATTGGCAAGGAAGAAGCGCCGTCTTACCTAGGGCTACTTCCTTCTCAATCCTCGTAGCGTCGAGGTCGGGTTTTTTGTCGAAGGGGTCTTGGGTTTGTTGTTCCAGTGGGATCTCCTGTTTCCCCTGGGTCGCCATGGCCGCCCTCTGGTGCCTTTTGTGAGTCACCCTCTGGGACGGGAGGTTCTGCGGCTGATTCTCCTTCTCCTTCATCACTTGAATGATCATCCCTGACATTGTCAGGAACGTGCACACCATTATCATGAGTGTTAATGACATGGTCGTGCATTTCTTCCGGAACTTGTTCCTGGGGGGCCGCTTGAGCTTCTGCTCCTCCGGCATCCTCCCCAGGTGTTCCTGAGTCTTCGTCCTCTTCGTCATGAGGTATGTCTTCGTCTACTGGTGCCTTGACACAGTGTGTCAGATGAAACCAAGTAGGTGACCCTTTAACCTGGACTGCTGTTCCGGTGCTTCGAACGACTTCAAATGGACCTTCTCTGCGCTCATTAAACCATTTGCGTCGGAACACTTTGACGAACACCTTGTCTCCAGGTTTTACAGTGTCCCTTTTATGTTCTTCCAGCCTCTCTAGCACCTCCTCTTGCTTCTGCCTGTCGGAGACATACGTGAATATACTCCGATGTAAATTAGTCAAATACTTCACGTAGGCTTTCATTTCGTCTTCCAAAAGGGATAGACTTGGACCTTTACCGCTTGTGCGCAAACAAGGTGTAGGCATTCGTCTGCCTGTCGCCAATTCATGAGGTGTCATGTGTAAATCTCGCAATTCGCTCGACCGACACGCCATTAAAGCTAGAGGCAGTGCTTCAACCCAATTTAGACCTGTGTGTTGGCAAATCTTTATAATGCGATTTTTTTAGAACGCCGTTCATTCTTTCACAAAGGCCTTGGCTTTGCGGGTGGTAAACTGCTCCTAAACGTTGTTTAATTCCCAATTTCTGCAGAATTAATTTGACTGTTTTGTCCACAAACTCTTTCCCATTATCTGATGATATGCAATCTGGAAGTCCCCATCTGCTTATTACCTCTCTGCATAGAAACTTGGCGACCGACTGTGCATCCTTACGTTTGGTAGGACAGGCCTCTGGCCATTGTGAAAACCTGTCTACAACGACTAGCATGTATCTTTTACCGCCGATTGGTTTTATCATATCAACAAAGTCCATGACTAATTCTCGCATAGGACCTTTTGGAGTCGGGATGTAGCCAGGAGGGACAGCCACTCCTCGTCTGATGTTGTTTTTAAGACAAATTGTACATTTAGATATGACATGATCAATTTGTGCAAGTAGGTAGGGAGCCCAAAAACCATACTCTTTTGTGATTTTTCTCCTGACCTCCCCCCTTGAGACATGGGCTTGTCCGTGCGCCTCTTGGATTAACAGGCCCAATAGGTCTGGTGGCGCTACCATAAACCCCTCGTGGTTTCTCCACAGGCCAGTAGTATCTTGGCTGGCACCTCTTTCCACCCATAATTGTTTATCTATTGCATGAACTGCTTCCTGCATAGAAATTACGTCTCTGAGTGTAATTTTGTCTTCTAAGTCGACCTCATGAGTAACCAAGAGGGCTTCAACTGATCTTGCAGCGCCCGTGACTGCCTTTGCAGCCTCGTCTGCGGCCCTGTTACCTTTTGTAATCCGAGACATATCTGATCTGTGTGCGGCACATTTGGCAATTGCGATTTCTGCGGGTTTCATCATAGCATGTAGCAGTTTCATTATCTGTCCCTGGTGTTGTATGGGAGAACCGTCCATCTTTTTAAAACCCCGTCGTTTCCATACTGACCCAAACAAATGACAGACATTGTGCGCATAAGCAGAGTCTGTATAAAGTGTTACTCTCTTTCCCTCTGCTAACAAACATGCTTCGGTAAGACCCACCAGTTCAGCAAGTTGTGCTGAGGCGGGCTGGGGTATTATTTCAGCTTTTTCAATGACAAATTCCGACCCCTGAGCTTTGACTATCGCATAACCAGCGCTCAATTTTTGGTAACACTTTAGTTCGATAGTCCACTGTTGACACTCAACAAGCCATCAGTTGATAGACAGTTGCATGTCAACAGTGAATGAGTTTACATATCTCAACAGATACGTAACATGAATTCAACTAACTGTAAGTTAACTATAAGTTGCACTATTAGTAGATGATTAGTTGACATTCAACAAAGCTTGTTCAACAGATAAAAAACAAGGATTCAACTAACTGTCTGTTAACTATAGGTTGCACTATTAGTAGATATTTAGTTGATATTCAATAATGATTAAGTTGATACATATTTAGAATGCATTCAACTGTCAGTTAACTATAAGTTGCATTTTTAGTAGATGTTGTTTTGTACACGTAACATGCATTCAACTAACTGTCAGTTAACTATTAGTTGCATTATTAGTAGATGGTTAGTTGATACTCAACAAAGCTTGTCAACGAATATGTAACATGCATTCAACTAAGTGTTAGTTAACTATACGATAATTTTATTTTGTTAATTTATTTTTACAAAAACAGTCTGCAACAGACATTGTACTTTTTATTACATGTTCTTTACAAATATTCAACTATCAGTTGAGTGTCAACTTATAGTAAGTTGACTGTCAACTTCTAGTAAGTTGACTATCAACTGCTGTTATTAACCAATTCTCAACTTAGGTTTCATATGGATCAACTTTCCCCCACTCACAAGGAACACATCTAATGAATGAACATTCAACCCTCTGTTGATCATATATGTTCATTGTAAAATAAAGATGAGAATGTTTTATCAATCAATAGGCACCCTGTGTAGGTGACTACCTGTTGATTGTCATATGACTGTCGACAAACTATCAGTCAATATTCAACTTAGCATAAGTAGACAGGTCTTGGGACTGTCAAATTAAAGTGAAAACAGTTTAGTGTCTACACACTATTAACAGAGCAAAACAGAGAAAATAGTTGACTATCAGTTGATTCTCAACAAACTATCAGTCGATGTTCAACTAAGCATTAGTAGAACGGTCTTAGGACTGTCAAATTAAAGTGAAAACAGTTTAGTGTCTGCAAACTATCAACAGAGCAAAACAGAGAAAATAGTTGATTCTCAACAAACTATCAGTCGATATTAAACTAAGCATTAGTAGAGAGGTCTTAGGACTGTCAAATTAAAGTGAAAACAGTTTAGTGTCTGTAGACACTCTACAAACTAGTAACAGTAGAAAATAGAGACAAGTTTTGCTCAACTGATGAGTAACACTGGATGACCCCAAAGTAAAGTTAAAAAATATATAGGCAGCATATCTGAACAGGAAAGAACATTTATTTGAAGTAAATTTCACTGTTTTCAGTAGTTACACAACATGTAGGTACACAGCAAGTACCATCAACACCTCTAAAAAAGACAATAAAACTAATGCATGTATTTATTTAGGTGTCACTTAGGCAATTGTTTAACGACAGATCGTCCAAAAATTGACATTCAAAAAGCTCAGTAAAGTGTACCATAACACCCAGTACCACTAGTTATGATACTGAGCAAACATATGTAATATATAACATCAGTTCAACTTAATTATCACTCTCCTGTGACCAACCACTAGTTTAACCTGGTCCTGCCACTGTTATTTGAATGAGCACATTTGAATAATTTTTCGCTCTCTTTAGATCCAGTTGTTGGGTTACTAGCCACTCCAGGCCTGCTGTACTCCTCTTCAATTGAAGCAGTCGGGCTGAAGAATCCAGGAATCTTGTCCTATCACCCAGTTGATGAACATAGAAAGAAATGATCTGAGAATTACCACAAAATAGTTCAAATGCATTTTGATTTCCTTTATCTAAATCATTATAGCATTGTGGTTCCACATTAAAACACATAATGCTTTATATTGCTTTAATGAAATATATTTGGTACCCTAATCAAATAAAATTCTCACTGAACCTTGTACAATTGAAATTATTTTTTAATTAAAGAAACATGTAATCTCTATGACCATTCTACACAACACCACATGCATAGACTCAGTTTTTGCTCACTTCAGCCTGAAATAGCAATGTGCACTTTGAATGTGGAACATGCAAACATTTATTCAAACACAGTTTAGTGTCTATAAACACAATTTATTTAGACAGATACTTGTGAAGCTAGGCAGCACTAGGCTCATGCTAACGTTGCTAATATAGCTAGCGCGCTAGGCGCGGCGCTAATGCTAACGTAGCTATGCTAGAGGGAGGCCGCTTCACGAATATATATCACATTATACATAGACAAAATGATATCTCACAAATACCTCAGTTAACTCACCAATTATTCCCTTTGGCTAATGGCAGCATACTTGTGACCACCACGGGTCTTCAGTGTGAAATGGATGGGTTGGTCAAGCTGGCTTTTAGCACATAGTTTGTGCTTTTACTGTCCAGGCACACATCCATCTTTTAGCTGCCCAGGTCAGTAAAAACGAGCCCTCCCTCTCGAAAAAGCCCTAACCACGCTGGGGCAGTTCAAGTGCTTGAAAAAAGTGGGTAATCATAATGTCGATAAGATTCGAAAATACTTTTTTTTTCAAATAACGACTCCAAACATATTATCACCTTCCCAAAGTTTAAAATACATATGTATAGATGTATCTATGTTTTTTTTATATAATTGTTAATATCAACAATGGCTGTATAAACCTCTCAAGATTAGAGTACCTAAATAGGCCTACATAGAGTGGTGTGCAATACAATGAGAACGTATAGTGGTTACTGATAAATAACAACTATAACCTGTAGGACATTATTGATAATATTGTGAGCAGAAATTATATGAAAAAAATGTATATTGATCTATTAATGTGTATTTTAAACTCTGGGAAGGTGAAAATATGTTTGGAGAGACTTTATTTAGGAAACATATTTCATTTCTAACTGTTTCGACATTACGATTTCCCACTTTTTTCAAGCACTTGAACTCCCCCAGCTTGTTTGGTAAGGACTGTTTAACCCTTCCAACCCGGAGCCCGCAGTACTGCGTTCTACTGCGTTCTGTCGGTGATTTCGTTATGTTTTAATAAATTATTTAACATTATTAAATCGCAGCAATATGGTTTAAGTATCTCCGGAAAGCTGGGATTCTGCCCTTTCCGGGATATATTCTCGCGATAGTATACGTGACTCACAGCCAGAGATATGTTGCTGAGAGGCGCGAAAATGTATCAATCCTTTCCCTTGCGCTACTGGCTGAGCCGCTTGTCAATCAACACCCTTTCCCTTGCGTGATTGGTAGAGCTGCTTGCTGTCAGATTTTGTGAAAAACCATCCAATCAACTTAGTGTAATCACTAAGGACCTCCCCATTACTTGTCAAACAACATTCACTGAACAAAGGACAACTATTCATGCTCCTATTTCGACTTCACCATGGCGCGGATGTTGAGCTACAGCTGAGGCCCGAGACGAAATTCAGAGGAGCAGTGACGAAGAAGACGCCAATTCCGACATTGAGGGCTTTGACGAAGAGGAATATGGAGATGACATGGATCCATTTGAAGACGGGTAAGAGCATTTATTTGACAAAACGTCTGTTTTTGTAATGGAAGCTAAGTGTGAACATGTAAACTAGCTTGAATGTTGCGTCCGTGACATGACCGATTTTTTTTTTGGAACTGACGTGACAGAGCTGTATACTCTTGTCGCCAGCCTTCTGTTGTTTGAAAACAAGTAATAGTTTTCAAAAGGTAGAGAATAGAAATATATTTCAATAGTCTTACTTTATTCTCCGCTAGTGTCTGTGCATTATTGATTTAGTGGGTGCAACAATGTAGGCTAGGTTCAAAACAGTACAATCTTCCCCGTGTGTCTCAATTTTGTTTGCTAGCTGTCTCGCATAAATGGACACCCGTGTGTGTGTGTGTGTGTGTGTGTGTGTGTGTGTGTGTGTGTGTGTGTGTGTGTGTGTGTGTGTGTGTGTGTGTGTGTGTGTGTGGAAAGTCGTCATTTAGTCTGGCTGAGGGAAGAGACAGAAGTTACGAGAGAGAGAGAGAGAGAGAGAGAGAGAGAGAGAGAGAGAGAGAGAGAGAGAGAGAGAGAGAGAGAGAGAGAGAGAGAGAGAGAAACTGTAGTAGGCTATACAGCTGTTTATAAACGGGTATAATAATTTATTTTAGAAATTGCAAATGAAGCTCTGTGTGTAAATGTAAGCTAGCTTGAATTTTGCATTCTTGACATTACAGGGACTGATTTTTCTATTGATAGCACTACTTTTGTTTGAAAATAATAGTAATAGGTGTGTATTCTGTGTAAAAGTATTTCCATTTACAATTTACAAATAGTACAGAATGGAAATGTTTTTGCATCGACTTTTATTACACTGTTGTTTGCAAATACAAGTTGTGAAGTTTTAATATTTTTGTTATGAGATAATGAGACTGATTTCTGTGAATCTGTGGTCCAGGAGAAGAGGAGAACCACCCGCAAAGAGGTCCCGTGTCCCAACTCCACCACACCCCCTACGCAGCAGCGGGCTTGGAAGACTGAGGAAGACCAGGACACCGCTCCTCCTGTCTCCAGGTTTCAACCTGCACACACCCCTGGCCCACAGCTAGGCACGCACTTCTACACACCAATTGAGCTCTTCAAATTGTTTTTCACTGCACACACTGTACACACACTCTGTGGCAACACAAACAAACAGGCTGTCAAAAAAATTGCCATGGGTAAAAAGTTTAAATGGACTGATTTGACAGTTGAGGAGTTTTACAAGTACATTGGACTCCTCTTTTACATGGCCCAGGTTAGACTACACCACATTGCTGATTACTGGAGGCAGAACCACAGTTTAACCTGTCCATTTGCCGCAACAGTCATGAGTAGGGACAGATTTGGTGTCATCTCCTGGAACTTACACATTAGTGATCCAGTTGATTTTAGTCATGTTTTTTGCAGTTCCCAACTTTTTTTTGGAAAATGACAGTGCATTATAGAAGCTAATGCTTTGTAAATGGGGATAATGCTTTCGCTCAGCAGGATAGTCTTTTTGTTTTCATGCCTGTTCACTTTTCTTGGCTCATTTGTTGTCTGTCTGTTCTCTTCCAGTTTTCCCTGGTGGAGACAAGACGGTGTGGATCAAGTCCTTCCTCTGGCAGCATCTGAAGTTCTCCTGCATCCACACTATTCATATTTTATTTTAGTATTAGCATGTTAACATTAGTCAATTATTGTATTCCTTCATGATTTTTTTGTATTGTTTGTACAAGTGACATCTATTGCATGATGTCCATCTTGGGAGAAGGATTTATTCATCTGTCACTCCATGACATTTCTCAATATTTTTCCCATTAAAGGGACTTTTTTCTCAGTGGAGAAGAAATGTGAAGCCTACTGAGGCAAATGTCTATTTGTGCTATTGGGCGTTAAGAAACTGTTGGCTTGGAATAAAGGTATTATTTCAGACAAATTTCGAATTTCTTTAAAAATCGGACTTCAAATTTCAACATTTATGTCAAAATATTTTTTTTTTTACATTGGACTAGGGCAAAATTGAACCTTCCTCTGAGAGCGGGGAGTGTTCTGAACATTTTGATATGAATCACCTGGGTATTATGTTATCTACTTGCCCTCTAAAATGGTAATTTATAAAAGCATGTAAAATCGAGAAAATGCCCTTAGGTCTCAACCCAAAAAACGTTTGGACAAAAAGATCATTTTAGTCATGTTTTTTGCTCTTCCCAACCTTTTTATGGAAAAATTCTAGTACATTTTAGAAGCTAATGTTTTGGAGAAGAAATTTCAAGAGTCAAAATAATTTAATCAGATGAATAAAGGTATTATTTCACACACATTTTGAAATTTTTCAAAAATCGGACTTCAAATTTCAACATTTATGTCAAAATATTTTTTTTTACATTGGCCTAGGGCAAAATTGAACCTTCCTCACTGAGAGATGAGAGTGTTCTGAACATTTTGATATGAATCACCTGGGTATTATGTTATCTACTTGCCCTCTAAAATGGTAATTTATAAAAGCATGTAAAATCGAGAACCAAAAAACCAAAAAAACGTTTGGACAAAAAGATCATTTTAGTCATGTTTTTTGCTCTTCCCAACCTTTTTATGGAAAAATTCCAGTACATTTTAGAAGCTAATGTTTTGGAGAAGCAATTTCAAGAGCCAAAATAACTTAATCAGATGAATAAAGGTATTATTTCACAAATTTCGAAATTTTTCAAAAATCGGACTTAAAATTTCAACATTTATGTCAAAATATTTTTTTTTACATTGGACTAGGGCAACATTGAACCTTCCACACTGAGAGCTGAGAGTGTTCTGAACATTTTGATATGAATCACCTGGGTATTATGTTATCTGCCTGCCCTCTAAAATGGTAATTTATAAAAGCATGTAAAATCGAGAAAATGCCCTTAGGGTTCAGAGGGTTAAGCGAGAGGTCTCGTTCTTATCTTTACTGGCAGCTAAAGAGAAGGTTGTGTGTCTGGTCAGTAAAAGCAGCAGCTATGTGCTAAAGCCAGCTTGACCAACCAATCCATCTCACACTGAAGACCCGTGGTGGTCACAAGTATGCTGCCATTAGCCAAAGGGAATAATTGGTGAGTTAACTGAGGTATTTGTGAGATATCATTTTGTCTATGTATAATGTGATATATATTCGTGAAGCGGCCTCCCTCTAGCATAGCTACGTTAGCATTAGCGCCGCGCCTAGCGCGCTAGCTATATTAGCAACGTTAGCATGAGCCTAGTGCTGCCTAGCTTCACAAGTATCTGTCTAAATAAATTGTGTTTATAGACACTAAACTGTGTTTGAATAAATGTTTGCATGTTCCACATTCAAAGTGCACATTGCTATTTCAGGCTGAAGTGAGCAAAAACTGAGTCTATGCATGTGGTGTTGTGTAGAATGGTCATAGAGATTACATGTTTCTTTAATTAAAAAATAATTTCAATTTGTACAAGGTTCAGTGAGAATTTTATTTGATTAGGGTACCAAATATATTTCATTAAAGCAATATAAAGCATTATGTGTTTTAATGTGGAACCACAATGCTATAATGATTTAGATAAAGGAAATCAAAATGCATTTGAACTATTTTGTGGTAATTCTCAGATCATTTCTTTCTATGTTCATCAACTGGGTGATAGGACAAGATTCCTGGATTCTTCAGCCCGACTGCTTCAATTGAAGAGGAGTACAGCAGGCCTGGAGTGGCTAGTAACCCAACAACTGGATCTAAAGAGAGCGAAAAATTATTCAAATGTGCTCATTCAAATAACAGTGGCAGGACCAGGTTAAACTAGTGGTTGGTCACAGGAGAGTGATAATTAAGTTGAACTGATGTTATATATTACATATGTTTGCTCAGTATCATAACTAGTGGTACTGGGTGTTATGGTACACTTTACTGAGCTTTTTGAATGTCAATTTTTGGACGATCTGTCGTTAAACAATTGCCTAAGTGACACCTAAATAAATACATGCATTAGTTTTATTGTCTTTTTTAGAGGTGTTGATGGTACTTGCTGTGTACCTACATGTTGTGTAACTACTGAAAAAAGTGAAATTTACTTCAAATAAATGTTCTTTCCTGTTCAGATATGCTGCCTATATATTTTTTAACTTTACTTTGGGGTCATCCAGTGTTACTCATCAGTTGAGCAAAACTTGTCTCTATTTTCTACTGTTACTAGTTTGTAGAGTGTCTACAGACACTAAACTGTTTTCACTTTAATTTGACAGTCCTAAGACCTCTCTACTAATGCTTAGTTTAATATCGACTGATAGTTTGTTGAGAATCAACTATTTTCTCTGTTTTGCTCTGTTGATAGTTTGCAGACACTAAACTGTTTTCACTTTAATTTGACAGTCCTAAGACCGTTCTACTAATGCTTAGTTGAACATCGACTGATAGTTTGTTGAGAATCAACTGATAGTCAACTATTTTCTCTGTTTTGCTCTGTTAATAGTGTGTAGACACTAAACTGTTTTCACTTTAATTTGACAGTCCCAAGACCTGTCTACTTATGCTAAGTTGAATATTGACTGATAGTTTGTCGACAGTATTACGATTTCGACTATACAGGTCTAATCTAAATGAAAAGCTAGTATCAAAAGTTTATTAGTTATGTCCTATCAAACTCATATTAACCAACTTGTGGCACAATGCTTTAATTGTCTATCATTCCTCTATAAAGAAAACTCTCTGCTCACCATTGTCCCCTGTAAGAGACGCGAACCCCGGCCTCCTTGTTTAAAAGCGCGGCATTTACCCTCTAGACTAACCTGAGTTTTACATCTAAATAAAATACAAATGTCACAATATATGCACAAGTAAAAAGTTACATCATGTTCGATTATCACTTCACCCTCTCATGAAACTTATTACTTGTAAATATTCAACCATCATCGGACATCAAACACCCTCATAATACAAATCAAAATAGAAATAACAAAAAAAACGTTTTTCTTTTTCTAAACTGATCCATAGAAAATTGCCTTAAATCACAAGCATAAAATGGAATATACTATCAGAAAAAGGATCTACAAAAAAGAAAAGCATAAACGTAATAATATAGTAATTATAATATTCATAACGATAAAACCCAATTCAGAGAGCATAAACACAACACCAGATCAAAAAGTTAAAATAAGTGACGGATTACCAAAAACCTGTTCATATAAAAAACTAAAGATAATATAAGCAACCTCAAAGGATATAGGCTTACACATTACTAAAAGACTCCCCTCAGTTACATAGGCTAATACAACCCTGACACAACCGTACAGATGAAGAAACATTTAGCAGAACACATTAGAGTATACGTAAGAAAACCATGACATCCTGACACCATTCAAAGTAAAGAGTTTATCAGGCAGTAGAATCAAAAGTTCATAAGTTTGTAATGTCCAAAAAATTTAAAAAACACAGTCCCACGACGATCTTAACTTTAAAAAGAGTCTTTTAGGCCTTTTGAGCCCTTTCTTCAATCACAGAGTATGTAGATTAGTCAGTTTTTGAGCTTCTGCTCAATATGCAAGATGGCAACCCTTGTCTCCAGGTTTACACACTTTGATATCTTCTCCAAGCTTAGCATAAAGGACATCTTTCCAACAGTCCCCAGAACTTCTGATCTTAGAATAGTACACCTGCCCCTGGCCCACATCATAGAAGACTTGTTGCTCCCAGTTTGAGAGTGCAGGAAGACAGGCAGATGCAGAAAGGCCCACTGCATGACAAGAATGATGCCACAGCAGGATAGTTGATGGCCCTCACCGACTGTTAGTAGTGCCATGGAACACAGCACTCAGCAAGCGAACGATTCTTCCCCTCCAGGAGATATGGTGTAGTTCACCCAGATGGAACAGGAGATGATCAGGTTGGAGGTGTCACCGCCTGAGACGTAGCTGTCACGTCACGCCTATGTGTCAGAGGTCTAGTAGGCCCAGAAGTCTCCCAACTTCTTCTGCAGACTAAGAGTCTATGGTTGTGATATAATAGACTACTCAATGTAAGAGGAAAATGCAATTCACCAACTAAGGCTGCTGATAAAGTTGTATTTAGGACTTTTAGAAAGGATCCTATTGATTCGTATTGGAATATAGATAGCCTAATGCTTAATGAAGAGGCACTACAGCCATCTGTCATAAGGAGAGTGAGAATGTCTCACCGTTGAAAACTAAAAGAAAAGTAGCAAATCAAACTTAAGTAATCCATCAAAACAAAAAAATAAAAATAAAAAGAAAGATAGAAACTGGTGTTATGCTCGTATGCTATATTCATAGGGTACTCACATAATATCAAGTAGCAAAACTAAAATCTTCTATAATAGAGAACAATAGAAATTAGCAAATCACTCACAATTTCAGTAGTAAATAAAATGAAGATGAAAATAAAAGTAACAGTGACACTAATATCTCTGGTATAACCCTTTTATCATTTATTTCTTCATCTAATTCAAAAAATAAAACATCTAGGTAAAAAGCACTTAGACAAACAAGCCCTCAGATTGTATTTCAAAAGCTGAGATTTGCAGTAGATTTCAGGTTTTTGGGTATCTTTTCCAGACATGCAATGAAATAAAAACTAAAAGCTGATACTCCATACTCATGTTTTTAGCCACTAAGGTAAAACAAACATAATAACTTATTCTCCCAAAGGCACACATCTTTAATTAAGGCGAATCACCCCAAGTGAATAGGGATTTTTCCCTGTCTTTTAAACCAAAGAATCCAGATGTTGGATGAAGCCAGAGTTTAGAACTTTAATTTATGTTTACCACATATTAGTCTTTAAAGATTTTACACCACAGATTTCGGACACAATTTCCTTGTATTTAATAAATCAAAAAATACTCTGTAAAAGCCTACGTTTTAGAAATGCACCGTTGGCATGTTTTTAGGAGGAAAATGTCTCATAAATCAGACTAACAATATATAAACAAATGCTTGTGTAAAAACCTCTTAAAATAGGACAATGAATGACACTGGGAAGTCTAATAGACGCCAGTGGTTTAGAAGCTGAGACATTTTATTCAGACTCGGAGTATTGAAAAAACTTGATCAGAGAAAACTGTCGTCAAATAAAATAAAAAATAAAATAAAAACGTGAATTCTACTGGTAATCACCGATTTTATCTACAATAATTTAGTGAATTAGGACCATACCCCTCAACACCGCTGCTTAACATATAAACTATGCTATGGCATAGCAAACATTTTCATCCACACGCTAATTAAAACGTGATACATTCCTTATGAGCCACTGTGACTGTAGCCGCAGCACTCTCCCCTCTTTCTCCCCCTCTCATGCTCTATTAGACTGTATCTCTCCGCCGTGATCGATCGGAATCATTTACATGTCTTTAACATTTCTCCCCTTCAAAAGGCAATCATCTAATGTCCGTATCCACATAAATCAATCTTTATTTTGTTTTAGTTTGGAATAGTTTCGGCGTTTTTTACCATTTTATTTTGTGATTTTGAAACTACCCGCGGCAACCAGAGCAGATCACGTGATGCCTTCTGGCGAATCAAATCATACGCGCACCAGCCGAGCAGGTTGCGCTCACTGTACCAAATCACTCCTCACACTTTCACTATTTGTTACTAATCAAAAGCAAATGTCCATATTTTGATTTGATAAGATTATACTTGAGATACAGAGCTTTCTAACAGTACCATGGTTACCATGGCTGTATGTTACGTTAAAATTTTCACTTTTTGGCAAACCTTGGAGCAAAACTCAGACGCAAGAAAAAAAAAGAAAAAGAAATAAGTAAAATAAACATTTAAAACGCTTATTTTTGGTCCCTTCTTTCACATTAATATGAAAGAATACATGTTGTGGAAGCTAGAATAGACACAAATTTCAAAATTGACCCGTGCTAAACAATAACCCCCTACGTTTTTTCCTGTCGTATCTTGAGTTAAACAAAAGGGAAAGATTGGACTGGCAAAAATAAAGATTAACAGGTGCTCCGGCCAACCTCATAGGCCGTCGGACCAGAGACTGTAAACTGCCCATACGTTTTCTAAACTCCAACCAAATCCGCGAAAACTACCAGTCCAATCTTTTCTAAATAAAACTTAAAATTAAAGATGTAGCCATATTATTTGGAATTTCAGTTTTCACGCTCAGCTGGAAAAACAAAAAAATAGCTGAGAGAAAACACCTTCTACGATATAGAAGACTGTGATTAGCCTATATAAACAGACTAAGATACAAAGAAAGAACACACTAGACTATACTAAAGTAAAGGCAACTTGTAAAAGTTAAAGTTTTAAACTCAAAGAGCACACGCACCAGCTGTGTCTTCAAAGGTAAGCTCAGAGTGTAGAAGGAAGGAAGGATAGATGCCATAAAATAGGGCCACTACCGTTAATGCCAATATGGTCTTCCTGTTTTTCCTCTAAGGTGTGAATTCCCAGGCACGGTCTGTGGGAACCTGTAACAGTTTTTATACCCACGGTCTACTTCTCCTCTTTACACTCAGAGACCAGAACAAATGTACAAATGTATTAAACATCCAAATAAAATAAAAATAAGAAATCGGTCCCCGGGGCAGACAATATTCCACACGGCATTGTGTAATGTATATTGAGCTAAAAAGGGTTCAACACTGAATCAAGGAAGAATGAGATAAGGTGTCTCCACTTTATTTAATTTCTCAAAGGAGTATTCTCAGTTGTATCTTTAACTCATCAACCAAACACAGTGTTGACTCTTTTCACTCTGGTGTTGTATGTGCATTTCGGAATGAGAACAAAGTTCTCTTTTAAAATGAACCACATGTTATATGTGTCCAGTAAGTTCTACAAAGTTTGTGCACCAGAGTAACTTATCGAGGCTATTTCAATGGTCACTCAGGTGTGTGCATTTTCTTACTCTTGATGTTTTATTTATTTATTTATTTAACTTTTATTTATCCTCTTACTCTTGATGTAAAATCAAAAGTTTTCTAGCCATTTCTCGGTTACCAATAGACTATCCTGTCTGACTGCTTTAACAATCATTTTTAGAACATCTATTTCTCTCATTGAAAACCCAAACCATAAAACCTTAAACCTATATTAAATAGATTACTTCACCTTTGTAGGCTAAATGACAAAGATTGTCTGTGAATATTTTGCGAGTAGTTCTACTGCGCTAATTTCAAACTGTTTCTATACTGCTGACTCATTGTGTCTCTTCTCTTTGCTCTGAAAAACCATTTTCCTTTTTCTACGAATGTTTAATGAAAATAAATGCCTGAAAGACTCCCACTAACGTTCATGAGGTTTTTAGTGTGAGCGCAGCAAGTAATAGTGTAAATGGAAAGCTTTGTCTATTTTTACCATTTTTATAATCCACTAAAACGGAAGACATGCCTATAGTGCGCTTCATGTGAAAAACTGTATTCCTGTTTTTATCTGCTTCAAAATAAAAGCCTACTGACGTCTGCTATTAATCATGCTTTTTAATGTGAAGGCGCAAAGGAAATACCCCGTTTACAAAATGTAAGAGTTTGTTAAATGTTAAAACACAGCGAGCACCTGTTTCCCCATTTTATCACCGGATGGACTCAATAACTTACTCGTATAAGACTATTTTACCCCATATTTGTCGAAAGTTGATTTTGAGCTCTCAAAGCTTTCTCACTGTAGTCTAGAATTGCTTTTTTTTCTGACAATTTAGAAAACCCTGGTGAAAGAGCTGTCACCTCTGCTCCCCCTTTTTATGACTCCCTGGGTGCATACTCCATTTTGAAGTCCCTAGGTGCCAACTGCATGTCTCTTAAAATGGAGGAGAAGGAGAAAAGGAAGAATTACCCTCTGAAAAGTCCCTATTTAGAAAATAAATTAGGCTACTATACCACAATGGTTTTCATCGGGCATTGGTCCTAATAGTTTAACATGTAAATCTATGTGTACCATTAAAATAGTGAGAAACTTTAAAATCTACTATTGTTTCGTGTAAGAAAAAATTCTTAAAGAGGTTGCTCTCTCCTCTTGTGGAGGCCGTAGGCTCCCTCTATCTGTTCCTGTATAAAACAGAGTTAAACCGCATCCATTTTTAATTGTAAAGTAAGCTACAATCTAGCCACTAAACCAACAAAAACAAATGACGGGTGAATAAAAGTGAAACACTTTTTACTATATATGGTGGTAACAAGCCTTTTAATTCCTTTCTTGGATCCCTGGGTCGTACACTAACTTGATCCGATTAACTGGACCGTCACCGCGTTCTGGATATTGCCTATCTCAATTCCAGTGAGAAAAGGGAGTTATTATATTCTTATCTATTTAAAAATATCCTAACGCCTGGCTTCGATTATTACAAACTAATAACCACAAGTACTTGTAACACCTAAACTTAGTACGCAGAACTAATTGAACTATCTACTAAATCCCTTTCTGTCTACTTTGAGTTTTATCTCAATCAGAAAGCGCTTTTTTACTCAACCTAACATCTTTGCTACACAGTTTTAATCTCCCCATTTTAAACAGACGATTCCTACTTTACATAAGAAAACCGGCCGAGTTTTTAGAGGAAGACTAAATAGCCTCCTGTCTACTTTGAGTTACTAGATTTAAGTAAAGCAGAAAAAACAAAAAACTTAATCTCCAATTGTGCCGGTTCGTGCGTTATATTTTTATTAAAGGAAATTGAACGCAAATTGGAGACATGTCGTATTTTTATTCCTTCTGGCAGACTTCAATTATTTCCTCAGCTTGATTTCGCTGGTTGAAAAAGACTCTATCCCTCACGGGAGTTTCAGGTCCTTGTATTTTAAGCTCGGAAGAAAGTTATTTCTCTATCCCTTGTATTATAGGCTAATACACAGTTATATGAAACTAACAATCTATCTCGAGCCCCACGGTGCGGGCGCCATATTACGATTTCGACTATACAGGTCTAATCTAAATGAAAAGCTAGTATCAAAAGTTTATTAGTTATGTCCTATCAAACTCATATTAACCAACTTGTGGCACAATGCTTTAATTGTCTATCATTCCTCTATAAAGAAAACTCTCTGCTCACCATTGTCCCCTGTAAGAGACGCGAACCCCGGCCTCCTTGTTTAAAAGCGCGGCATTTACCCTCTAGACTAACCTGAGTTTTACATCTAAATAAAGTACAATGTCCAATATATAACACTGTGTTTAAAAATCCCTATTTTATCAGAGTCACCTCTGCTTATAATAAGGTCGACCTCCGCTAAACTATAAACCTTTTCTAATATTGTTATCAGAAAATCCTTCTCCCGTGTTCACGGAAGGTTTCAATATTGTGTATAAGTTATTAGAAACTTAGTTTGTAACCCACCCTCCTAATAAAATAGAACAAATATACTATTTTCAGAATATAAACATCTAGTTTAATCTGGGAAGGTATTTATAACCTATTCTTTTATATTTAAAGATTAGGTGTATCAACATATTCTCTCCTTACAGAGAGGTTAGTTGTATGAGGTTGTGTGTGTTTTAAATCAGTAATGTGCCGTAGTGTGGACTCAATATTGTTCTTACCTCCCCAGGGACGAAACCATCTCTTTGAAGAAAAAACCCTATACCTAAAGTCCTTCTGTTCCAGTTATAAACTAATTCACAACTGAGGCTTTACAACATTTAAGGGATTTTATTTACAAAATACAAGAGAGTATAGGTATAATACATAATGGACAATAAAGGAAAAGAAAAGAGGTTGTATGCCTATATAACCCATTCAATAGAGTTATTTTGACTTGGTTCTCGTTTCTAAATTTGTTGTAACTCTTGAAACAATATCCAAACACTTGCGTGCCTGTACATATTATTCCCAGCGTTACGAAACTTCATGAATTACAAGGAGATAGACAGATACTGTACAACATGGCGGTACGCTAGTGCGTACAAGTCCCAATTTCTACAGGCTCCATATGACCATCAATATCCGTCTATCCCTTTGCAAAAATTACAGTAAGTTAAACAGACACTATACACATGGCGGTACGCTAGTGCGTACAAGTCCCAATTTCTACAGGCTCCATATAACCATTAGTGTCCGTCTAACCCCCTGCATCTCAGTCCGTTTTTCTAAGTCTAAAACATTCTTGATCAAGTCATTCTTAGTGTCAAGAGGTTCACAGATGTGTTTTTAAAAGACTTTGCCTCTAAGTACTTCGGAGTATTTTGGACTCACAAAGTTTTTCTAAGTTTTTCTTCTGCCTCCATGGTTAAAGGGGCAGATAGAGTGTCCTGGAACAGAACCTGACAAACTATAGGAGTCTATAGAAGTCCTGAAAAAGCCCTAAACGTGCTGTTATATAGTGAACTGAGAACCAATGAGACTTGGGAGAGGGAGGAGTGAAAAAGGCACAGCTGTGTGGGGGAACCCCGGTAGCCCCCTCCCTCTACTCCTTACTACTGTATGGCCATATATGGTCCTTCCCCCTATTACTTCCTGTGACCCTATGGTCCTCCCCCTCTCCTCTGGTCAACTGTAAGCTGTTGAGCCTTCACATTCTATTCTGTTTCATTAAACATTTCCTACTTTTACTTATGACCAAAAGAAATACAAATGTCACAATATATGCACAAGTAAAAAGTTACATCATGTTCGATTATCACTTCAACAGTCATATGACAATCAACAGGTAGTCACCTACACAGGGTGCCTATTGATTGATAAAACATTCTCATCTTTATTTTACAATGAACATATATGATCAACAGAGGGTTGAATGTTCATTCATTAGATGTGTTCCTTGTGAGTGGGGGAAAGATGATCCATATGAAACCTAAGTTGAGAATTGGTTAATAACAGCAGTTGATAGTCAACTTACTAGAAGTTGACAGTCAACTTACTATAAGTTGACACTCAACTGATAGTTGAATATTTGTAAAGAACATGTAATAAAAAGTACAATGTCTGTTGCAGACTGTTTTTGTAAAAATAAATTAACAAAATAAAATTATCGTATAGTTAACTAACACTTAGTTGAATGCATGTTACATATTCGTTGACAAGCTTTGTTGAGTATCAACTAACCATCTACTAATAATGCAACTAATAGTTAACTGACAGTTAGTTGAATGCATGTTACGTGTACAAAACAACATCTACTAAAAATGCAACTTATAGTTAACTGACAGTTGAATGCATTCTAAATATGTATCAACTTAATCACTATTGAATATCAACTAAACATCTACTAATAGTGCAACCTATAGTTAACAGACAGTTAGTTGAATCCTTGTTTTTTATCTGTTGAACAAAATCTGTTGAATGTCAACTAATCATCTACTAATAGTGCAACTTATAGTTAACTTACAGTTAGTTGAATTCATGTTACGTATCTGTTGAGATATGTAAACTCATTCACTGTTGACATGCAACTGCCTATCAACTGATGGCTTGTTGAGTGTCAACAGTGGACTATCGAACTAAAGTGTTACCCTATATATAACTACTGTAGCATGCTGAGTTCTGCTTGGCAAGCCATGAAAAGACTCTTGAAAGCCATTTAGAACAAAAGTTACAGCACATTTGAACAAAGTTGAAAATTAGCCTTATTTCAGTGAGAGCTGCAGAAAGAAGCAATACAACTTCACTGAAAGCTGATGATAAAATGTGCTTAATATTTCAATGCAAATACTATATATAACTACTGTAACACTGCTGAGTTCTGCTTGGCAAGCCATGAAAGACTCTTGAAAGCATTTTAGAACAAAAGTTACAGCACATTTGAACAAAGTTGAAAATTAGCCTTATTTCAGTGAGAGCTGCAGAAAGAAGCAATAAAACTTCACTGAAAGCTGATGATAAAATTTGCTTAATATTTCAATGCAAATACTATATATAACTACTGTAGCATGCTGAGTTCTGCTTGGCAAGCCATGAAAGACTCTTGTAAACCATTTGGAACAAAAGTTACAGCATATTTGAACAAAGTTGAAAAGTAGCCTTACTTCAGTGAGAGCTGAAGAAAGAAGCAATAAAATTTCACTGAAAGCTGATGATAAAATCTGCTTAATATTTCAATGCAAATACTATATATAACTACTGTAGCATGCTGAGTTCTGCTTGGCAAGCCATGAAAGACTCTTGAAAGCCATTTAGAACAAAAGTTACAGCACATTTGAACAAAGTTGAAAATTAGCCTTATTTCAGTGAGAGCTGAAGAAAGAAGCAATCAAATTTCACTGAAAGCTGATGATAAAATCTGCTTAATATTTCAATGCAAATACTATATATAACTTGTTTGGCATGTTGAGTTCTGCTTGGCAAGCCATAAAATACTCTTGTAAACCATTTGGAACAAAAGTTACAGCACATTTGAACAAACTTGAAAATTAGCCTTATTTCAGTGAGAGCTGAAGAAAGAAGCAATAAAACTTCACTGACAGCTGATGATAAAATCTGCTTAATATTTCAATGCAAATACTATATATAACTTGTTTGGCATGTTGAGTTCTGCTTGGCAAGCCATGAAAGACTCTTGAAAGCCATTTAGAACAAAAGTTACAGCACATTTGAACAAAGTTGAAAATTAGCCTTATTTCAGTGAGAGCTGCAGAAAGAAGCAATAAAACTTCACTGAAAGCTGATGATAAAATTTGCTTAATATTTCAATGCAAATACTATATATAACTTGTTTGGCATGTTGAGTTCTGCTTGGCAAGCCATGAAAGACTCTTGTAAACCATTTGGAACAAAAGTTACAGCACATTTGAACAAAGTTGAAAAGTAGCCTTACTTCAGTGAGAGCTGAAGAAAGAAGCAATAAAATTTCACTGAAAGCTGATGATAAAATCTGCTTAATATTTCAATGCAAATACTATATATAACTACTGTAGCATGCTGAGTTCTGCTTGGCAAGCCATGAAAGACTCTTGAAAGCCATTTAGAACAAAAGTTACAGAACATTTGAACAAAGTTGAAAATTAGCCTTATTTCAGTGAGAGCTGCAGAAAGAAGCAATAAAACTTCACTGAAAGCTGATGATAAAAATTTGCTTAATATTTCAATGCAAATACTATATATAACTACTGTAGCATGCTGAGTTCTGCTTGGCAAGCCATGAAAGACTCTTGTAAACCATTTGGAACAAAAGTTACAGCACATTTGAACAAAGTTGAAAAGTAGCCTTACTTCAGTGAGAGCTGAAGAAAGAAGCAATAAAACTTCACTGAAAGCTGATGATAAAATTTGCTTAATATTTCAATGCAAATACTATATATAACTACTGTAGCATGCTGAGTTCTGCTTGGCAAGCCATGAAAGACTCTTGTAAACCATTTGGAACAAAAGTTACAGCACATTTGAACAAAGTTGAAAAGTAGCCTTACTTCAGTGAGAGCTGCAGAAAGAAGCAATAAAACTTCACTGAAAGCTGATGATAAAATTTGCTTAATATTTCAATGCAAATACTATATATAACTACTGTAGCATGCTGAGTTCTGCTTGGCAAGCCATGAAAGACTCTTGTAAACCATTTGGAACAAAAGTTACAGCACATTTGAACAAAGTTGAAAATTAGCCTTATTTCAGTGAGAGCTGCAGAAAGAAGCAATAAAACTTCACTGAAAGCTGATGATAAAATTTGCTTAATATTTCAATGCAAATACTATATATAACTACTGTAGCATGCTGAGTTCTGCTTGGCAAGCCATGAAAGACTCTTGAAAGCCATTTAGAACAAAAGTTACAGCACATTTGAACAAAGTTGAAAATTAGCCTTATTTCAGTGAGAGCTGAAGAAAGAAGCAATCAAATTTCACTGAAAGCTGATGATAAAATCTGCTTAATATTTCAATGCAAATACTATATATAACTTGTTTGGCATGTTGAGTTCTGCTTGGCAAGCCATAAAATACTCTTGTAAACCATTTGGAACAAAAGTTACAGCACATTTGAACAAACTTGAAAATTAGCCTTATTTCAGTGAGAGCTGAAGAAAGAAGCAATAAAACTTCACTGACAGCTGATGATAAAATCTGCTTAATATTTCAATGCAAATACTATATATAACTTGTTTGGCATGCTGAGTTCTGCTTGGCAAGCCATGAAAGACTCTTGAAAGCCATTTAGAACAAAAGTTACAGAACATTTGAACAAAGTTGAAAATTAGCCTTATTTCAGTGAGAGCTGCAGAAAGAAGCAATAAAACTTCACTGAAAGCTGATGATAAAATTTGCTTAATATTTCAATGCAAATACTATATATAACTACTGTAGCATGCTGAGTTCTAAAGATCCTGTAGAGTCTTGGTAGAATATAGAGCTTAATGTTTAGTGAATAGGCAAAGGAGCCCTCTTGTCCATGAGAGGAAAAATATCTCATGATTGAAAAACAATAAAAAAGTAGCAAATCAAACCAAAAACTGTAGTAATCCATCAATAAAAGAAATATAAAAAATAAAGGTAACAAAGGTGTCTTTACTGGTGTTATGCTTCTATTGGTTATTTTAATGTATTTCCGGGTACTGACATAATATCAGGTAGGCAAAACAAATAAAAATGTCAATGATAGGAGTAAAAATGTTCAAATCATTCAACATTGCAGTAGTAACTTAATAAAATAAAAATAAAATTCACAGGTTAAAAGGCAATTAGAAAAGCCTTCAGATTTTGTTTTAAAAGAGCTGAGAGTTGCAGCAGACCTACAGTTTCTGGGAGTCTATTCCAGACATGCGATGCATAAAAACTATAAGCTGCTACTCCAACTATGTTTTGGCCACTAAGATAAATCAAAAATTATGATTTTATTTTCCCTAAAACACTGATATAGGAAAAGATTAGATGGGCTGGCAAAAAGAAAATTAAAGGGTGCTCTGGCCAACCACACAATGGGCCGTCGGACCAGAGACTATACTCTGCCTATAAGTAACTAAACTTCAAATAAAGCCGCGAAAAACAGGGTTACCAGTCCCATCCTTTTGTAGCAACATCAAATAAAATCTGAAGTCATTCTATTGGTGATTCTAGTTTTACCCTCAGCTAGGAAAACAAACAAAATTGTGTTGGGAGAACAACATCTTCTATGATCGAGAAGACTGAGAATATGTGAAAAGATAAAAGAAAAAAGAAAAAATACACTAAAGTAGTAGAAAGTGAAAACTAAATATAGTTACACTAAGTGCAGGTGGTAGAGGTGAGCGTCGTAAACTAAGGCCATTAGTTAAGAATGAGATGTCTCCAATGGAGACACCCAGACTAGAGACTGTCCATCCTTGCTGTTATCAGCCCCAAAAGGGTTAAAGGTCACAGGCCTAGGCCAGTGAGAAATGGCAAGTGTACAACTGGCATCCCTCTCTACCCACTTGACTGATCTTTGCACTCTGAGAAAATAAAAGAAGACAATTAAATGTAAATGTATTTACACATTTCAAATAAAAAGCGCCCCTGAGGAAGACAATACCCACACGGCTTGTGTGATGTAGATAGAGGTCATAGGGATTCAACAGCAGGACCAGGTAAAAATGGGATAAGGTGACTCAATTTAGTTTAGTTTCTTTACAGAGTAGTTTCAGTTGTTTCTTTAACCCATCAACCATAGCACCCTGTTGACCTCTGACCTCAGTTATGTTGTGTATGTAAGAAGCTTGGGTATGTGGATTAGGTTTTCTTTTAAATACCTATTGATTTTCGTAAACCCTACATGTCCCAAAGCTTCGTGCACTTTAGTCACCACTTGATAGGCTTGGCCAAGTGGAACCTCAGTGTATGCATCATTTTTCACCCATTCGGATGGAAAAAGGAAAGTAACCTTAGCCACTACGGGCCTAGTTGTTGCCAATTGGTCCTTCATGTGTGCACCTGCAGTAATTACTTAAAGAGGCTTTCTCAAGTATAACTGGTGTGCTATTTTCTTTGTGTTTATCTGATGGAAAATCAAAGAGATGTTTAGCCATTTCCGGCCTGGCTTGGGCCATTTCTACTATTTCTGTGTTACCACAATATCCATATACTAAATACCTGCTTCAACAAGCAATTTAGAACATTTTTGTTCTTTTATTGAAAACTTAACTATAAAACATTAAACCTATATAATATAAATAGTTTTCATATGAGGGCTAATTGACATTGGTTGTTTGTGGATGTTTTGGGGTAGCTATATGGTGGCTCATTTCAAACCTATTCATATACTCTGGACTAGCACCAAAAACTTCAGTGACATCACATGTATCTTATCCTTGCAGCTGAAATGACTGGCAGCTCCAACTAACGTTTAAGAAGCTCTTAGCGTCAGCACAGAGTCTACAAGTATCCTATTTGAGAATGACAAACTTTCTGTCTTCTATTTTCACCATGTATTTAATAACACTGAAGACACACTGCTTGTATCTAGTGTCCTGTATGCATGGCTGTGAATAGTGAAATACCTGTTCTTGTTTGCTTCAAAATAAAAGTCAACTCACGTTTGGCTAGTAACAGGCTTTAATGTGAAGGTGCACTGAGATGTTCTGTTTGCACAACCGATAAATTAATTGTGGTAATGTAAAGAGCCGTGCCTCTCCCATTTACCAAGTTTAAAGTTCATTAAATGTTTAGAAACGCCAATTGCACACATCTTTCACCAGCCAAAGTGATGCTTTGACCTAATCCCTTACCCGCCTAAGACTACATTTTCCCCCATTTGCTGTAGTTTAACTTTGAGCCCTCTAAGCAGTGTCATACATTGCTCCTCTGTGTCTCACTCTCATCACTAGCAACAAGTGCAAGCAAACTTGTTTTTATCTTTGCATGTCATTTATTCTAATAGCAAATGTGATCAAAACTGTCGCACTGTACTCTGAGTCTAGAAATTTAGATTTTGGACAATTTAGAAAACCCTGGTGAATAGCTGGTATCTGTTATCAGTTTTATGGCTTTGGGAGCTGCAAGCACAGGCTGCAGGACGAGGGGCAATAAAACAAGAAAAGGTGGAGAGGAGAAGAGGAGGAATACCCCTTCACTACCCCCTCTTCAACTTTCAAGAATAGATTGTTGACGAATGTTACAGCTAAATTAAATTATAAAAAGGTAACAGACCTACCCAAAAGGCCCTTGATAATTCTGTCTCATTTGAGTAGACTCCCTCTGCATTCCTTCCCGTTATTGTTAAAATTGCAGCAGCCACACCACCACCATAAGTCAGATTCCAATTCTCTGTATTTGCCACCATACAGGGTTCTGTAAAAGGAAGGCCCACAATAGTAGACTGTAATATTACTAATTTTCCTTTATTGTACTGATTACAACCCTGTATTCCCTCCCGCTTTGGAAAAACGACGGTTGGACTATTTACCACCCCAGAAGAAACGTTGTTATCCTCATTAACATCATCATATGAAGGTGGACATATTGCCATGTGTGTCCGACCTCTATTTCCAACCTCATCTGTATAGCCCTCTGCACCTGTATTACTCTAGAATCTAGAATCAAAAAGTAGGTGCATCAGGGACCTCAGGAACTAAGAATTCCCTGTTACAGACCAAAAACAGTCTGGTTATATCATCCATATTTCCAGAATGATAGTATTTTTCTTGGAAGGTTTGTAGCCGTTTAATTCGTCTCTTCTATCCCTGAGTCTTTATAGCACTGGTTAGCTAGGCCAGCTTGACTTTCATAGAGTTACAGGTTACACCTTCGGATTCAGCTGCTGTAGACGGGAGAATGAGCTATATTTATTAGTCAAATAAGCCCTTTCTGCCTGGCTGTTATTTCAACAAGTATCGGTACCTTCTGAACCATATACGCAAAGTTAAACAAAATCTACTAACTACCCTAAATGCCCTCTCTTGAAGTACGTTTAGTTTAGAGTGATTTTTTACTCAACTAGTCAAAGATGTTATCCCTATGGCAATTTTTGCTCTCCCTTTTTAAACAGACATTCCCTTCTCCAGTGAAAAGGGTGACCAGAGTTTTTAGAGGTGAGTTTTATAAGCCTTTGCCAAAGGTCTTAGCCTAGTTTAAATAAAGCAGGAAGTAATAAACACTCAATCCTAGTTTTGCCGGTACATGCGTTCTGTTTTATTAAAGGAAACTTTGACACATCTTAAGGATATTTTGCCCCGTTTATACTTCCTGGCAGATTTCGAATACCTTTTCAGCTTGATTTCGCTGGTTGAAAAAGACCCCCACTAAGGGCTGTGGATCTTTGTATTTTAAGCCGAAAAGAATAATAGTTGCCCTATCCTCCCTGTGTCTTTAAACAGTGATTATGGGTCTATTTATCTTATCAGCCCCACGTGCTTGGGCGCCATAAAGATTATTATTATTATGTCGGTATTCCCTTCACCAGATTAAAACACCCCTAAATTAATATCAGGACGTTTTCATGTATATATAGCCCGCCAAGTCTATTTGTTCCTGGTATAAACCTGTTCCACTATAAAGTATATGTGTTCATCGACCCTTACACTTTTACATGGCAAGAAAAGACCAAAAGCCGATTCACACAATTCCCAAAAGGTTTTACTTTTAAATCAAAAACCTTCACACCTTTTATTACCTTAAAGGCTCTGGTTTTAAAGCATTTGACCCTTTGACCCCTGCCTATCTCCAGATCTCCCCCTGTGTTGATCCCCTAATGATCCGTACAATTGTCACTTCTAATTTATCCTAGGTTAAGTCCAACATTCAGACCTTTTATCCTTAGATAAGTTTTTAGAAAAGGAGGAGGTTAGAGTATAGGTTTTAATTATTCTGGTGGATGAATACCTCACAATTACCCCTGGCTTCAAAAGACTACCGTTAAGTCCTCACTAAGTTCATACACCTGGATGAGCTAGGCCAATAGATAAATGCAATTCCCCCTTTATTCAAGGAGCGTGTTTTATGGGATGTGTATTCTTTTAAATCAGTAGTGTAGCCGTAGTGTAGGTTTGAATTGCTTACCTCAGGAGCGCCGCGATCTCTTTAAAGAAAAAACCCTCCTCAGGTCCTTTTTCCCTTCTTAAACTAAAAATTCAGGCCAAAGATTTATAACGTTTTTAAGAAATTTTATTCAATCAATATAAAAAGATTATACGTTCACAATATAAAAAGAAAAGATAAAATAAAATGAAAGGAAGGAAAATAAGTACCTAAACTCCCATTAAAGTGGTTTCTATATGTAGAGAAGTATGAGTTCCCTTATGTGTTGTATGTTTTTTGTTCACATTGAATTTAGTTCATGAGATCTCCGATTTCCAAAGCTTGTCTACTGTTTTTTCGTTGATCTTTTACAAGAGATCAGGAGTATTCTCATCTTCAGGTTTTTTCAAAGCTCCACTGTTTCCACACCCTCCTTTGTTTGACTAGTGGCCGAACTATCCCTATTGGATTTTGCGACACAATAATCAGAAAAAGTAGGATAAACAGCTTATTGGTTGCTCCACTGTTTCCACACCCTCCTTTGTCTGACTAGTGGCCGAACTATCCCTATTGGATTTTGCGACACAATAATCAGAAAAAGTAGGATAAACAGCTTATTGGTTGCTCCACTGTTTCCACACCTTCCTTTGTTTGACTAGTGGCCGAACTATCCCTATTGGATTTTGCGACACAATAATCAAAAAAAGTAGGATAAACAGCTTATTGGTTGATCCACTAGAGATCCTATTTTGGAGCGCTATCAAGTTTAAAAGTTTGTCCACTGTCTATACCCCCTACTCAGTCTGAGTGGTGGCCGAACTGTCGAATGAAATGTATATTTGAATATCTTCAAATGCCATTCATTGCAGACTTTGCGACACACAACTCAGGAAAAGTAGGACACAGTCTAAAACCTCAACTCAATGCCATCTAACAACCTGGTTCATCAATTAATTCCTATCAATAACCCAAAAGTTCTCTTACCCAAACTTCTTAGAAAAGAAAAGGCAGAATTGGATCAGAGCTTCTTCCCCTTCTCAAAAGAAAAAATATCTCTTCTAAATTTTTCTAAGTATTTCGCACTCAAAAAGATTCAGAGTGTTTCTTTCGAGTTTTTCTTCTAAGTCTTTCGTCCATGCTAAAAGAACAAAAAAGTGGAAAACTTCCCCAAATAAAAGCAGTCAAAAAGCTCCTTCTTCCTCAAAACCCTGGCCTTAAATAGTCTGAAGACAGAGAGAGTGGGTGTGTGTATTAGGAGGAGAGAGGGTGGGGGTAAAGATGAGGGTGTGTGTGTCCAGCTCAAGGACCCACTGCCCCCCTTGTCTCTCTCTCACCCCTGACCTGTCCCAGGACAAGCCCAGACATGCCTTTTCAGAGGGGCCTTGTGAATTCACAATTATGTATATATTTCAGGATAAAAACTTGAATACAACACCTTTAGTGATTCTACCTTAATATTAAAGGCCACTTGTTACCTTGCCTGTGTTATTAAAAATATCATACTTTTCCCTACGAAAACAAGAAATATACATTTCACATTCTCCTAGGAACAAGATATGTACAATGAAAAGTTGCAATATTCTTGCCTATCTCAACAGTTCTGCTTGGCAAGCCATGAAAGACTCTTGAAAGCCATTTAGAACAAAAGTTACAGCACATTTGAACAAAGTTGAAAATTAGCCTTATTTCAGTGAGAGCTGCAGAAAGAAGCAATACAACTTCACTGAAAGCTGATGATAAAATTTGCTTAATATTTCAATGCAAATACTATATATAACTACTGTAACATGCTAAGTTCTGCTTGGCAAGCCATGATAGACTCTTGAAAGCATTTTAGAACAAAAGTTACAGCACATTTGAACAAAGTTGAAAATTAGCCTTATTTCAGTGAGAGCTGCAGAAAGAAGCAATAAAACTTCACTGAAAGCTGATGATAAAATTTGCTTAATATTTCAATGCAAATACTATATATAACTACTGTAGCATGCTGAGTTCTGCTTGGCAAGCCATGAAAGACTCTTGTAAACCATTTGGAACAAAAGTTACAGCACATTTGAACAAAGTTGAAAAGTAGCCTTACTTCAGTGAGAGCTGAAGAAAGAAGCAATAAAATTTCACTGAAAGCTGATGATAAAATCTGCTTAATATTTCAATGCAAATACTATATATAACTACTGTAGCATGCTGAGTTCTGCTTGGCAAGCCATGAAAGACTCTTGAAAGCCATTTAGAACAAAAGTTACAGAACATTTGAACAAAGTTGAAAATGAGCCTTATTTCAGTAGAGACTGCAGAAAGAAGCAATAAAACTTCACTGAAAGCTGATGATAAAATTTGCTTAATATTTCAATGCAAATACTATATATAACTACTGTAGCATGCTAAGTTCTGCTTGGCAAGCCATGAAAGACTCTTGAAAGCCATTTAGAACAAAAGTTACAGCACATTTGAACAAAGTTGAAAATTAGCCTTATTTCAGTGAGAGCTGCAGAAAGAAGCAATAAAACTTCACTGAAAGCTGATGATAAAATTTGCTTAATATTTCAATGCAAATACTATATATAACTTGTTTGGCATGTTGAGTTCTGCTTGGCAAGCCATGAAAGACTCTTGTAAACCATTTGGAACAAAAGTTACAGCACATTTGAACAAAGTTGAAAAGTAGCCTTACTTCAGTGAGAGCTGAAGAAAGAAGCAATAAAATTTCACTGAAAGCTGATGATAAAATCTGCTTAATATTTCAATGCAAATACTATATATAACTACTGTAGCATGCTGAGTTCTGCTTGGCAAGCCATGAAAGACTCTTGAAAGCCATTTAGAACAAAAGTTACAGCACATTTGAACAAAGTTGAAAATTAGCCTTATTTCAGTGAGAGCTGCAGAAAGAAGCAATAAAACTTCACTGAAAGCTGATGATAAAATTTGCTTAATATTTCAATGCAAATACTATATATAACTACTGTAGCATGCTGAGTTCTGCTTGGCAAGCCATGAAAGACTCTTGAAAGCCATTTAGAACAAAAGTTACAGAACATTTGAACAAAGTTGAAAATTAGCCTTATTTCAGTGAGAGCTGCAGAAAGAAGCAATAAAACTTCACTGAAAGCTGATGATAAAATTTGCTTAATATTTCAATGCAAATACTATATATAACTACTGTAGCATGCTGAGTTCTGCTTGGCAAGCCATGAAAGACTCTTGAAAGCCATTTAGAACAAAAGTTACAGCACATTTGAACAAAGTTGAAAATTAGCCTTATTTCAGTGAGAGCTGCAGAAAGAAGCAATAAAACTTCACTGAAAGCTGATGATAAAATTTGCTTAATATTTCAATGCAAATACTATATATAACTACTGTAGCATGCTGAGTTCTGCTTGGCAAGCCATGAAAGACTCTTGAAAGCATTTAGAACAAAAGTTACAGCACATTTGAACAAAGTTGAAAATTAGCCTTATTTCAGTGAGAGCTGCAGAAAGAAGCAATACAACTTCACTGAAAGCTGATGATAAAATTTGCTTAATATTTCAATGCAAATACTATATATAACTACTGTAACATGCTAAGTTCTGCTTGGCAAGCCATGATAGACTCTTGAAAGCATTTTAGAACAAAAGTTACAGCACATTTGAACAAAGTTGAAAATTAGCCTTATTTCAGTGAGAGCTGCAGAAAGAAGCAATAAAACTTCACTGAAAGCTGATGATAAAATTTGCTTAATATTTCAATGCAAATACTATATATAACTACTGTAGCATGCTGAGTTCTGCTTGGCAAGCCATGAAAGACTCTTGAAAGCCATTTAGAACAAAAGTTACAGCACATTTGAACAAAGTTGAAAATTAGCCTTATTTCAGTGAGAGCTGAAGAAAGAAGCAATCAAATTTCACTGAAAGCTGATGATAAAATCTGCTTAATATTTCAATGCAAATACTATATATAACTTGTTTGGCATGTTGAGTTCTGCTTGGCAAGCCATAAAATTCTCTTGTAAACCATTTGGAACAAAAGTTACAGCACATTTGAACAAACTTGAAAATTAGCCTTATTTCAGTGAGAGCTGAAGAAAGAAGCAATAAAACTTCACTGACAGCTGATGATAAAATCTGCTTAATATTTCAATGCAAATACTATATATAACTTGTTTGCATGTTGAGTTCTGCTTGGCAAGCCATGAAAGACTCTTGAAAGCCATTTAGAACAAAAGTTACAGCACATTTGAACAAAGTTGAAAATTAGCCTTATTTCAGTGAGAGCTGCAGAAAGAAGCAATAAAACTTCACTGAAAGCTGATGATAAAATTTGCTTAATATTTCAATGCAAATATATATATAACTTGTTTGCATGTTGAGTTCTGCTTGGCAAGCCATGAAAGACTCTTGAAACCATTTGAACAAAAGTTACAGCACATTTGAACAAAGTTGAAAATTAGCCTTACTTCAGTGGAGCTGAAGAAAGAAGCAATAAAATTTCACTGAAAGCTGATGATAAAATCTGCTTAATATTTCAATGCAAATACTATATATAACTACTGTAGCATGCTGAGTTCTGCTTGGCAAGCCATGAAAGACTCTTGAAAGCCATTTAGAACAAAAGTTACAGCACATTTGAACAAAGTTGAAAATTAGCCTTATTTCAGTGAGAGCTGCAGAAAGAAGCAATACAACTTCACTGAAAGCTGATGATAAAATTTGCTTAATATTTCAATGCAAATACTATATATAACTACTGTAGCATGCTGAGTTGCTTGGCAAGCCATGAAAGACTCTTGAAAGCATTTTAGAACAAAAGTTACAGCACATTTGAACAAAGTTGAAATTAGCCTTATTCAGTGAGAGCTGCAGAAAGAAGCAATAAAACTTCACTGAAAGCTGATGATAAAATTTGCTTAATATTTCAATGCAAATACTATATATAACTACTGTAGCATGCTGAGTTCTGCTTGCAAGCCATGAAAGACTCTTGAAAGCCATTTAGAACAAAAGTTACAGCACATTTGAACAAAGTTGAAAATTAGCCTTATTTCAGTGAGAGCTGAAGAAAGAAGCAATAAAATTCACTGAAAGCTGATGATAAAATCTGCTTAATATTTCAATGCAAATACTATATATAACTCTGTAGCATGCTGAGTTCTGCTTGGCAAGCCATAAATGACTCTTGAAAGCCATTTAGAACAAAAGTTACAGACATTTGAACAAAGTTGAAAATTAGCCTTATTTCAGTGAGAGCTGCAGAAAGAAGCAATAAAACTTCACTGAAAGCTGATGAAAAATTTGCTTAATATTCAATGCAAATACTAATAAAACTTGTGCATGCTGAGTTCTGCTTGGCAAGCCATGAAAGACTCTTGAAAGCCATTTAGAACAAAAGTTACAGCACATTTGAACAAAGTTGAAAATAGCCTTATTCAGTGAGAGCTGCAGAAAGAAGCAATACAACTTCACTGAAAGCTGATATAAAATTTGCTTAATATTTCAATGCAAATACTATATATAACTTGTTTGCATGTGAGTTCTGCTTGGCAAGCCATAAAGACTCTTGTAAACATTTGGAACAAAAGTTACAGCACATTAACAAAGTTGAAAATAGCCTTATTTCAGTGAGAGCTGAAGAAAGAAGCAATAAAATTTCACTGAAAGCTGATGATAAAATTGCTTAATATTTCAATGCAAATACTATATATAACTACTGTAGCATGCTGAGTTCTGCTTGGCAAGCCATGAAAGACTCTTGAAACCATTTGAACAAAAGTTACAGCACATTTGAACAAAGTTGAAAATAGCCTTATTTCAGTGAGAGCTGAGAAAGAAGCAATAAAACTTCACTGAAAGCTGATGATAAAATTGCTTAATATTTCAATGCAAATACTATATATAACTACTGTAGCATGCTGAGTTCTGCTTGGCAAGCCATGAAAGACTCTTGAAAGCCATTTAGAACAAAGTTACAGACATTTGAACAAAGTTGAAAATTAGCCTTATTTCAGTGAGAGCTGCAGAAAGAAGCAATAAAACTTCACTGAAAGCTGATGATAAAATTTGCTTAATATTTCAAGCAAATACTATATAAACTACTGTAGCATGCTGAGTTCTGCTTGCAAGCCATGAAAGACTCTTGAAAGCCATTTAGAACAAAAGTTACAGCACATTTGAACAAAGTTGAAAATTAGCCTTATTTCAGTGAGAGCTGCAGAAAGAAGCAATAAAACTCACTGAAAGCTGATGATAAAATTGCTTAATATTTCAATGCAAATACTATATATAAACTACTGTAGCATGCTGAGTCTGCTTGGCAAGCCATGAAAGACTCTTGAAAGCCATTTAGAACAAAAGTTACAGCACATTTGAACAAAGTTGAAAATTAGCCTTATTTCAGTGAGAGCTGAAGAAAAGAAGCAATAAAATTCACTGAAAGCTGATGATAAAATCTGCTTAATATTTCAATGCAAATACTATATATAACTTGTAGCATGCTGAGTTCTGCTGGCAAGCCATGAAAACTCTTGAAACCATTTGAACAAAAGTTACAGCACATTTGAACAAATTGAAAATTAGCCTTATTTCAGTGAGAGCTGAAGAAAGAAGCAATAAAATTTCACTGAAGCTGATGATAAAATCTGCTTAATATTTCAATGCAAATACTATATAAAACTACTGTAGCATGCTGAGTTCTGCTTGGCAAGCCATGAAAGACTCTTGAAAGCCATTTAGAACAAAAGTTACAGAACATTTGAACAAAGTTGAAAATTAGCCTTATTTCAGTGAGAGCTGCAGAAAGAAGCAATAAAACTTCACTGAAAGCTGATGATAAAAATTTGCTTAATATTTCAATGCAATACTATATATAACTACTGTACATGTGAGTTCTGCTTGGCAAGCCATAATAACTCTTGAAAGCATTTAGAACAAAAGTTACAGCACATTTGAACAAAGTTGAAATTAGCCTTATTTCAGTGAGAGCTGAAGAAAGAAGCGATAAAATTTCACTGACAGCTGATGATAAAATTGCTTAATATTTCAATGCAAATACTATATATAACTTGTTTGGCATGTTTGAGTTCTGCTTGGCAAGCCATGAAAGACTCTTGAAACCATTTCAGCACATTTAAACAAAGTTGAAAATTAGCCTTATTTCAGTGAGAGCTGCAGAAAGAAGCAATAAAATTTCACTGAAACTGATGATAAAATCTGCTTAATATTCAATGCAAATACTATATATAACTTGTTTGGCATGTTGAGTTCTGCTTGGCAAGCCATGAAAGACTCTTGAAAGCCATTTGAACAAAAGTTACAGCACATTTGAACAAACTTGAAAATTAGCCTTATTTCAGTGAGAGCTGAAGAAAGAAGCAATAAAATTTCACTGAAAGCTGATAAAATCTCTTAATATTTCAATGCAAATACTATATATAACTTTTTGGCATGTAGTTCTGCTTGGCAGCCATAAAGACTCTTGAAACCATTTAGAACAAAATTACAGCACATTGAACAAATTAAAATTGCCTTATTTCAGTAAGCTGAAGAAAGAACAATAAAATTCACTGAAAGCTGATGATAAAACTCTAATATTTCATGCAAATACTATATATAACTTGTTGCATGTTGTTCTGCTTGCAGCCATGAAAACTCTTAAACCTTTGAACAAAAGTTACAGCACATTTAACAATTGAAAATAGCCTTATTCTGAAGCTGAAAAAAAGCAATAAAATCACTGAAGCTGAATAAATCTGCTTAATATTTCAAGCAAATACTATAAACTGTAGCATGCTGATTCTGCTTGGCAACCATGAAAGACTCTTGAAACCATTTGGAACAAAAGTTACAGCACATTTGAACAAATTGAAAATTACCTTATTCAGTGAGAGCTGAGAAAGAAGCAATAAATTCACTGAAAGCTGATGATAAAATTGCTTAATATTTCAATGCAAATACTATATATAACTATGTAGCATGTGATTCTGCTTGGCAAGCATAAAGACTCTTGAAACCATTTGAACAAAAGTTACAGCACATTTGAACAAAGTTGAAAATTACCTTATTTCAGTGAGAGCTGAAAAAGAACAATAAATTTCACTGAAAGCTGATGATAAAATTGCTTATATTTCAATGCAAATACTAATATAACATGTTGCATTGAGTTCTGCTTGGCAACCATAAAAACCTTGAAACCATTTAACAAAAGTTACAGCACATTTGAACAAAGTTGAAAATTAGCCTTATTCAGTAGAGCTGAAGAAAGAAGCAATAAAATTCACTGAACTGATGAAAAATTGCTTAATATTTCAATGCAAATACTATATATAACTTTTGGCATGTTAGTTCTGCTTGCAAGCCAGAAAGACTCTTGAAACCATTTGAACAAAAGTTACAGCACATTTGAACAAATTGAAAATTACCTTATTTCAGTGAGAGCTGAAGAAAGAAGCAATAAAATTTCACTGAAAGCTGATGATAAAATCTGCTTAATATTTCAATGCAAATACTATATATAACTTGTTTGGCATGTTGATTCTGCTTGGCAAGCCATGAAAGACTCTTGAAAGCCATTTAAAACAAAAGTTACAGCACATTTGAACAAATTGAAAATTAGCCTTATTTCAGTGAGAGCTGCAGAAAGAAAGCAATAAAATTTCAATGAAAGCTAGATGATAAAATTCTTAATATTTCAATGCAAATACTATATATAACTATGTTTGCATGTGAGTTCTGCTTGGCAAGCCATAAAAGACTCTTGAAACCATTTAGAACAAAAGTTACAGCACATTTGAACAAAGTTGAAAATTAGCCTTATTTCAGTGAGAGCTGAAGAAAGAAGCAATAAAATTTCACTGAAAGCTGATGATAAAATCTGCTTAATATTTCAATGCAAATACTATATATAACTTGTTTGGCATGTTGAGTTCTGATATTCAATGCAAAACTATATATAACTTGTTTGGCATTTGAGTTCTCTTGCAACCATAAAACTCTTGAAACCATTAGAACAAAATTACAGCACATTGAACAAACTTGAAAATACCTATTCAGTGGAGCTAAGAAAGAAGCAAAAAATTTCATGAAGCTGATGATAAAATCGCTTAATATTCAATGCAAATACTATATATAACTGTTGCATGTTGAGTTCTGCTTGGCAACCATGAAAACTCTGAAACCATTTGAACAAAATTACAGCACATTTGAACAAATTGAAAATTAGCCTTATTTCAGTGAGAGCTGAGAAAGAACAATAAAATTTCATGAAAGCGATGATAAAATCTGCTTAATATTTCATGCAAATACTATATATAACTGTTTGGCATGTTGATTCTGCTTGGCAAGCCATAAAGACTCTTTAAACCATTTGAACAAAAGTTACAGCACATTTGAACAAATTGAAAATTAGCCTTATTCAGTGAGAGCTGAAGAAAGAACAATAAAATTTCACTGAAAGCTGATGAAAAATCTGCTTAATATTTCAATGCAAATACTATATATAACTTTTTGCATGTTGATTCTGCTGGCAAGCCATAAAGACCTTGAAACCATTTGAACAAAAGTTACAGCACATTGAACAAATTGAAATAGCCTTATTCATATTTCAATGCAAATACTATAATTATACACTTGTTTGGCATGTGATTTCTGCTTGGCAAGCCATGAAAGACTCTTGAAAGCCATTTAAACAAAAGTTACAGCACATTGAACAAAGTTGAAAATTAGCCTTATTTCAGTGAGAGCTGCAAAAGAACAATAAAATTTCACATGAAAGCTGATGATAAATCTGCTTAATATTTCAATGCAAATACTATATAATAACTGTTTATGCATGTTGAGTTTCTGCTTGGCAACCATAAAGACTCTTGAACCATTTGAACAAAAGTTACAGCACATTTGAACAAAGTTGAAAATAGCCTTATTTCAGTGAGAGCTAAGAAAGAAGCAATAAAATTTCACTGAAAGCTATGATAAAATCTGCTTAATATTTCAATGCAAATACTATATATAACTTGTTTGGCATGTTGAGTTCTGCTTGGCAAGCCATAAAAGACTCTTGAAAACCATTTGAACAAAAGTTACAAGCACATTTAGAACAAATTGAAAATTAGCCTTATTTCAGTGAGAGCTGAAGAAAGAACAATAAATTTTCATTGAAAGCTGATGATAAAATCTGCTTAAATATTTCAATGCAAAATACTATATATAACTTGTTGGCAATGTTAGTTTCTGCTTGGCAAGCCAAAAAGAAACTTTGAAAGCCATTTGAACAAAAGTTACAGCACATTTGAACAAAACTTGAAAATTAGCCTTATTTCAGTGAGAAGCTGAAGAAAGAAACAATAAAATATCACTGAAAGCATGCTATGATAAAATGCTTAATATTCAATGCAAATACTAATATATAACTTTTATGCATGCATAATTCTGCTTGGCAAGCCATAAAGACTCTTGAAAGCCAATTTGAAACGTGAGAGCTGAAGAAAGAAGCAATAAAATTACTGAAAGCTGATGATAAATGCTTAATATTCAATGCAATACATATATAAATGTTGACATTTAGTTCTGCTTGGCAACCTAAAAAGACTCTTGAACCATTTGGAACAAAATTACAGCACATTTGAACAAACTTAAAATTGCCTTAATTATTGGAGCTGAAGAAAGAAGCAATAAAATTCACTGAAAGCTGATGAAAAAATCTGCTAATATTCAATCAAATACATAATAACTTGTTGGCATGTTAGTTCGCTTGGCAAGCCATAAAGACTCTGAAACCATTTGGAACAAAAGTTACAGCACATTTGAACAAACTTAAAATAGCCTATTTCAGGAGAGCTAAAAAGAACAATAAAATTACACTGAAAGATATAAATCTGCTTAATATTTCAATGCAAATGCATTATAACTGTTGGCATGATGAGTTCTCTTGCAAGCCATGAAAACTCTTTAAAGCCATTTGAACAAAATTACAGCACATTGAACAAATTGAAAATTAGCCTATTTCAGTAGAGCTAAGAAAGAATCAATAAAAATTCAATGAAATCTATGATAAAATCTTAATATTCAATGCAAATACAATTAATTTTTGGCATAAGATTCTGCTTGGCAAAGCCATAAAGACTTGAACCATTTGAACAAAAGTTACAGCACATTTGAACAAATGAAAATACCATATTTCAGTGAGAGCTGAAGAAAAACAATAAAATTTCATGAAACTATAAAAATCTGCTTATTTTCATGCAAATACTATTAACTTTTGGCATTTGAGTCTGCTTGCAACCATAAATTTAAAGCATTTGAAACAAAAGTTACAGCCATTTGAACAAAGAAAAAACCTTATTTCAGTGAGACTGAGAAAAAAGCAATATTTCATGAAAGCGATGATAAAATCTGCTTAATATTTCAAGCAAATACTATAAAACTTTGTTTGGCATGTTGATTCTCTTGGCAATGAAAAGACTTGAAACCATTTGAACAAAATTAAGCACATTGAACAAATTGAAATTAGTCCTAATTCTGAAGCTAAGAAAAGCAATAAATTTCATGAAAGCTGAGATAAAATTGCTTAATATTTCAATGCAAATACTAATATAACTAGTTTTAGCATGTGATTCTCTTGGCAAGCCATAAAAGACCTTGTAAACATTTGAACAAAAGTACAGCACAATTTGAACAAACTTGAAAATTAGCCTTATTTCATGAAGCTAAAAAGTCAATAAATTTCACTGAAAGCTGATAAAAACTCTTAATATTCAATGCAAATATATAAACATTTGGCATTTGATTCTGCTGGCAAGCCATAAAAGACTCTTGTAAACCATTTGGAACAAAATTTACAGCACAATTTGAACAAACTTGAAAATTAGCCTTATTTTCAGTGAGAGCTGAAGAAAGAAGCAATAAAATTTCACGAAAGCTGAAAAAAAAATGCTTAATATTTAAATTTCAAAAACTATATATAACTTGTTGGCAGGGTTGAGATTATATGTTTGGCTAACCATAAATTTTTAAAATAACAAATTAAAAATTTTTAAAAATTTATTACCATTTGGTGGTTGCAAAAGCATTAAATTTATGCTGATTATATCGCAATTTTAAATGAAATTTTATTAAAACTTTTTCTTAGTTCTCTGACAAAAAAGCAAATTTAATTTTGTTCAAGTGCTTAAATTTTGTTCCAAATGGTTACAAGAGTCTTTTAAGCTTCCAAGAAAAACATGCCAAAAACTTAAATATAGTAATTTGCATTGAAATATTAAGTCAGTTTTATATCATCAGCATTCAGTGAAATTTTATTGCTTCTTTCTTCACCTCACTAAAATAAGGCTAATATCAAGTTTGTTTCAAATTTGCTAGAAACCTTTTGTTCCAAATGGTTTACAAGAGTCTTTTTTTGGGCTTGCCAAGCAGAACTCAACGCCAAAAATTATATATAGTTTTTGGGCATTGAAATATTAAGCAAAAAAAATTTTATCATCAGCTTCATTGAAATTTTATTGCTTCTTTTTTTCCAGCTCTCACTGAAAAAGGCAAAATTTCAAGTTATGTAAAATTTGGCTGTAACATTTGTTCCAAATGGTTTAAAAGAGTTTTTTAAAGGCTTCCCCAAGGGCAGAACTAAACATCCCAAACGTTATTATAGTATTTGCATTGAAAAAATTAAGTAAAAATTTTAAACATCTTTTTTAAATGAAATTTTTTTGGGTTCTTTCTGCAGCCTCACGTAAATAATGCTAATTTTCAATTTTTTTACAAATTGCTGTAACTTTGTTCCAAAGGTTTTTCAAGAGTTTTTCCCAAGGCTTGCCAAGCAGAACCACATGCCAAACACGTTTTAATATATTATTTGCATTGAAATATTAAGCAGAATTTTAATCATCACTTTCATTGAATTTATTGCTTCCTTTCTCAGCCTCACTGAAATAAGGCAATTTTCAAGTTTGTTCAAATGTGCTGAAACTTTTGTTCAAATGGTTTCCCAAGAGTCTTTAGGGCTTGCCAAGCAGAACTCAACATCCCAAAAACAAGTTATATATAGTATTGCAATGAAAAAATTAAGCAGATTTTTACATCACATTCAGTAAAAAATTATTGCTTCTTTCTTAAACCCTCTCACTGAAATAAGCTTATTTTCAATTTGTTCAAATGTGCTGTAACTTTTTTTTCCCAAATGGTTTCAAGAGTCTTTATGGCTTGCCAAGCAGAATCAACATGCCAAACAAGTTATATAAAGAAATTTCCCATTAAAATTTATTAAGCAGATTTTATCATCGCTTTAAATTAAAAAATTATTGTTTCTTTCTTCAGCTCCACTTAAATAGGGCAAATTTTCAATTTTGTTCAAATGTGCTGTAACTTTTTTTAAATGCTTCAAGAGTCCTTTCAGGCTTTGCAAGCAAACCCCAACAAGCAAACAATTTATATATAGAAATTTGCTTGAAATAATAAGCAAATTTTTTAAACATCAGCATTCAGTTAAATTTTATTGTTTCTTTCTGCAGCTCTCACTGGAAATAAGGCTAAATATTCAATTTTGTTCAAATGTGCTGTAACTTTTTGTTCTAAATGGCTTTCAAGAGTCTTTCTGGCTTGCCACAGAACTCAACATGGCAAACAAGTTATATATATTTATTTGCATTGAAAATATTAAGCAGATATTATCATCAGCTTTCATGAAATTGTATCGCTTTCTTTCTTCAGCTCTCACTGAAATAAGGCTAATTTCAAGTTTGTTCAAATGTGCTGTAACTTTTGTTCCAAATGGTTTACAAGAGTCTTTATGGCTTGCCAAGCAGAACTCAACATGCCAAACAAGTAAATTAGTATTTGCATGTGAAAATTAAGCATATTTTATCATCAGCTTTCAGTGAAAATGTATTGCATCTTTCTTCAGCTCTCACTGAAATAAGGCTTATTTTCAACTTTGTTCAAATGTGCTTTAAACTTTTGTTCTAAATGCTTTCAAAGAGTCTATCATGCTTGCCAAGCAGAACCAACATGCCAAACAAGTTATATATAGTATTTGCATTGAAATAATTAAGCAATTTTATCATCTGCTTTCATGAAATTTTATTGTTCTTTCTCAGCTCTCACTGAAATAAGGCTAATTTTCAATTTTGTTCAAATGTGCTGTAACATTTTTTAAAGCTTTACAAGAGTCTTTCTATGGCTTGCCAATCAGAACACAACATGCCAAACAATTATAATATAGTATTTGCATTGAAATATTAAGCAGATTTTATCATCGCTTTCAGTGAAATTTATTGCTTCTTTCTTCAGCTCTCACTGAAATAAGGCTTATTTTCAACTTTGTTCAAATGTGCTGTAACTTTTGTTCTAAATGGCTTTCAAGAGTCTTTCATGGCTTGCCAAGCAGAACTCAACATGCCAAACAAGTTATATATAGTATTTGCATTGAAATATTAAGCAGATTTTATCATCAGCTTTCATTGAAATTTTATTGTTTTCTTTCTGCAGCTCTCACTGAAATAAGGCTAATTTTCAAGTTTGTTCAAATGTGCTGTAACTTTTGTTTCTAAATGGCTTTCAAGAGTCTTTAATGGCTTGCCAAGCAGAACTCAACATGCCAAACAAGTTAAAAAATAGTATTTGCATTGAAATATAAAGCAGATTTATATCATCAGCTTTCATGAAATTTATTGCTTCTTTTTTCAGCTCTCACTGAAATAAGGCTAATTTTCAATTTGTTCAAATTTTGCTGTAACTTTTGTTCCAAATGGTTTCAAGATCTTTTAAGGCTTGCCAAGCAGAACTCAAAAATGCCAAACAAGTTATATATAGTATTTGCATGAAATATTAAGCAGATTTTATCATCAGCTTTCAGTGAAATTTTATTGCTTCTTTTTTCAGCTCTCACTGAAATAAGGCTATTTTCAATTTTGTTCAAATGTGCTGTAACTTTTTTTCTAAATGGCTTTCAAGAGTCTTTAAAGGTTTTGCCAAGCAGAACTCAAAAACCCCAAACAAGTATATATAGTATTTGCATTGAAAAAATTAAGCAGAATTATCAATCGCTTTCATTAAAATTTTTATTGTTCTTTCTCAGCTCTCACTGAAATAAGGCTAATTTTCAATTTGTTCAAATGTGCTGTAACTTTTTTTAAAAATGGCTTTCAAGAGTCTTTCATGGCTTGCCAAGCAGAACTCAACATGCCAAACAAGTTATAAATAGTAATTTGCATTGAAATATTAAGCAGAATTTTATCATCAGCTTTCAGTGAAATTTTATTGTTCTTTCTTCAGCTCCATTTGAAAAAGGTTAATTTTCAATTTGTTCAAATGCTTAACTTTTGTTTTCAAAAGGGTTCAAGAGTCTTTCAGGCTTGCCAAGCAGAACTCAACATCCCAAAAACAAGTTATATATAGTATTTGCATTGAAAAAATTAAGAAGATTTTATCATCGCTTTCATTAAATTTTATTGTTTCTTCTCAGCTCTCACTAAATAAGGCAATTTTCAAGTTTGTTTTTTTTTTTTTTTTTTTTTTTTTTTTTTTTTTTTTTTTTTTTTTTTTTTTTTTTTTTTTTTTTTTTTTTTTTTTTTTTTTTTTTTTTTTTTTTTTTTTTTTTTTTTTTTTTTTTTTTTTTTTTTTTTTTTTTTTATTTTTAAATTTTCCTTTTTTAAAAAAAAAAAGGGCTTTTTTAAATTTTTTAAAAATTTTTAAATTTTCAAAGTTTGGGCTTTAAAAAAAAAAAAACCCCAGAAAAAAAATTTTAAATAATTTTTTTTTAAATTAAAAAGTTTTTTTCCCTTTTTCAAAAAATTTTTTTGTTTTTTCCCGCCCCAAAAAAACAATTTTTTAATTTTTTTTTAAATTTTTTTTTTTTTAAAAAGGTTTTTACCCCCCCTTTTTTCCCAAAAAAAAAAATAAAAAATTTTTAAATTTGTATTTTGTTAAAAAAGAATTTACAACTTTAGGTTTAAGTTTCCCTTTTTTTTCCCCATAAAAAGGGTTTTTTTTAATTTTTTTAAAATTTTTCAAACTTTTTTTAAATTTTAAGTTCTTTCGGGTTCCAAAAAAGGGGAATTTTAAAAAAAAAGTTAATTGTATTTGTTAAATTTAAAGATTTATTCCTTCAAAAAAATTTTTTTGTTTTTTTCATTATAAAAGGGGCAATTTTAATTTTTTTAAATTTTTAATTTTTTTTAAATTTTAAAAAGTTTTTTTTCCCAAAAAAAAAAAACCCCCAAAAATTTTTTTTTTAATTTTTAAAAAAAATTTAAACATTTATAAATTTTTTTTTTTTTTTATAAAAAATTTTTTTTAAATTTTTAAATTGTTCTTTTTTTCCCAAAAATGGTTTCAAGTTTTTAAAGGTTGGGGCCAAAAAAAAAGTTTTTAATTTTTAAATTAAATTTTAAAAAGTTTTTTAGTTTTCATAAATTTTACCCTTTTTTTCGCTTCATGAAATTTTTTTTTTGTTAAAAGGTTTTTAATTTTTTAAATTTTAAAGGCTTTGGTTAAAAGAAAAAAAAATTTTTTTTTTTTTGGCTTTAAATTTTAAAGAATTTTTATTTTTCTTAAATTTTTTTTTTTCTCACCCTCATGAAAAAGGGCAATTTTCTTTTTTCAAATTTAAATTTTTTTAAATTTTAAATTTTTTAAAGGTTCCAAAAACTAAACTCCCAAAAAAATTTTAAAAATTTATTAAAATTTGCAATTTTTAATCATTTTAAAAATTTTTTTTTTTTCCCTTTTAAATGGGTTTTTTAAAATTTTTTCAAGTTTAACTTTTGTTCAAAGGGCTTTAAATTTTATTTCCCCCCAAAAAACCCCAAATCCCAAAAAAGTTATATTTTTTAAAATTAAAAAAAATTTTTATCACCCTTTTTTTTTAAATTTTTATTGTTTCTTTCTTTTCCCAAAAAAGGTTTTTTCAATTTTTCAAA